>BEDZ01000002.1:140716-740716 GCA_002335625.1 Cutaneotrichosporon cyanovorans | reverse complement strand
AGACACGCAGGTGTGCTTCGCCTGCCGGGCCCTGCTTCTGCCTGGGTGTGGGCGGCGGCTCCGTTGCCTGAGCGGCAGCCTGCGTCTTCTGAAATATAGACGGCGTGACCGATTTGTCTGTAGCGCTCGTAGTACCCCCCTCAGATGGCTCGATGACATGCACGCTGGGGCCGTTAGAGGAAGAGTCTTCGCCGTTCTGGTCAGGAAGCGTCGGGAGGGCATTGATCTTCTTCCTGTCTGGGCTGCGAGTGCGATTAAGTGATACACGGGTGCCCTTTATCGAGGAGCCAGTCGCGCTGTGGGCGGGCGACATGGTCGTGCCACGAATGCTGTCGCGGCCGCTGATGAGGTGGAAGTCGCCGTACACCTTGAGCGTGACGGTGAAGCAGAAGGTTGTGCCCTTGCCGACCTCGCTCTCCGCACGAAGCTGCCCCTCGCATTGCTCCACTATACGGGCAACGACAGCCAGTCCAAGTCCAACTCCACCACTTTCGTTCCTGTCCTCTGCACCCTCGAGTGTAACGAACATCGCCTCCAGCTTCTCTGGCGGGATACCACAGCCAGTGTCCTTTACCACGAACTCGATGGACGCGAAACCCGGCCGCGGGACGATGCCAGCCTCGTGATGACATGCGACCTCGATCTGCCCCTCGGTGGTGTACTTGACCGCATTGGCGACCAGGTTGGAGATCAGGGTCTTGATCTTCCCAGAGTCGCCGATGACCATGGGCGGGAGGTCGTCAGCCATGGTAACCTTGAAGTCGATGCCTCTCCGATTCGTCTCAGTCTGATACAGACGCACAGTGTTGGCGATAGTCAGCCTCAGGTCGAACGGGTCGTTGAAGGCGGTCTCGTTGCCTGTCTCAATGCGGGTGAGGTCAAGCAGATCGTGGACGTGGAAGAGCAGCGCGCGAGACGCCTGGTGACTATTTTCGAGCATGCTGCGCGTGTCCGGGTCGATGTTACCCGCCAGCGCGAGCTCGAGCGTGTTGATGACTTGCGAGAGCGGGGTGCGCACAGCATGGCTCGTGTTGGAGAGCAAGATCGCAGTGAGCTGGTTGGACGCCATAGCGCTTTGACGTTCGCGCCAGACGGCGATGAACTTGCCATAGATGAGACCGAGCACATTCGCCGAGTCGATCTGGTCCTCTGTCCACGGTCTTGCCTTGCCTGCCACCTGCTCACGCCAGATCTTGAACGACTTGCGTGGCTCCAGCACGGCTTTTGCAGAGTCCTCCTCGGACTTGTACGGTCTGCCAGCCCACTTGACCTCGTGGACTTGGCCCTTGCGCAGGAAGACAATAAAGTCTTGGCCTGGCGCCTCGGCGGTGAGCGGCACATACAGCAGCCCTGCAATGGTGTCGACAGCCCGCGGAAGCGATAGCTCAGGAATGTCATGAGACAGCCAGTGCGTGGCCTTGATGGTGTCGTACTTGACGATACGGAGGTACTCTGCGATCGCCAGCATGGCGTGTGCTTGGTCATTCTGCCCGAGCAGCTTGCAGCCGTCGTTGATGACCAGCATACCTGCATCAGCGTCGAAGATGTTGAGCAGCTCGTCGGCATTGGAGATCATGTAGCTAGACGACGAAGCCTGGGACGACGTGTCGGTCGCCGCGTTGCTCTTGCTGGCGCGCGGGTGCGGGCGATTGAGATCCTGCAGCCCCGTGATGCCATGGGTGTGGATGAGCTTGCGGTTCTGCAGGCGCTGCGCGTATGTCAGGCGCTCGACATTGCGCGAGACAATGTCAGAGAGCAGCCGCAGCATCTGCCGCAGAGGGAAGGAGACACGCCTGCCGTGCTGGCCATACGAGTGGCACGCGATCAGGCCCCACAGCTTGCCAAAGGCGATGATGGAGACGGACATGGAGGATCGGACCCCCATGTTGGCGAGATCTGGGGTCAGCGTCGTTCCAGCAGAGATAGGATTTCGACAGCGGTTTCACTTACACTTGAGGTGGATGGGCGACATGGCGCGCAAGAAGCAGCCAGTCATGTCGAGAGGATAGTTCAGGTCCGACTTGTCACGGAGGACAAGCCGCGCAGTCATCTGGCTGCGGTCGTAGAGGAAGCGCACCCTGTCTGTCTTGTACAGCTCACGAGCCTGCGGTGGGATGTCAGACGCTGGGAACAGCAATCCCTTATACAGATCATTCGTCTGGTCCCAGTCGACAAGCTCCTCGACAACATTGCCATTCCACTCAGAGTCGAACTGGTAGATCAACACCCGGTGGAACTGACACACGTCCTTGACGAGGCCTACGCAGACCTTGAGGAACGTCTTGAGGTCCTTCGCCTTGCTGAGCTGCGTGTTGATCTGCTGCAGGACCGCGAAGACATCCAGCGGCTCGCTCCCAGAGCCCGGAGTGCCCGACCGCCTCGACGTCCTCCGCCTGGAGCGGCCACTCGACCGCCCACTTCCCCTCCCACCACTGCTCGATGTCTCCTCGCTACCCCGCGACCACGCATTGCTTGCCGCCGAGAGCGACCCAGGCCGCCTCAGTGCACGCAGAGGCTTGGCGTGGTTGGTCGTGCTCTCCAGAATAGTCTCCAAGGGGTGTTCAACCTCAAGGCCATCCAAGCCCGACCGCGCAGATCGCGACGATTTGTCCGACTCAATCGAGTTGTTAGTGGACGGCATCTGATTCGATGTTGGAGGCGTGCTCCCCGATGTCGGACCCATAGAGGGTGTGCTGCCTGACAGCTGTGCAGATGACTGGCCCGAGTCCTGCGCGCTGCCGCTGCCACCACCCGCGCCAGGCGGCAGAGGATATATGCTCGGGCGGGTGTGAACCTCCCCGCTGTCCTGGCTGGCGTACTCACCCAGGCTTGAGCCAGGTCCTTGACTCGCTGCCACTGAGCCTGCAACGCTCCGTGTGCCCGTACTGCTGAACGAGCCAGCCGGGGGCACTCCCGCCCCGATGAAGGGCGAGGCATTATCCGAGGCGAGGATCGAGTCCGACTCGGGCGTCATCGAGTCTGAAAAGTCGAACGGCTCCACGGGATGGATGAGGGGGTTGTACTCGTCCTGCTCCAGCTCGAGTTCGAGGATGATCAGCTCCGGGATGGGTATTGGGTTCCCATCCGCATCCGTCGTCTTCCACCCGTCGGTACGTGGCCGGCTTGCCGCAACCCAGCATGACCACTCCCGTCGGCGATGTGACTCTGCGAGCTCATCAGAGCCTCCATCCCACGTATCGTCGCTGCCTGGCTGACCAAAGCCAGACAGCTGGAACACCGTAGGCCCCTCGTAGCTGACACTGAGGTCGGAGGAGGAGCCGCCTTCAACAGCAGCGAGGTTCTCGATGTTGTCTCGGAGGATGTCTTCTTGCTGGCTCGTGAGGATGTGGGAGAAGCACTGAAGGCGGAAGAGGTATCGTGGCGAGAGGCCAAGGAGCTCAGTCGAGTTCTGCCAGGTCAGCTTCTTACATCCCGGTTGATGACGCCACTTGTACTCACCTCTGAGACCTGTCGAACAGCGAGGCAACCCGTCTCGTAGTCCTCCTCGAGCAAAATCAGAACACCAAAGCCCTGCACCGCTCCTGGCGTCGTGATCGGCTCGTCCTCGCACCTGAGGAACTTGTGCTCGCGACCGATCAGGATGTGGTGGTTGTCCTCTGTGGCGATGTACTCGAACCTGTTGGTGGTGATCGGCTCCTCGGCCAGGACTCCACTCTCGGACACCACTGCGCTCCTCGCGTCGGGCGACGCCTGCCCAGTCTCCATAGGAGAGCTCTGAGACAGGTCGCTCACACGCAGCCCCTCGTCCGAGTCGCTCGTCTGATCCATCCATGACGGGCGCAGGCGACTCAGGGTCGGCTGTGGATTGTCGATGGTGATACCGTCAGAGTCCTCCATACCCGAGCTGTCCTGGGTCGAGTACCGCGACGCTCCATCGCCCGAGGATATAGACGCAGTGGTAGTTCTTGAGTCGAGCACCGGAGACGGCGAGGCGGCATTCGGGTCCTCAATCTGGACAGTGTTCGCCTGGTCCAGCACAAACTCGCGCACCGACTTTCGGGTCTGCGCCCGCATCTGTGCAGCACCGGAGCTCATGTTCATGCCACGGACGTTGTTTGCACTCGACGACGAGTGTGAGTGTATCTTTCGCAGCGTGTCCTGTCCCCGGCTCGAGTGGCCCACCCCTACAGTTGACGACTCGTCCGTCGCGCTTGCGCGTGCTGGTGCATCTCCCAGGCGCACGATACCAGTGAAGTCGTGCACGAGGTTGGTCACACCAGCATCGTCAGGCTCCAACTCGGTACGGGAGTCGTTGCGATGGCGCCGCTGCTCGTCATCGTGTGCGACCGTCCTGGGACTCGTGGGTCGTGCAGTAGTTGGGACACCGTTCTCTGGTATAGGTGCGACTTGGGTGCGGCCGGACATGTCGCTGCCTCTACCATGAGGGCGGTGGGATAGTGTCGCCCTGGCAGCCCCAGCACTCTGGGGATGTGCGAATGTGCGGTGCCGCTCGGGGTGCTCCAGCATATCGTGGATCGAGTCCGTGAGGTCCGAGGCAAGCTCTGCAGGTACCAGCGGCGGCGGCGAGGACGTCGAAGGAGACGACGCTGGCTTCACTGTCCCCTGCTTCGGCGAGTCTGCCTTTGGCGTGGGCGTCTTTGAAGCGCCACTCCCGTTGTCCGAGTTGTGAAACACAGACCGTATCGGGAATACAAAGGTGTTTTTGCTCTCGCTGCGAGGCGAGTACACCGACGACGACCGCGCAGACGGCGAGGGTATCGGCGCCTCGTCGCCCGACATGGACGATGCTGCGGGTGACTCTGCTGCCATGATCGACGACGATGTGTCCGTCTTCATAGACTGCACCTCTGTTGGTGTAGAAGTCGTATCATCACTGGGAGATGAAAGCGGCAGTGTGCTGTCGCTGCTCCCCGACCTGTCGTCTGGCCGAAGATGTCGTTCCGCCACCATCGCGCGCAAAGTGGAGCCCTCGGGTACCGGGACTAGCTTGCGCAGTAAAGAACAGACGAGTGCAGAGCTTTCAAGTCGAAGCTGGTTTGTCTTGTATCAGGCGATGCTCAGAGCTCTCGACAGAGCTGCAATGATTGTGTACACAGATGCCAGGTTCACTTGACGGCCACGAGTGTCCAACAGATCAGATCGTGTCGATAAAGATGGGCCGTAACTGACTTCGGTAAATGCAGTCCGAGACTGGTGCCGTCCCTTAAACCGTGGCTGTGGCTGGGGCTGGGTATGTTTTGGCTTGAAACCTGTTGTGCGGTAATCAACAAACGTCAACGTCGAGCAAGATGGGATGGGGATGGTAACAGAACAAGACAACAACAACGTCGAGTGAAAAGAACGACCAGACAGCAAGGAGCTGTCGACGCCGATGGGATCAGAATCGCAGCGACCTAGGGATGGGTGGGTGGATGGACGCATGTCTACCTGACGACCTACCCAGCGCCAGCGCCATCGCCATGGAAGTTACCTCCCGTGTATTGCCAAGTTTCTACTGCTCTGTTCAAGCAGCATTTGTAGAAACGGTAGAGGCACATACGTGCGCGCGTGCGCGTGCGCTATTCTCCGGGCAGCCAGCGCCGCGCTTGCTGTGTGCTTCCCTCTACCGCTCTACAGCTGTACAGCCTGCTGCTGCCTTCTAGGTTCAAAACCAGCCTAGCGGTAGCAGTGCCTAGATGTGCGAGAGTGCAGCAGCATGCAGCAGGAGCTTAACGAGTATGTTCTGTATGGATGCTGCTGTTATTGTGCAGAGGCGGAAAGGAGGAATAGTGCTTACGGGAAGAAAGTCCAGATCAGATGGTTTATCATGGCAATTCCCTGGTTATCAATGGGAACCCCCTGGTTTTCCTTTTCGCCACAGCGTCATGCCTCGGTCGACAACGACGTGGAGCTGTAGACTAACATCTTTTGCAGGTGGTCGATAAGATACATGGCAGTGTTCAAGGACGCTTCATGTTCCCTTCCCACTCCAGTCGACCGTGCCAGTGTTTGTTTACAAGTCAGCACCGTGCTCGTCTTGCCACATTGCAAGGGAAGCACGATCTGAAGCCCGACGTGCGCAGCGACGCAGATCAGGGTGGACTCTGATGTCGCTTGCATGTCTGCGCATCGATCTCTGCGGGGGTGAGCTGAGGCCGGTGAGGGTGGGTGGGTCAGGCTGGAAAGACCTCCTAGCAATGCGGCGGCGCTCCGGGAGCACCAGGGAGTTGTAAAGTCAGCGACTAGCGACTAGCGTGGTCGATATCAAATCCGAATATGAGCTCTTTGCCGTTGAGCAGTCCAACTCCTGCATTCCAGGTCTCGTGACAGACCCAACAGAAGTCATGCAGACGCTGCAGGCCATCAGAGTCGTGGAGCACTGTTTGGTGGTTGGAAGTAGCAAGCCCAATTCCGTTCGGGGCAGACATTGCGCTGTGGTATCCTGTAATCCTGTACACACCGAGGTACAAGTTCTTGTCTCCCCCTTTGCCCAAGTTGGCGAAACAGGCGAGGTATGAATCACGTTGGAGGTCTACGACGAGACAGAGCAGAAATGAGAGTGTAATCGATAGATAGATAGATCGATGATGCTGAGTTTGATGCCATAGCTGCCGTTCTGTCTATCTGTGTCTGTGGATACATGTGATGTGTGTTGTCCTTCTGTGTCTCACCTATCCCATCACAATTCTCTTGTGAGACACTGGACACATCTACCGTGATGCCTTGAGATCGGGTTTCTGTCGCAATCCGTCACCTCGGCACCTCGGCAAGAAGCACCAGATGCACCAGATCCTCCCTCCAATAAGAGAGACATGATAAAGGTCGACAGATACAGTTTGGACAGATCACTGGATATCCGGAGGTAGGTTTCGGATGGCCCGGATATAGCCTCAACAGCCCAAACGTGGTTACCACGTGTGTTGCACGTGCGCGGCGATATGAGCTGGGAACTGCCAGACGACACTGTGGCGCTTTTCTCTCCAGCAGGCATGGCACCCCCATTCTCGACATTGGGTGGCAAAGGGCACTGACGCCGCACCGGGTAACCTTCAGCTCGCGAACACACGAGTACAGCAGCCAGAGTCAACGATGCAGCGATGCAGCACGCAACAGAGCACTACTCTAACAACCCGCCGCTGTAGAAATGATTTGATGCAGAAAGAGCTATGGCCCATCCCAGACCCAGACCACACCCTTCCCCCATCACCGCACCACTCTCGTACACGTCCACCATATAACCATCCGTCGAGGCATAGGAGCAACGCGATGAACCCACACAGCGACTGCCACTGCGCAGGCCGGAGCGGCCACCCCCAACGAGCAATTTATCGGTTGCTCTTAGCGACACGCTCGAGCTCGTCCTTCTTCTTGATGGCGTACGAGTTCGACGAGCCCTTGGCGGCGTTGACGAGCTCGTCGGCAAGGCACTCCGAGACCGACTTGGAGTTGTGGAAGGCAGACTCGCGGGTGCCGATGGTGATGAGCGAGATGGCCTGGTTGACACGGCGGAGGGGCGAGACGTCGACAGCCTGGCGACGGACGGTACCCTGCGAGCCGATACGGGTAGAGTCTTCCCTGGGGCCGGTGTTGACAATGGCGTCAACGAGGACCTGGACGGGGTTCTGCTCGGTGACGAGGTGGATGATCTCGAACGCGTGCTGGACGATGCGGACGGCCATGATCTTCTTGCCGTTGTTGCGGCCGTTCATCATGAGCCTATGGATTAGCACAGGTCTTCCACCACTCGAGAAGCTCGAATGCGACTCACGCGTTGACGAGACGCTCGACAATGGGCATGCGGCCCTTGGCGAACTGCTTCTTGGCGTAACGGCCAGCAGTGTGGGCTGTTGTCAGTCGTTGCTCTTGCTCGTTGCCAGACTCTGCGCGCATACTCACGAACGTAAACGGCATGGTTGACGTTGATGTAGTCGGTAAGCGAGATGTCCTTGACCTCAATGCTGGATGTCAGCATGCTCCTGGGGCAATATCCTGCTCGCTCGAGCGCGACAGGCATGCGCGGGACAAGCAGGCAACACCTGTGCAGGACGACAGCAGGCGACAACAACTATCCCCTCCATGACACCTCCGCCTCTCCTCTCCACGCCCCAGTCAATCCCTCCCCTCTCTTGACATCGCCTCCTTCCCATTGCCTGCCAGCTCGTTGCCCCTGCTCGTCGTTGCCTTTGCCCTTGCCCCTGCCCGCCTCGCATGACCTGTGGTTGCACATCGACACTCACTCCTGGGAGTCCCACTTGCCAAAGAGCTTGACGACGCCCTCGTTGGCGACCTTCTGAACGTCCTGGGGGAGCGAAGTGGCCATTTTGAATGTGTTTTCTAGTCGGCGCGGTCGCGAGTGTGTCGGGACCGTTGCTGGCTCAAGAGTATAGCTTGATGGATAGAGGTTGCACGCTTTCGACGTCGAGCACTCAGCAGGCGGCAGCAGCGAGAGGGGAGAGAGTGCCTCGGGGCCTCGGCGTTATGAGGGTTGTCAAAGTCCCGCCAGGGGTGCGGGGGTGGTCAAGCCGAGTGTGGCACACTCTGTCGGCGATAGCGCTGGGGGGGAAGAGTGTCGGCGATAGCTCGCGTGGTGTACACACAAGCTACACACACAAAGCGCAGAGCATGCATCTTAGCTGCAAAGATATGTGGCATGGTGGTGGCACGCTGAGGCATACGATATATGTTACATGTGCACAGCAAGGTGCATAGCAAGGTGCATAGCAAGGTGCATAGCGAGTGCATGCCATACAACGCAGGACATTTACTGCTCAGGGCTCAGCCTTGCTAAGGCTGACAATCGTCTTCCCTTGTTCAGACATAAGCAATGCATTCTAGTATACAACATAGATGTTCAGAGTCCCGATGCAACGTGATAGTGATAGAAGTGTTCTGGCCCATGTATCAAATGAGCCATGAGCCATGAGCCATGAGGTATGGGCCATGAAGGTGTCCGAGGACCTTGCTCGACTTTAGAACGAGAAGATCGCAGCACCACGACGCCGCGACCCGCCAAGCGGATGCATGAGCACAGCAGCCACGAACAGGCCCACACTAATCTGTCAGCGTTATACACCCACCCCAACACGCACGTAAGACCAACAGCCACACTGACGAGCTGCGCAGCAACCCGGAAACCAGTCGAGTACTGCGAGAGCGACCCGCCCGCCGTGTCGTTGGCAAAGTTGAACAGCCCGCCCTCCTTGAGACCCGAGGGGAGCTGCATGAGGATGCCCGTCACCATGACGGGGAAGCTGGCGCCGTTCGTGAGGCGGCCGTACAGGTGGCCCAGAATGCCGACGCAGAACGACCCAATGGCTGACACAATGTCCGAGCGGCCCTGGAATGCGCGACCGGCAAAGTAGTTGGTCACCCAGCCGGCGCAGGCGAAGGCGACCATGATGGGGAGTTCCTTCGCGCGCAGGGGTTGCTGCTGGTTGAGCGAGAGGAAGAAGGCAAACATGGGAACGGTGAGGAAGTCTGACATGAGCGGGAGTCACTGCAGCTGGCTGAAGGAGGCGACTTACACCAGTAAGGAGAAGGCGTGGTCTGATACCAGGGTGCGCCTGGCCAGTGAGTTGCAGTGCAGGTGTTGTTGGTCTGCGAAATCAGCTAGCTCTACTTCATGCAAGGGTGTGGGTGACATGAGACTCACTGCATTGGTGACTGGCTCATTCCTTATCTTGACGTAGATCTCTGAGCCGATGGAGATGCCGAAACCAAGGAACAGGGAGTAGATGATACTGTAGCCCATGCGCACTGCACCGGCTGTGATGTTGCGCGATGCCAGCTCCAGTGCACCCGAGAGCACGATAAATCCAGGCAGGATAAGCACGATGCCACCGGACACGAGGGAGGTGTAGCAGAAGTGGTGGGTGGATGCCAGGACGGCTGCGAGGAAGGAGATCACGGAGCTGGGGTTAGCGATGTCACAGTGATGGCGTGGTCATATTTGCAGCGCTTAGGAATGCCGTATCAAGCAGAGATGCTGTATACAAGCCAGTGAAGCCGGCCTACCAGCCCTATGCCATATACGAGCAACAGTCCATTTACGGATGGCGAGACCAGACACTCACGCAATGACAATCTCGAACACGCCGGAGAACAAGTCGTTTCTCCACGCCAGCAACTGCACGGCCTGCAGCAGCATACCTAGTGGCGCGACCATGAGCGCGTCGATGAAGCTGCCGTAGTAACTCTGGATCACGATGAAGCTCGAGCAGCACCCGGCGATCAGGATCATCTGCCATGCGTTGTAGCACGGGGGCATGGTCATAAGCCGATCGAGCTCCTTGCTCGCGTCCTCAACACTCATGCGGTCGTGCACTACCTCCCAGTACAGGTTGTGCGTCGCGAGCAGCTTGCCGAGGTCGAGGCCGGCGGATTGCTTCAGGAACTTGGTCTCGCTGGTGTGTGTGGTCTCGTCGGCGAAGGATCTGCGCGTAAGCTACGATACAGTATCACAATGCCGACACGGTGACCACTTACATGAGCAGAATGTTGGGAAGATAAACACACTGCGCACTCAGATCCAGCACCCTCGCCGTCGCCTGTATCTGCGCCTCGAGCCGATGCGTCGGCGACCCAAACATCATAAGCGACCTCGCCAGCTTGAGTATAAACTGCTGCCGGGAGAGGATCGCAGCCACATGCTGGATGATATACACCTCCTGCTTCTTACGCGCCTCTCGTGCCTTCTTCCTGCGCTTCTTCTCCTGCTCCCACTCGCGGCGGCGCTTGTCGTCCTCTGTCATCTCCGGGGTCAGGAACTTCTCGATGCTCTTGACGGGCTTGAGGCTGAGTGGTCCCGGGCGGCTCTTCCGGCGCCCCTTCATTTCGATGAGGTTGTCCGTCGACTGGCCGTGCCCATCGTGGGGCTCAGAGTGCCAGCTCGGCGGGCGCGAGAACCCAGAGGGCGATTGTGATCGCTCACGCAGCGCATTGATGCCCAATGAGCTGCTGGGTCGCGAGCCAAAGTTGAACCCATTCGGGCTGCGCAGAGGCGGCGAGGAGCGTGGTGTCGGTGACTCAGTCAGCTTGTATCTGTTCAGATGGTAGCCTGGCTTGTTCACTGCAGGTACGAGGGTCGACGACGACGGAGCAGCAGGGGCGGCCATGCTAGCTGTGTTGGCTACGAGGGCACCGAAGACACCAGCGCCTGAACGGGCAGCCCGCGGCCGGTCGTCGCGGAAGTCGTTCACTGCCCGGGAGACCGAGTTGATCAGAGACGACGCCGACTTCGTGCGGTGCTTGTGGTCAAAGTACGAGGACATGGAGTTGGGCGGTGGGGAGACTGGCGACGCAGAGTCCGGCCGAGGTAGGCGGCCGCGCCTGCTCTCTGGCTCGTCATCCCTCTCTGGTGTCGGTGGGCCAGATGGCGCTGGGGTCGTAGCTGCTGACGGTGTCGAGCTGTCATGCGGGTGGTGCTGCGTGTTGTACAGCGCGAGCAGTGACGACAGGACAGAGTTGCCCCCAGGGAGGTGAGGCATACCAGGCTGTCCCGGAGGTGCGCTCAGAGGCGGATTGGCAGACACTATCGGCTCTGACGCTGCACCGCTCTCCTCGCCCTCGCCGATGGTCTCGAGACCCTTCTCGTCGTCGCCTCGCAGTGCCGAGCTGACCCCCTTCGACCCCTTCTCGTTGTCCTGCTCGTCCTTCCTGTCCGGCTCCGTTGTCGACTTGCTCCTACCCCGCCGTACCACAGAGCCACTGCGCACCCGCTGGCGCAGGTTCGACCACTTGCCAGAGTGCCTGTGGACCAAGCTCGTCGCGGCATCCTTGTCGTCGTCCTCAGGTCGACTGGTAGGCAGACCGTCAGTCTCGCCGAGCTGCACATAGCCCCGGACATTGTCAGCCCCCTCCGGCTTCAGTAGGTTCCGTATCGTCTCCTCCTCGTTCTCCGTCGGCCGCACCTTGCCCTCTTCCCCTCCGTCCCCAGGGTCCGGATCGTAGCGGTAGTCGTAGTCCTCGTCCCCCTTCGTCGGCGTCGCCTCACTCTTGCCCTTGGCCTTGGCCTCGCTCCCATACGACTCCAGCACCCGGTTTACGTGAGCCAAGTCCGGAACGTGTCCCTTGTCGTCGCCGATCTGGCGCTGATCGCCTGCCACTCCGTTGCCCGATGTCTGTGCGGGGTGATTGTGGAGATTGATTATGTGATCCGTGGTGTCCGTCGTCCATTGCACCCGGCGCGGTGTTCGCGTCTCAGATACACTCCGCCCTCCCAAGCTTGGGCGTGTCGGAGGCGAGCTCGACGAGGAGGGGGTCGATTCGTCGCCCCGGGGCGGAGGAGGTGGCACTAGGGGCGCATCATGTCCGGCGTCGACATCCGCTGGCGGAGTGAACGGGTTGTCCTCCACCATTGGGAGCCGTTATACCGCTGCTGCTGCTGCTGCTTGTGCGCCAGCACAAACAAGCAGCAAGTTGCGCGGCGAGAGAGAGTGAGTGGGAGGTGCTAAGCCAAATTTCAGCAAGATTGAGTAGGTGCAAACGCGGCCGCTTGGCAGCCGGTCTGGGCTTGGGGCCCCGAGAGGCGTCGAGGCGTCGACGAGGTCGATAATCGAAGAAATGATAGTAGAGAGAAAGAGTTGTTGTTGATGATATCCTGCCTTGGTCATGGGCAAGCAAAAGATGCATGATCTGTGACAGTCAGACTGTCTTGGAGCAGTGAGACTGCCCACAATATCATGTCTCGCCTAATGGAGTAATTCATTCGGAGCGGGACACAGGGCGGCTGCTGTATCAGGTCCTAATCAACCTTAGCTATGAGTACTGCTCTCCTCTTTGACGCGCGGACGTCGTTGTAGCCGCTGCTGCGTTCTGCTTGTCGCAGATGCACTTACAGCGCCTAGATAATCACTTCATCCTCTGTTAACCGCGGTTTCTGGACCCCCACGTCCGGGGCTCGCGTTCCTGGTGTCCAGCAGCTAGCAGCTAGCATAAACCTGGTATACCTGGTACAGGCACTTGCGCTAGTTGCAGTCTATCTCGGTATGGTCGTCCACGAGGACACCACGTTCTTGACGGTTTCTGGCGATGCTTGCTCGGAAAGCTATCCGAGTCCTCGGAAGCTTGCCGGCTCGGAAGACACCCAACTTCGGTGACTACTGCAGGTGACGACTGAAGAGCAGTAAGCTCACTTAGCATCGCTCACTCATCTCTCTTGAGTATACCCAGTCGCCGAGTGAGTGTCATAGTGACGAGGATTCTGCGATCTTTGATGCTGACTTGAAAGGCCGTCCGTCGAATCAGTACAGCATCGCGACTCCAATCCTCAGTTGACCGTATGGAATTGGCCGACTTTCGAAGATGTCCACAGCCTCCGCGACGTTTGAGAAAGACCGCTCCCCAGCATCGAGCACTGCGACAACGCTCGAACGCGACACCGATGGCGAGATCAAGATCCAGGACCAGGCCGCACGGCTGCCGTTTCGCAAGCTCCTTGTCGTGTACTTTGGCATCGGTGAGTCGTGCGACAGGCTCCCAGCGACATGTCGGCCATGTCCGATAACGACTAACCTCGCAGGAATGGCTCTCATCGTCAGCTTCATGGACCAGACGTCCGTGTCGACGTCGGAACAGCATTAGGAGGCTCAGCGAGTATCTCCTGGGTCGGGACTGCGTTCCTGGTGGGCAAGTGGGTTCGACATACAGCCCGGTGCTGATAACAGTTGCGCCTTTCAGCTGGTGTACGGTCGCATGTCGGACATCTTTGGGAGGAAGAACATGCTGCAGCTCGCCACGGCGCTGCTGGCGATTGGTAACCTGCTCTGCTCCTTTGCGAAGACACCGATACAACTGTACGCGTTTAGATCCATCAGCGGAATAGGCGGTGGTGGTGTGAACAACATCGCAATGGTCATTGTGCGTGCAGACACAAATTGTAGCTCATGTCTTTAGGTGTCCGACCTGGTGCCACTGAAGGACCGAGGAAAGTACCAAGGGCTCATTTCCGCTGCAACGTCGATAGGCAATGCTGTCGGCCCCTTCGTGGGCGGTGGCTTCGCCTCGGTAGGGCAGTGGCGGTGGCTGTTCAGGTGAGCCTACGTGCCGCGCTATACTCACCTTGCAGAGTAACGGCCATCCTCGGTGTCATAGTCATGGTCCTCGTGCAGCTCGTCCTCCCCCTCAAGCCCGTCACTGGCGATATGAAGGAGAAGCTTCGTCGAGTGGACTATGTAGGAATATTCCTCAGTGCGGCTGCAACCGTATTCCTCCTTGTGCCGATCTCCGGTGGCGGATCGACGTTTTCGTGGAATAGTGCCACAGTGATCGTCCTGCTTGTTCTTGGGGGTGTTGGCATGATTGCATTCGTAGTGTACGAGGTGAAGGGGACGCACTTGCCTATTCTGCCTAGTGAGTATGGCGACGAAGCATAGGCTGACAGCAGTGCGTGTGTTCACGATCAGAACGAGCTGCATCGTCATGATCCAGACGTTCGCTATCGGCATCCTGTACTACGGGGTACGTTCTCTTATTATTCGTTGCTTACACCAGAACATCTTCTACGTCCCCATCTTTTTCCAGTATGTCAAGTCGTATAATGCTCTCGTCACGGGCGCCTTTGTGCTGGTGTACACTTTCCCCCAGGCATTGTGGGGTGTCGCGGGCGGTTTCTACATCTCCAAGACGAACCACTACAAGCGCATAGTGGTAGGTTGTGCCCGGCGACATACCTATGCTCACTCCCAGATGGCAGGCGCTGCGCTGTGGACTCTCGCTGTGGGGTTGCAACTGCTATGGCACCAAAACACCAACCTCGGGATGGTGCTTGGCTTTCTCGAGATCCAGGCTGTGGGAGTTGGATGGAGTCTGCAGACGAGTGAGTCTCTTTCGGCCTTTTGGTCATAGTCGAGTACTCTGGTCATTTTTGAGAAAGTCACTAGCTCACACCAGCACTTGTTGTCGCCCTAGCAGCAACAGCAGACAAGGACCGCGCAGTAGTAACTGCAGCACGAGGTTTCCTCCGCACCCTCGGCGGCGCCTTCGGCCTCGCAGGTGAGTTTCCACTTCACTTCACTTCACCTCACTTGAAGCATTGCTCACTACAGCCTCGAACACGATCTACCAGTCCTGTGTGATCGACCAGCTGGCACACATCACCGACCTGACTCCCGCACAACGTGCACAGCTACTGAACTCGTCGTTGGGTCTCACCAATCTATCCCCCGAAGTCCTACGCAAGGTTCGCGACGCGTACACGTACGGCCTGCATAGGGTGTTCGCGTTCTTCGTCGCCGCTGGAGGGGTGTACTTCCTGCTCAGCTTTGCGATCAAGGAGATCCCATTCAGGAAGGATTCTGAGGCTCTGGAGGCTGAGAAGAGGGCTGCGAAGCGCAAGGCGGGGAAACAGGGGGCAGCGGAGAGTGCTGTTGCTGAGTTGGAAAAGACGCAGAGCACGGAAAAGGATGTGGCTGCTGATGTGCCGCCGGTACCGGGACTCGACGGCACGAGCCCGCCTCCATCGCAGCAGGCCTCTCCACATACATAGAGCATATCTGCTGCTAATTGTGCTATTACACCATTTGCATTTCTACACTGCATGTATGACATTGACAGGCTACTGTTACATATCGCTTCGTACAACACATCTCATGAGGTCCCAGCATATGCATTTCACACACCATCCCAGCTCCTCAGCCATGCATCGATCGGGGCGTCAAATGACATGTCCAGGATAGTCGCCAAGTCGCCGCCACACCTGGTAAGGTTGGCCCAGTCTTGAGACAAGTTGGGCACGCCGAACAAAGGCGTTTCCTGGCCGTTGGACGTTGCTGGCATAGCATTAGACTCGAAAGTCAAGGGCTCAGTCGCAACCTGTGTCGGGGCAAGGAGGTTCACCAGCGGGGCACCTGGTGTGGGCGATAAATTCACAGTGATAGCCTGGTCAGATCGCTTCTCTGGGTTGTTCAGGAACTCATACACACTGCACCGTCGTCAGCCTGGTACGCGACCACGACTCACGCTCCCAGCTGGCCAAAGTCCCCCAGCATCACCTGCCTCAGTATATCGACAGTAGGCATGCCAGCTATCATGCCGTCTTGTGGGTCATTCTCCGACGTCGCTGGACCACCCACGACCTCGTCAGAGAACAGCTCGAACAGGTCGCGGAACGGGATGGCTGCCTCTGGAAACAGCTGTGCATAGATTGCAAGCGTGGACGTGCATGATCGGAGTGCTCGCGACGACGTGCGGGTTGGAATGACTGTCGGGTTGACAGACAGGCAGTAGAGTAACGTCACGCCCGAGACGAAGAGAAAGCACAGCGAGCAGATGGTCTGCTTGGTCTTTGGGTTCTGGTGCACCTTCTTACCGCGCTGTGATGTCAGCTCATGGGTCGCAGGTCCAGATCTCACCTCACAGGATTCTGCTGCTGACATGGCACACAGAGCTAGAAGCGGGTTCTTAGCATCGCACTTTGCCACCTCTTGGCGAAGGGCAAATTGCACTGTCTGGAAATAGATCATCTCGAACCTGTCCTCTGGCTGAACGGGTGTATTGGCGGACATCGACTGCCGGGGCAGGGCGTTGCGCCACTCCTGCAGATCATCCAGGACAGCATGGAGCGCCTCCTCCGTCGGCGGGTCCGCGCGGGGCGCGAACATAGAAGATATGCGCGAGCGGATGTGATAGTGCCGTATGGTGTGGATACATGAGGACATGCTTGTCAGCTCCCCGCTGACAGCATACGGCGGGGGCATGCTGGACTGCTCGGCCTGCAGCATTGCAATGCGCGCAGAGTCCGTGTCGGCGATGTCGATATCGACTGGAAATGCGATTTCGATGTCATTGTCTGCGATGGAGAAGGGCCGCCCTGAAGCGAGGGAGATCAGGCGGTCGAACGAGTACGCCGACCAGAACACCCTCTTGCGCTCCTCTGCCTCGAGTGGGGATGCAGACGGCTTCGGGCGATGGAGGTAGAGCTCAAGGCAGAGGCGCATCACGAAGCCGCTCAGGAACCACAGCGGAGGACCATCACTGCACCGGAAGCTAAAGAAGAGGAGGAAGAGCATGCCCCGGATTGTCGTCATGTCGTGCGGCTGCAGCACAAAGTCGATATAGCGCATCGCCTGAGCAAAGTAGGTCTTCTCACTCTCAAGCGTCGGGTCGGACAGCAGCTGCGCGCCTACAGCGTAGGTTAGCCACAGGAAGAAGGCGCCGACCTGGTCGTCCGTTCGTTCTGCACAGTCGGTACTTGAAGCATGGCATACTTCATCTCTCCGCCTCTCCCACACGCGCAGGCGATCCCAGTCCATGAATGAATAACGCGACTGGACGTGGTGGTACAGCGCTGTCCAGATCTTCTCTGTGCTTGCTGCAGAGGGCAACTCGGGATTCTCGTTCACATCGTCCTCATCGGATGAAGGAGGTAAGGGCTGTATCAGTGATGCGGGGTCAGTGGGACGGAAGTGTCGGCGCTTCTGGTGGATGAATCTGGGTGTCAGCGGTGTGGTTTCTGCCACTCACCCCATGGCGATATGTCGCATGTCCTCCTTGCTTGGGTCGACTGCCGTGGCGAATGATGTGCCTGCACTGCCGCCGTTCTCGCTGCGTTTGCAGTGCTCATCCTTCAGGATCGGATTGTGTGGGTCCATACGGTGAAGAGCGTCCGAGAGGGCAACAACACGGGCTTCCAGAGCTCGAATACGGCTGCTATGTCAGCCTGCATTCTACAGCCTCACCTACGTACCTTTGTAGATGTGCTTGTTTTGCGTTCGTGTTGTCGAACACACACTTTGCAGATGACTTAGTGCAGGCGACGCAGGAGCTGGTGTAAGACCACGGCCACATCGATCTCCGTGATAGCACTCACTACGGGTCCGCATCGCGTATGCACTTCAGCTTCTTGGCCTTGCACCGATTGCAAGCATTGGCAGACCGCTTCCGCTTCCGCTTCTGCTCTGAAGTACTAGGACTCGCTACAGGAGTACCAATCCCTTCTACACGCTGCCGCTTGGTGGGTACATGGCCATTGTTGTTGTTGTCGATATCATCCACCGCGCGCCCAACATATCCCTCGTAACGTTCGCTAGGCCCACCCCTCTCGTGGCTCGTATACGGTGAGAGCGAGGGCTGGCTGTCTCTGCTCGAACGGGGCCCACGGTAGGCCCTGCCCTCCTCCATGTTGTGCTCTGCGCACGATGACAGCGAGTGGATGAGCGATAGAGCGAAGCGATATATGTGTGTGATGCGGGGCATGGTCGCAAGAGCCCGAGATGAATGCCGATCCCGGCACAGAAATAATCAGAGTGTCTCTTCCGTCCGCCTTCTCTGGTCATTCACTTCACCACAACGCTGACATGGCTCATCATATGGCCGCAGACGTGTACAGGTTTGCATATGGTAGCACATGCTTCTTCTAGCATTGTGTTCCGGACAATGCGTGAGAATTGACGGCGAGAATTGTCCTGCTGAGATTCCCCATCTTGTAGCTCCGTGAAGTTCGGGCTCAAGGGGTAGCACTAAGCGGTGGTAGTTATCTGTGATGACTGATTCTCTATCATGATGACAAACATTGGCTATTTCTGCTCGATTATGAGGTGGGTCATGCTTATCAGCACGCAGGGTCTGACTCGACATGCAGGATAATTATGAACTCGTTGCTGAGAGATCCAGCTGACGATCCCCGGCGGGGCGATGACAAAGGGGCTCTGGGACGGTCGTGCTACAGATGCCAGATGACATACTGCAGCCATTCGGGTGGGAAGGATGGATAACGGATGCCCGTTGAGAAATCATGAGCCATGATTATCTAGTCGGGCCCATACAGGGGAGGGAACAGAATACGGGCTGAGGATCAGTCTATCAAACCACTCAGCTTGGTGAACCCGCATAGAACGAACATGTTGTCGACAAGGGCGTGCTCTCAAGCCGAGACCTCACACGCCGAGGATGTTTGTAGCTACGTTGTGAAAGGTCAAGGCAAAGCTCACGCAACCACGCCAGCTCTGAAGATCCTACGCACCCATCTTGTCTGCTTGTAGATTGCGCCTTAGTCGCAGCACGCACCACGCTGCCACGGGCCTCAGTCCAAGTCTAATGCTTACATGCGCTAATGAGACATAGCCGTTTCCACGACGGACCCCCTCGGACTGATCATGCCTGCCCGCGGACCTGGAAGAACCGCTTCCACCAACTCCGCCCGATACCCTGCTGCGAGCGGTGCACGCCGTCCTTCATGCGCTGGTAGTAGAATGTGTCGTGCGCCGGGTGGAGGAGGGTATCTGAGACGGGGAACTGGGGTTAGTCTATCGTCATGGCGTGTGTTGAGCTGGCCTAAGGGTCGGAGGATGGCAAAAGTGTTCTCAACGTCACGGATTTGACTGAGAACATAAAGCACCCTCTCCTGGCCAAGACGAGTACGCTCAAAGCAGCCGTAGGCCCACTAAGTGTGCCTCTCATAACAGCACGGCCCTTGACCATCTTCATTTTCATAATCCTCGGCCATGCTCCGACTTCAGGCCCCTCCTGACTTTCCAGCATTGGGCCAGCATTCTCAGTCTGATAAACTCCCCCACCCGCCCCCATATCGTCTGCACTTCCCGCAATGCACTCACCTCCTTCCTCGCGCTCCCATCCGCAATGCTCTGCACCGCCGCCTGTGCCCGCGTCAAAGCCCCTTGCTCGGCAGCCGTCAACTCCTTCTCCCTCAGCTCCACGCTAGCAGCGTTCTGCGGCTTGACACCAAACGAGCGCCCGACAATCGCCTCGAGCGCATCAGATAGTTGTGGCGCGCCCCCGGACCGGAACGGTGTTGGCGGGAGTCGTCGGATCGTCGCGAGGAGGGAGGTGATGGACATGGCGGTCGTTCAAAGGAGCGTATCTGCTTCCCGTGCTAGATGCAATGGTAGTCAAAAGTAGGTAGTCAGGCAGGTAGCGGTGCTGAGAACAGAGAACGATTTGTGTCCACTACTCTTGGACTTTTGAATGGGTTGAGAGTGAGTCTACAGCTCGAAATGATGATGTCTGCCAAAGTCGAAGTCGCAGATCAAACGTCGGGTGGAGATCCGCTGATCTCCGTCTCGATCCGGCGTCGAAGTCGTCCAAGTCGAACAATGACCACTTCGATGTCAACTTTGACCACAACACTCAAGATGAAGATCGGAGACCTGCTCCACCGCGCTGTGGTGTTCGGAGCTGTGGGCTTTGGTGTAAGTACTGGTGGTGTCGGCACGGAGACACGGCTGACAGCAGGTCTACGGCTCGGTCGTGATCACCCAGAACTTCATCGTCAAGCGGCGGCGGCTGAAGGAGTATGACGAGGCGCAGAAGGTGAGTCAGGGGCAACGAGGATAGGGCAGCAAATGGAAGGAACGAAGGTGTAGAAGTGGACATGGAAGGAGGACAGAGTGGGTGTGGGACAACAACTAGGCGAAGGAACACAGCTGTGGAAATGCAGAAAGGCTAGGAGGTCAGACGGCCTTGGCGTGAACGCTTGAAACCCCCGAGTGAAAGCGATTGTTGCAGAGCATCTAAGATATCAAAGCAGACCATGACCAGCTGGTTACGATTCTCAGCCGCGATCAGCCGGACGACGTGCCACGAACTCCCCGCTCACACCAGGCCGCCATGACCGACCCGAGCGTCGTCGTGCCCGCAACACCACCACCGCCCGTCATCAACACCACGCCCCTCCAGCCTCAGTCTCGGTAATGTTTGTATGCATATGCTCCACTCATGCGCGCCGAACGACTTACAGCAGCGCAGTTGCAGAACATCTCATGGCTTGTCTGAGGTATGAAGCTGATTTTGACTTCGCCAGCAAACTGAACACACCCAGCTGAAGACCAACTTTGAGCAGGGACGATGCGCGTTTCCGACTGCCCACTAATGATAGAGTTCACTATCTGTGCGATGAATCGGGGTTGAATTGCTTCGTTATCCTCTTCACTGGGCACTGACTCAACGACCACGATTGTGCGTCGACGTGCGTCTCAGTCAAGCGTGGAGTATGATCTAGTATTTCCTGTATTTGAACGCCTTTCCTTGTCAACTACCCGTTTGGCGCCAGTCCCAGATTCCCGGGTAAGCTCATCGCCGAACTTCCTACAATAGTGAACTCGGCTTCGTTGTCGAGCTGCTCCCAGTAACAGGCAGTCCACGGGCATACCAGCCACAACACTCCAGCATTCCACTCCACTCTCTCCCACACAGCAGCTCTTCACGACTCAGCTCTGCTCCAAAGAACACTCCAACGTCCGAATACATGATCCCATCCATAGCGTGACACAACAAGAATATACGAATACTAAAGTGTCCACTAAGCTGCCGATCCGGTTCGGCCACGGAGTGGAAGAAGTGTGGTCTGGACTCAGTCCAGTGCTGCAGAACCGACTCGTGATGTCTCTGGCGATGGTCGTCTCGCAAAAGTCCAGTGCGGGCTTCTGGGAACATTTGAAGTCGATTCAGGAGGCCGAGGTGCGGCATTTGATCCAATGTGAGGCGTAAAGCGTGGTGTCATGACCGATCCCAAATGTCGCGTAGGTATCCCCAATCACGACTCCCTCCCCAACCCAACCTAGTGCGCGTGGTCATACGCATCCTCGTACCGACTGTTGTCCGACTGCCTGCTGCCCGAGCGCGCCGGCGGGCCCGGGGGCGGGAGCGAGTCGACCGCGCTGGCGGGCGCAGTCCCGTTGTTCAAGTGCACATACGACCGCATCGAGACCGGCTCGTTGTCGGGCGAGACTACTCCACGGGTAGGGGTATCACGCCCCCCACTTGGGCTCGGGGTCGGCATCGGCATCGGCATGGACGGGATAGTGTTGTTCTCTGCATCCCTATCCTTGCGGGAAAGGAAGCGGCGGAGGCCCGACGGCTTGCTCGACGACGAGGGGGCGCGCGCGGCCGGTGGTGGAGCTGCTGGTGCGCCTGGGGTGTTCACTGGGGACGCGTTCACCTTCCCGCGAGCAGCGTAGACTGCCAGCATCTGGTCAGGGCCGTACTGGACTGTTGAGCCGTTGGGGGTTGCTGAGCGGGTTGGCTCGGGTGCCGCTTCTGGCTCGAGACCCTCGACGTGGTCGTGGTCGAGCTCGGCGTGCGGGTCGTGCAGACCAGAGTGGCGCATGACTGGGGTGTCAGAGGGGAGTTGCGGGTGGGTAGTGTCATCCTCGCCGCCGGAGTACTCACGCATGACGGCCTCCATGTCGCGGAGCTCGTCGACTGAGCCTGTTGCTGCCTGTGCCGAGTGGGCGTCGGCGTTGTAGATGTTCCGGGGCTTGCGCGATGGCGAGGACGAGGCGTGCACGTCGTCGTGGTCGTGGTCGTCGATTGCAGAACCTGAGGCGTACGCTGCGGCCGTGGCGTCGTGGTGCGGCGAGAGGCCAGAGTGGACGTGTGGGCGGGATCCGGAGCCCTCGATGAACGAGGCGCGAGGGCGGGGCTGGTCGGCGAACGAGATGCGGGAGGTGCGTGTGGTCCCATCGCCCATGACAACGGAGGAGCGCACGTGTCCGTCCTGGTCGACTGCCGCGGGGTTCGAGCCGGGGAACATGGTGCGCCCGCCGGCGCCTGCACCGGCCATGTTCTCGAGGTAGACGGAGGATGCTGGGCGGTTGGCTGACGACATCGAGGGGCGGCCGTAGCCCGTGCTTGGGCGTCCATAGCCGGTACTTGGGCGACCGTTGGAGCGGCTGTAGGATGACGACGGGCGGTAGTGGCTCGCGCGCTCGCCGGGGAGGGCGCCCTTCTCCCACTCCATCTGGGACGCCTGGGAGAGAGCCTGCGACCAGCGCTTGAGCTTCTCCTTCTCGCGGCGGCGGTAGAACAGCCACGCGATGCCGGCGAGGATGCAGATGACGACGATGGGGATGACGACGGAGACGGCAATCACGGCCTTGCTCGTGCCCTTTTTGCCTGCGGACTCGACGCTCTCAAACTCGGTGTCCCCGGTCTTCGCGGCAGGGTCGGCAGTCACGGTCATGACCTGGCCGTTGCTCGTGGTCGTGACGAGAAAGTTTTTCGGGTGATAGTCGATCTTGAAGGTCGGGCCGATGGGCCAGGACGAGTCCCAGGCGAGCCCGCCGTTTTTGGCAATGTTGACATAGAGGGAGGAGGTCTCGGTCGAGTTCCACCAGACGGGGTTGAGGCGGGTTGCATAGTGGCCGTCGGCAAAGGTGATGCCCTGGAAGACCTTGCGCAGTTGTCCGCCGACTTTGTAGATGTAGAGGTCGATCTTTTCCGTGTTCACTTTGCAGGAGGTGTCCCATTTGAAGTCGACGACTTTGGTTGCGTCGACGGTGGATGATTCGTTAGGGTAGAGGTAGAGGGTGGGGCAGCCGAGGGAGGAGGTCTGGCGGGCGATGTTGAGGTGGGGCTCGAAGGCGTCGGGCTCGGGGACCGCATCGCGGGCCTCGAGCTCGCGCGCCTCGACCTCACGGGCGCCTGCGAGGCCGAGGCGAATGCGAGGAAAGTCCATCGCGAGGAGCAACGAGCGCGAAGCGCGAGTTGCGACGAGTGGGCGCTAGAGGAGCAACGAGCGCAAAGCGCGAATTGCGACGATAGACTAGTTTATAGACGATAAGGCCTTCACGAGTGAAGTAGTGGTGTCGCTGTGAAAACCCGACTCCAAGCCTGACCCCAGGTCAGAAGATCAGAGAGTCGAACGAAAGACGTCGCCTGGCGAACGGAGAGGGCGAGGGATGGGCCGACGCGGCGATGCGATGTGTTTGGTCCTCGATGCGAGTCGCGTTCGGAGCGAAAAGAGCGAGAGTAGAGCACAGCCCACTGCCCACTGTAAGTGTCGACAAGAAGATGGAAATGAGCGAGAGTGAGTAGTCGAGAGTAGAGGGAGCACAAGATGGAGCACGAGCTAGCACCTAGCTAGTCGACGTTGGAAGGAGTAGTGGATGGGGGTCGGTCGAATGTGGGTCTGAATGGAATCGACGCCTCTGTGCGCGTCCGCAAAATCCTCGCCTGGGTGGGTGGGGAAGGTGAGGAAGGTGAGGAAGGTGCAGGGGAGAAGGGACGGGGGAAGGTGGAAAGGCACGTTCCCTGGGTTGGATTCTTTTCCTCCGTCTGTGCGCGTACAAAAAGGAAGGTGACCCTTAGACCGGGAAGCTAGGTTCAAGCCCTGTTTACAACCTCAGCGCAGAAGGGTATCGACCAGCGGCAGTGAGCAGTGAGGTGAGCAGCAGCAAGGAGCAAGTTGGCAGCAGGGGTGAGCATGAGCACATTAAGACCAACGCCAGTGCATAATGAGGACGACAGATACGCTGGACTCTTGGACGACAAGAAGCAGTTGATTCTGGCTTCGCTTCTCTGCTCTCGGCATACGCGCGTTCATGTACATGGAGCAAAACCGTGCCACGGCTCCACGCGTACGACATCGAGCACAGAACAGGCGGCATGCGCAGGCTAGGGCGAGAGGAGAGACTTGAAGCCTATCTGAACCTATTCCGGCGGGCTACAAACGAGCACCGGGAGGTTGTTACCGCCAGTCCCAGAACCCGAAAATGCTTGCGACGGGTGGGTGTAACAGCTTCTTCGAGACGGCTTACGGCACTACTAGGAGCTGGGGAAATGCTCCAGCAGACACTGGGCTCATGTCGCAGGTATGCTGGTACTGAGCGCGTCAGGCTCCTAGTCGTGATGAGGAGATTGCATTGCGACAAGTTGAGCTTTCTGCTTGGCTGCTTGTTTGGTCCAGGAAACACAGGAGAGTGGGACAGACGGCTCAAGGAAGCTCACACGCCCAGGGTGGTGGAAGGGATGCCGTACAGTAGTGGGATCCTGGATGCCGGTCGGAGGAGGGGTGTCATTCGTCCGGCGAGGTAGGATGTTTACATCTCACCAACGGAAGTGTGGTGGTGCATGGTGTCGTTGTCTGGAGCGAGGCTATGGGTATAGCATGGGTGGTGGTGACTCACCGTCTGCGATACTGTAGAAGCAAACGGGGGTCGGTGTCGCGCAAGCCAGCTGGCCAGATTTGTACTGCACTGCCAGGCGTTGCTGGTCAATGGCAGTATATGTGAACAGGCTGCATGCAGTCGAGAACCATTGCCTGCCCATTCGTCAGTCAGTGTGCAGGCCAACGCGTTGGTCTTGGAACGCGAATGTTATCATGCTATTACACTACAACACGCTGTGATCGATAGCTCGTTTCGTCAAGTTGCAAACCTTGGTGCATTGCCTTGTCGCGTTCAGGTCCACTTGTCTGCGGTCAGCCTTAGCCCTTGGCACAAACCGCTGGTAGCTAGCTACAGAGGTCGATATTATTGTACTGTGATAGCCAATATCATACTATAGCCGTGTAATGCTCTGGGGGCGCCAACGCACTATCACCGTGCCACAGTCTCATATCGAGAGATAGAGACCTCCATCAGCAACATTCGAAATGTGTGCAGATGATTCCTGCTGATACTGTCTAGCACCTCATTATATGTCCTGCTCCCTTGGTCGAGATCGAGCTGAATGACCAACTTTCGCGTTGTCACAATCTCGATCACTTGTGCTGTATGATCAGCAGCAGGGCTGGTGGTGAACAGCTTGCTGCTGTATAGCAACCGCAACAAACTTGTTCCCTCAGCCAGATCCTCCCTCATCAATGTCCATCCTCTGCTCGACGGGCGATCATCGGATTTTTGAGACCCCGGCGTTTCCAATGCATACAACTCGCTTGCTGCGCGGACGTGGAAATCGAGGCGACCTTCCGCCTCTCCAACGAACATCAAACCGCTTTAACGATTCGTTTGCCTATGGGTTGCGTGTAAGAATAGCTAGGGCACTGCAAATACAATCCTGCACTGCAATGCATGAACTTGCACTGCAGGTACGAGATCATGAGACATACTTTTCAGTCCGCATTGCAATATACACACACCCTTTCGGAAGTGGCACTGGTGTCTTTCTTTCACTCTTCACTGCAGCACTCTTGTTCTCTTACCTCCTACTATCCCTATAATCTCTTTGCGGTACTCGTGTATGTCATCATCATCATCGCCCTTTCACTCATGCCCGGAAGAGGAGCTTATTGTTATATGTGCTAGCTTGACGGGAAGAACAGAAACGACAATGACTAACCACACGACCTCTCACGAGAACGCTACGCTACCTTCACAAAGCTCACAAAAGGACTTGGAAAACCTTCCAAAACGTCAAGGGCTTCAACATCACTCCAGAAGGTATCCTCCGTGCATCAGGATTCAAAGAACTCAGAGATACCATATACAATAGAAGATAATGTCTTCGAAATCGTCCCTAAAGTCGGCCTAAAATGCTCCAATATTTGTCTCCACGTCATTTATCTCCCAGTCGCGTCACCCAGTGATAAGCCCCCGTTCCTGCTCCATCATTACGCTCCGACGCGTCGTCCGACTGACTTTCAAAACAAATCTGACCCGATTGATCCACCTTGTTTCTAGTCTCCTGTGGAGTGGAGCCGCAGCGGCGACGACGACGACGACGACGACCATGGCGACCATGGCGACCACGACCCCAATCACGACCACACCCTCCGCCTCTGCTGTGCCGTCCCTTGCGCCCTCTGTGTCCATGACGAGCCCGATATCCACCTCGCCACGGACGCCAGTGTCCGAAAGTGCGGACACGGAGGGCGGGGGCGCAGGGGGTGTAGAGGGCGTAGACGATGTGATGGACCTAGAGGTGAGTATCGTGTGAGCGCAATCATACTCCAGCTGACACTGCGATCTCGCTCTCATCGACATCGACATATACAATGGACACCCTCTCGCTTCCCCACCCACCCCCGACCTTCTCTCGCGCGGAATTCGCGAAACTGTCGGCTCTGGAGCAGGACAAAGTCCGCGCCGACAAGCTCAAGTTCCTCCTCGACAAGTCGCAGATATACGCCCGGATCATCGGCGAGCGCATGGAGCGGCAGCAGCGCCAGCAGGCGGAGGCGGCGGCGCGGCGAGCAAAGCAGGCGAAGAAGCGGGCCACAGAGTCGAAGACAGAGTCGCCACGGAAGAAGCGCAGGAGCGAGCCGGCAAGAGACTCCAGCAGGGCAGTGAAGGTGGAGACGAAGGAGGTTGAGGATGTCGAGGGGGAGCAGAACGAGGAGGGTACGACGGGGTACACGTTCCAGCAGCCGGCGCTCGTGACGGGGGCGAAGCTGCGGGGGTACCAGCTTGCCGGGGTGCAGTGGATGATCTCGCTGTATGAGAATGGGTTGAATGGGATTTTGGCTGATGAGATGGGGTTGGGGAAGGTGAGTCAAGTGTGGGCTGGGTGTGGGTGGTGCTCTTGCAAGACGGGCTAGTCAATGGCGTTACGTCTGGTCACTGCTGTCGAAGGCGGCGCATGTGTCGACGGCAACACGTTCGGCCACGGCTGTTGACTGCGTTATGTATGACAGCTTTCAACGGTCTCGCATATGTCGATGACAACGCAGTAGTCACAGCCGTCGACGACAATGCACCAGTCACAGCTGTTGACTGCATCGTCGTGAGCATTGCTCTCGACCCCAACTGTCGATGGCGCTGTCGCAATTTGTCACGGCTATCAAATCTCGCTGCAGTTGGTTAAGCTGTCAAGAGTTCTGCAACTAGACCAGCTCGCACATGAGCGTCGGACTGTTCCAGCTGCTGTAGGCGGTAGCTGCAGTAGCTCATGTGCCGCTTTGCATTCCGTGCATGTGCTATTTGCACTTGCTCACAGCTGTTGTGAATTGTTCAGTGCCAGACGCAATGCTCACAATCGCTGCGGCAGCTCCTGTGCCGCTTACGCCCCTCATAGTTGCAGCAGACCGTTCATGTGCCGCTTGCATCTGCTCACAGTTGCTGCGCGACTGTTTGCACATGCTATATGCGCCAGCTCACAGTCGCTGCCAGACTGCTCGCATGTGCTATATACTTCAGCTCACAGTCGCTGCGCGACTGCTCGCAGTGCCACCCCGCCCTCACAGCCGCTGCGCGTCTCTTCGGGCTCGCTGACATCAGACCCTCCAAACCATTTCCTTTTTCGCACACCTTCGGTCAAAAGGCACCTGGGGCCCATTCCTCATCGTGTGCCCCCTTTCCGTCCTTCACAACTGGGTGAGCGAATTCGAAAAGTTCGCACCCTCGATTCCCGTGATCATGTACCACGGCACACCGGAGCATCGTGCCGACTTGCGTGCTTCTCGCCTGCAGGCGCCAGCCAACGCTGGTGTTGGCAATGTTCGCCGGGGTCACGGGAAGAAGCGCAGCAGTGTCGGCGTACGCTATGCCAAGGGCCAGAACACAATTGAGACATTCCCCATCATCATCACCACCTTTGACATCTGTATGCGCGACCAGCCGTTCCTCAGCGGCTTCCAGTGGAAGTTCATCGTCGTCGACGAAGGCCACAGGCTCAAGAACCTCGACTGCAAGCTGATCCGCGAGCTCAAGTCATACAAGAGTGCAAATCGCATGATCCTTACAGGCACGCCGTTACACAACAACCTCTCCGAACTCTGGTCGCTGCTCAACTTTATCCTGCCCGACATCTTTGACAACCTCGACGCGTTCCAGCAGTGGTTCAACTTTGACGAGATGGAGAACGGCGGGGCGGGGTTCCTGCTGAACAAGGGGTCGGTGGTGCAGTCGTTGCATGCCATTCTCAAGCCGTTCCTCCTGCGTCGCCTGAAGACAGAGGTCGAGGATCTGCCGCCGAAGAAGGAGTATCTCCTATACGCGCCCCTGACGCAAGAGCAGAAGGACATCTACCAGGCGATTCTGCATGGCAAGATCAGGGAGTACCTCATTGAGAAGAAGCGGAGTGCAGGTCTGGGAGTGAACGAGGAAGCCGCCCGCTCTCTGTCACCGGAGTCCAGCGACGAGGGCCACTCCCGACGCGCGCGCAAGGCCGTCAATTACCACGTTGAGGAGAGCGACGCCAAGTGGCTGGAGAACCTCGAGCGCCAACGAGAGGCCGAGGCCGCCGCCGCCGCTGCCGCTGCCGCGCCACCACCACCCACGTCCCGCGAGCTCCGCGCACTCCAAACCTCCAAGGCCATCAAGGAGGTCAACAACATGCGCCTCCAGAACATCGCGATGCAGCTGCGGAAAGTCTCCTCCCACCCGTGGCTGTTCGACTGGCCCATGGACCCCGAGACGCAAGAGTACATTGTCAACAAGGATCTCGTCGAGGCGAGCGGCAAGATGCTCCTCCTCAACCGCCTCCTCGACGCGCTCTTCGCCAAGGGCCACAAGGTGCTCATCTTCTCGCAGTTTACGACGATGCTCGACGTGATCCAGGACTGGGCAGAGCTGTACAAGAAGTTCAACATCTGCCGCATCGACGGGTCTACCTCCCAAGCCGACCGGCGCGAGCAGATGGACCGCTTCAACACTTCCACCGAGCCAGATGCGCCCAACCTCTTCCTCCTGAGTACCCGCGCCGGCGGTCTCGGCATCAACCTCGTCGCAGCCGACACGGTCATTTTCTTCGATCAGGACTGGAACCCCCAGATGGACCTGCAGGCGCAGGACCGCGCCCACCGCATCGGGCAGACCAAGCCCGTTCTCGTGTTCCGCCTCGTCTCGCAGCACACGATTGAGACCAAGATCCTCCTCAAGGCGAGTGCGAAGCGCAAACTCGAAGCCCTGGTGATCAAGCAGGGCAAGTTCGGCAAGGTCGTGGACGAGAATGGCCGGGTGTTGCTCGGAAAGAAGAGCAAGCAGGAGAGTACGCTGGACATGGCGCGGGCTCTGCTTGATCTGGACAGCGAGGAGGTGGCCATCGCGCATGCCGGGGATACGATCATCAGTGACGCCGACCTCGAGCTCCTGCTTGACCGCTCTGAGGCGGCGTTTGCACGTGAGCAGGGCTGGAAGGGCGACAAGGCAAAGGTGCCCAGGGGCGCCAAGGCCGACGAGGGAGAGAAGACGGCGTTCGATGTGTTTGTCCCGGCCAAGGACGATGCCGCGGATGGGCTGGCGCATATGTTCGCCGGCGACGGCGAGGCGGAAGAGTAGGGGTGGGAGGCGGTTGGGGAGGGCGCTGTAGTTGGGGGAGGATGGCCATCGGTTTTGTCTTGTCATGTTGTAGAGAATAGATCATAAGAGTGTACATGCATTGTCCTGCTTGCGGCTGCTGCGTAGGTTGCTGCTTGTCCTCAACGCTCGAGCGTCTTCAAGATCGTCAAGTCCAAACGTCTGAGCGTCTTAGATGTTGTCAAGCGTTCGGGCACGTTATGTGTTACATGTATGAGGCATATGGGTAGCTAACAGTACAAGTGGCGGTATCCGACCAGTCAATGTTTACAAACCTCTCAGAGTCGATTCTCCCTTCTTCTCGAGCTCTGATACTCGTTTTCTCCTTTTGAAATTCCGCTCTCTCCCGTGCTACAGCACAAACTCCTTCATCTCGATGTAGTCCGGCACGGGCTCGCCCTCCGCCCGGCGCTGGAGGACCGCCTCGGCCTCTGCCCGCCAGTCGTGCTCCATGAACTTGCGCATGCGGAGGTCGAGCATGTCTTGCTCCATGCGTTTGTAGGTCGTCCTGGGATCAGCAATGACTCTGGCATCAAGCGCAGCCTCCACACTCACGGAGGACACGGCGTCTCCAGCGCGGCCCTGATGGCGCCCACAAACTCGGTGTAGTTGTTCTCCTCGACGTGGTAGACGATTCTGCATGTCAGCGCGACTTGTGAGTGCACACTCACGGGGGCTGCTCGTACCTCAGCGAGTCGTGCTGCGATACGATCCAGGTGTCGGGGTTGTGCTTCACGTCCGGGTTGCTGATGCGATGTGGGTTGATGAATGGGACGCCCTGATGTCAGCGAGTGTGGCGGGCCACGGGGCAGGCGTCCAGTCCTCGCCACAGCCTCGCAGTCAAGAGAGAGAGATACTAAGCGGGCACAACTGCCACCTAGTCGCTTCCACTCACCTGCGCAAGAGCCCTGTACGGACTCGGACTGAGACCCGGTGACCCAAGACCAACAAGAGCTCGCGAGTTGGACACCTCGGCATCGAACTCCGTCGCATTCAGCGGGCCGAGGTTGCGCACCCCTCGCGGGAGCGAGATCTCGCCTGTCGCCTCGCGCTCCTCGTCTAGTCGGTCGTCGACGAACGAGCCGACGAACTCGAAGTCGGGGTAGTCTTGCCTCAACTCGTCGTACGCCTGCGCCACAAGATCGCGCTTGATGTAGTTTGGGAAGTAGAAAATGTCGTAGAAGTACTGGATGCGCTTGGCAAGGATGTACGCGCGCATCGGGCGCTTGTCGTGTGGGATCATGGGGGTCTCGGGGGCCTTGAGTGCGTAGCCTAGGTATGTGAAGCCGCCTTTGGCTGGGGGTCAGCACAAGCCACTGCGGTGTGGATGAGAAGCAGCGCACTTACGCGGGGAGAGACCGTCATTGCCTGTGCCCGGCTCGGCGGAGAGGACCCACTTCGAGGCGACGACGTTGCCATCAAAGCGGGGGAAGTAGTAGAACCAGAAGTACTGGTGTGAGCTGGAGCGGAGTGAAGGTGGACCCACCTTCCACGCCGGGATGCCGTCTGGCCGGTCCTTGGTCTTGAACACGTCGTGCGGCTTGCCGTGGTACCCGTCCTCGCTGGCGATCACGGCGACGACGAGGTCGGGGATCTGGCGGTAGACGTGGTAGAGGTAGTCTGGGGTCAGCGCGAGCTCGTCCATACATGCAATGCAGCTTACCAATGTCGTCCCATACGAAGAGGGCAGTGTAGCCTTGACGCTGGAGCGACTCGACCATACCCCGGCACCTAGTTGTCAGCACAACATGTCGGACTGTGCGTTGAGCTCGTACTCAACACTATTGTCCTCGAGCCGCCACACTCGAGCCGAGTCGTGAATTCACGATTGAACTCATCTCCTAGCACACATATGAGCAGAATGTTGTGCTCAGACTCGCTCACGCTCACGCTCACACTCGCGCTGCGCGCGAATGTTCGCGTCGCTCATACTAGCGTCGCGCTCGCACTCACCATATCCCCTCACCACCCATGTACGACCCGAAGATCGCAGAGTGGCAGTGCAGACTGCTGAAGATGACCACCTTCTCCGCATTGGTCGGACACGTCTTGGTCGCCATGCACGCCGCCAGCTGCCGCAGCTTGGCATCAGTGTACCACTTGTGCGACTTCCTGTCGTTCTCCTCGAGATCTGCTGGGTCGGGCACGGCGAAGAGTTGCTCTGCCGCCGATGTGTCGGGCACGACAGCCAGCGACCCGAGCCCTAGCCCGCCGCGGCGAAGGCTCTGTCGCACAAACTCCCATCGCCGGTCGTACCCCCCTTGGTGGGCCGCGAGGACGAGCAGGAGGACGACGACGGCGAAGATGAAAGGTCGAATACCGCGGAGGAGGGCCATTGCGAGGATGACGGCGTCCAGTCAGTCTGAAGCAACCCACTCGATGGCGAGCTCGAGATCCGCCTGGAGAGCTGTAAGCAGTTGCTGCTGCAGAGGTGTTGCTAATGCTATCGAGGTGAGCTTTGGCTGCCTCACAGCTGCTCTCTACTTATTGTTGAGCTGACCCCGGACGGAGGGACGCCCAACCGCAAGCCTCCTGTGTGGGAGTCGCGCCACAGCACTTGCTCGCTTTTTGTGTGTGTGTTTGTCTTCGCTCTCATCATCTTCCTGTGCTACTCCTGGCCGTCGAGGCACAGTCCCGCAAGCTGCGACGGTCGACGATAACATCGACCGAAGAGCTGCAGAAATAGGATCTCGAGAGACCATCCTCCCGCAGTGTAACAAGTGACCCGCGCGTTCCTCTCACCATATTGCCTGCGTCGACCTCAAAACAGTCTCAACCGCAGCAGCGAGACAGGATCTCTTGCACTGCTTGCCAGTGGCATGCCAACGAGGGTGCTCGCTTGCAAACCGTTTACGAAGCTTCCAAGCCCTCACTACGCTTCCACTGCCGTGGTCGTCGTTGTTGCCGCTCGATGCTGCCGCGGATATTTTGTTATCTGATGACGTGAAACCGCGTCCCGTCGTCCCGGACATTGCTTTTCCCAGCTGAACCCAGATTCCATTTCCACCAGATTTATCGCATCTGCCTGCTCTCGCTGCACTCGCTGCATCGTCGCCGCACCGATGCTGCACGTCCGCTGTCCCGTCGCATGCACCGTTGCGGTGCTGCGACAGCGATGTCAGCAGCTGTTTAGTGCTCGCGGACCCGCAGTAGAAGCTTTAGCGCGGTCGTGGCCGCACCCCAATCTGGCTTGCGACTGCGACGCCGATGGGAGCGATGGGAGCGATGGCAGCGGTAGGAGAGCAATGATAAGGTGCGGTTCGAGGGATGAAACACTAGTACTGGAATGACATGATGGGTCATCCGAAACGGTCTCTCGAACAGTGGGCCCCTGGCATATGCCTGATGATGCCTGACCCAGGACTGGCGGTAGATTTGAAAGAAGGTTCGTGTTGTTCTCGAGAGAGAGCACGTGGGTGCTGGACCCTACAAGGATCCCGAGGTATGGGCTATGGATGAACGCAAGGCATAGCGATGAACGAACATGAGTGATGGTCGTCGAGCTATGAGTTGTGCGTTGAAGGCATTGATGCTGTGGGCTACCGAGCCAAGTGATGAGCCATGAGCCGGAGCAAGAGTGTCACGAGTGATCGTGAGCTGTGAGCGAGGGATTCGGCGGTCAGTTGTGAGTTCCGAGTAGTCTAGTGGCGAGCTGTGAACTACCAGCTATGACTCCGGCCTTCGGACAGCGAGATGTATTCATGTGGTCGCTGAAAGTCTGCAGACGCCCGACACCACTTGACCAGCTTGAGCCCGCCTCCTCCATCAGAACCACCACAAGACCCACACAATGCAAACCCAAGTCATCTCATGTTATACATCGCGATCTGCGGCCCACCGCAGACCTTCATATGCTATACAGAAAAGTGCAAACGAGCCCGTCTCCGGCTCAGACCAAAAGGGGTAGGGGGGGATTATACAGCCAGTGTATAGGGGAGGGGAGAGGGGAGAGGGTTGTAGGTGTCTCTCTATATCGTGTGTGTGAAGAGGAACGCCACTACCGGCTCGCCAGCACGAGCGTCCGGTCCTCGTCGTCCATAGGCGCGTCGGGGATGTACACCGGCGGCGCCGCCGGGGCAGGCTTGGCGGTGAGCACTTTTGCGATTGCGGCGAGGAGATCGCCCCGGCGCAGCGGCTTGGTCACGTACGCCGTCATGCCTGCGGCAAGACAGCGCTCCTTGTCGCCGATCATCGCGTGTGCCGTCAACGCAATGATAGGCGTCGGCGCGACGCCCGTGACCGCCTCGTACTCCCGGATCAGACCCGTCGCCTCCATCCCACCCATGACCGGCATGGACACGTCCATCAGGATGACGTCGAAGGGTTTCCGCTCTAATTGACGGCGCTTGTACTTCTCGATCGCGATCTCGCCGTTGTCCGCCACCTCCATCTTGTGGCCCGCGACCTCGAGCAGCTTGACTGCTAACTTCTGGTTGACGACGTTGTCCTCCGCGAGCAGGATGTTGAGCACCGTGTCCTTGACCGTGTGGCCTGGCTGCACCTGGTGTGACTCGAGGGCGGGCACGATGGCGTTGCTTAGCTCTTGCAGGTCGAGTGGGGTCGTGTAGTACGTGTTGATGCCCATGTCGAGGCAGTCCTTGACTGGCACGGGGGAGAGCACCTGCTCGTTCGAGCTGGGCAGCGCGAGCAGCTTGCGCCTGTTCTCATCGAGGTCGATGAATGACGGGTTGTCAGGCCCTGAGGGCTTGTCGGACGGTGCAAGCAGCACGACAGGGATGTATCGCAGGTGCTCGATGGTGCGTATCTTTTCCGCACCGGCGAGCGAGTCGACGATCATGGTGTCGAAGTGAGGGAAGCCGTCTGGCGACTGCTTGAGGTCCCACACGGCGTTAGGCGAGTGGATGACTGTTGGCTTGAGTCCCAGCTCCCGCAGCTTTCCTGCGACGTTGGACTGGTCATGCAGTGTGTCGATGTACAGCACCGAGCGGCCAGCCCAAGGCGATAGGCGCTCGACGACCTGCTCGCGAGTGGACGAGGTCGTCTCCGTCGTCATGGTGAAGTAGAAGCGGCTTCCCTCTCCAAACTCTGACTCGACCCATAGGTTACCGTTCATGAGGTTGACCAGGCGCTTGGAGATGGTCAGGCCCAGACCCGTGCCTCCGTACTTGCGTGTCGTCGAGCCGTCCGCCTGCGCGAAGGTGTCAAAGATGACATCCAGTTTGTCCTGCTTGATTCCGATACCAGTGTCGGCAACGCAGAACTGCAGCTCGACGACATCGCCCTTCTTCTGCTTGACGCGGCACGAGAGCGCGACCTGGCCCTCAGTGGTGAACTTGACAGCATTGCCGATCAGGTTGGTGATGACCTGGCGCAAACGCAAGGGGTCGCCGACGAGCTGGTCTGGTGTCGTAGGGTCGATGTCAAAGATGAGGTCCAGCTTGTTCTGCGATGCTTTGACACACAGAGTCTTGAGCACGCTGAACACAGCCAAGCGAAGCGAGAAGGGGATCTGCTCCATCGTCATGCGGCCAGCCTCGATCTTCGAGATATCGAGGATGTCGTCGATGATGGTGAGCAACGATGATGCCAGACTCGACACGATCATGAGATTCTCGCGCTGCTGGCGAGTCAATTCGCTCTCGAGCGTGAGTACCGTCATGCCAATGATACCGTTCATGGGCGTTCGGATCTCGTGCGACATGTTGGCAAGGAACTCGGACTTGGACCTGTTGGCCAACTCGGCTTGCTGACGCGCGCTTGTGTTCTTCTCGATGGACTCGCGGAGGTTGTACACCATCTGGTTGATTTTGGTCTTGAGACTGTCCATCTCACCAGAGGCCTCGACAGTGATGAAGCGGGTGAAGTCACCGTCGGTGGCGGCTGCTGAGATTTGGGCGAATGCACGCACTTGGGACGTGAGGTTGGAGGCCATGGTATTGACATTGGACGTGATCTCCTGCCATGTGCCCTCGATGTTCTCGACTTCAGCCTGGACACCGAGTTTACCCTCGGTTCCGACTTCGCGAGCGACACGGGTGACTTCAGCAGCGAAGATAGCAAGCTGGTCAATCATATTGTTGATGGTGTTCACGAGGTCGGCCATTTCACCCGACACAGTCACGTCCTTCACCTTTTGCGTGAGGTCGCCGCGAGCGACGGCAGTGGTGGCATGAGCAATCGTTCGCACCTGCACAGTCAAGTTGGCTGCCATGACGTTCACACCGTCGGTAAGGTCCTTCCATGTTCCTGCAACGCCTGGGACGTGCGCTTGTCCTCCTAGGCGACCTTCGGTTCCGACTTCACGTGCGACACTGAGTGTCAGTTCAGATTCAGATTCACAGGAGTGCCAGATACTTACCGAGTGACTTCAGACGAGAAACTACGCAGCGAGTCCACCATTGCATTCACAGTGTTCTTCAGCTGCGCGATCTCACCGAACGCCTCGACCGTGATTTTTTTGGACAGGTCACCAGCCGCGACTGCAGTCGTGACCTCGGCCACGGATCGCACTTGTGTTGTAAGGTTGAGCGCCATCAGGTTGACATTGTCGGTAAGAATCATCCACGTGCCCTCGACGTTGGGCACGAGCGCCTGGCCTCCAAGCTTGCCTTCTGTTCCGACTTCGAGTGACACACGGGTGACTTCGGCAGCGAAGATGTTTAGCTGGCCCACCATGTCGTTGACAGTAATCTTGAGGTCGAGGATCTCGCCTTGTACGTCGGCGTTGACCGTCCTAGACAAATCACCACGAGCGACTGCCTTTGTGACTTCTGCGATCTCACGCACTTGCTCGGTGAGGTTGCGCGCCATTTTCTGCGTGTCAGCAAGCACATGGGATGAGAGTTAAGGCGCAACTCACATTGACATTGGTGGTTAGATCAGCCCACACACCCTCGACACCATCAACCACTGCCTGACCACCGAGGATACCCTGCGTTCCGACCTCGAGCGCGACACGCGTGACTTCGCCAGCGAAAATGGTGAGCTGCTTGACCATTGAGTTGACCGTATCCTTCAACACTGCCATCTCTCCTTCCGCCTCGATCTCGATCGTCTTCGACAAGTCTCCTCTTGCGACCGCCGTCGTGACGCTACCAATCGATCTCACTTGTGCTGTCAAACTCTCACACATTCGATTGACCTGGGGTACATCAGCTTCATCCTCGCCCAACACCCACATTAACTGTGAGATCCTTCCACACGCCTTCGACATTCGGCACATACGCTTGTCCACCCAGCTTGCCTTGCGAACCGACCTCTAATGATACACGACTGACTTCGTCTGCTAGTAACCGTAGCGAATACACCATTCCATTGACCGTTGTTGCGAGTTCTGCGATTTCGCCACTGGCGACGACAGTGATTGTCTCACTGAGATCGCCGCGAGCGACTGCCTTTGTGACCTTTGCGATGCTTCGTACTTGATTCGTGAGATTGGCAGCGAGACGATTGACGACGTTTGTGAGTTCGCGCCATGTGCCCTCGACACCTTCGACGACTGCCTGTCCACCGAGTTTGCCTTGAGTTCCGACTTCGAGCGACACGCGCTCGACCTCTGTAGCGAATGTCTTGAGCCTGTCGACCATAGAGTTGATAATGTCCTTGAGTTCCGTCATAGCCTGGCCCTTGACGGGCACGACGATCTTCTGCGTGAGGTCACCGGTTGCGACTGCCTAATGAAGTGTTAGCATGTCTCGCTTCTTCTCACTTGATCCGCAGCGACGCTTCGCTTCAGAGGATTCGCAGACCTAACCCACCTTACAAACACGAGCAATGTCCTGTACCTGAGCCTTGAGTAGTTCCAATTCCTTCTCCGCCGACATGCCGCTCTCGCCGACACCGCTGCTCGACCACGAAGCCTGGGCATGCTGGGGAGGGCGGGGCGAGTTGAGCTCGAGAGACGCGAATGTAGATGTCGGGGTGCTGGTGGACGCTGTGTGGAGGACGGTAGAACATTGGGGACAGGAAAACGGGAACGACGAGGTGTCGACTGACACGTCTGGCGGAGTACGAGATGGCGTCTCAAGCGGCTGTTGTCCTGGCGGAGCGGCAGCACGCTGACCGAGAGCAAGGATGGCTCGGTGGATCGCCTCCTGCGCGGGTGTCCTGTCCTCGCTCGGCGCTACTGGAGGCTGATAGGCGAGTGATGGATTGTGGTCCAGTGCAGCAAGTAGCGAGAGCATGTCGTTCTCGAATGGTGACGGGTCGCCTAACGGCGATGGCGCCGCTAGCATTACACCGCCCATGGTGTGGATGGAGGTGAGGTGAGGTCCAGTATGCCTCGTCAAGTCGATGCCAACTAAGTGAGTTGCAAAAGAGAAAGGAAGAAGTAGCTGAGTTGTGATCAGCAAAGATGGACCAAGGCAAGACAAGCAGACGTGCGCAGCCGAACATGCACTAGCCAGAGTAGTACTGCCCGACCGACCTATGCGCCGCTTATCAGACAGAACTCACCTGCAGCAGTGGGGGCTCTTGCACCTGTCGCCTGGCGTCTAGCGTCTACTGTCTATCTTGATCCAGTTTGCCTCGCGTGCAGAGAAGACTAGCACCTGGCAGCGTTGATGCTTGGAGCTTGTAGCTTGTAGCTTGTAGCTTGGCAGGCAAGCAAGCTTTGACGATACAGGATCAGGGTGGCGTTGAACGTGCTGTGCTGTGCTCGCTCGGTCGCTGCTCGTCGCGTCGCCCTAGCACCTAGCAAGTTTGTCGGATGCGTTGGTTGCACGCGATGCCCGTCGTAGCGTGAAGCGAACCCGCGATGCGGATGCGTCTGAAGCACAGCAGATGTCTGAGCGATGTGCAGCTGCTACTAGCTGCGCTGCTGCGATGAGGAGGATGTTGTGATGGCAGCAGAGATGGACGAGGAGAGACCAAGCACCACACTAGTTGCAAGTTGACAATTGATCGGCGCGTCGTCGGAGGTTAAATTGCCAGTGGCCATTCACTGGAAGCGAGGAAGAGGAAGGAAGAAACGACTGTACATCTCTCTGCCACTACTGCTACTCATTTGTCTTCTCAGCAACTCATGGAACACGAAGCAGTCCTTGTCAGAGCTCAACTCATGCTTGCTAATGATGACCTGCAGATGACGCTCGCAATGACGCGCAAAGAGGACACTCAGTACGCAGTGGCGCCGTCGGTCGGACACACCAGAGTTCATTGTCAACGGTTCTCAGCGCAGGAGAAGCCCGAGTATGTGACAGCGACGAGGGCGGGCGAGTCGTATGCTCTGAGAGTACTGAACTGAACTGCTGACTGCCGACTGCTAGCTGCTGACTGCATCAGTGCTGACTGCTACACCTTGTGCTCGACATCTGCGACTCGCACTGCACCTTCCTCGCTAGAGCATATCGCACTCGAGCGGCTCGCCACTGCCACTGCGCTGGATGGTCGCCGCGTCCCTGAGCCTGCTCGGTTTCAACACTACTTTCTCCCCCCCCCTCATTCGAGTTGAGTGCCTTGCCCATTCCAGCGGCTGGCTAGCTGAGGGAGGAACCGTTGGAACGAGGGTCGCGGTTCCAGCTGTGCAATGTGCATCGCCCACTCCTGGCCACCAGAGCTGTCACACTCATTGACACTGACTGTTGTCTGTTCGGACAGAGTAGCTGGCTCCTGCATATCAAAGCCCCAAGATGGGAATCTCCGACGGCAACGGCACGCACAGATTCCAAGAAAGCTTGTTAGGGCATGTGCAGTAGTGCAGCTTCAGCTGTGCAGCTTGCAATTGCAGGTCGGTATATCTCGAGCTTCCGCCAGGGTGGACCCTCGATACTTGCCCCGCCTGTTCCAAGCCACGGTGCCAGAGTAAGCCACGATAAGCCACCGCGTCTGCCCTCGTGGGCTCAGCTGTCACCCGGGCTGGGCAGCCGGGCAGCCGGGCACCCGGACACCTCGGTCTGCACTATTCTACTAGCACTGGTGTGCGCGGTGTGCGTGTGCTGAATCGCTCGAAACGCACATCGGAGGAGGTTCAGAGGGGGAGTGCTGATGCCGACTGAGCGAGCTCACACTGCGCAGCCCTGTTCGATACAAAATTACAGTGCCCCGCAAAGAGGCGCCTCTGTTCCTGGTGGCGGAGGGTACCTGCATGTGAGAGTATGGCAGGACAGCCATCACACAGTTGCAACTCTGAAGCATCTGGACACTGTGTTCCCAAGTACGCTTCTGTGTCCATGGACAGGTGCTACGAGCTGGCACGTCAGGTGTGGACATCGGGGATATCCAGAAGAGCTGAGATATCCCTGCCCGGGAATAAGGATGTGCAGCTGCCAGTCCTGCTCCCCTCCCCATTCGAGGCCTTCAGTACAGCAAGGTCATGCCCATCAACATCACGACTGTCAGCTGTCAGGCCATATCAGGTGGACAGGTGGACAGTATCGTCATGACCACCCCTGCACACCAGGAAGCCACAGTGATGGACGGACGGAAAGCTTGGCCGGCCCTTGAGCGCACATCGCCCCCTCACTTGAGCATGAGCATGATGCTGCTGGCTGTCACTATTGCGAGTAGCTAGTAGCAATCACACATATTGCCAGGAGGCACCGTCTTGGGGCACGCTGCCCTTCGTAAACAGCATGAAACGCTGTAATATTGGTCAGCTCCCCACCACAGCCTCCAGACACGTAGCGCATCGCAGGATTGGATTTGCAGTGCGCTGTAGTGTTGGATTTGCAGTGCGCTGTAGTGTGCCAATAGTCCCAGCCTGAGATGACATAGGGTGGCAGTGATGCCATTCATCTCTGCATTGCCTTCAGAATCAGCATGTTTTCCCACCATGACAGCGAAAGCGTTGGAGCTCACTACGAGCAACAAGCCTGATCTACACATTTCAGCGCATGGATAGCTTGATGTTCCATGGTTACTGGCATGTTATAGGGCAGCAGATAGTATCATGGGACAGCAGATGGTACCATCTGAAAGGGATGGACATCGCACTCATCGAAGGCCACCGATACACCGAAGGATCAACGGCACGGCTCTCTCTTTAACCACCACCCCCAGCCTCGTGACATTGTCGTACACGTCGCCGTCACCTCTCTGCTCACACCTCAGCATCAGCATGCTCTGTGCGTTCCTCATCGAAGTGTATGCATTCACCTAACCACAACAACTGCTCATATGCATTGCTTGCGCTGCTCATGTCGCGTCTCGGACCGCGTCCTTCATTACACCACGCGACTGCCACCGGAGCCCCACCGTGCCTATCCACTACATCATGCTTAGCACTCACTTCCACCTCATCTCATCTCCTACACCTCACTCCCCCCTATGCGCGCATGCCTCCTCCTATGGGCAGTGGCAGCGCCGATAGCGCCCCTCGCGGCGGCGATGACGGCCGACAGGCGTGCAGCGCTGCGCGACGAGGTCCGGGATGTAAGTGGGGTGGGGGTGGGGGTGGGGGTGTTTGCATGGGCTGGGACCGGAGTTGTCAACAAATCGGTGTCGACAGTTCCAATCCCTTTAATCCCCCCGGCCATGCTGAGAAAACTGCAGTACTAACCCCAGATGTTCCACCACGGATACACAGGATACATGACCCACGCGTACCCCGCCGACGAGCTGCGGCCGCTGTCGTGTGCGCCGCTGGAGCGCGATCCGGACCCCAGCAACGTCGGGATCAATGACATTCACGCGAATATCAGCATGACGCTTGTGGATAGCCTGAGTGCGCTGCCGTTGATACTGCCGGCTGCGTATCCTGATGCGCTGGAGAAGGTGGCGCGGATATCGTTTGACCAGGACGTGAAGGTGCAGGTGAGTCGGCTCTGGCCTGTGGATCTGCTACTGGTGAAAGTGGGGGGTCGGTAAGGGTGGCTGGAAGACGAAGAGATCGTGGGTAAAGGGTGCTAGAGTCTCTGGCCCGTAGCTACGTCTTGCAAGTTTACACAGGCTGCAAGTTGTAGCTGGAGGTTCAGCTTTGGAACGGCAGCACGGCAGTCCAGGAGAGAATCTCGATGGGACAGATGGTCGTCGCGGACGTGAGTCTGCGAAATGGGGAACTGCTCCTGCGTGCAAGCGGTATCGAGTGTCAGTTCTGTATGAAGTCAAGGGACAGGCTGCCAGTGGCACGACTGCGAAGGACAGTTAGCTGCTGTTCAGGTCATCCAGGCCGCAGTCGAACGGTACACCAGGCGGTTCGCTGCTGCTGAGGCCTTAAGGTTCCGGAATTGAACGAGCAGAGCGCCGTTGCTTTTGCTGCTGCCTTTGGCTGTACTCAGCTGACACCAGGTCTTCGAAATGACAATCAGAGCAATGGGCGCACTCCTATCCACATATCAAAAACTCAGCGCCCTACCCGACGACCTCCGGGGACAGGCAAAAGCTCTAGGTTTGCCAGGAGCAGTAGAGGTGAAGCGGCACGCACCGAGGATGCTCGAGCTGGCTCAAGATCTGGGCGAACGTCTCTTGCCGGCGTTCAAGACGTCTACGGGACTGCCGTATGCTCGTGTCAACCTCCGGTATGGCGTGGAAGCGAGAGAAACCGTCGAGACGTGTACGGCTGGTGCGGGGAGCCTGGTGCTGGAGTTTACTTTGCTATCGCGTTTGACGAACGACACGAGGTTCGAGGTGAGTAGGAGCGTCTATCAATTCGACCTGTGGCATATGCTGTATACAGATCGTGACATAGCACGGTTTGCATGAGTTACATGCTGACCCCAGGACGCCGCACGCAAATCCTTCATGGCACTATGGAACCGCCGCTCAAACGACGACCTCGTGGGCAACAGCATCGGCGTGGCGCTCGGCCAGTGGATTGGGATGGGCTTCTCGGGTGTGAATGCGGGGATCGACAGCTTCTTCGAGTATGCGCTCAAGGCGGGGATCATGCTGGGTGAGTGAGGAGGATGGGATATGACTGACGGTACAGACGACTCGACGTACATGGATATCTTCCAGGACGCGTATGCTGCGATCCAGACTCATGTGCGGACACCGGATGGCTTTATTGTGCGTATCAAACTTACCTCACTTTTCTTCTTATGTCGCCCTGTCCGCGCGAATTTCGTGCTACCTCTGTGTGCCAATGTCGTCTCCGGCACCATCGACATGAATGCCTTCGGACACCGATCCTTATCCTCCCCTGCTATATGCCGCCTCTCATTTCATTATCTCTTCTTTCACCTTCCCAGGTGCCACATCTTCCTCGCGCTGACAGCAGTACCGCCCAGTAACCATGCGCGGCCTCCTCCCCGCACAGAACAGCATGATCGACTCGCTTTCCTCGTTCTTCCCTGGTGTGCAGGTGCTCAGTGGCGACCTCGAGAGCGCGATACAGGGGCACTTGGTCTTCTGGAACCTCTGGCGGCGGTATGACGCGATCCCCGAGTCGTGGGAGCACAACCGGCGCGAGATCGGGTGGCCTGGCTGGCCCGGGAGGCCAGAGTTCATCGAGTCGACGTACTATCTCTACCAGGTGAGTCGAGCCCCTCCCTCACTTGTATGAGTTGTGCATGGCTGTGCAAGCAGAGTTGCACAGAATGGTCACCATGCTGTTGTTATCTGTTCCCGGTCTGTGCCCCCTTCTTGCATGTGCTCCTTCTCGCACTTTCTAACTCCAGGCGACAGGCGACGACTTCTACCTCCGCGTCGGCGAACGCGTCCTGCGCGACATCCTCCACCGCACCGTCACCCCCTGCGGCTTCGCGACCATCTCGAATGTCGAGACCGGCGAGCTCCAGGACCGCATGGAGAGCTTCATGCTCTCCGAGACCCTCAAGTACCTCTACCTCCTATTCGACCCCACCCCACCCCCACCACTCTCCAACACCGTCTTCACGACCGAAGGCCATCCGCTCCGCCTGCCCCCACACCTCCGTAACCCCCACCCCCTCACCCCCTCATCACGCCTCAACCACCGTCGCGAGGCCCTCCAGTGCCCGGTGTACCGTCCCCAGCTGGTCGGCGGCATCCCCGTCGGCATAGAGGGGCGAGACGACTACGACTATGCGCGTGCGCTTGTCTTTGGGCGCGAGGAGGCTGGTCTCGATGCCGAGGAGAACAAAGGCTTCTGGGGCTATGGCGTGTGCCGCGAACCCCAAGTGCCCAAGTTCTCGTTCGAGATGGTCCTCACACCTGTTGGGATGGGGGAGGGCGATCCCCTGCCTCCGCACGACCCCGCGCCCTCGGCCGCCAAGGTGCACCAGCTGCCCGATGGGAACTGGGAGATCGCGGATATCGAGGGGTTGCATCTTGCGTGCAGGTGGCGACTAGATGGGAGGGGGTATGACATTGCGCGGATAGGACCGCATAGAGTGCGCCCGGGGCAGGACGTGATCATCACGGACGCGAAGATGGACGGGTATCTGCCCCAGGGGGGTGGGGTGGAGCCCGAGCGGGTGGAGCTGGTCTTCGAGCGTATCCGCGAGGAAAAGGGCCACGCCCAGCAGTCGGATAGGGAGGGCAGTGGGCAGGAGAGTCCTAGAGATGACGGAGCAGCGGATGCTGCAGATCACATCGCCCAGCAGGTCTTCGATGCGTCTTTGGGGTTCGACGGGTCGCAGAACAGAGAGGTGATACTTAGGGCCGAAGCAGCAACAGCCCACTTCGGCCGCCTCTTCAGTGACGCCAGGATCGACCACCTACGCCTCGTCACCTCCCCAGCAGGCAACAAGCAAGCCTGTACCCCTCTCAACGCAACCCAGCCATCCTCTTACCCCGTGCGGGGCGACTTCGCCCTCGTCGCCCTCCGCGGGGGATGCACATTCGCCGACAAGGCCGTCCACGCCATCGAGGCAGGTGCGAGCATGCTCGTGATCGTGAACAACGAGCCTGGGTTTGTCAGGCCGTCAGCGGACGACATGGGGGAGGAGTTTGACGACCTGGTGGCGGACCTAGCTGTCGTGCTTGTTGAGGAGGGGTTTGTGAGGCGCTTGGCATTGGCGTGGACGGCTGGAGGAGGGGGAGGGAGGGGGGAAGGGATCGGGAGTTGGGATGAGGGAAGGGCTGGGGGTGGTGACGACGCAGTGACTGTCTCGTACATCCCGGAGCATCGGAGGGCGGCCCGGGGTAACAAGCGGAGGGAGGGGAGGATGCTCGTGGGGGAGTATAACTTGGTCAATATACGGGTTGTCGAGGGCGGGTAGTGGCTGGGGTGTGGTAGTAGAGCATTGCATAGACTGTCCATGTACGACTTGTACTACATCACGATCGGGACTGTGTGTCGGTGTGAAGCAGTACAGTAGTCATAAGGGGAAGTCTCTTCCGTACGTCAGGGAGTCAACGAGCTTCGTCTACCAGGCGACAGCGGGACAGTAGTAAGCTTCGTATGCGAGGGGACAACGAGAACAGTAGCAAGCCTTGCCGCGTGTAAGCCAGGCTGAAGTTTGCCATAGCGTACGACGCAGATGTGTCACAGCGACACTCATTTGGACCAGCACAGCGAAAACAAAATGAACAGCGACATTAGCGAGGGTCAGTAACCAGATGTGTAATACCACAACAGCGCTGGCAGCTGTGAATCAGTCGACAGATGTAGCACAGTCGCAGTGCGACGTGCCGGGCGGCGTAGCAGGACCACCCGCCGTAGGTCACCAGGTAAGGTTAAGGGCCCGCGCGTAACAACTCGTATTCGACGTGAGCTGTTTGGTCTGCGTCAGCGTCAGCTGCTTCGAACAGCGCCCAGTGTCGCTCCTCAAGTGAACAACGACCTTCACCAGTAGGCGGTTGGATCCTATCGCTGCGACGCTTGTCCCCTGCTCCACTTTCGACTGCGCAACCATGCCAGTGCCGGCCAAACTGCCACCAATCAGGACACAAGCTACTCCACAACCCACCGCCAGCCGCCGCTCTAACATAACACTGCTGCATGCACACTAATACTCAGCTTACGCTCCCAACATTGACACCTGCTTAGAGCTTGGTCTTGATGAGGTCCTTGAGCGCGGCACCGTCCTTGGCGAAGCCGCGGATGCCGTCGTGGAGCTTCTCGAACGCCATCTGGTCGGCGAAGAGGTCCCAGCGGAAGTTGGTCTCGTCGTCGATGTACGACACCTTGGGAATCGCCTCGGCAGACTTTGCCTTGTCGGCCGAGAGGACCTGGGGGACGGGCTCGGTCGAGTTGCGGAGCTCCTCGAGGAGCTTGGGGGCGATGGTGAGGAAGTCGCAGCCGGCAAGGGCCTTGATCTCGCCAGTGTTGCGGAACGACGCGCCCATGACGATGGTGTTGTAGCCGTGCTGCTTGTAGTAGGTGTAGATGCGGCGGACCGACTTGACTCCCGGGTCGGTCTCGGCAGTGTACTCCTGGCCGGTGGAGGCCTTGTACCAGTCGAGGATGCGGCCGACGAAGGGCGAGATGAGGGTCACGCCGGCCTCGGCACAGGCGACGGCCTGGGCAAAGCCAAAGAGGAGGGTGAGGTTGCAGTGGATGCCCTCCTTCTCGAGCTCGCGCGCAGCCTGGATGCCCTCCCAGGTCGAGGCGATCTTGATCAGGACGCGGTCCTTGGAGATGCCAATGTCCTTGTAGAGCTGGATCAGGTGGCGGGCCTTGTTGATGGTGCCCTGCTTGTCGAAGGAGAACTTTGCGTCGACCTCGGTCGAGACACGGCCGGGAACGATCTGGAGGATCTCCTTGCCAAACTCGACGAGGAGGCGGTCGAGCGCAGCGTCGGCCTGCGCCTCGGCGTCGCCGCCCTTCTGCCTGCCGTACTCGACCGCGATGTCGATGAGCTTGGCGTACTGAGGGAGCTTGGCGGCCGCGAGGCTGCCGTGAGCGAAGCGAACGGCAGCAAGCGAGCGGGGACGAGGGGCCACTTACATGAGGGAGGGGTTGGTGGTGGCATCCTGGGGCTTGTAGGCGGCGATGGAGCCAAAGTCGCCAGAGTCGGAGACGACGACGGTGCCGGAGCTAGAGTAGGAACAATGCAGTACAGGCAGGCGTAGAGGGGCAGTCGAAAGTTGTGGAAGTCAAAGCCATGATCGTCGAGTCCACCAAAAGTCGATTAAACGTGTCAGCTCAAGTCCCACAACTCCAGCGCAGTACTCACGCCTTGAGAGCGTCAAGAGAGGTGGACATTTTGAATACGTGAGTAGTAGTCTAGTTCAGACGATGTTTTAGACGAAGTGTTCGATGCTAAAGTATCAGCGGCGACGTTCAACTCGCTTTCAACGGCGACTATGACGGCGGCCACGTCTTGATGATGTCGTCGGCGACTGTGGCATTCTGGCGGACCGCCGGCTCGGAGAGAAGGTGGTGGGGAAGCGGAGGCTGATTGGCGCGTGGCGGAAGGTGGGCGGAGGTTGTGGGTCCGCTCGATTCTGAAGTCGTGATGGGATCTGGTTTGGGTTGGGTTGTGGCATGTGGCAGGTGTTGTTTGCTTCACGAAAATGACTGCTTTATATCGCATGCATGTGAGCAATGAGGAGAGGAGGAGAGGAGGAGAGGAGGAGAGGAGGGGAGAGGTGGCGAGGAGTGTAGGAGCAGTGAGAAAGGAATGGGGTGTGAGTCTTCAGTAGTCGGCTGCCCTCCATGCAGGTATCTACTGTAGGTCCACAGCACTCGGTTGCGATGTTAGAAGCTTGGATTCTCATTATAGGGAGCTGCTCATAGATGAGAGCAGTTGAAGCTCGAAGAGTAGTGCGTGATCTGCTCGTGCTTCACGGGATGCTGTGTTTTGTTTTTGCAGTGGGCTTTTTGCAGTGGGCTCGTTGCTTCAATCAAACGGCTATCGACAGCGACTTCCCACTATGGTTCTGATTGGGTCCTAAGGTGAGTATCGGAAAAGAGCTGATCTAGGGCTGAGAGCGTTGGGAAGAACTGGAGGGTGTTGGCAAGGACTGGAGGGCATTGGAGAGGACTGGAGGGTGTTGGGCAGAGCATCGGGGTACTCCAGGGGAGGTGCAGAGAGGGTAGCGAGCGATCTTCTACTTTAGCTTCTACGAACATACAGTAGACACCTGTCGATCATCATAGCTGCATACAATGTTGCTCTGCATCTTCAGCGATGCCCAGGCTCTATGCTCTACGAGATTCTATCGCATATTACAGTACCTGTCGGTTGGCAATGATAATCGTCTCCACAACAACGCCTTGCTGCCAACACCACGTCCACAATGACAAGCCATACATCTACAGTATCACTACAATGACACAACCATGCAACAGAGCCACAACACACTCAATCATAGATAAGAAGCGGGAGAATCCGCTCTTGCTGCGAGTCAGCGATACATTCTGAGCTCCAGCTGGGATCATGCCCCAAACTCCACTCACATTGAACAAGAAATTATTCGCCAGGTCCTCCGCCTCAAGAAACCTCGTAGGGTACACCACGAGATGCCCCCGCACCTCCTGCAACAGCTCCTCCATGTCCTCGAGCTCCCACTGCTGCCACGGCTCGTCGTCGCCCGAGTGCTTGCGCTGCTCCTCTGTGCTCCCCCTTGCGTCGGGCCCGGGCGCGGCTGACCCATTTGCCCCTGCCCCACTCCCTCCCTTCTTGCTGTGCACAGACGACACGTGCGTCAGGTGCGGGAGGTGGATGCTGTCCGCGAGCCCAGCGGCACTGGAGGACACCGAGTTACTCGCATGCCTTGCGGCGTTGACAGGGTGGAAGCCCGTGTTGGGATCCTTTGTAGTCGGCGATGGGGCGCCCTGCTTTGCCTGAGCCCCGTGCTTGACACTCTCCTCCGTCGTGGGGTCGTGCTTCCCCTGTCCTGCGGGTCCGACGTTGCCTCCGCCAGTCCCGCCCTGGTCGTGCGTTGGCTTGGTCCCCTCGGCGTCGGTCTTGCCGTCCTTGCCTTCCCTGCGCTCCTCGGTGCGGTTGAACTTCTCCGCGTGGTTCGAGAACGCCTTGTACTGCGCCCAGGTGGTGACGAGGTCGTCGGGGACACACCGGAACACCTTGCGGAAGATCTGCGTGTTGTGCACTGCGACCGCGACCCACATGTCGTTCCAGAAGTGCTCGTCGAGGGGGTCGTGGAACCGGTTCGGGTCGATCTTGGGTGTCGGCGTGGGCATGTTCCACGGGTTGGCGCCGACTTTCGCCGACAGGTGCTTGCGGAGCAGCTTGCGCGCCTCGACGGCCTCGCCTTCCTCTGGGAAGTGCTCGTCGTCGCCCCTGGGCACAGTCGAGTCGGTAGGGTCGCCCTGGGCAGGCGTGCCGAACTTGTCCTTCTGAGGATTGCCCTTGCGAGCATCGCCTTCCTCGTGCGCAGCTTCCTTGTCCTGCTTGGACACTTTCGCCTCTTTCAAACCACCTCCTCCAGCACGGCCCCCATGGGTGCTGTCACGCGAGTGCGGGTGGAAGAGGCCAGTGCCGAGGCGCGGCCCGGTGGCCTGCTTCCCACCAACACTTGGGGGAGGCACATGCGCCTCCGCTGCATCCTCTGAGACCGAGTCCTGCATCCCGAACAGCGGCTGCCCATTCGCATGAGCAGCATCCGGACGCCGCTCGTACAATGTCTTCTCCTCGAGCGTAGGCACGACCGACGACGCAAAGCCCACATGCATCTCGCCATCGGGGTCGACGTCCAGACGCTCTGAGGCGTCCGCCTCGGGACCAGAGCCGGGGCTCGTGTTCCTCGCTGCGGCCACTTGCTCGTGGTGCGCATGCGGGTGTGCTATCTTGTGCCCCAGCTTGTGCAGGTCGTTGGCAACATTCTCCCCCATTCCACGCGCGATGCTCGACACCGCCGACGACACGGTCTGGCGCATGCGCATGCCCGCAGTGCTCTTCTTGATCCGCGTCACACCGCGCCCCTTGTTTCTGCGAGTAGGGTCGTTCTGCTGCTCGTTGTCCGGGTCCCAGAGGGCGATGTCGTCTGCGTCCGCAAGTGGTTTACGCAGCATCAGCTCGTCCTCCTCGATCGCGTCGACGTCGACACCGACGTGCTCGCGCATGAGGCGCATGCGCAGCGTGTGCGCGTACCGCCCGACCTTGAACGGCTTGCCTGCCATCGTGCCGTCGATCATGTCCGTGTCGCGGATCACGGCGAGGAGCTCCGAGTCGCGGTCGCCGCGCATCGACCGCTCGTTGATGTTCGCAGATCCGCACAGCACGAGACGGTCGTCGACGATCATCGTCTTGCCGTGGATGTACACCTGCTCGGTGGTGAGAGCACCAGAGGCAAACTTGGCCCACCCGCGAAGTGAAAAGAAGGTAATGTAGTCGTCTGGGTTGATGCCCTCCTTGCGCAGGCGGGAGAAGATCGAGTTGGCACCGCGGCAGATCGTGCGGTTCTGGCACTCGAGGATGAGACGGACAGAGCTCGCCTCGCTCTGGTCCACGCGGTAGGTGTACCCGGGCAGGAGGGGGATGACGACGCATGCGCGCCAGGCTTCCTTGTTCTTGTGCGCGCGGATGATGCGGGAGACGAGCGCGTCGCCGATCTTGTTCTCGATGGGCGTGGTGTCGACAACGGTTGAGGTGATGAAGAACTGGTTCTCGATGTAGACGAAGTGTTCGGAGAGCTGGATTGCTGGATGTTAGTGGGGTGACTACGGGCAGTTACATCATCCCGGCCAGGACGTAGCTGATGAGGCACCCGCTTCGGAGGAGAAAAGCTGGCATATTTTTGTGCCTCAGCAGCTCGTAGACGCTCGTCCACTCAGGAGAGGACTCGCCCACGCTTGACTCGCGAGCATGCTCGCTGACGCTCGCACGCACGCTCGCACGCTCGCACTCACACTTGCAATACGCATTCTGGATCGAATGCTCAATTTTCGACATCGTCCCCATCGACCAAGGTCCGACCGACCTGCAGATCTGCACCTCACACGTTCCCTGCAGTCCCAAGTCCACCAGCTCGCGCTCAGTAAAGTCCGCAGGCGGGAGGAGGAACGGCATCTTCCTTGAGTGGTTCTTGATACGCAGGAGGTAGTTCCACCTCTGCACGAAGTGCCTGCACAGATCACGCGCCGGCTGACCGACAAGCTGCAACCCGACGTCGTGCCACGGCATGCGGGGCGCCTTGTGGCGGTCGATGGACTCGACGAACGGGTTCTCGAGGTCACTAAACTCCGCCAGGCGCTCATTCGCGTAGTCCTTCCCGCGCCACACTGGGCCGTTTGGCCCGTCGGGAGCAGTGAAATCCTCGTCGGTGAGGACGTGCTGGGACGTGTCCCAGCGGCCGAAGCAGAGGTCCAAGCCGCCCATGAAGGCGATGGTTTCGTCGATGACGCACATCTTTTCGTGCTGGGGTCAGCGATGCAGTGAGCAACAAGCATAGTCAGTAGACAACGGAGATACTTACGTGAGACCAGTAGAACGTCCCGTTGGGCAGATGCGAGGGCGACCGCTGCATCATGATATTCGGATGCAGACCAGTCAGCCTCGACTTGACATACTGGCTCGCCACGGGCGTCGCTTTGGCCAGCACCTCGTTGTAGATGATGATGAAGATCCGCACACCCTCCTCGGCCTTGCGCTTCAGGAGGTTGTCGAGGCGATACCGCTCGTCGCCGGGGCGGCGGAGGTAGAGTTCAGGTGAGATCCACCAGTCGTGGATGTAGATGCGCGATTTGGCCATGTTGATCGCGCGGCTCAGGTTCCAGAAGTAGTCGCGGCCGTCGACGAGCCATTGTGCTGCAACGTTGACGCGGATGGGCGCGAAGGAGTCAAAGCGGTTGCGGCCGGCCCAGATGCACTGCATGGCGACGCGTTCCATGGAGACGATGAACTGGTGCATTTGGCGCTGATGTCAGCGAGCGCAAAATACGCGAGGTGAGTCGAAGAAAGGAGCCGAATCATGCTGCGACTGGTACAGGTGTATGTGATATGCCTTGCCTGCACACCTTCGGCAGCCAACATAGACGTATCTGGCAGCCACCCCCGACGACTCCGACAGGCCAAGTCGGACTTGTATCCGCCATGGTTCATATATCTGGTAGGCACGCTCGACAATTCCAACAGCCAAGCTGGACTTGTATTCGCCATAGCTGATATATCTGGCAGCCAGCCACTTGGACATTTGACTGCCACGTCCAGACCCAACACCAGACCCAACACCACTCACCGCAGTTTTCGCCTGCAGCTTGATACGCCGCTGCGCATTCGAGATGTAGAACGTATGCTGCGACGCATCGCCACCCTCCTGGTTCTCCAACGCCTTGATGTCCTGCCTCTTGCTGCTTCCGCCCCTGCAGGGTAAGCACGAGCAACCAAGCGCACCGGCGACAACGCCAGCAGGCTGCACGCACGCTTTCAACAGCTTCAGTCCCTTGCGGTACGCTCGCTTTGGCCTCTCGATGGTGAAGTCCGTATCAATGATGAATACGTCGTAAATGTCCGTCTCGGCCGGCCCATCCACGGCCACAAAGTACGACTCGCGCACGATAAACCACCGCGACTTGCGGTGCCGCTTCCACTTGCTCGGTGCGAGGCCGGGCTGATTGCTCTTCCTGCTGACTTTGAGCGTCGGCATCTTGAGGAACCCGGCCTTGCCCTGGAATCCGCCGCGGGGTCCCAGCGCAACCGTCAGCGCCGAGAGCTCGAAGAAGATGCAGAGGATGTTTGACTCGGGGCGGAACATCACCGCACGGATCAGGTCGATGAGGTACTGCTGCAGTGCGCGGCGGGTGACGATGTCGTTCTCCTGCCGCCGCTCGGTCTTGGCTGGGGACTTTTCCGAGTGCTCGGGATCCTCTTGCGCTTGTGCTTGTGAGCGCTGTCGCTCCTCTTTGGCCATCTGGTTCGCGACCTCCTTCTGGGGGTTCGCTCGTGGCTCATGGTGGTGCTCCTTGCGGGAAGTCAGGTGCAGCTCGTCGAGACGGTCGAGGTCCTTCCGTGCCCAGAGGGGAAGGGTGTTGCGTGGAAACTCGGGGATGACGACCTGGCGCACATGGCTGCTGCTGCCGATGTTGACGACGCGGCTGTTGAAGTTGGCAGTCTTGTAGTGCAGGTGGAGGCTGACAAAGTCCCTCAGCTCGCGGTAGATGACCCACTTGATCGCGCCGTCGCCGTACTCGCACTCGATCTTGAACATCTCCTTGATGCCGCCGGTCTTGCCGACGCGGATCTGCAGGCTGTCGCCGATGCGGAAACGCAAGTTGCCAAGGAGCACAGGCACGGCGCGGTGCCCCTCCTCGTCGCGGTCTATCCACGTCTTGAGGATCATGACGGGAAGGGTGCCGAAGAGCATCTCGTTCGTCATCGCGGGCGGGAGGACGTCCTCCGTCGCCGGCACAATTGGGCGGACATTGTTGCGTTTCGGGTTCAGGCGGTGGAGGCGCTCGCGCACCTTGCCGGACGAGGTGGTGGGAGGGCCGTTGCCGTTGCCGTTGCCGCTGGCCTGGCGCGCTGCTTCGGGGCTGTCGTAGGTGCCAGTGGGGAAGCGGGGGGGCTTTGTGCGTCGCTGCATGGGGGTCTGGGGGCCGGGGGTAGACACTGCTGATCCGATCGCCGTGCGCCATTGGCTGTGGCGGCGTTGGTTTCTGATGTCGTCGGTTTCGGCATCAGAGCTGGAGGGGACATGCTTGTCGAAGGCGTGTTGTACGAAGGCTGCGCCGGCGCCGCCGTCGTCCACTGAGATGCGGTTGCGAATATGTGGGGGCGGGACGGCATCGCGTTGTTGTGTGGGGGGTGGGACTTCCGCCTCGCCGTTGGGTGTGACTACGAGGCCTTGGTGATCTCCCACACCATCTGGCCTGTCGGTGTGGTACTGGGGTCAGCAGTGCGTCGACTCTGGGCCGATCTCAATCACAGGTGATAGGACTAGCATCTAGTGATGATAGCTCCGCGACCTCCCACACCGACTCACCTGGAGATGCACCACCCTCGGCTCCAACAATATCTCATGCCTCGACCCCGGCGGCTCCTCCCTCACCAAGCCCGGCAGCGGCAGCGTCGTGCGCCCCGCCTCGTCCCTTTCCAGCTGCATATGCGCATCGTGTGGCAGCGTCATCGGATCCCCATTGGGAAACACATACTGCTTACTCGGGTCATACCCCTCCTGCCCCTCCACCAGCGCCGGTGAGATAGCCCTCTCATGATGTCCCGGACCCCTACCCGTCGGCCCCTCCTGCTCGCTGCTCTGCTCAATGGGCTCATTCCCCACCGGCCCACCTGGGAACTCGCGCGACTTTATCCTGCTCAAGAAACTCGGCGACTGCGCAGCCTCGAGCACCTTGTTATGCGGCACATCCTCCCTGTAGGGGTCGAAGAAGTCCTGCGCGTCTTGGTAGATCGTGCCGTCGTTGTGCGGGATCCCGTTCGACATCGCGCCCTCACCGTGGCCCGTGGTGTGGACGTGCACATCGTGGTGGTCGGCCTGGGGGTCTGCAAGGTGGCTCTTCAGGCCTGTGTCGGGGATCGCGGCGCTGACCTGGTCTGGCGCGACGTCGGAGGAGAAGACCTTGGCCGCTGCGAAGACAAAGGGCTTGTCGGGGTCGGCGTCGAGGGCGTCAAAGGATAGGGGCTCTGGCTTGGGTGAGGCGGTGGGGGAATCGGCGGGAGAGGCGGCTGTGGAGTCCGTGACTGGTGTTTCGCTGGAGACGCTGTATGCCTTGCCATTCCTATTCCCATTGCCATTGCCATTGCTGTAGGCGTGGCCGTGGCCATTGGTGGCCGCATCGGCCTGCTTCGTGGCCATAGCTGTGAGTTTTCGTTCTCACTCCGCCTTCGAATAGGACGAGATGGGGGCCCAGCGAAGTCGCTTCAAAAGAGTTCAGATTCCACAAAGAGAGAGCACTCGTCGGCACTTGGATCCAGCCGGCTGGGAGGTGAGCTCTGTCGTTTTCAAGATCAAGAGTGCAGTTGAACGTCCATTCGAGCACACGCTGATGCCTCGTACGCTGCTTTGAGTGGACGGTGACTCCCCTGGTGTCGCCAAGCAGCTTGCTGGCCTGCTGGTGTTTGGCTTTGGTTTGTTTCCACTGCCGAGCCTGGAAAATGCGGGAGGAGCGACATGACATCAGTGAGGAGGGGGCTTAGAGCCGGATATCCTGGGTGAGGAATGGGCCACGTGGGCATTAGAATGGGTATATGAAATGGTGGCTAATTGAGCAGCAACGGCTATTAGATCTCCATTTTGTATATTATGATGAGGGGCTGTTTGATGGAATTGATGGTGGTTTGTTTGCTGAAAAGCCGATCACTGATATTAATGTCAACTGCATCGAAGCAGTGCTTGGTGCTTGTCCGTGATTGAAGTAGTAGCACGAAGTTTAATCGTGATGTGTAGCAGCCATTGCTGGAAGACAGTCCCGGGTACGCAGGCGACGATGTTGATGGCATCAACCAGACTGCACACGATGAGACGGACGGTAAGCGCAAGCAAGGTTTCCGTGATGGTAAAATGGTGTTTATATGTGACGCGTAAAAGTACTGGCTTCGCGTTGCAGCGTCTCGCGATCCCAGACGTTGCAGCTTTGCAGCTGGCAGTCCATAATCATGACATTTGGATAGACCTCATCGATACCAACATGACGCCGGATGTGACCGCTATCGACAGATCAGTGGCCGCTTTCAGAAGATTGAATGCCCAGCGCCACCCGAGCAAGCAGACTGGAACACTGAGGCACTTGATACAGATCTTGTTCGAGACTCTGCGACTCTGCGCGATCTACCACCAGGAAGGAGATGCTCGCATATGCTCGGCTGGTTCCAGTCAATGCGACACTACTACTATTTGTTACTGATCTACTGAACGCGTCAGACAGCGGAGCGGGCATTCATGACCTGAGAGTGGACTGAGAGAGGGAGATCGCTCCGTCGGCTGCCCGCGGGGTGGCTCACTCGCATAGGGATTGATACAGGCAGACTACTGAATGCGAGCTGCTTCGCTGCACCCGCATTGAGGACAGCACACGCAGGTCCCGAGACACAGAATGTAGATGGGAGCTAGTGGATGGTATTTCATGGCGTTGCATGAATTGTGCAGGCAGGATGCAGAATGCAGGTTGCTTTTCACATCACGGAAAGGTACAGGTGCCATGTCGGCAACTTTGGTACTACTAGACTTTTAGACTCTGCCGTCCCATAAAAGTCGCTGACCTCGAATGTCCTTTGCGTTCTGCTCTGTTTCTGAATACAGAACAACAATGACAATGCACTCGACGATGCACAGCAGGCACCTCTTACTACTCACTCATGCACATCAGCACCACTAACCAGCACACCCACTCTCGTCCTACTCATTCTGTCAGGACTCTTGCGGAAGCTTCGCCGTGGCGCCTGCCAAAACCCCCCTTCCAACCTAAACTGAATTGACTACATGTGAACCTGGTCTTGCACTCTGAATGCCCTACGATGCCGTTAGAGACGGTAAATGGGTGCGATCTTTCTCCGCGACCTCTGCAAGCACAAGCTGCAGGAGCCCAGCATAGCCAGCATGTCTCTGCCCATAGGGTCGCGGATCGACGCGTCCGGCGGCAGGTGCAGGTGCAGATGCAGCAGCACCTACAGTAGCACCAAGCACCTGGAGCATATTGCCCGCTCATGTCCAGTCCAGAGCCAAGCTTGATAGAGTTGCTTATTTCTGTCCGGTCAGCTGCTCATATCCTTCCCATCTGTTGCTGTTGTCTTTCTTCTTCAGTCGTCGCCGACACCACTGCCTTCTCGCACGCTCGCTCCGCTCGCGCGCTCGAAGCAAGCGCGATGCCGCGCTTCCGCGTCACCCGGGCGACGCTGCTGCTCGCAACGCTGATGGTCACAACATGCCTGTTCCTGTTCTTCTCGGACACGAAAGTGACGGCGCTGAGGCCTGTTGCTGGCGACCTCACTGCTGCCGAGCATGCGGCGACACAGCAGCGGGTTCTGGGCAAGGGCGAGATGGTGGTGCCCGTGGGCCCCGGGCACGACAACACGCAGGAAGAGGTGGAGAAAGTCGAGCGGATCACGGCCGAGGAGTTCTACTATGGCCCCGATGGGATCATGAGTGGTTGGGACAGGGCACACAAGCGGTTGCGCAAGAAGGCGTTGTTGCACGTTGAGCGGCATCCGATCGAGGAGTTGATGGAGCGTGGGCGGCGGCGCTGGGAGGCGTTGCTGAAGAGGTGCGTAGTATCAAGGGCTGTGTAGGGAGGAAGGCTGATAAGACCTCAGGCAATCGAAGACGCTGCAGAACGCAGTAAAGGAGTACAAGAACCGGTATGGACGGCCGCCGCCCAAGGGCTTTGACAAGTGGTTCGAGTTCTGCAAACGCAATGGGGTCAAGATCATTGATGACGTGAGTGGGAGTGTTCATTGCATGCAGCGGAGACGGTCTATGCAGCAGAGTAGGAGGAACGGAGGAGAAGCGGAGTGGGAAAGCAGTCAAGGAGCAGAGGAGGATGCAGGAGACAGAGAGGTGGAGGGGCCCATGAAAGAGTAGCAGGGTAGGAGCGCAGAGCAGGAGGAGCTGCAACTCGGAGGAGCCATGTTGGAGGGGTTTTGCAACCAGGGCAGAGGAGCTGAGATGGGAGGAGAGAAGAGGATCAGATATAAAGCTGCGTGAGCAGGGGTTGTGTAGTGTAAAGGGCTACAGAACTTGAACGTGCATTACAGGAGGAGTGGATGAGCAGACGAGGGAGAGTCAAAGAAGAGCGGAGCTGCAATTATGGGGACGAGGCAGTTTGTGCAACGAACATAGAGCGAGACCATGGCAAAAGCCGTGACAACGAGCACAAGACAAGGCAGGGAGGACAGGTGCTATAGGGACAGAGCAGGAGGAGCGCACGGAGCTGCACCATCGCAGCAGCATGAAAGCAGTAGACTCCCCCGCTAGTGCCCCAGCTGACCCCAGTACGACCAGATCGACCGCGACATCGGCCCCTGGCTGGGCATCTCGCACGCCGACTTTGAGAAGCGCCGGGCAGAGCTCGAGACGCTCCCGCACTCGTAGTAAGTCGGCAATCGCTGCACAGACAAGTCGGATACGAACGTTTCGCTGACGCCAGCTCCATCTCACTCAACCCGAAGGGCCCCTCGCTGGTCGGCGGGGAGCGCGCAGACATGATCCGCCCACAGCAGATGTTCAGCATGCTCGAGCCGATAGCGCAGTACCTCGACAAGGAGGTGACGATCTATGCCTCGGACCACGACATGGGGAACAGTGTGATCCATGATGATCTGCGCGCTGCGGCACTGGAGGCTGCTGCGAAGGGGACGCATATCAGCTCTGAAGAGCTGGAGCGTCTAGAGGACGGAAACGACCACGGGCTGGGGATGATGGCGTCGTGTGCAAAGTCGAGTCCTGCGAGGATGAACCAGTGGCCGCACAGGAGTGATCGTGAGTCTTTGAGTGCGCAGAAGATGTCCTCGAGGCACACTGGTGTGTGATGATGGAGGTTGTACTGCCACATCTTGTGCCACATCCATTGCTGCCACTTGAGTTGCAGTCACTTCATCCATAGCGAGAATCTTTCCTGCCCTCTCTCGAGGAATTCTGATGGATTCACCTCCCGCTGTGCCACTCGTCCGCCCTGTCTGTGCTAACGCCCAGAATCCGAGTTCGTCTACGACCCGCGCCTCCGCACAAGCTACTGCCAACACCTCGACCTCACCAAATTACACGGCGCATTCACCTGGCCACAGCGCCGCGGGTGCAAGATGCGCCCAGTGTTCCAGCTCTCCAAGCTGTCACAGAACCACGAGTTCCTCATGACCCCGCTCGAGGCATACAACAACGCGTCAAGCCCCGACGCGATCAAAGCGACCTCCCCCTGGTCGGACAAGACTGTCTCGAAGCTGTTCTGGCGCGGGTCGACCACGGGTGACCACTACACCAAGCCCCGCGCCAGCAGGCCCGACTACGACTGGCGCCTGTCGCACCGCCCACGGTTTCACCTGTTTGCGAACGGGAAGGAGGGCGAGGCGAAGGTCTGGGTCAAGCGCACTGGGGGCTGGCACCGCGAGCGCTGGGCACGCAACGATCTCAACGAGCACTACATGGATGCCGGGGTGACGCAGGTGAACCAGTGCGACCAGGACGACGGCACGTGCGATGTGATGCGGAAGGAGATTGTGCCCAAGGGCTCGGTTTCGCCCGAGAGCGCCAAGGCGTACAAGTATGTGTTTGACATTGACGGGAATGGCTGGTCGTCGCGGTACCACCGGCTCCTGGCGTCGGGGAGTGTTGTTATCAAGAACACGATCTACCCCGAGTGGATGAGCGATTGGTTGACGCCGTGGGTGCACTATGTGCCGTGCAAGCTGGACTTTTCGGACCTGTATGATATCATGAGCTTTTTCGCAGGGCCGCCAGATGCCCCAGAGGACGGGCACGACGAGCTGGCTGAGAAGATCGCGGCGGCAGCGGGCAGATTTACGCGCGAGCACTGGCGCTGGGAGGACATGCAGGCGTATATGTTGAGGACAATTCTAGAGTAAGTCGAGACCTGGCACGCGAGGCGTGACAGGGCGAGCGCGACGACGGTGGTTGGTAGGGCTTGGTCATTTGTGTTATAAGGACTGCCATGCGCAGAGCAGCACGGTGAAGCCCTATCACGGCACGGCACGACAATGTCTGCTGTGGAGGACCGTGTCTGCCATCTCATAAGATGATTGTGTCTGCCGTTGCGACAGAGTCTGCCTTTCAACGTGTCCTGTCTGCAACCGCGTCCTGCCGCCGTGGCTTGTATCTGCAACAGTGTCTAACACCAGGTACCAACGCCTCACTGTCGAGGACCGCCAAGCATGGAGCTACGACCCATAGGCCCATAGTGCGCGCATAGCATGGTTGTGCATTGGATCTGGGCATGCACGGGCATGGGGATAGAGGTAGAGCGGCATCTAGATGTATGGGTTACCTGTGAACTCTATCGCCACTGACTCGTTCAGCAGATATCGATATCAGCTCTGCAGCTCGGCTCGGACCAAGTGGGCATCTGATGGCATCTTATCTCTGCGGCATGCGCCGACGTGCGGCCTCTTGTCGGCGTCGTCGGCAATGCGTCGCCGGCGGATCCTGCAAGTAGAGTGAGCTGGATTTACTCCTGCAGCTGCTGCTCTGCATCTTCTCGACACAGGTCTTCAGTCTTCAGTACCAACATCAGATGCAAGGTGAAGCATGCCCGCGCAGAGTACAAACTGACCCCCACACTGTGGCCCCATCACTCTCCACAATCAGTAGAAGTAAGCGATATTTTGTCCGCCTTATGCCCGTCAGTGGGGCCATGGGTGAGCCTGACATGGACTCTAGGAGGGGTTGTATTGCCCGTGCGCCCCAAAGCGGCGTATTAGTCATGAGCGGGGCTTTCCTATTCACCATATGCCTGACACGTGGCAATTGAATAGCAGCAGTATTCAGATCTCCTCTAAACCCTTCCTGTCCCCGGTGTCAGGCTCACCGGTATAGCGGAGACCGGCTTGTCTTCTCGGTGATGCAAAGTCAATCCACCTCTATCCGGGAGGACGAGTTTCCGACAGCGAGGGCATTATTCAGCACTACACTCTTGCTCAGAACGATAACAAGCACAAGACAAACGAAGGAGGACTCGGAGCACTGGAACACGGCGGACGACGACCACACACCGCTCGCACCGTTTGGCGTCTTTTCTCGTGGCGATTGTGATCGGGTCGAACGGACGAGGCAAAGACCGAGCTCGCACGACCACGGCGGTGGTCCAGTCCCATCAAGGCTCTGACGATCGAGTGGGCTCGAGTATCGTGGTGGGCGGAGCACAAAGATCAAGGCGACCACTCTGATAGCTTCGACGCGGCTTACTTTGCCTGTCGCCAGTGATTCAAAGGTTCGATCTTCAGCAGCCGCGCAACGTCCAGCTCGACACGATGTCCGGCCTCCCTGATATCACGATTCCGCAGGCGACGGGGATTGCAGTGGATGTGACTGGCGCGCAGATCGTGCAGGAGGAGTCTCCGGCGGTGAGTTGGTTCGAGCGGGGTTGTGATATGGCTCTACGAGGTGGTGGTGGTCTGTTGCTGAGATGGTGGTCACTGGGCGACGACATTGGCAAGTCCAGTGTCTGAGTGGTACTGTCTGTCCACTGGGCTACACATGCTGTCAATCTGCGCGCACTGCGCGCACATTCAGCAGCTATTTAGCAAGGCAACTGGACCAGCGTCCGCCATTGCAGTGTGTAGGCTTGTTGTCCTCACCCGTGCTATCTTGTGGCGATGTCTTGTTCGTTGTCGATCTAACAGTGCTGCATCTGCATCCTCAACTGGGACTGGGACAGTGATATGATCACATTGAAACCATGCCTTGCTCTTTTATCTTCTCTGCCTCCCTCCCATCAATTGGACTTCCTACTTTCCTCTCAAAGCCTACTCTGTCCCCTACAACGATCTGCCTTCATATCCTCCCCTTTGATCCGATTGAGGTTCCGCTACGTGTGAAGCGATCAAGGTCGCAGTTACATGAACGGTCAAAGACATGACGACTGTTGGACATGACGCAGTTCAGTGCTGGGGCCACATCTACGCCGAGTGTGTCACGAATGTCATCTTATGTCTATCGGTGGCTCATCTGGTCTACTGCGATCCCTGCACACATGTTGCGTCCTTCATTTGATTTGGTTGCGAGGCTGCACATGTCACTCGGGCTCTCCCTCTTCTCTACTTGCTCTGCTTGCGTCTCCAGCAGTCGCTCGTGTTGCTCCGCTACCCATGTCACTTGCGTGACGTTCACCGCGAATCTGTATCTACTCTTCTCACTCGCGTCACTTAACAGCGTCACTCGCAGTTGCTCGTGTTGCTCGCCTGCTCTCATCTGCTCGCGTCACTCGCAGTTGCTCGTGTTGCTCGCCTGCTCTCATCTGCTCGCGTCACTCGCAGTTGCTCGTGTTGCTCGCCTGCTCTCATCTGCTCGCGCCACTCGCTGCGCTCGTGTCGCTCGCGCTCGCGCTGACCCCAGACCCGCGACTCCCGAGGCATCTACCTCCCACACTACATCGAACCCGTGTCCCACATCGCGATCGACATCGGCGGCTCTCTCGCCAAGGTCGTCTACTTCACCCGCACATCCCAGCCCCTCTCCACAACCCCGCCCCAATCCGACCCCTCCTCTCCCTTCCTCGCCCCTGCCCAGACAATCTCCTCCCCCTCCCCCGGCACATCAACCCCTCGCCTCCCATCCCCCGAGTCCTCGCTCGTCCTCGATGGCACAGAGCGGAGCCCGACACCGCGCCCTGTCGTCAATGGCGCCCTGACACCGGGTGCCCTCCTCGAGACCCGAGACGCAGGCAAGCACAACCTCAACCGCGGCCGTGGGTCCAGTCGCGGGCGGCTAGGCGGCGGGCCCTCACGATTACGCCGCACGTCCGTCCCCGATCCCCTCCCTGGCGGCTTGGTCAACTTTGCACGCTTCGAGACAGCATGCATCGACGAGCTGATCGAGTTCCTGAACGAGCTCATCTCCGAGAGTGCACGCGCGAACCGCGTCCCCTTGGCACGGATGAAATCGATGGTGAAGGTCATGGCGACGGGCGGCGGCGCACACAAGTTCTACGACCAGCTTGTGTCCGAGCTTGGCGTAGAAGTCCGTCGCGAGGAGGAGATGGAGTGCTTGATCCTTGGGCTCGGGTTCGTCGCCCGCGTCCCAGAGGAGGTGTTCTGGTTCTCCGAGGATTTGGTGTACAAAGTATCCCATCCGGGAGAAGAGCCACGCACCATCCCACCGTCCGAGCTGCCACGGCCATCGCCCACGCCCCCCTCTTATCAGGTGACGTTTGCAGACGCGAACGACGAGCAGCCGATCTTCCCGTGCTTGGTGGTGAATATTGGATCTGGCGTGTCGATCGTGAAGGTGGACGAGGACGGGAGCTACGAGCGTGTCTCGGGCACGTCGCTGGGCGGAGGAACCCTCTGGGGTCTGCTATCCCTCATGACCGACGCATGCACGTTCGACGAGATGCTGCTGCTCTCCGAGGCGGGGGACAATGCGGCAGTCGACATGCTCGTGGGAGACATCTACGGGAGCGACTATAACAAGATTGGGCTGAAGAGCTCGACGATTGCAAGTTCGTTCGGCAAGGTGTTCAAGCACGGCGCGAAGAACAGGAAGAAGGCGTTCAAGCAAGAGGATATTGCGAAAAGTCTATTGTATGCGATCTCGAATAACATCGGGCACATTGCGTATATGAATGCGGCCAAGTATGGGTTGGATCGGGTGTTCTTCTCGGGGTGCTTTATTCGAGGTGAGTAGCGAGACGCGTGCGAGCGAAGGCGTTGTGCGAGTGAGCAGCGGCGTGCAGCATACCTGCATGTCATCAGCTGTCTCCGATTATGACATGGTGTGTTGGTCGTGAGGGCTTCCGATCCCGTCGCTGTGTCATTGCCATACCCATACCACAGTTGAGGAAGGCGTGGCGCTTCTCCTCCCACCCGCAAGCTCATGTATCCCCTGCGCCGAGCCACCACTGACTGACCCCAGGCCACGCCGCCACCATCTCGACTCTCTCCTACGCCATCCGCTTCTGGTCCAAGGGCGCGATGCGCGCCTGCTTCCTGCGGCACGAGGGGTTCCTCGGCGCGATCGGCGCGTGGATCAAGAACGTCGAGCACAGCCCCGATCTGCAGAGCAGCAGCGAGGCCTCGGCCGTCGCGGCGGCGATGGGGCGTCCGCCGGATTACTTCAGCATCAAGGGGGGTGGTGGAGGCAGTGGGGGCGAGGGGTCGACGCCGAAGGCGAGGGAGGGAGGAGGCGAGGGGACACCGAAGGCGGGGGCGGTGGGAGTGGGAGTGGGGTCGACATCAGCATCGGCGGTTGTTGTGGACGCGGGGAGTGGATCTACAGGGGAGGACGACGGGAAGGGGGCAGTCAAGAGGACAGAAGATATTGAGAGTGGGTGCGCGGGGGGCCGGAACTCCACGCCAAAGCAGAAACCACCACCACCGCCCGGGCCGGCGGCGGTGGACATCCCGACAAAGGGGATGGGGAGGTTGAGTGTTGCATAGTGTTTGGTGTAGCTTTAGTTGTTCAGATGGCATCATGTTACATCGCCGGAATTGTCGGGAAGTGGCCAACGCTGAATGCAGAGAACGATGGTGAAGATCAGGGAGTTCTGTCGAGGAGGGGACAGATTTCGATGGTGTCTTCGTGATGCAGCGCGATCAGTCAACTGACCGCTGGCGACTGTGGCTCATTGCCTGCTGTCGTTTCATGCGAGCCCTACTTTGCTTTGGAATCATGTCGGCGCATGTCAGCCATAGAATGCAACGGTCAAGCGTGATACGCAGCAGCCCCGCGGTTTGCTGTCAGTTGCTTACCTCGATGTATGCACTGTCACTTCTTGTTCGCACGATCGCGGGATTCATATGCTTTCTGCCACCGGGATTCAGGTCAGATTATCCTTCTCGCGCTCCAGTCTCAGTTGCTGGTATGGCCTGGTAGCGCTCTGTCGTCAGTAGCCAAGGTAAATCCATCGCAAGCCATTTCCATGTGCTGCCCTTTGGCAACTGCTCTCAGATGAAGAGCCGCGGCTTCACACCTTGTCGTTAGGTGCCACAGCTAGGGTTGCTAGGCTTCGCGTTTGGCTGTCAGCAGCTGCTATGAGCAGAATCATCTGTAACCCTCGCGCTCCGTCGTCAGTCACTATGACTTAGTTCGCAAGCCACGCGCTACGCGCTCCGCTTGCTCACACACACATGCATCTATTACAGCATAAAAGTAAGCGGCTGCTCCATGTATCCCTTGAACGCCTGGAGCCAGCGGGCACCCACAGCCCCGTCAACAGTCCTGTGGTCCGAGCTGAGCGTCACGTTCATCACATTCACCGTCTTGAAGCCCTTGGGGTCCTCTGGCGCGGGGACGAGCTTGGCGTTCGTCGCACCAATAGCCAGGATACAGCTCTGCGGGGGGTTGATGATGGCGGTAAAGTGCTCGATGCCGTACATGCCCAGGTTGGAGATGGTGAAGGTGCCGCCCTGGTACTCGTCGGGCTTGAGCTTGCCGTCACGCGCCTTGGCGGCGAGGGCCTTGGTCTCGGCGCTGATGGCAGCCAGGCCCTTGAGGTTGGCGTTCTTCACGATAGGAGTAATGAGGCCAGTCGGGGTCGCGACGGCGACGGAGATGTCGGCGTTCTTGTACGTCCTGATCGAGTCGCCGAGCCATGCAGAGTTGGCCTCGGGGACATCGCCGAGGGCAAGCGACGCGGCCTTGACGATAAAGTCGTTGACGGAGAGCTTCGACTTGCCCTCGCTGGCCTTGTTGAACACCTGGCGCAGCTTCAGGAGGCGGTCCATGTTCACCTCGATCGTGAGGTAGTAGTGGGGCACCTGGGACTTGGACTCGGTCAGGCGCTTGCCGATTGTTTTCCGCATGTTCGAGGTAGGCTCGTCGGTGTACGCGGGACCGGCGGCGGCGGCGCCAGCAGCAGGGGCAGAGGCACCAGCGGCAGCAGCACCACCACCACCGCTCTTGAGGAACTTCTCGACATCGGCTTCAACGATGCGGCCCTCAGGTCCGGTACCCTTGACCTGACCGAGGGGGACGCCCTTCTCGAGCGCGATCTTGCGGGCGAGGGGAGAGGCGAAGAACTGGGGCTTGTCGGCGCCAGAGGACTTCTTCTCGATCTTCTTGTCCGTCTTGATCTCCTTGGACTCGGCCTGGGGCTTGTCGGACGACTCCTGCTTCTTGGACGCGGCGGCGTCGTCCTTCTTTGCCTCCTTGTGGGCGGGCGGTGCGTCGTCCTCGCGCGGGATCTCGGGGGCGGCCTCGTCGGGCTCGGCGGCGAGCTTGTCGGCGCCAGAGAGGTCGTCGCCCTCCTCGCCCATGATGGCGATGGTGCTTCCGACCTGGATGCCCTTGGAGCCGTCGGGTTTCTGGGGTCAGCCAAGCCACCTACGAGCATGGCCGCGAAGCGGTCATGCGAGGAGGGGGGGGGGGGGGTGAAGCAGAGGAGGGTATGAGATGAAGGGATCAGGGCAGGGAGAGGAGGCTGAGGAACTTCAGAAAGCCAAGTCCGCGAGCATGAGCATGGTCGCGACGCGGTCATGCAGATTGGGGGTCAAAGGGTGGAGGGGGAGGAGGGATGAAGGGGAGATGCAGATATGAGAGGAACATAGGCCGAGGAACACAACAACCCCAAGCCCACGAGCACGAGCATGACTTCGAAGCGGTCGCGCGTGGGGGGTGTGGTGCGGATGAGTGGATGAGGTCGAGTGAATCAGAGACAGTGAGGGCTGAATTGCACCACAACGGAACCTCTGATGATCATAAAGATCGAGGAGAGCAGAGTACAGCTCAGAAGAAGAACGGAGATCGTGAGCCCTTAGATCACCGCCAAACTCTTAACAGATGTCTGCAGTCGTTCCAGAGAGGGAGCACAGCTCAGTCAATAGCAGAAGGCTCGATAATGCGTATGGAGCTTGATCGCTGTCACAGAGAGCATCGATGTCTGATAGAACTGATCGGGCAGTCGATCGACATATGCCTGAGACTGCCACCGGACAGTCAAGCACATCAGTCATGAATGTCTGAGCTGTTGAGCGACATGAGTCGGGGAGAGCCTGAAGTCGTCAAGCAAGCCATTTCGACGATGGCTCTCCAAGCCGTTGATTGGCAAAAGGTCATAGGCAGCTTCAGAGCATTTAAGATGTCTGCTCGTCGCTCAGAACAGCCAAACGACAAAGGCAGAAGACCCTCCCTCCCTTGTCGAATGACAGAGTGACAAGGGCAAACTAAGAACACGGCCAAGATTCTCTGCAGAATCCAACATAGACCAGCAGAGCTCTGAGCTCTGTTCAGGGGGATCGACGATGGCGATCAGTCCCTCTACCTGATCGACTCTCCTGATCAACAATAGCTTGTCTTGTCAACCAAGCCAAGCTTGAGGCTTGGTCAAGTCAAGAGTCGAAACACTGTGAGTTGGACAAAGCAAGACAGTTTTTGGCCCGGGCTCGGAGAGATCCTGCCCCTACCAACCGGTAGAAGCAAGGGACTGTCTCTGATCGCAAAAGTTGAGCAGTCCTCTCGAAGGCTTATGACAAGGATAGTTGTGATTGTAAAAGGGGAGAGGAGAGGGCAGACACAGTCCAAGACCGCTCGGCCCCGGCGACTGCGTCGCCGACGCCTCGCTCGCTGGTACTCACGACAATCTTGGCAACCACACCATCATCCTGCGCCTCGACGTCAATCGTCGCCTTGTCCGTCTCGATCTCGAGCAGCACATCGCCCGCCGAGAACGACTCGCCCTCCTTCTTCTTCCACGCGGCGATCCCGCCCTCGGTCATGGTCGGCGACATGGCGGGCATCTTGAACTTGCCCAGCTCTGCGAGCGGCGCCGAGGAGCGGAGCCCTGGGGTCAGCGAGATACTTCATGCCGTGTAGGACCCAGTGGACACGCCAAGTGGAGGCGGCAGTGGGTGTCAACAGAGCACACAGAGCGCACAGAGCGCGGGGTAGTCGCGTAGTCGGCCTCTACCCGTCGGGCACAGGTTTCGCCGCGTACGAAGGCCTTGAGCAGCAGCAGAACAGGAGTATCGCCTACTCACCTCGCGAGTGCGCCTGCAGAGCAGCGACTGCGCCGCGCCTTGCCACGTTTGCAAAGGAGAGCATTGTGAGCTGACGAGGGGTATGAGTAGTAGACAAGAGTAGCTGCAAAAGATCAAAGCTGCCTTTGCTGCCTTTGCTGTCGTCGCCTGTCCATTCTACCACCCAGGCGTCATCCGTCACCGTGCCCCCGTCCCCAGCCGCATGCCCGTGCCATCTGCCGCTCCGCGATCCGCGTGGTGTATGGGGATTGCGGCGCGGGAGCAAAATAGCCGCCGGCAATTCTGAGGGGTTAGGGGGGGGGGGGGGGGGGGGGGGGGGGGGGGGGGGGGGGGGGGGGGGGGGGGGGGGGGGGGGGGGGGGGGGGGGGGGGGGGGGGGGGGTTGATGAACCGAGTAGCAGATGCAGTGCAGAGTGTGAGGTTGACAGAGGGGTGTATGTGAGCTGAAGGAGACAATGAAGGGGAGAGAGGATGTTTGGAGAGGAGCAGGGAGGGGAGGGTTGATGAAGGCAGGGTTGCGGCAAGAAACAAGGCAAGCGACTCCGGTCAGGGCTGATTCTCAGTCGCATAGCTTTCCATGCTGCCTAGATGCCAGAGGACACAGGAAGATACAATCCTGGAATGCAGACAAGAGAAGATAACACTGTAGACGTTCGAAGGAGGAGAGAGCTCAGAAGTCAGTAGTAGTACAGAAAACACAGAAGCTTGACTTTGTGTGTGGCCAGTCGCGTGGCATACATCCCTCTACACCCGGCCAGAAGTTTATGGTGGAGGTGGTTCAACGTATACTGCTCACTTGATCACTCGAACACTCCAGTACATCTCTCGTCGCAATGTCGTCCAGTGCACCACTCCTGCTGCCGGGACAGCCCCTGCCGTCAAAGTACACGAAGCCGCCACTGCCGATACTCGGGGCAGGGTGCTACGAGGCAGGGGGGAGGATATACGCGAGTGTGATCGGGCGGCCGGTGGTGACTGGCGCGGTGGGTAATGGGGTTGGAGCATGGGCTGATGGCAGCATCTGTGTGTGGTTGGGAAGCAGGAGGCGGGGGCGATCCCGGATATTGGTGCTGTGGTGAGTGTAGTCTGAGTATAGTCTGGGCGCCGGTAGGCCGAGGGAGGTGATTATGGAGGGATTTTTGAAGGCCAAGTGAGGAGTGGAGCGCAGGGAATATTGCTGCTGCAGCGCCAGTCTTACACCATGAATCTACAAACCAAACAGCCTACTCCATTCTAACTCCTCGGCCTATATTCGTCTACATGTGCCTGTCACGAGCCCGACTAACCCCAGGTGACCGGACAAGTACGCTCCACCCTCCAACCCCTTTGACACCAGGTATCACGGCTATCACCTACACAAGCACACATCACGATCCAGATTGTGAACGGGCGGCCAGTGGCCGAGTCGAACGAGGAGCTGACGGGTGTCGTGAGGGTGGCGGATGTTAGGTAGGGTAAGGGGTCGGGTAGGGGCTGATGGAAGGTTGACAGAGCGGGACAAGGTCAAGATGGGGGAGTGTTTCCGGTTGGGGGATATTGTCAAGGCCAAGGTGGTGAGTGCTCCATGGGAACGTTTGCTGGGTTGTGCGCGTTTGAGCATCTGAAAAGGGACGACGGTCGATCTTGATCTTGTAATGAGAGAGTGACTGGTGATGGGATGAGAGCGGCGGGCGATTGGGGAGGGGTTACTGTTCACCAGGTCCTTGATCGAGCTGTTAGTCGAGAAACACCTCCCAGACTCCACGTTCAGAAATGCGGCGTGCTCGAGTCGGCAAACGGCGACCCAAGACATGTCGTGGACATCTAAGGGTTGAGCAGGCGAGCAATCGAGAGGGAAGAACTACCAGACAGCACGACAGCACTGCGGCATTGGAGAGGAGGCAGTCACTGTCACTTGTGCCTAAATGAAGGACGAGAGGGGCAGCTTCTGGTGGTCTGGGGAAGCTGCTGTCAGTTGCCGATGAGATGAGGACAGAAGGCTATACCATCACCGCCGAACATGTCATTGCGCCATATCTCTAGACTTTCAACATCCATGAGGAATTGTGGGAGACTGGAAGTGATGCGCAGAGGCTGCTACGAGCAGGGGCTGTGCAGGGCGCAGAGGCTATGAGCAGGGCTTTCAGCAGAGACCATGAGCAAAAGCTATGGGCAGGGGCAATGAGCAAGACTCTGTGCAGGGCTTTGAGCAGCTGAGCAGCTATCAGCAAGACTTGCAGCAGGGACGATGAGGAGGGGCCTATGAGCGGGGGCTCCGAGCAGCTTCCAGCAGGGGCTATTAGCAGGGCGATGACTAGCGGGGTTTGGAAAAGCAAGACCGGCGCAGTCGTGGAACTGTAGATCGCAGTGGCACCCGTCGGTAATCTCAGCGTGTAGGGGGCGAAGTTACCCATCACCAAGAGTGCAGAGAAGTTGAGCGTTGCCCAAGAGTGCAGAGAGGTTGAGCGCTGTCCAGTAACAGATCATCAGACTGACGCCAGCTCTCACTAGGTGACGCGCGGAGCTACTACCTCTCCACTGCTGCCAATGAGCTCGGCGTGGTCTACGCCACATCAGAGGACGGTGGGTAGCAGCCTGGTCGACTCAGCTTACTTTAGGCAACCCCCTGCTGCCCATCTCGTACCAGGAGATGGAGGACCCGCAGACTGGCAAGATTGAGCGGCGGAAGGTCGCGAAGCCCGAGGGTGTGTAGGTATCGGGGGATACATCAGGCCATGTCAGGCGGAGGCTACGAACACATCAGGCCAAGTTATGTCAATCGGGAACTACGAGACAGCCACTGCCACGCAGCCTGTATGTCGGTTTGCCTTGGCAACCATTGCATCCCTACACAACTACTATCTGCACTGTAATCTGCATTCTGGCCACCTCTGTACACATATGGCCACATGCTACTCATTAAATAGCACTCAAGGTTGCATACAATGCATCCACTACTCAACTATCAGTGCGTGCTAGCGTGCTCTTGCTTGAACCTGCTGCACCCCCCTGTCACATCGTCATGCCGATCCCCACGTGCGCTACACCCGAATACCCGACACCGCTACCCGCGCGTTCCACGACACGTTAACACCACTACTACTACTGCCCGTCTCACCCGTCTCACACATCCCAACCCATCACCTGCTACCACCTGAAAGCGCAGATGTCGCTCTCGGCACCCCAACAGCGGCGTGCGCGGACCGCCCCCTCGACGGAGCCCGCCCCGCATGCGCTCTCAGGCCCGTCGTCGCTGCCGGCCGGTGCGCGGGTCGATGCGTCGGCCACCACCAGTTCGGCCAAGGTGAACCCCATCTCGGCGACAGGGCACATCAGCTCGTCGTCGTCGTCGGCGCTGCGGGCCGAGTCGGACGCGGACGCGCGCCTGCGACACAAGGACGACGGGCCGGTCCCAGTGGCATTTGGGGGCCGGAGAGGCGCCTCGAGCTCGCATAGGGCTGGTGCTGTGTTCGGGCTCCGGCGGCGGGAGTGGTTGTTGCTCAGTGCGGTGTGTGTTGTTGCCAGTTTTGTGAGGTTGTGGCATCTGTCGCACCCGAGTAGTGTTGTGTAAGTGGGCTCTGGTCTCCGGGCGATCACGGTGTGTAGTACTCTGTCGCTGACTTTAAGCTTCGACGAGGTCCACTTTGGCGGCTTCGCAGGCAAGTACCTCCGCCGCAGGTACTTCATGGACGTGCACCCCCCGCTTGCAAAGCTCCTCGTGACCCTCAGCGCCTGGCTCGGCGGCTTCGACGGCAACTTTGACTTCAGCACCATCGGCAGCTCCTACCTCGAGGACAAGGTGCCGTATGTCATCATGCGGTCGTTCCCGGCCATCCTTGGCCTTGCCCTCGTCCCCCTTACCTTCCTGACCCTGATCGCGCTGCGCATGTCGCTCGCCTCTGCGGTGCTCGGCGCGTTCCTCGTCACCTTCGAGAACGCACTCACAGCGCAGTCCCGCCTGATCCTGCTCGACTCCTACCTCGTCTTCTTCACCGCGCTCACGATCTTCTTCTGGGTCAAGTTCTGCGCCGACGACTCGGAGGGCCGCGCCTTTACCCGCTCGTGGTGGCGCAACCTCGCGCTCGCGGGCGGTGCGCTCGGCGCAGTCGCGAGCTGCAAGTGGGTGGGCCTCTTCACCATCGCGACGATCGGCCTCAGCACGATCCGCCAGCTGTGGCTCCTCCTCGGCAACCTGAAGGTGACGCCCAAGATGTGGGCGCGGCACTTCCTCGCCCGCGCGCTGTGCCTCATCGTCATCCCCGTCATCGTGTACTTGACCTGCTTCAGGATCCACTTCTGGATCCTCGACCAGTCGGGCGACGGCGACGGGTTCATGTCCCCCGAGTTCCAGCACACGCTTGACGGGCACGGGCAGGACGACACCTTCGCCGATGTGAGCTACGGCTCGGTTGTGACTATCCGCCACGTCAACACACAGGGCGGGTACCTCCACTCCCACCCGCACCCGTACCCCGGCGGCTCGAAGCAGCAGCAAATCACACTCTACCCGCACAGGGACGACAACAATCTCTGGCGCATAGTGAACCAGTCGGCTCCCGACGCGCTCCCATCCTACCCCTGGGACGAGATTCCCATCGAGTACATCCTCACTGGCTCCAAGATTCGCCTCGAGCACGTCAACAGCAACAAGCGGCTGCACTCGCACGACTTCCGCCCGCCCATCTCCGAGGTCGACTTCCAGAACGAAGTCTCAGGCTACGGGTTCGAGGGGTTCGCCGGCGATGCGAACGACGACTTTATCGTCGAGATCACACGCGAGACCCGCGGAAAGGACAGGTACGCAAAACACCGCCTGCGTACCCTCCGCACGCACTTCCGCCTCCGCCACGCCATGACCGGGTGCTACCTCTTCTCGCACAAGGTCAAGCTCCCCGAGTGGGGGTTCGAGCAGCAGGAGGTGACATGCAACAAGAACCCGACGTGGGAGAACTCGCTGTGGTACATTGAGACGAACAGCCACGCCCAGCTACCCCCCGACGCCGAGAAGGTCAACTACCACAAACCGGGTTTCCTCTCCAAGTTTGCGGAGCTCCAGGGTGTAATGTGGCGGACGAACGCGGGGTTGACGGAGCGGCACTCGTACGACTCGCGGCCGCAGCACTGGCCGTGGATGCGGAGGGGGATCAACTTCTGGGTCCAGAACCACCAGCAGGTGTATCTGATTGGGAACCCGCTGGTGTGGTGGGGGTCGACGTTTACCATTGTGGCGTACTTGCTTGTCCGGGGCATTCTGGTGTTGAGGCAGAAGAGGGGGTACCGCGACCTCCAGAAGCGTGAGTGGAGAGTGAGCAGACACTATTGCCATTTGGGCTCAGTGTCGGCCAGCAGCATGTGCTCAACTCGCATCGGCAGCGAGCATTCCTAGCTTTCTAGACCAGTGCTAACTCACAGCCAAGGTCGCCTTCTACGACGAAGTCTGCGGCTTCCTCGTCATCGGATGGGCCCTCCACTACCTCCCCTTCTACCTCATGCAGCGCCAGCTCTTCCTGCACCACTACCTCCCCGCGCTGTGGTTCGCCATCCTCCTCTTCTCCGCGACATTCGACTTCCTCACCTCGCGCATTCGGCCACGCACCCGCTTCCAGCTCGCACTGGGCATCATAGTCCTCACACTCTGGTCGTTCAACCACTTCAGTCCGCTGACGTACGCGTCGCCGTGGACAAAGACCAAGTGCGAGAACGCGCAGTGGCTCAAGACGTGGGACTTTGCGTGGTGAGTGGTTTCCCCCAGAGCGCTGTTACCTTTCTCGCCTGTTTCCATTAGCCTTTTGGCTATGTCCGTTCCGTTCCGTTCTACATTATTCATCATCATCATCCCTTTACTTGTCTACCTACCAGCAACACGATCACCCGCTCCAACCCACCACCTCCATAGCTCCTCTCCACGCTGAATCTCTCCTCCCCAAACTCGGCCCGCTGACCCCAGCAACGAATTCCACGAGCACACATCCGAGTACTACAACTCGGACGCAGTCACCAAACCCGCCCACAGCGTCTACATCGACGCCCTCGAGTCGGCCGCGACCGCCTCCGCCGCCGACGCCGGCGTCCCCGAGCCCATCGCCAACGCCTTCGACCAGGGCGACGATGCCGCCCAAGAAGCCGCCACGCAGGGCCTCGCGGGCCCAGCGAACGAGGTGCAGGAGGAGGTCACTACCGGCGCCGCGGGTGCCAGGCCGCCCGTCGACGCCGAAGCGCCAGTACATGCCGACGACCGCGCGCCGGTCGGCCTCGACGCTGGTGCCCTCGAAGTCACTGGCGCGGCCCACGACGAGGGCGGCTGGCACGGCGGCGCAAACGAGGGCGTCAAGCGCGAGGGCGGGGAGAGTGCTGCTGGCAGTGGTAACAACGAGCCCCCCGCAGACGCACAGGCCGTCGAGGTGCCCGAGATGGAGTTGGATGCTGCGGCGAGGAAGCTCGCCGAGGAGGCATTCGATGCGGCGGGATGAGTGAAGGAGGAGGAGATGTAGCGCCTGCTGTTTTAGATCACGATGTATCCATTGCCGAGAAGGGAGAGGTTCACTAATCTGCCTGCGGATACATGCTCTAACCCGGAATGGCAGATCAGAGCCGGATTACGGAGCGGTCGTTACACACTGTAGCTGATCCCTCTGGTCAAAGGCAGAGTCTAAAGCTGATCTCAAAGTCAGAGATCGAGACGTAAATCAATCTGAGTCCGATCTTGTTTCGGTATCAGCGCGGGCGTAAGTAGAATCAGTTCAAATCATCAGTCCAAGCTTGTGACGTCGATTTGTAGATATTTTACACTGTACGCGATCCTCACCAGCATCACCTTCATGGATGCAAAGTCCTGCCTGAACTCATCCAGACTTCGCATGATCGACGCAAAATGTGAAGCTCCAGGAGTGACTGGAATCACTGGTCAGCAATCCGAATCTTCACGTTCTCGGCAGACTGATGGCACGGGTATGTGCGGGTGTGCGGGTGTCACCTTGGATCCCATGATTTCTCATGTTGAGAATACGGCGGACGTCATCTCGTATACTGTGCGGTCGGTCTGGAGCTGGTGTCAGACATGATATTGCATTTCAAGAGGCGAGACATATTGCACTTGAAGGTGTTGCAGTCATACTTTATTACTGCAACACCTGCAATGACATCTATCAGCCGTCAGGCTGCAGCTTGCAGCTTGCAGACCCCAATGCATCAATGCAAAGCTTGCTACACTCTCGTTGCAGGGCTCCTCGCAAGGGACGAATGGAACGTACGTACCTGTGGCACTGAATTGCCATCCGGGCGGTAGCGAGCTGGTCCGAGTCCAATGCTACGATGGGATCGCCGCATGCAACTCACTCTCCAGCAGCACCCGCACCCACTATTCGTACTTCTGGGTCCGGCCTGGATCGTGGTGCTGTTTACCCCGCGGTAGCGAGGTTCATCATACCGTAATTGAGCATTTGTTGTGGAATCCCCATGCGGGAAGGGAAACCCCAAGTCTACGCGGGGCGGGGCGGAGTGTTCAAGCAGTCGGGCGGGTGAGCGGTCAAGTGAGCTCTGCAGAATGCAGCTGTACCTTGGGCCTTAGGAGTACAGTGCCACCCGCCACCGCCACCATTCACCAGATCCGAGCAATTGTTTTCTGCGGTCCACCACAGTCCACTGTCCACTGTGTTCGTATGACGGCGGTCATGCTGGAGTGTGGGTGGGTGGGCGATGAAGCTTTGAACAGATATGTTGTCGTGGACGCAGTGTTGATACTGCAACTCAACTTGCTTCGATACTCCTGCGACGACGACGACGACGACGACGAGACCATTCCGACGACAACAAGAGGAGGATTGTCGACGACCAAGAGACTTCGTCCCGACTGAGTACCCAGCCGAGTCCTGCGTGTCCGATTCCTGCGAGCCATCTTGGCAAGATGAAGCTCGCATACGCCCTCTTCCTGCCTTTGGCACTTGCTGGTGAGTCCAAATTGCCCATGGCTATGCGGACGGCCATGCGACCAACGCCCATGCTCCATAGCTCTCCGTTGTTATGTCGCTAATCCCAGCGCCCACACACTACGACAAGTGCCACAAGTACTGCGTCCTCGTGCCGGATCGTGCGAAGCTCGTCACCCAGCAGGCCGTGCGGAATGCAGTCTGTTCCGAGGAGGGGCTGCGGCGGTTGTGTGAGTGTGCCATGGGTGGCGGTGGGAGTGGGGAGTAGGAGCGAGTGTGAGCAGGTGTGAGGCGGGTGGGACGGTTGTGCTTCGGCGAAGCATGATACAGAGCTTTGTCATGTTCTCGCTGTGTTGAGCACCTTCATCGCACCAGCAAGATCGCTGATTGCCACGCCTGTATGGGAAAGTGGCACTGTGTGCACTTTTGAACATGGGTTCGACAGTGGCAGGAGAGCGACTTGCGACTTGGCAGCAATTTTCTCAGCTGCTTTTTTACACGCTGCTCATCCCATCGGTCCTGCGTCCTACCTCTCTATCACCTGCAGAGCCCGAGGACGACCGCTGACGCCAGTAAGATGCGCCCAGTGCATTGACGGACCGGACCCTGTAGGCGAGACGTCGCAGGACTCCGCGATGGCAGCGTACCAAGCCGTCATCGACCAGTGCGGGCAGTCCATGGGAGGGTGGTAGGTGTAGGAGGAGGGGTGTGAGACGTGCATGGGAGTGTTGTTGTTGTATACTATGGACTATGGCCGTTGTTGGCATGGACTATGCATTTGGGTCATCCGAGGGCGATCCGGGGGTCCGCATTCGAGTGATCTGCGCGATCTGCGCTACTTTCTTTCTGCGATCTGGCACTCTACACATTCGCACTTCGCATCCTCACTCTTTGCACCAAAACTCATAGCGACTGGAGCTCCAACGATACTACGTTGCAGAGCTTACAGAGCTCGAGGTCGGCGTAGGGATTCAACAGGACTGACTGAACGCAATGCCCACACGAGCACCTCGAGTCCGAACACTCATGGGGCTTGCTATCACCTCACCTGTGGTCGGCCAAGCCTCTGAGCGCTGCTTTGGCACTCGGCGCACGTATAACACACACAGCAGGTATCGACACCGATAACAAATTACGAGCAACACGCGACCTAGACACTACTAGGACAATGCCGATTCCCGCGGTGGCCGTGTCGGTGGCCGCGTCGGTGGCAGCCGCCGACATCATGTGAGCTGCACACCGTGCCACGGCTATCCATCGACGCCTCGTACGGACACGCTGATGCTTGCCCGGCGAAGGGACTACATATAGTCTCGAGTGAGCGTGTTCGTTGCTCAACACCTCCTACTGTGATCTGATCTAATTTGACTGTGCTGCAAAACTTGATCAAGATGACCACCAAGCCTGAAATGACCGGCGTCGCGTTGATTACCGGGGGTGCCTCGGGTGTAAGTAGCCGTGGTTATTTGGCTCGCGTCGTCGTCGTCGTTGTCGTTGTCTTGGAAGACTAGGCTGCTATCTGGCACCTCAGTCAGCCGAAGCAATGTATGCTGGTGGATGACGATCATGCGCAACGACAGCGCCCTCTCGTAACCACGCTGATGGCAGATCGGCGCAGCCTGCGCGCGTGGCTTTGTAGCCAAGGGCGTCCGCCGTGTCGTCCTCGCCGACCTCCTCGAGGATGGCCTGAAGACCATAGCGGACGAGCTGAAGGGCGCCCAAGCCGACGTCGAGGTCCTGACGATCGTCACGAACGTAGCCGACGAAGCGAGCGTCAAGGCGATGGTCGCTGCTGCGGTGCAGAAGTTCCAGCGCATCGACTACGCCGTCAACTGCGCTGGTGTGACTGGCGGGGGCGAGTTTGTCAACAGCACGCTTGACGATGTGAGTGCAGAGTCGAGTGATGGTTGGCTAACCCCAGTTCGACAGGGTGATGAACATCAACTGCCGTGGTGCGCTGGCGTGTGTGCGCGAGGAGATGGCCGTCATGCTCAAGCAGGAGCCCTTGCCTGGGTAAGTGTGAACATTGGGCAGGACCAGCTTAGACTAAAGTCGCTACTGCTGCTCAAGCATGAAATCCAATCCGCTGTTGTTGAGGCTGGATACCTGGGGTGGACACAGCTGACCCCAGGGCCAAACCAGGACGCGAGCAGCGCGGCGCAATCGTCACCATCGCCTCAGTGCTGGGCAAGCGTAGTATTCCGTACGTGACGCCGTACGTGACTGCCAAGCACGCCGTTGTGGGCTTCACGAAGACAGCGGCGCAGGAAGTTGCGCCTATGAAGGTCCGGGTGTGAGTGCCCAGGGCATAGAGCAATCCAGCTGCTGACCCCTCAGCAACGCCATCGCTCCAGGCTTTATCACCACACCTATGACGACCAACCCCAGGGCTATCGCCGTGCTCGAGAAGTACACCCAGCCAGACAGGAACCCCATGGCGCGCCCTGGTGTACCGGACGAGATTGCAGATGTGATCGTCTTCATGTGCAGCGAGGCGGCGTCGTACGTGACTGGCACGACGTGGGAGGTCGATGGCGGGTGGACGACGTACTAGTGGCAGATCTAGCCCATCACAAGATGAGAGACAATCTGAAGTGACAAGCTGATGGAGACGGGGTTGGAAGTATGGAAGCGACGTGAAAGTTATAACAGCAGCAGAAGTGGAACTGCGACCAGACACATGTGCAATGCAATGCATGATGCCAGTGTTCATGCGACATCTGGCTGTGTTCTATGGTGATGTGAATGCTCATGTTCAGCTGATGTATCTCCTGACAGCTGAGGCTGGCTAACTCTTGCGCCTCTCCTCGCTTTTCCCTCTTGCTCAAGATCGCAATGACGACTTCATCAATGAAGTGGCCCCCCGCCCCCCACACCACCCCTACTCATCCACCATGATCCAGCGCGTGCCGTCGCGCCGCTGCTTCCGCTTCACCGGTGGCAGGTCCACGCCCAGATCCCCAAAGTGCGGCACGACAATCACCTCCCTCTCGTTCCCGTCCGCCGAGAGCTTCGACTTGGCCCCCGCAGCCTCGACCGGCCGCGAGAACGAGCACATGTCCTTGCCGAGCACGGCGAGCCACGACGCCTGGATCTTCGTGTTCCCCTTGACGTACACGCGCGACGTGCGCACCACCTCCGTGAACACGATGTAGTCTGGCGGTGTGTGGTGGAAGAGCACGCTCGACGGGTGGATGTACACTGGTTCGGGAACGCCCAGCGCGCGGTATGGGATGCCTCTGGTCGAGGCGTGTGCCGATGACCCACGCTTGAGCGCTATGCTCTCAAGCACGGCCACTTGGTCGATGAAGCCAGCAGTGAGGATTTGGCGGAGCATCTTGCGTGTCCTGTCGTCTGGGGGTGTGAGGCGCTCCTGTTGCACTTTGGCGATGTTTGCGATCTGTGCGCGCAGCTGCTGAATTTCCTGCATTGCCTGGAGTCAGTGGGACAATCCATAAATCTGGCTATAATTTTAACTCACCTTGTGGCGGAGGAAATACTCTGAGCAGAAGGACGCCGTCGGGTTGTGCTCGTACGCGCCGATCGCGGCAAGCAGCTTGAACATATCGCTCTCGCCCTTGCCCTCAAACGCGGCGTGGCGCTTGAAGAACTTGCCGCGGAGGTCTTTGCGCCTCTCCTTCTCGCGTACTTCGTCGCTGCGGATGTTCGCCAGTTCAGCTGCACGCAATGGATCGTCGTCGTCGTCACCCTCGTCGTCGCCGTTGACCTCCAACGCATTCTCGTGCACAAACGGATCGCCAACGGACATGCCTGCCACGATGGCAATGACGTACGGCAGGCAGTTGTTCTGTGCGCCGACGACGAGCATCTTCGCGAATCGCGGAGAGACGGGGTACGACGCCATCATCCTGCCAAGGTCGGTGATCCGGCCGCCCGCTGCACCGCGCTGCTGCACGCCCGCGACCATGCGCGTCGTGACGGGCTTCTCGAGTGCGCCGAGGTGCTGCAGGAGCGACTCGGCACGCCGCAGTGCCTGCCGATCCGGCGGCGTAGGGAATGGGAAGTTGACCACAGCATCGATGTTCATCGCTTTCATGTTCAGCACGACGCCCTCGATCGGCATGCGCAGGATTTCGGGCTCAGAGAATGCGGGGAAGTGGTCCTCGTACAGTGCGGAGCTGTACAGCCTGTAGCAGTGGCCCGGGCCAGTACGTCCTGCACGACCGGCACGCTGCGCCGCGGACGCCTTGGAGATCCATGTGACGGCAAAATTCTGCACTCCCGACGCGTGGTCGTACTGCCGCTCCTTGGCGCGGCCGGAGTCGACGACATACCGCACGCCAGGAATGGTGAGTGACGTTTCTGCTACATTGGTCGAGACAATGACCAGGCGGTGGCCCTCCGGCGGGGGCTTGAAGACCGCCATCTGCTGGTCTTGCGGCAAGAGTGAGTACAGCGGCAACACCGTCATCGGCACGTCGCTCTCCTCCAGCTCGAGGTCTGGCGCGACGTCCTCCTCCTCATCGGTGTCGAGAGCGTCGGGGTCCTCCTCAGCCACGCCGTCGTCAACGTCACCTGCAAGATCCTGCTCGCCTCCTAGGTCGACGTCCTCTGCCTCGAGCGTCTCTGGGGGCAGCACGCCGTCCTGAGTGGGCTGTGGCTCTGGCTGCTTCCCCTTGCCCTTGTTCTTCTTGCCGTACTTCGCCTCCAGCTTGCGGCACAGGCTCATGATCTCGCTCTGACCGGTAAGGAAGACGAGGACAGCCCCAGGCGGCAGGCGCGAGTGGATCTTGCAGACCTTTTTGTATGCCTCGCCAACGTAGTCGTTCGTAGTCCGCCGTGAGAAATGCATTGTAACCGGGTGTTGGCGAGCGCCGATGTGGATGATCGGGGGCGGGGTAGCGAACAGCGTGGAGTTCTCTGCAAAATCGGCGACACGGAGAGTAGCTGACATGATGACGAGGCGGAGGGGGCTCAGGCGACCTTCACCGCCCTCGCGCCACTTCTTCTCACGCAGCTTGGCGACGCGCGAGAGCACACCGATGAGCACATCAGTGTTCACACCCCGCTCGTGCGCTTCGTCGACCACGATGACAGAGTAGCGCGAGAGGAGAAAGTCCGTAGCCAGCTCACGCAGCAACACACCGTCAGTCATGAACTTGATCGCTGTGTCGGGGGACGTGGTGGAGCTGTAACGGATCTGGTGGGCCACAACGCCAGACCGCGCGTCGAGGCCCATCTCGTCGCGCACACGCTCGGCTAGCGACACGGCTGCGACACGGCGCGGCTGTGTGACGGCCACCATGCCGGGGTTGTCTGAGCCGGGGAAGCCGAACCCAGCTTCGTAGAGCATCTGGGGTACCTGGGTGGTCTTTCCGGATCCTGTCTCACCACAGATGAGCACCACGGGGTGCATGAGGACGGACTCGACGATGGTCTGCTCCTCTGCGAGGATGGGGAGCTCCATGCGTGCCTCGGTGACAGACGGGCGGCGCTTGAGCTGGGGTCGAGCACTGGGGCCAGACTTGGTGCCGTCGAGGAGGGATGAGGAGGGGACAGACATGGAGGCGCCAAGTGGTCCAACAAACTCTCCAGTCTTGGGAATGGGTTTGGAGGGTTTGGAAGTTGTGCCGGGTGCTGTTGTGGATAGAAGGTCTGGTGCTAGGGATCGCTCCTTGGTGCCCATTTGTTCCTTGGCCCAGTCTTTGAAGCCCAACGCGCGCTTCTTCGACGGTCTGGCAGACTCGCTTCGGACACCCTCATCGTCTTCCTCGTCGCTAGTTCCACTTTCTGATCCGCTCTCGTCCTCATCCTCTTCATCGTCCTCATCACCGTCTTCATCCTCATCACTGTCGTTGTCATCGTCCTCGTCCTCGTCCTCGTCCTCGTCCTCGTCCTCGTCCTCGTCCTCGTCCTCGTCCTCGTCCTCGTCGTCGCTCCCATCGTACTCGCTGCTCTCTTGTTCTGACTCGTCCTCGTCGGCTGTGGGTCGAGCAGGCGCGAACTTCTTGGGTCCGCGAAATACCACCCGAGGCTGGAACGTGGAGCCATCTGCAGTCTTCTTCAGTGCGCCTCCGACCGCCGTAGTGGGTTTCAGAGCGCTGCCATTGGCCGACCTCAGTGCACTGCCCACAGCGCCCGACTGCAGAGCGCTACCCACCCCTGTCGGCCTGAGAGCACTGCCAACGGAAGTGGACTTGAGAGCACTGCCAACAGGTGCAGACTTCAGAGCACTTCCTGTAGCCACTGGCGCTTTGGCAGGCGCCTTCGACGCTGGCGCCTCCGCGGTGGCCTCAGGCTCGACGGACCTTGATGGCCCAGCAACCGGTTGCTCTTCCGCCTCTTCCTCACTGTCGTTGTCGTTGTCCGAGTCTGAAGAATCAAAGTCAGAAGAAGACCCCTCTGCGGCTGCGCTCGCGGTCTTCGGATTCCAGTTGGCCTACACTGTCAGAGAACAGCACCAGCGAACTGACGTACCTTCTTGGGCATCTGGAGCTTGCCTGACCGCCCTCGAGCCTCCGCCTTCTCACGAGCTTTACGCTCAGCGGCCGTCTCCAGCCGTGTCGTCGCTATCGCCTCCTCATCGTCTGCTCCGATGTCCACAATCTCCACGGCCCGTCCCTTGCCCTTCCCCTTGGGCTCGTCCGAGTCGCTGTCCTCATCTCCAACGTCCCCATGGCGCTTCTGAAGACGATCAATGCCTCGCCTCACCGCGCGGTCCTCGATCATTTCAGCTCGTTGCAATGCAGTCGAGGGGTTCAACGGGTTCTGGCCCAGCCCCGACGTCGACTGCATCTGCAACGACGTGTTGCCTTGCAGCTCTGACAGCTTCCTCAGCGTCTCGTCGCGACGCTCCAGCTGAAGCTTCTTGGCCTAAAGTCGTCAGCTCTATCACTCTTTCGCACGCACAATGTACGAGTCTAGACGCTTCTTCTTCTTCGACGACATGCCCGGCTCGTGGTGTGGCTGCCCTGCAGCCTGCTGCTCGTCCCCGCTCCCTGCATCGCGCTGCGGCTTCCGCTTGCGTTTCTTGTGGCTCGCCCCGCCCGCCACCGAGCCTCTTGCCTTCGCATTGTATCGCACGCGTTGTGGAGGAGGCATCGTGGCCTGCCCGTTGTTGTTGCACTGTCTAAAGTCGACCACCACCACTCAACTGGTCCACTGGAAATCTCACCTGCCAGATAAATAAATCTCGATGAAGCCGGTCACGTGCAGGCCGATTAGGACGACATCTAAGTCAATTACCGTACCTTACCTCTGTGCTAATCCCTTCTGCTAATGCGATAAGGTTCAATTGCCCCTGGCTATGACGCGCTGAATGCATGGCTTGACCCCTCGTGCTCGTCCCGTCGTCGGTGACATCCTTGTGCTGCCCGTTGCTGTCTTTCTATCCACTGTTTCTTCACTCTTCTGGCAATCAAGTCGTTCGAGAGCCACGCCAAAGCACTGCGAAGACGAGAAGAAAGTAGGTTGTCTGGCAGCACGCACGACGCGTGCACGCTGCGACATCGCGGTCCATCTTCGACAGGCTCAGACGCTACGCTCCAAGAGACAGCAAGACGACTGAAGAGGGCCACCATCACCGACAGCCGCACAGCGGCAGCAGCGCACCATGCAGGTCGTCAAAGACGTTGCACTGCGCATGCTCAATGCCTATGTGTCGCCGTTTGTCGAGAACCTGAATCCGAATGATTTGCAGCTCTCGATCTTGTCTGGTATGTTGACATCAGTGTTGTGGCGCTGATCACCCCTACAGGCAAGGCAGAGTTCAAGGGATTGAGACTGAAGCAGTCTGTACTGGAACGCTTTGGTCTACCTGTTGAGATTGTTGCAGGTAGGTCGGATCAAGAATACGCAGAGGAACGCTCTGACAAGCCCAGGTGACATCGGCAAGCTCTCGATTACCATCCCTTGGCAGGCGCTCAAGAATCAGCCTGCTCAGATCGAGATTGACGATATCTACGTGCTCGCCCGCGCGCGTCCGCAGGACAAGGTGGACCCGGACGAGGACGAGCGCATCGAGCAGGCTACGAAGCAGGAGAAGCTCCGGCGTGCCGAAGCTGTTGACAATGCTACGACAGAAGTGGAGGAGGGGCACAGCGATGCCGGTGGGTTAGTACCTTGGACGCAGCTGATCATCGCACAGAGAAACAGACATATCTCGGTGCCATCACGACCAAAATCATCAACAATGTTCAGATCCACATCAAGAACATTCATCTGAGATACGAAGACGGCTCCAGTGCTCCAGACCACCCGTTCGCGGCGGGCTTGACCATCAGCGAATTCAAGATGGTGTCGACGGACGAGAACTGGGTGGAGGCGTTCTTGCAGAATGATGTCAAGAACGTCCACAAGGTAAGCAGGGACATTTAATGTATGTGCTGACGATCGCAGCTGACCAAGCTCAACGCCCTGTCTCTCTACTTTGACACGGACACCCCGAGTATCGACCGAGGGTCTCGTGATGAAACGATCGCGGCTGTCCGATCCATGCTGGTCAAGAAGGAGACTGAACATCAGTACATACTGAAGCCTGTGTCCGGCGAAGCCCGGCTAGTAATTCATCGCCAAATGACCAACGAGACCCCCAAGTATGATGTCCAGGTCGTGTTCGACGAGATTGGCGTCGTACTGGATCGGTCACAGTATCGCGACGCCCTCTCCCTGGTCGACGTCTTCCACTTCTACCGCCGCACTCACGAATACTACAAGTATCGACCGCCTGAGGCGGAGTTTGCAGAGAATCCTGCAAAGGCACGATGGAAGTTCGCTCTCAACGCCATTCAGGCCGAAGTGCACGACCGAAATAAGCGATGGACCTGGGACTATCTGGCAGACCGAAGAGACAAGCGCAAAAAATATGTCGAGCTCTTCGTCAAGAAGCTGGCGTTACCGGAAGGTCAGCAGCTGCCTCCCGACGAACAACAGGCTCTCGACAACCTGGAGAAGGAACTGTCGTATGAAGACATCCGCTTCTTCCGGTCTGTTGCTCGCGCTGCCGCAAAGAAGGATGCTGCCACCAGGAAACTACTGGAGGCTGAGCAGAAGAAGCACCAGCCACAGACCTGGGGACAGTGGTTGTGGGGTTCCACCACGTCGACAGAGTCAGAGGAAAACAAGATCACAGAGGACGAGCAGAAGGAGCTGGACGATATCATCGACTACGACGCATGGTCAGCTCAAAACGTCGGAAACACCGGTGCTCGCGACTTGATGCACATGCGGGTCAATGCGACCCTCAATAAAGGCTCATTCTCTTTGCGCACCGATCCTCACGTCTTCACCAAGGACGTCACGGCGCTCGTATTCGACTCCTTCTCTGCCGACATGATTCAACTCACTGACTCATTGCGAGTCAAAATGGCGCTCGGTGGTTTCCGTGTTTACGACGGCACCTCTCCTAGCTCGATCTACCCTCAAATCGTCCGCGTCAAGGACATCGATGGTGGACGCAGTCTCCGGTCCATGGCTCAACAGGGGACTGACAAGGACGAGGCTGAGAAAGCTCTGGCTGAGATCAGCGCCAAAATCGACCCAGGAGCTGAGCCTTTCTTCATGCTGGACTTTGAGCACAACCCCCTCGACGGCCGAGCGGACAACGCTGCAACGGTCAAGATGCGACATCTTGAAATCATCTATCACCGTGCGTACGTCGAGGCCATCGTCGCTTTCTTCAAGCCGCCGGCAAGTCAGTTGGAGTCAATCAATGCGCTGCTGGATGCAGCGGGAGAGACACTCGATGGCATCCGGCAGGAGACGCGGGCAGGGCTCGAGTACGCTCTAGAACAACACAAAACGTTCGACATGCATGTGGACATGAACGCACCCATCATTGTCATTCCCATGGACATCACTGGGCAGAACTCGCAAGTGCTTGTACTGGATGCCGGTCATATAGCGATAGACAGCAAGCTCGCAGACCAGAACCTGGTCCAAGACGTGCAGAGCAAGCGCGGCCATCAGTACAGCGATAGCGACTATCAAAAGCTCGAGGACCTCATGTACGACCGCGTGCTACTTAGCCTCGATTCAACACAGGTGCGTGTGACTGGATTACGCACATGCTGACATCCAGCTGCTCATGGGCGACGACGTTGATACCTGTCTCAACGCCCTCGACAAGCACACGTCGACGGACGGCGGAGAGGATCTGCACATCGTTGAGCGCATCAACATGTCCTTCACTGTGCACAACGCGATCGTCAATGCGCCTAGCCTCACTCGGTTCAAGATATCGGGAGAGCTGCCGGAGCTGCAGCTCAACTTCTCGGACAGAAAATATCAGACGCTGATGAAGTATATTGACGTCGCTATCCCGCAATTCGGTACTGATGAGGGGGACGCGGATGCCAGTCTCGCTGCGGCCATCAACCCTGCTTTCTCCCGGCGACAAATTGCGGAGTACAATCTGGAGGAATCCAGGCATGAGGATCCGAAACCCGACGACTCCAAAGACGAGAAGATTGAGCACGACCGACGTTCGATCATATCGGCTTCGAGCCAATCTCACGATGATGGGGATCATTTCTATGATGCCCAGGACGACCAAACAGAGAGCCAGAAACGAGAGCTGCAGCAGATCTCGTTCGAGTTCAGCTTCACTGTTGGCAAATTGCAAGCATCGCTATTCCGCTCGACGTCACCAACTTCAGAGCGCTTGCTGGCCAATGCAGCGCTGGAGGGATTTGGCCTCTGCTTCAAGCAACGCAAGTTCGAAATGTCCGTGGACTTGTACCTCCGAGACATCGCACTCGTGATGCACGAGCAGGGCAAAACAATACAGCGGCCTCTGCTCTCCTCAGGGGAGGTCTCTGACGGAGAGTCTGCGGACCACAAGCTTGTCCAGGTCGGTTATCTGCGTGTTCAAAAGGAGTCTCCGGATTTCATGAGCAAGCATGAAGGGTATGACCAGAGCATCAATGCCGATCTGTCGACGTTCAACATCACGCTCGCTCCAGAGCCAATCCTTCAACTGTACGATTTCATCATGACCACCTTTGTCAATCATGACAATGAAGACGCAGGCAACGACGCGGCCAAATCGGAGCATGAGGCTGCAGTGGGGCCAGAGGAGCAGACATCCACAGACAAGATGCGGATCAGAGTGAAGTTGACCAGTGCACAAGTGTCTTTGGAGAACAACGACATCCGCTTCGCTCTATTGAGCTTGCCTTCTGCGGATGTCGGATTAGTTATGCGCAATGAGACCATGCGCGTTGCGGCTCGCCTAGGCAATATCTCGATTGAGGACACTACGGGGGCCGAGACCGCCAACCCTGCATTCAACAGGATACTCACAATCGAAGGCGAGGAGTTGGCCGATCTGAAGTACGAAACTTTCAATCCCAACGACAGCACATTCCCAGGCTATAACTCATCGATTCATTTGCGGGCGGGTTCTCTGAAGTTCACGTTTATGGAGCAGCCACTCCATAACCTGTACATCTTCGGTCTCAAGTTCGCAAGGATGAAGGCTGTATACGATGCGGCCTCACAGGCAGCTGTTCAACGAGCCTCCGAAGTTACCAGGATGAAGTACGACATCGTTGTTAAGACTCCCATTATCGTTCTGCCGCGCGATGGTCTTCAATCGAAAGACGCTCTCACTTTGCGCCTAGGTGAGATCGTGGCCAAGAACAATTACCTCGGCGATCCACGGGACACTAGCACTGTTGAAGCCAGTCTCTCAGGTATCAACGTCTCGTCGGAGATCCATGAAGGCGACAAAGGGTATAACATGCAACTTGTCGACGACGTAACCATCACGGCGAACATCAAACAGCGAGGCAGTGCATCAGCAAAACGGGACGATCCACATCAGGCGGACACTGAGATTACAACGGACATGTCGGATGTGAAGCTGCAGCTGACTCAACGGCAATATGTGCTAGTCATGGCTGTCCTTGAGGCTGTGCCACGGGCTATCAGTGTGCTGGACGAAGACGAAGAGAGGGATGTCTCACCGGAAAGTACCGACGTTGTCCCATCACCCATACCGGAGGAGGAGCATTCTGATGTATCGTCAAACACGCCGTCCGACTCCTCCAAAGCTGTTGCCACCACGAACCTGGCTCCTGAACTCACCATCGCCTCTGACGATGAAGATGTCTGGGCCTCCCTTGATCTCGTCTTCAAGGTTCATTCGATCGCCATGGAGGTTTATGGAGCTGAGGCTCTTGCAGTGGATGACCTGCAGAAGCACAGTATCGCTCGGTTCTCCCTCATAGGAAGTCAGCTGGGCCTGAAGACACTGTCCAACAGCGCAATGGAAGCCGAGTTCTCCCTCAAGACGCTAGCGTTCTCAAGCACGCGTGCTGGGAAGAGTGTATTCAGAGACATCGTACCTCAATTAGCCAATGACGGGAATCAACTGTAAGTGAGGGAGCTGAGCTAAGGCTAACAGCTACAGGATGGTGCAGTACACCAGATCGTCGGATCAATCGGCTGTCGCAATGGTCACGATTGACAGTCCGCGTTTCATTTTGGCAGTTGAGCCGCTCGCTGCGCTTCTGGAATTCGCGGTCTCGCCGTTCAAGCAGACTGAGGAGACGCCCGATGAGGGAGAGGGCGAGAACAGCGATGCCGATGACGACGACGCCGATATCATTACACTGCCAGCAGAGGATGACAAGGGCAATCCTGAAACGACAGCGGCACTGTCATACCGCATCAATATCGTGCACTCGACTGTCATTGTCTTGGCCGATGACAAAGATCCCCGCACACAAGCTATTCATCTTTCGATTGAGGAGATCCTGATCACGCAGAACAACATAATGGCACTCAAGGTCGATCAACTTGGAATGTCGTTCGGTCGGATGGACAAACCCAACGAGAATCTGAGTTTCCTTGACGACGTCAGCATGGCAATGACAATCGATAATCACCGTCGTGGCAGCCATCGCATGTCTCTGATCGACATTGATGTGCCCGAGCCTATCATTTTCCGTGCCTCGACTAACGACATCGCTCTCATCTTGGATATCGTCAATAAAGCGACAACGGCTGCGTCAGAGGTGTTTGCGTCTGATGCTGCCAAGGCTCAAGCCAAAGAGAAACAAGAGCGCGAAGATGCCGCTCGAAATGCTGGTGATGAAGATGGGCAGACGACTATACCTCCCACCACGCTGGCGCCTGTGAGGAGCAACAGACGAGCATCAGTATCTCGTCGCCGTAGCTCCACCGTCGGCCGTCGTCGTTCATCCGTGACCGCTCAGACGCGCATCCTGGTATCGAAGGAGAACCTGCAACTGCATCTAAAAGGGTTCCAGTTCGTGCTGGTGGGCGACATCCAAGAAATGCCCATGGTTCACCTGGTTACGAATGAGTTCGACCTGGTTCTCAAGGACTGGTCCGGCGAGGTGAGCAAGAGATAGGGACATATGCTAACAATGGTAGTTGAAAATGGCTACTTCACTCACAACGTCTATCCGGTACTTCAACCTGACTAATTCCTACTTCGAGCCACTCATGGATCCCTGGACATTCGGCATTCAGGTGTCACGGACACCAACTGTTGGCGGGACTTCGCCACTGACTGTTCGCGTGTCCGCCGAGCAGCGATTGGAGATTAGCTTGACTTCGGCCTTCATCGAGCTCGGCATTACGTCCATGACGCTCGTGAGCAAAGGCGAAGCAGAGAAGGCCCGAGAGCGTGGCCCAGTCGCTCCCTTCCGCATTCGTAATCAGACCGGCACAACTATTGCCATATGGCCTGAGAGTGGCAGTGATTTCACTACTATCCCCTGGCACAAACGCAAAGTCCTTGAAGACAATGCTGATGTCCCTTGGTTCTTTGAAGATCGTCAAGCTCTTCGTGACGTGAGTCATATTCTGCTACCAGACTTCAAGCTAATATGACAGAACGTCTCCGCATTCCGCCACAATGCATTCGGCCTCGAGCTGCCGGACACTGCTGTCAAGTGGGACCCTGTGCGTGGGGTAGCGGTTGATCGGGAGGGCGAGCATGTTCTCAATCTGCGACCCAGAGTGGACAAGGTCAGCTACCAGCTCATGTGCGACATAACGCTGGAGAACAACATCAAGATCATCACTATCCGCTCGACACTTACGGTGGACAACCAAACCAGTCTTCCAATCGAGATGGTCGTTGTAGATGCACACGGCAAAGCTCAGGGGGGGGTAATGAAGATAGGTACGTGCTTGTTGCGCTGAGTAATCAGGCTGACAGATAGATCCTGGAGTTGCTCATCCTGTACCATTTGAAGCTGTGTACGATAAGCGCTTTAGGTTGCGACCTCTGAAGGGCTTCGGATTTGATTACGGCTGGTCAGCTCCTCTGCACTGGCGACAGCTCGTAGCACGACCGATTCGACCCATCAGTTGCAAGCATGCCACACCGAGAGAACCCGCATTCCACTTCCAAGCACAGGCGAATTTCAACGCCAATGATCCGTCGACTCGCCTCTACCCTCGCATGAATCTGACGCTTCGGGCGCCAGTGGAACTTGAGAACTTGCTGCCCTACGATTTGAAGTTCCGCATTCATGATAAGGCCACTAGCATGAGCTCCAGTAACTTCCTGGTCAAGGGAGGTACGAGCCCCATACACACTGTCGAACTATCACACCTGCTGTTGCTGAGCGTCGCTCCAGAGGATACACGTAAGCACGGTTGAGAGAGCAAAGCTTACCCGCAGCTTTCAAACAGAGCGACTATGCTATCATCAACACCGACGATCCCGAGTTGCCAACGGAGGACCACTTCACCCTCGCTGACGCAGAGGGGCTTAAGCTCCAGCTCAAGCTACACTACTACACGTACCCCAACTCTGGCGGCGCGTTCAAGGTCCAGGTGTACTCCCCGTTCATTTTCCTCAACAAGACAGGGATGCCCTTCGATCTGGCCATCAAGGGTACTCTGGGAGCACAAAAGCCAGTCGCTGGACGCGCTCGCTTTGCGACAGACTACAAGAACGACGTGCCCTCCCCGATCATGTTCAGCTTCCCGAACGACGACCGACGCAACCAACTGTTCCTCAGTGTGGCGGACTCGAGGTACTCACAACCTTTGTCCTTTGAGCCCAGTGCTGCAGACATGCAGATTGTCCTGCCGTCACGCAAAGGTGACAGAGATTACTACGTGGGCCTGTCTTACGCCGAGGGTTTGGGCAAGTACAAGCTCACAAAGGTCATCTATATCGCCCCAAGATTCCTCATCAAGAACAAGTTCTCCTATCCCATCCTTGTCCGCCAAAACTCCGATCCTCGCACTCTGGCAAGCATCAAGCCTGGCGAACAGCAGCCTATCCGTTTCCTCGCAAGTGACAGTCCACTGCACCTGCGTATCGCATTTGAGGCACCCGATGGCGCCGAACTGAGATGGTCTTCCCCATTCAGCATCACCGAGCTCGGACGTACAGATCTCCGCTTGTTCCGTAACACTAGTCGTGGAGAAAAGGAATACCTCGTGCGCAACGAAACGCATGTCGTGGGCTCTAGCTTGTTCCTCTACCTCTTCCGTGAAAAGGAGCCGTGGCCGATCAAGCTCAGGAATGATACCGACTTGAAGTTCATGTTCAAGCAGTCGATTGGTCCTGAGGATGAAGGTGACCCGAAGGCTTTCGTGGAGCGAGTTTTGAAGCCTCATGATACCGTGGATTACACTTGGGACTGGCCTATCGCGCGGGAGAAACGCATCATGCTCTCTACTGGTGGGGTGGTCTTGCCAAGGCCATTTGACATCATGGCGATCGGAGTACAACCGCCGATCAAGATTCCGTCACGTCCTGGCCAGCCGGGTACCACTATCTCGATCGACATCAGTGCCGACGGCAGTTCACAGCTGCTAACGATATCGGTATATGATGAGTCGAAGAACGTGTACAAGGTGACCAAGAAGGCTTCCGACTCCCAGAGCCGCCAAACCAGCCAGGAGAGTTTGGCGACTACCAGTTTCGAACCGGAGGCCACCAGCGACAAGCCGGAGCTGAGTGTCCGTGTTGAGCTGGAGGGGATTGGCATCTCTGTGGTCACGAAGAAGCCAGACGAGTTGATGTACATCACACTCCGAGGGCTCAAGGTTGGATACAGCGACTTCCCCACGTACTACGAGACGAGTCTGGATTGCAAGTGGATTCAGATTGACAACCAACTTTTCGGCGGCTTGTTCCCTATCGTCCTGTATCCCACAGTGGTGCCCAAGGACGGCAAGGAACTCGAGTCGCATCCGACACTGCAAACCAATGTGGCAATTCTCAAGGATCGGTCACACGGTGTGCTGTTTGTCAAGTACGCCACGGTATTGCTTCAGGCTATGACTATTGAACTGGACGAAGACTTCGTCATGGCCCTTTTGGACTTCACGAAGTTCAAGGACGCCACATGGCGTGAACCCACAAAGGACATCCTGATCGAGTACCCTACCAAGGAGCTTCCTCAGCCCGATATGGTCGTTAACCAGTCCGACCTGTTCTTCCAGTCCTTGCAACTTCAGCCAGTGTCGCTCGAGGTCTCATTCATGAGGACAGATCGGGTCAACGTCGAGGACAAGGTGTCCACCAGGAACCCCTTCTACTACGGCCTGAACGCGTTGACGATGACCCTCGGGAACGTGAATGCGGCGCCCATCAACTTCCGTGCATTGCTGCTGGACAATGTCAGGTTGGACAGTCGCGACTTGCAAGAGCGCATCATCCTGCACTACCAAGAGCAGGCGGTGGCTCAGATTTACCGCGTGCTGGGATCTGCAGACTTCCTCGGTAACCCAGTCGGTCTATTCAACAACATCAGCTCAGGATTCGCCGACTTCTTCTACGAGCCATACCAGGGTTTCGTCATGCACGGCAACCGCGATTTGGGCGTAGGTATAGCCCGCGGTGCAACGAGTCTTGCGATGAAGACGGTGTTCGGCGTCAGTGACTCAATGACCAAGTTCACCAGCTCCATCGGCAAGGGTCTAAGTGCCGCGACCTTGGACGCAGATTACCAGAACAAGCGTCGCATGGCGCTGAAACGGAACAAGCCAACACATGCCTTGTGAGTGACGGCCTAACTCTCCGGAGCTGACCCATCAGGTACGGCGTAGCCGCCGGTGCGAGTGCTTTCGCCGACTCCGTCACCAGCGCTTTCGAGGGCGTGGCTGCCATGCCTATGGAGGGCGCGGAGAAGGGCGGAGCTGCTGGCTTCGCCCGGGGCGTGGGCAAAGGTTTCCTTGGCCTCTTCACAAAACCTGCAGTGGGAGTCATGGACTTCATAGCCGCATCAGCCGAGGGAGTGAGGAACACGACCACCGTCTTCGAGTCGAACGACATCGATCGCGTTCGTTTGCCTCGCTTTATCGCCGCAGATGGAGTGCTGAGGGTGAGCTGGATACCCATGGTAGCGCTGACATTAGCCATACTCCGCACGTGAAGCTCTGGGTCAATCATGGCTCAAGGATCTGGATGCCGGTAACTTCACCAACGAGTCGTATGTCGCCCACCTGGACATCCCAGGCGACGACGCTGTGGCCATCCTGAGCGACCAGCGTCTGCTGCTCGTTCAGCTGCGCAAGCAGAGGATCATCTGGCAAGTGTCATTCGACGAGCTGCAAAGCCTGTCATTGGAGCAGACTGGTGTTGCTCTAACATTGCGCGGAGGGACGCCTGGACCTTTCCTACCCATTGCTGAGCAATCGGGCCGCGAGTGGTTCTTCCGTAGGATAGCGAAGGTAGTAGAGAAGTACAACAAGTCGCACAGCCAGCGCGACGACCCTGCATAATCAACCTCTGTAATCTGATAGATGCATGCACTGCTTGTTAGTGTGGTCTCACAACGTGCTGCACGGTACTATATTCACGATACATGTGATGTTACAATGCTCCCAAGACTCGCACCCTACCGCTTCTTCTTCTTGCCGTCGTCGCTGAAATCATCGCGGCGCTTGTCGTCCGCGCGCTTGGCTTTGCGCTCCAGCTCATCCCACGACTCTCCCGACGCATCGCTGAAGTCCTCCTCTGACCCGCCCTCACTCTCAGTGTAGCCCTCGGAATCTGACTCGCTCGACTCGTCGTCATCGAAGTCTTCACTGTCGTCGTCCTCGAAGACAGAGCCCTCGCTGCTCTCGTCTTCAGAGTCGCTGTCGCCACCACCCGTGAGGAAGTCCCATCCTCCCTCCTTGTAGAACTCGTACGGGTCCTCGTTGATCGTCTTCATGATCGCACCCCATGAGAGGTTGAGCGGACCCTCGGAGATGGGAATGTCAACGCTGTCGAGCCACTCCTTCACGTTGTCGAGGTGAACGACGGGGATAGAGTTGATGTTGATCACACCCTTCTTGAAGTCATTTAGCACAAACACCATGTCGAACGCCTTGAGGCCGAACTGCACACGCTCAAAGTGTACAATCTCGACCTCGCTAAGTGTGATGACCGTGAACGGCATCTCGGACAGGTGCACAAGGCACTCGGTTGTCGGCATGAGCAGAACGTTGGTGCGATGCGGGACACCGTTGAAGCCAAGCTCGCGGAACGGAACATCGACCTCCAGTTCGTACTGCTGGCTTTGCGCTGCGTCAGAAATCCGCTTTGCAAACGCCTGGAACATCTTGTCCAGCTCTTGCCTGCGGCGGCGGTCCTCCTGTTCTTGCTCGATCTCGTCCTCGTCACCATAGCGTGCCTTGCGGCGCTTGCCGGTGGTCTCGTCGAAGTTCATGTCAGACACTTCACGGAAGAACTGCACGTCGTACGTCTTCTTCTTGCCGAGCATGATAGGCGCCTTGAGGTGAATGTGGAGCAGCACAATGAGCTCCTTTTCGCTGGGCTGGAAGAAGAGATGCTTGATGTTGTGGAACAGCAGATCGATCTTGGAGCCAGGGCCGTCGGGGCGGAAGCGTAGACCGTTGACGTGGATCTCGAGGTTGCCGTCCGACTTCTTGCCCTCGGTGGCAGGACGAGGGAAGACGTTCTTGAGGACATATGGGTGACGGCCCTTGATCTCGATGAGCTTCTCCTGCTCAATGACGTCTGCCATCTCCTTGCGCTCCGCGGCACGCTTCGTCGCTGCCTTTTTCAGTGCTGTGATCGAGTCGTACACCTTGATCATGTGACGGGAGTCCTTCGAGCGGAAGGTGAGTGAACGGATGAAGGTCGCGTCTGGGTCCTCGAATGGCATGTCCTCCTTTTTGCCTGCAATCTGGCCGGGCGACTGGAAGTTGATGCGGAGGGCAATGTGCTCTGTCTCTTCCACTTTCGTTACGTTCTTAACCGTGGAGATGTGGAATGGAGTAGCGAAGCCGTTGATGGGCAGGACGATGGTCTGCCGAGCTTCATCAACGTAGATGCGTCGCTCCTGCACAATCGCTGGCAATTGCTCCTCCCGCCTGTATGACTCGTACTGCTTTGTCACCTTGTTCCCGCTGCCATCGCCACCTTTGCCACCATTTGCCCACTTCTTTAGCCCATCTTGCCTGCGCTTGAAGTGCAGCTCGGCTTGATGGGCCTTGATCCGCTGAGCCGTTGTCGACTCGACCTGCTCTCGCTGAGCTCCTCGTGTGGCCTTCCCCTGTGCCACAGCGCGTGTCTTCTTGACAGGAGACATCGCCGTACCATTAGTAGAGCTTGACGGCTTCTTCGACTTGGACGATGGTTTCACTTGCGGCTTGACTTGCGGCTTGACATCCTCCTCCTCTTCCTCCTCCTCGTCGTCATCCAGCTGCATGATGACGTCCCTGAGCTTGGTGCATCCCGAAGTGAGGAACTCGCTGTGGTCTTTTCCGATGCGCACGGTGTCGGACAACAGAAGACTATACGTTCCCCGCTTGTCGGAAAGGTTCTGCAAACCAAGCGTCACAACGAACACCATGTCCTCCTTCAGCTTGCGCTCGTTTTTCGGGGACAGCAGGAATGTGCTATCCCGGTACTCCAGTCCCGTCTGATCCGTCAGCCACAGACTCCACACCATGACTCACAGCAAAGCCCATGTTCTTCAGGAACGCATCACCCAGTCCCCGCGCCTCAAACTGGGAGTGAATGTGATTATACACATCCTTGGCCACTGCTCCCGCCTTCATGACCTTCAGGATCTCCAGCCGGACGTCCAACAATGTGGCAAAGTTGTTCTCCTGCTTCTTGGACGGGTTGATGAGGAATGTCCGTGCTGAGCACGCTGAGTAGGACTTGTACCGAATGCCCAAACTGGAGAGGATGATGTCTGGCTGGAGCTGGCTCTCGTTCGAGTATGCCGACACGCGAAGGTCGTACTCCCCTCCCGATTGGATGATCGGCGAGTACACCCAGTCGGTATTTGTGAAGTCTACGTTTGCAAGCTGAGGGTTCTTGTTCCACAGCTTCATATCTGCGCCCTTCTCGTCGTTGCCGATCTTCTCCTCCACTAGTTGTGAGAAGGCCTCGTGTGTGATGGGGGTCTTGCGGTCGATGAGAACCTCCATCTTGGACTGGAAGTACTTCTCCATACATGTCGACGTCAAGCGAGCTGCGACAGTGGTAGCCTCCAACTCGTCCACGTCCTTGACTGCCAGCAATGCTGACACGGCGAGCGTGATGTCCACGAACTCTGGTTGCGGCTTGGCATTGGAGATGCTGTTGTGAGCTCCCGCTTCGAATTCAACACTTACGCATCGTTCCACTCATCAGCCAGTTTGCCAATGGCCTTGTCCTTTGGCAGGTGCCCAATCTTCTTGCCTTCCAAGGCTGAAACGATATCCGGGATCACCACTGACCAGTCAGAACAGCCGTAGTAACAATTACTCACCAGCAGTTGACTCATCCTTTGGTGCCCGCACCCTCACATCGATCTCAATACCATCCTTCGATGGCAGTTGGCGGAGGATCTTCGCTGGCACAGTCAGCTTCGCCTGCATGCAGACCTACCTTTTGTGTTGCCGCAAACGAATGTGACCTTTCTCGGCTTCTTCCAGAAGATCATCAGGGTGGAGGGGAACTCGTAGCCTAAGAGGTATTGCTGGAGGTCAGTCATACCAGAGACTCCTGCAAGTGAAGGTAGTGCGATCCGCTTGCACCACCCCTATCTCGAGTACTAACCTGGAGCGATGCCGTCTTGTTGAAGGACTGCGCATCATCTGAGGAGTCGCCTAGCAAGATCTGCAGGGCGTCCGCGCCCTCGAGCTCTGATGTATCCTCTGATGGAGCCTGCAGAGGTAAGGCGGTGGAGCATAGCGCAGGAGGATGAGGTTGATGCGATCAAGCGCAGTACGAAAGGAGAGCGTCAGCAGACATCCAGAGTAAATGTTTCCAGCTCCATACTCACATCCCACTCATCGAAGATCTTCTTCGCGCGCCTCAGAAAGACATCGGTGTCGAGCTTGGTGTCGGCCATAATGGAGGAGGTCTTGGAGCGATCCCAGAGCTACTTTTGAGTTCCTGGCTTCGACTTTCCGTGAGCTAAACTGCCAGACTCGGCAGGACAGGTCTCCTCGATGCACAGGGCTGAGTGTGCAGTGAGTAAGAGTCGCGATGATAGAATCTGGAGGTGGTCGAGATGCGAGAATGTTGATAAGTACAGTTGCAAGTCGCGTCAATCGCCCAACGCGTCCGTCATCTCCGGAGTTATCGCGTCGATGACGCGTGTGGCACCGAGGGGGGCATAATCGCAACATGAGCTTTGACCGTAAGTTGTCCTTTCTGCAGTCTTACCAACGACGCGGTATGCATGGAAGGTGCAGAACACGCATTTCGAACTGCAGATACACACTGCATAGCTCATGCGGGGAGAAGTACGTATGATATGATCCCAGAGGTTGACAAGCGTCTCGATATTGCCGATAGGATAGGACAGGTGAGAATATCGATCTAAGTCTGATGCTTCCCACAATAGCGTCTGCAATCTATGGCAGCCTAAAGACTGTGAAAGTCTGCTCGACCACTTTGATAAGACAATGTGAAGCATTGAGAGCTGAACAGACAGCGTCGACTGACTTGAAGAGACAGGTACTGCCAGGCCACGAGCAATACAATCACATCGGACTCCTGACAAAGCTGCAGTTCGAATCCCAAGCTACCTTAGAGAATGAAACTAGCAAGAGCATTGAACACTTCCTGCGCACAAGCGCTTCCCTCTGCTCGACGGTGGACATACTCCAACACGAAAGTAGCTGCTGATAGGGGGGCATAAATCCATCAAATCGCTGCAAAACAGCCACATCATAACAACCTGCGCGTAGAGCGCCAGGCATCGCAGACATCGGGAGCCATCTACCCCTACCCCTGTACTTGCTCCTTCGCCGTCGCCTCCTCTTCATGCTTTAAGTTTTTGTCAATGCTGGAGGAAATACTGTACAATCAGACGCTTGTTTCTCACTCTTAGTCGCCGTGCCAGGCACTGATAACGATGACGGACGCAAAAGCGGCAATCAACCTCCACTTGGATGCTCCGGTCGACAACAAGATCGACGAAATCACTGATCGCAACCAGCTGATAGCAAAACCACAGCACCATGGGGAACAAGAAGGCAGCCAACACAGGCAAGGCTGCAGCCAAGGACAAGAAAAAGGCGAAGCAGGCCGAGAAAGCAGCCAAGAAGGAGGCCGCTGCCATCAAAGCCGTCTCAAAGGGCAAGGGCAAGAACCAGGGAGCAGACGTCGACGATGAGGACCTGGACGCGATCCTCGAGCGGTATAAACAGGAGATGGAGGCTGTGCGTTGACTATGCGAGGATTACTGACTGTAGCTTGCTGCAAACACCGTGGTCACGCTTGAGGCGCCCCCTCCGCCTCGGACAGGAGCACTGTTCCTGCCATCTCCATCGACCCTGGCCTCCGAGAGCAACCACCTGTATCTCATGTTCGGGGAGTACTTTGACGGCTCACGGGCGACATTCTACCCCTCTGTACTGCGGTACGACATTGCAAAGGACGAGTGGCGGGAGTACAAGAGCGGGACGCAGCCGTCGCCGCGGAGTAGTGCTGCTGGCGTTGCTGGGGCCGGCCTGGCTGAGGGCGGAGGGATCCTCATCTTTGGCGGGGAGTACGCGAGCCCGACGCAGACCAGCTTCCACCACTACAAGGACATGTGGCTGTTCTCGGTCAAGACGCACTCGTGGGAACAGATCGGGTTCAAGAGAGGGCCTTCGGGGCGGAGCGGGCACCGCATGGTACTGTGGAAGCACTACGTGATACTGTTTGGCGGGTTCATCGATGTTGGAGTGAAGAGTGGGTCGGGGTTGTGGCACAGAGACTGACAGGAAGCCAACTACCTCGCCGACCTGTGGATTTTCGACATGGAGACGTACAAGTGGCACCAGATCGAGCACATCGACAAGGACAGGGCGCCGGGGTGGGTCTAGCATCTGGAGGTCTTACCTCCTGCCTGACATTCTGCGCTGGCATTATGAGCTGCATCGTGCTGACTCCACAGACCACGGAGTGGCTTCTCATTTATCCCATGTCCTGAGGGTGCGATTCTGCATGGCGGGTATCGCAAGGAGTATGTGAAGGGTACGCGGCCGAGAGGTGTGCCGCTAGACGATACATGGCTGCTACGGTGAGTCTGAATTGCGTACTACTACATGTGCTGTGCTGTTGCTGACTTCAGCATGGACACCGACCTTTCCCAGCTGAAGTGGGAACGCCGCAAGAAGGTCGGCTACGCCCCCTCGCTGCGATCGGGGTGCTCAATGACATACTGGGCGAGCAAGGGCATGGGCGTGCTGTTCGGAGGCGTGCTCGACGAGGAGAACGACGACGACAGCATGGAGAGTGTGTTCTACAATGACCTGTGCGTTGTGCAGTGCAGGATATAGCTGACGGCAGGTTTGCATACGACCCGGCAGGCAAGGGGCGGTGGATGAGCCTGAACCTGAAGCGGAAGAAGAAGATGGGAGGCAAGCGGCGCGCGAGGAAGGTGGCCGCGGAGGCTAAGGAGGCCAACGAGGGCCACGACGGGGACCACAACGAGGAGGATCAGATGGACGTCGACGAGGCTGCCGACGAGGCTGAGGAGCAGCAGATCGACGAGAAGGAAGCCGGAGCCTCACCTCCCGCACCAATGGAGGATGATGACGATCCCGACGACCCTCAGAAGAGCATACCCCTGACGCGATACAATGCCATGCTGGCGATTGTGAAAAACACTCTGTTCATGTGAGTCGCTCAAGGGGGCGTAGTGGACGCAGAGCGTGATGAGTTGAGTGCTGATCGTAGCTACGGCGGCATCTACGAGACAACCTCGCCCGCACGAGAATACACCCTCGACGACTTCATCACGCTCAACCTGGAGAAGCTGGACAGGTACAACCACCTCCGGGGTACTGGACTCGAGGAGCTCGAGTGGCACGGGAGCGACGACGAGGACGCCGGGTCGTCCTCTGACACGACAGAGGACGAGGACAGCGACGACAGCGAGGAGGAGGAGGAGCAGATGGCCGCGATGGAGGAGGACGAGGAGGATGAGGAGGCGAGGGAGGCGAGGCATGCGGCGCTGTCGCAGGCGGAGAAGGTGAGTAGGTGTCCCATGGGTGTGGTTCGTTCGTTTTGCCTCCCTGTTCAAGCGTGGTATGCCGATCAGCTGGTCAGGCTATATGTCCAGCTGATCGAGCGTGTTGTCAGTTCGACCGGGCATGGGCTCTGCTACTGTCATCAGACTCAAGCTCTGTCTGGCTATCGGGTATGAGCTTGTTCGTTTGACTGACTCATCTCTTGTCACCAAACAACAGCTCTGTCTGTGCTGTTGGTCCTAGCATCTGGGGCATAGGGTCCTCTCGTCATCCTGTTATTCAGTATGTGCTGTCTTCCCAGAACATCACGTCCGCTCTCTGACCGCTGTGTGTGTTGTTTGTCCTCCTGATCGCCTACAATGCTTCGTCGTGACCATCAATGAGATGTGTGATCCTGACTGCTCTATATGACCTCTGCCCCCTTCCATACTGTATTGGTCTGTTTGACTGTCCTTTCGTCTTGTCTTGCATAAAGCTATCTGTCTTGATCATGGTCTCGTTCGCTCTCGTCATAACCGCCTGTCCTTGTTGTAGTCGTCTGTCTCCGTTAGTAGCGTCTGTCCTGTGGAAAGTCGTCCGTCCGTTAGTCTGTACCTGTCAGGACAGGATGTCCTGTTGATGTCGTCTGTTCCATTGTAGTTATGTTTCATTCGGCCTGTTATGAAACACCGTCGCTGACGCCAGGACGCGCTCCGCAAGGAGGCCACCAAGTTCATGGGCGTCGCAAAGGACACCGCCCGCGCAACAGAAGATGTCATGTCCACACCCCTGCCTGGCGAGAACTTGCGCATGTTCTATGAGCGCACAAAGGAGTACTGGGCCGGCACGGCATACGAGCGCACCGGCAGCAGAGGCAAAGCGCTCCGACGCGAGGGGTTCCACCTCTCCAGCGCGCGCTACGACGAGTACCGGCCACTCCTCGAGGAGATTGAACGGATCCAGCGGGAGGCGGAACTGGACGCGGCTGGTGTCGCGGCCAGCAAGCGTACCACCATGGGCGTGGTGGGCGAGGGCGGGCGGAACCGGCGGTAGGCTGCTGTCGCGCGTCAGTGCGGCAGCGTCGTGGATTGCGGTAGGCAGAGGCGTATTGGGGTGGGCTACTGCAGGTAGCTCTGGACGGGAGTAATGTCTCCGACGGACATTGCATACTCTGGCCCTTGAACCCAAAAACCCAACGTGTCGTTGCTGCAGATGCTGCAGATCCCTCACCCCCCGTGCTCGACATCTCACCTTTTGTCCGCTAGGAATGCATATGCATACTTGCAACCTGAGCGACGAGCGACCCGATGCCGTTTCAGCCCACGTCGGGCGTCCACGCGTTTGATGCCTCGTACCTGCTCCGTGTTTGAGTTGGCTCCAAGCCACTTGCCTGATGGCTAATTCAGTCTGTTCAGTCCATGATGCTGTTGGACTCTTATCGCCCACGGAACCTGCCCCAACTCATCTCCTAGCTGGCGTCCCGATTACGTTTTTTCACAGCACGCAGGGGCATACCGTTGGTCCGTTGGTGCGAGCATGCGATGCACATCTGCAGCCTTAAGTTGAATAACCAGCCGCGGATGGATGGCGACCAAGCCCTTGTACCCAATTGACTGCTAGTGTCCTCCCTGACATGAGAGCTGAGCATTCGCTTTCCTAAATAGAAGCACCCGCCGTAGCCAGGCAGTGGGCACTGGGTGGCAGCTGTCATGATGCGGTTCGAGGTGCGGTACGAGGAGACGAGGTGATAACGAGAGGCCGGCGCAGGCAGGTACAGTAAGACGGAGGCGTAACGCGTAGGCTGCCGCGGCTGAGGCTGCGGCTGGCTGAGCACAATGCCGTATGTTTCGTAGCTCGCAGGCTGCTGCGCGTAGCCTAGCCTGTAGGCCGTAGCGTGATCGCATGTAGAAAGTGGAACACCATCGTCGACGTTGTATACTACTGTATCTTTCGACGCTTTCTTAGACGCGACCTCTTTGCCCAAGCGCCGCCGATGACGTCCCGGTTCCGCGTCGCCCTCGCAGTGGTGCTCGGCGTCAACGTCTGCCTGCTCATCTACTCGTGGAACTCGCTGGTGAACGTGAGTAGTGCTGAGTGCTATGCATGTCTGCAGGCGCCACTGACAATGCCCAGATCGGATGGCTGCCGTCAGGCCAAGAGGGACCGATATCGTCGTCGCGTGCGTCTGTGCAGAGCAGGTTCGATGCTTCTGAACACTATCAACCACTGCACGATGTGAGCCGCATCCCCGAGTCGCAGTATGTCAAGGGCGTGGCCGGGTTCAGTAAGTGGTGTCGATGGGGTTGTTGTGCTGACTGGAAACAGACTACTTCAACAACCTGTACATCTACAACGACACGTTTTGCTTCGTCACATCACACCCGGAGAAGATTGGGCTGCCAGAGGCTGGGCCGCACTTTGTCACGACGGGCAACCACAATGTCGTCGGCAACACGAAGGGGAGGGAGACGCCGCCGGGGGAGGACAGGTGGCGCGTCATGTCGCCAAAGGAGGCTCGCGAGCTGTTTGGAAACATGGCGCTGAGGAACCCGGGCACGACGGTGGGTGTAGTGGGACAGGACGTTACTGACGGGCAGATGTGGTTCAACGACGAGGACGGTGTGCTCGGCGAGGAGAAGTTCATCTCCTTCCTTGCTCACTACTACCACTGTGAGTTGCGCGACATGGATTCCAGAAATGGACAGCAGTAGTGTAGACCGATGCTGACGCCCAGATGTCGGAGAGATGTTCCTCGGCGGATGGCGTCTGCTCATCAGTGCAAGTGGGAAGCTCGAGCTCCCTCAACGCATCGTGTTCCGTGCTACGAGCGAATCATGGGTGAGTCTTATGCTTAGAACTCGGCTGACAACAGCGTGACCGGGCTCGTGGGTATCACTTCAAAGCTCTGCAGTGGCACTAGAAAAGCGTACTGACTTTCAGGCATCACGCCGTGGCTCCACCACACGATCCTGGCTGGCACGGTGGTCGAGGAACGCGACGCAGTGTACGACCGCATGCAGAGTGGTCAAGCTACCTTGTACGAGCACATTGCGATCATGGACGTGAGTTGCTTCATGATTCCTGGTCTTAGCCAAAGTATGGTCATGACAGGGGAGACTGGTTTCTAAGCAGATATGAACTTGACAGGGCAGACTGGCTGACCGCAGCGCTTCTCCGCCCACGCAAAGGGCAAAATGGTCAAGTACTGGGGCAAGGCACACGCCGATACACTCGACCTAAAGGTCCCCGACACATGGATGGACCCGCTGCGCGACCGCATCGTCGCGATGTCAGCTGCGTCGGGCTGCAGCACGGAGCGGAGCAAGCCAGGCGTCCCTGTTGTGACATATATCAACAGGTGAGTGGGATGAGTGGGAGGAGACGGAGTAGATGGAGAAGGGGGGGGTGGGGGGTGGGAGAAGGTGTTGAGGCAGGGAATGAAGAAAGGTGGGAGAGGCGAAGGGAGGAGGTAACAGTGGAGGCAGGGATGGAAAGAGAGGGGCAGATGGAGATTGTTAAGAGAGGGGAATAGGAGAGGCAAAGGGAATGAGTGTCTAGTCAGGAAAGATCGCTGACAGCAGACAACTGACAGGCCGCCGCCTCGTGACTGAAGACCACAAGCAGCTCGTCGCAGCTATGCAGGAGCTCGAGAGGCAGGGCTTGATCGAGTTCATCGATGCGCAGATGGAGAACTACCCCAGAGTAGAGCAGTTCTGCATCGCTGCGAGGACTGATGTGAGTGGTATTTTGCGAGGTCATGATGGGCGAGCCGGCCCAAGGGTGACGTTCGAGCCATGGATGTCTTGAGCGTTGGCAGACCAGCTCTGCTTAATAGAGCACTTTTGAGGCTGGACACCAGGTGGAATTGAGCTAGCTCAATCAGAGGCTTTCTGCAGCCTTGGCAGTGAGGGCGATCGTATCCAAGCACGGACAGTGCGCTTCCAGTCGCTTTGCGCAGAGCCTTGCTTGCTGTGCTCCGCCTTGATAACCTCATCGCAGAATAGCGTGGTCTCTCCAGCTGTCCTCTCCTCAACGTGACAGACGTGACATCTCGCCCCAGATCTTCGGCTGACCGCAGATCATGATCGGCGTCCACGGCAACGGCCTCAGCCACCAGCTTTGGATGAAGACCGGCGGCGGCGTCCTCGAGTTCATGAAGGACGGCGGTTTTACGCGCGACTATGGCATCCTCGCCGAGCTCATGGCACACGAGTACTATGCCATCCACGACGACAAGGTGTTCCCCGTGGACAAGTGGAGGCAGCCGAATGGCTATGCTGTGGACCAGGGGCCTGGCTTCCATGGGTCCAACATCCGCGTGCACGCGCCGTTCATCGCTGGGCTGGTCAAGGACATGGCGAAGCGTCGTCGCAATGGTCCTACACCGCTGCACTGGCGGGCGGCGTAGCGAGCGAGCCCGCAGGGCGAGCGAGTGTGGTGCTGTGAGGTGCTGTGATTATTGTCCAGGGGGCTGGACAATCCCCTCTCAATGTCTCCTCCTCTCCCACTTCCTCCTCCTCCTCCTCCTCCTCCTCCTCCTCCCCTCGCCTCTCCCTCTCCTATCCCTCTCCATATCCCACTCTTCTTTCCTCTATCCGTCCGTGGGCTCTGGCGGGCGCTGCTCACGTACCGCCCCGCCCACCACCAGTACTGTAGCCGGCGTGATCGTCTCTCTGTCTCTTGTATCTTGGGTTCCGCATGCATCTGTCGTATAGACCATAGTCTGGTGTGCACTTGCTCTCCAGAGTCCCAGAGTCATCGTTGTGCTCGCCATGCATTGCGCAGTAGTACTAGCTATAAGCGCACGGCAGATGTTCGCTCTGACGCCTGACGCGCGAACTCAATTCACATTCAGGTGCTCGTCCCCGTGCCAGCCCGCCGGCGCGTGCCTTACAGTAGATCGGCCATCTCGTCCAGCTATTCCAGCGTGTCTTGTCGCTATTTCTGAGACCGCTAGGACCTAAGACGATAGATATCTCGCTTGCTGTCTTGCTTCTTCTCATCGTGTCTTAGACCACTTCTCAGCACCTCGCGCAGCAGTCCTGTCCACGGCTTCGTCGCTGGCATCGTTGTCGTTCTTGTCGCTGCTCTCGTCGTTCCCGGACTCCTCAGAACACCCCCGCAACCATAACCCTGCCCGAGGCAAGGACCATGGCGCTGGCGACCGAGCGCCGGCGGATCCTCTTCCGCCTGTCGCTCGTGCTCAATGTCATTCTCCTCGCTGGGCCGTTCTATGCGATCCTGAAGGGCGGGTCGCCGTTGCCTGCACAGCTGGCGGACTCGACGTCTCTCGACCGCGCGTGGCGGAGCGCGATCGGCCGGCCGGCTGCCGCGGAGGCGTACCACGACCACGATGACTACGACGACGACGACGACGACGACACCCCGAGGAGAGGCGACAGGGAGAAGGAAAAGGTGCTGGCTGTACCCCCGCCGGCAACAACAGTGATCAAGGAGGTGACCAAGGAGGTGGTCAAGGAGGTGAAGGTGCGCGAGGCAGCGTGCGGGATCTGCGACGCGGGCAAGGTCGGCAGGGAGCTGTGTGATGAGTGGGGGTGAGTCAGAGTAGAAGGGGGCTGGCGATGGGCGCGGGCTAACGATGGCAGAGAGCATGCGATGTCGAGGGCTGTGGCGTATTCTGGTGAGTGTTGCTGTGTGTGATGGTTATGGCGCCGGGGTAAGCGTTGTCTGAGCGGAGTACGTGCTGCGTTCTGCGTGCTGGACTTCTGTCTACGACGCCCTGCAGGCTGCAGCTACTTTGCTAGGTCTGCTAGTCTGATGACTCACATGGCGGAGCCCTTGTCTCTTCAGCTGTGACTGATTGGGATTGTGCATGCTGCTTGACTAGGCTTGATGAGGGAATTGACGAGTACCCTCTGCAGAGGGCTGAAGGTCCCCTAGGTGTCACAAGCTACGTACTAGCTGAGAGCTCGGCGTCGTGCTGGGTTGTATCTATGCGCCGTTTCTCCTGTGCCCCGTATCTGAGCTCTACTGACCGCAGGAACCAACAGCCGCTTGAGACGCAAGCTCGCCAAGATGCGCGAGGGCAAGCCGTTCTCCATGGGCATCATCGGCGGCTCCGTCTCCGCGGGCCACGGCATGCACCATGGCGGCGAGGCCGTGGAGGACAACGTCATGCACAACGTATTCTTCAGGTATCTGAACGAAAAGTTCCCGCAACCTGGAGGATCGGTCGAGGGCATGACTGTGTCAAAGTACGACAATGGGGGGCAGAATGTGTTCTTCAACGGCGCTCAGCCTGCACGCGGAAGCGACTACTACTCTATGTGCTTGAGTTTGCATACGCCAAAGGACGTGGATATCATCATCATTGAGCTGGGTGAGTGGATTTGTGCTGCATGACTGAGCAGCGCTGACTGTAGCTATCAACGACCCACCTGACAAGACAATGGTGGTTACCTTCGAGAACCTCCTCCGCGCTATCTACGACCTGCCGTCTGAACCCGCTGTCCTAATGGTCAAGTAAGTGCACTGCCCTGACTCCCTGCTCACTCCAGCACCTTCGCACTCCGCTTCGACGAGATCGCGATGGGCGGCGACCTCAACCTCGGCGCTGCCATGTACTACGACACCCCCGTCGTGTCCACGCGCAACGTGCTCCTCCCCCTGGGGCTCGAGGACAAGACCCTCCTTGTCGACTGGTTTGCCAAGACCGACAATGCCAAGCCCGTCGACCCGGACACCCTAGACAACCTCGACACACGGCACTTTGGCGCCCCGGCCCACATCTTCGCGGGCAAGCTCATGTCCGCATACATCGACATGCAGCTGTGCGAGATGGACCGCCTCGAGAAGCGCAACCCCAAGACCAGCGTCGACAAGCTCTACCCCATCGACCCGATGCCCGCCCACCGCGTGATGGACAAGTACAAGCCGAACGAGCGGTTCCCGAAGCTCATGCCGTACTGCCGTGCGACGAATTCAGATGAATATCCCCTCATCCCGAAGTCGCAGCAGGGTTGGGAGAACTGGGCGTGGAAGGACAAGAAGTACCTTCGTGCGACGGAGCCGGGTTCGACGATCACCTTTGAGTTCAACTCCGTGATCGGCAAGGTGATTTTGTACTACCTCAGGTCGTACAACTTCGGCCTCGGGAACCTCAAGTGCTGGATCGATAATGAGAAGCACAAGGCGCAGACGATAGAGGGGCACTGGAATGAGCCGTTCAACATTGGCCGCACGACGATGTGGCTCACGACCCCGGGCAGGCATACGCTCAACTGCGAGTTGCTCGAGGAGACTGCGGACCCGAACGGCGGCCACGAGTTTAGGCTCATGGCGATCACCAGTATGTAGAGTAGGAGTATAGGTTTCAGGCGTAGACAACTAGACTGTATGGAGTATGGCACAATAGGGGAGCAGGGATGAGGCGTAGCACTTCAAGCTTCAAGTATGTCAGAATCATCAGTCGAGACGTCGACTTACATTTGGATGCTCGAGCCGACCACAGGGGAAAGTTTAGTTGCTCGACTGGCGTCGACTGGAGTGACAGTCTGGATGCTCCAGGTCACAACAACACGTCGACCGACATTAAGGAGACCCGAGCCCACGACACGTTGACTTACAGAGCGGAGGCTTGGGCCCACAACAACACATCGATTGACAGTTCGAGCGAGTGCTTAACCTTCATATTCACTAGCCAGACCTCAGAATACGTCTATATCCTCACTGCAGAGTTGCAGCGCGCTGCTCTACTTTCGCAGGCATGGCTCGCAGTCCCTCGGACATCAGTATTCTGGTCTAGCACCACTTCGTTTATCGAAGCTGAACCCTCCCTATCTGCCTTTACATTCGCTTGTCTTCATGATATTGATATTAAGTTCAGTTCCTGCTTGACCCATGCGCCTTGCCTGCCTGCATTTCTGTCGTTCACCCATGCACCCGCGCGCGCCGAGCTTGATGTTGCTATATGCCCAGCGTTGGGCACCCTCCGCAGTCGCAATCAGCGCGCTGCTCTTTGTGAGACACAGCGACGACTGGCGATCATATCATGATAGTCAATATTCAATGTGCTAGCGCCATGCGGCGCCGCGGCAGTACCTCGCCAACCATCTCCACGTCTCGCATTCTCACTCCCGACATCTCAGCGTAGAGCACAGGATCATCATCCTCCTCCTGACCATGAATGCATGAACCCCTCTGATGCATCGCGCGGACTAGACCATCAAGCGCTCTTCATCGCTTTACGAGTGCAGCGGAAAGAGACCCGTCGCTCTGCCTGCCTGCCTGTAGTGCTCGACTGATCTCTCTTACACTCTCAGAACCCTTCTTGGGTTTACTGTTGCAACGACATGTGAAGAAACAAGACGATGCAGTCCGGAAACTCCATCGTAGTTGTGTTCTGTCGATCAATGCATGTCGCGTCGATCAATACCCCCTCTGGATCGTCGCAGGCGGATCCGCCACCCCATCTTGTCGAAAATGTCGGATTTTATTCCCGTGCATTATCGCCGAAACTGCCTCGCACGGAAGCATTCTTGTGTTGGCTGTCCTGTGGCATCCCCCTCCCCTGCACCGGTGCGTGCGCGACGATCCAGTACGAACGAGCAGCAAGAGTCATTCTCATCCGTCAAGTCGGTTCACTCTCAAAAATGGTGAGTGCGAGTGGGAGCAGCGAGCGAGCACAGCGAAGACGGAGAGGAGGGGGCAGAGTGGGAGGGTCACAGTGGAGAGAAATGGAGAACGAGGAGGCGATAGTGCGCACAGTGTCGGAGGAGTGAATGTCGATTGGGTGTGCTCTGCTCTTGTATCCAGGCCATGCTGACCCCAGGCGCCCACCCAGAAGGTTCGTATTACACGCGCGATGGCAGGACGAGGGACAGGGAGGATTGGCATGCGAGTGTGGAGCAGGAAGAGATTGTCTGGCAGACGTTGAATGCTGGTGCTGGCATCTGCATCCTGGCACCAGCAGTCTGTGATCCTTGAGCATTGATTGCTCTTGGGTTGTACTCGTGATCTTTGGGTCGCCCCGTGCGGCAGCCCATTGAGACCGCCCAGCTTCTCTTTCTGCTCTGGCTCGTGTTGCTGATCCGATGACCTGTGGGGTTGGGGGGGGTTTTGATGTAGAGTGGTGTACGCATTGCTCGCGATGCTCGCAATGCGCGCTTGCTCGCTCGCCCGCCCTGGAACGCCCTCGGACTGCGTCCTCGGACGTTCTCGGGGCTACGCTAACGCCAGACCCGCAAGCAGCGCTCCGCGCTCCAGGACGTCGTGACCCGCGAGTACACGATCAACCTGCACAAGCGCACCCACGACCTCGCGTTCAAGAAGAAGGCGCCCAAGGCCGTCAAGTCGGTCAAGGAGTTTGCCTCCAAGCACATGGGTGTCAAGGACGTCCGCATCTCCCCCGGCCTCAACCAGGCCCTCTGGTCGCGTGGTGTCCGTTCTCCCCCCCGCCGCATCCGTGTCCGTCTCGAGCGCAAGCGTAACGACGACGAGGGTGCCAAGGAGAAGCTCTACGTTGTCGCCTCGGTCGTCGAGGGCGTCACCGACTTCAAGGGTCTCGAGACCGTTGTTGTCGAGGGTGACGAGTAAGCTTGCCCCAGCTAGCGAAATGCGCGCGAGCGCATGAGCGTTCTGCGTGTGTCTAGCGGGGTGTGCTTCTTGTCATTTAGTAGTAGGGTGCGATGGCGAGGGTGTAGGCTGTAGCCCGGCGTCATGACATTCATCAGCCGTGTAGCGGGGGTCATTATATGGCCGTGTGCGATGCGCGAGTGGTAGGGGTAGCTTGCTGGTGTGATGGTGCTGTCGAAAGAGAGGAGGGAGCGATGAGCAGGGAGCAGGGAGCAGGGAGCAGAGAGCAGAAGGCAGAGAGTCCGGAGCTCGATGCAGAGCACAAGGCTTAGCATGGACTGCAAGAGGCAGAGCGGAAGCCATGAGGCTGGACCGAGCAGTGTCCAGCGACCCGCGAGCTGCGAGCAACAAGCAGAGCACCGAGGTCCTCGTCAGTTGAAAGTGTTGCTGCTGCTGCTGCACATATTGCGCATGAGATAGGGCTTCGCGCGTTCGACCGTCCTCGCACTTGCAAGGACAGGGCGGCTAATGGACGGCTATTCAAGTCAGATCACTAAAAGCCATCTCTATCTGTTTCAGCATCCCAGGTCGATGGTCTGTTCATCTGAGTGCTACAACTGATCTCCCTTGTTGCGAACTGCGTTGTTCTGTCAGAATGAATGCCATGCATAGAGAGCATCGACGCATGGAGATGATGTCGATATGATCGCTGGAAGATAGTCGCAGGATATACACCGAGTGGGGCAGATTTTCCCCACGTCAGGCACGAAAGATTTCCGCCAGAGTGCCAGAGGTGATATTCACGTTTCGAGTGCTGAGCACCTCTCCATCGCTCTCTGTACTACTACTCATCACTATGTCCACCGAGATCGAGCCCAAGCTGAGCAAGGAGGAGCGCAAGAGGCTCAAGGAGGAGAAGCGGGCCAAGAAGGCAGCGAAGGCTGAGGCGGAGGCCAAGTCTGCGTCCGGGGCTGCGGGCTCGGAGGCGACTGAGGCTGAGCCCAAGGAGGGCAAGAAGGACAAGAAGGACAAGAAGGACAAGAAAGACAAGAAAGACAAGAAGCGCGCTCGCGACGCAGAATCCGAGGGCACACCTGCCGCCGAGGAGCCGAAGAAGAAGAAGAAGAGCAAGTCCGGCGACTCTACACCAGGCGCAACCAACTCGTCCACCCCCGTCGAGTCTGTCGTCGCGACGCCCGCCGAGGGCGATGTGTCCGAGGCCACTCCCGCCATGTCGAAGAAGCAGATGAAGAAGCTCAAGGCCGCTGCTGCTGCCGCCGCCGAGTCAAACTCTACATCAGCCTCGACTTCCGCTCCGCCGCCCCGCGCCTTCACCCCCGAGGACAAGGCCTACCTCGCTGAGCAGAACATCACCCTCGAGCCAGAGCTCTACCCTCCCCAGCTGAGCATGTCGAACCTCCCCGTCGACGCCTCGGTTGCGAAATTCCTCTCTGCGTTCCCGAAGCCGACGCCGATCCAGGCCGTGTCCTGGCCGGCGCTGTTTGCCAACCGCGACGTGGTGGGTATCGCCGAGACTGGGTCAGGCAAGACGCTCTCGTTCGGCGTCCCGGGCATGCAGCACATCCTCTCGCTGCCTCCCGCGACGAAGAAGGGCAAGGGCAAGCTCGCGATGCTGGTGCTTGCGCCGACGCGTGAGCTCGCGCAGCAAAGCTTCGACACGCTCGTCAAGCTCGGCAAGGATGTTGGAGTCGGCGCGGTGGCCGTGTTTGGCGGTGTGGGCAAGAACGAGCAGATCCGCGAGAGCCGCCTGGATGGTGTGAGGATTATTGTTGGCACGCCCGGAAGGACGCTGGACCTGGCGGACAGCGGCGAGCTGGATCTGTCGAGTGTGAGCTACCTTGTGCTCGATGAGGCGGACCGAATGCTGGACCAAGGGTTCGAGCAGGACATCAGGAGGATCATTGCGCACACCCCGGAGTTCCCGAAGCGCCAGACTGTCATGTGTAAGTCGGGATTTGGTTCAGCACAGGTTTCTGGAGAAGGCAGGCGTGTAGCAGATTTGGCTGAGCCTCGTGTACTCGACACAGACATGATAATTCCTCATCGCCCCCTGATCAGAAATCATCAGACCAGTCGAGACTCTCTTATGCGTGTGGCCATCATGACTGCAGAAGTGGACCTCATGAGAGCCGCAAAGGTGCCACGCTTGGAGCCCACTGCACGCCATGTGCTGTTTTGGGGTGCACCCGGTGGCATGTTGACTATCGTACATGTACAAAGACGCTGCCATTGCCCACCCCCCCCCACCCGCCCTCCCCGACCCCCGCTGACCCCAGTCTCCGCGACATGGCCCGAGTCCGTCCGCCGCCTCGCGAGCACCTTCCTCACCAACCCCGTCAAGGTCACCGTCGGGTCCGACGAGCTGTCTGCCAACAAGCGCATCGCCCAGGTCGTCGAGGTGCTCGACAACCCGCGCGACAAGGACGGCCGCCTACTGTACCACCTCCGCACGCACATGAAGTCCATGCCTGGGTCGCGCGTGCTCGTGTTCGGGCTGTACAAGAAGGAGGCCCAGCGGCTCGAGTACACGATCCGCCGCGCCGGCTTCAAGGTCGGTGCCCTCCACGGCGACATGAACCAGAACGACCGCTTCAAGGCGCTCGAGGCGTTCAAGGATGCGAGTGTGAACGTCCTCGTGGCGACTGACGTTGCCGCGCGTGGCCTGGACATCCCTGACGTCGAGCTGGTCATCAACGTGACTTTCCCGCTTACTACGGAGGACTTTGTCCACCGCTGCGGTCGTACCGGCCGTGCGGGCAAGTCCGGGCGTGCTGTCACGTTCTTTACTGGCGAGAACCACGAGAGGTCTCTTGCTGGCGAGTTCATGCGTGTGCTCCGTGACGCCGGGGCTGAGATCCCCAAGGAGATGGACCGGTTCCCGAGCACGATCAAGAAGAAGGAGCACTCGGCGTATGGTGCGTGGCACCGGGACACGGCGGATGCCCCTGCGCCGACAAAGATTACTTTCGACTAGCGAGCGTATCTTGACGAGAGACAGTCTGCAGCATGTTCAGCATGAGACACGTACAGTCAGGCTGTTCCACCATCATCCTCATCAGACTGTTCTATCGCAACCCCTCCGAACATCATCCTCTTCCCCCTCCTTGGCCATTAACATAGAGACTACGCATATGTATATGTATTGTACAGTATGCATGCTTGCTACCACGACTGCACTGCACTGCACAACATCAGCAGCAGCATGCATAAGGATACCAGTAAGAATGATATCTACAGTCCAAACTGTGTTGTTGTCAAATTTGTACCCCTCTATTTGTGGCATTACGGTTTCAGGGATCGACGCGTCTTCCTCCACTCAATATCCGGGGCTCAAAAGTCCAGTCACCCAGGAGGGTCTAAATCTGCACAACGATACCATACTTCGCTTGCAATGTCGTTATCGTGTCGACTCTGTTGACGATAGACTCTCTCTCGTCGATACTGAGCAACGCAGCAGACGACTCGCACGGCATAGCATATCCCACTCTCATGCCGCCCCGCAGGACGCCGCGCGCCACCGACTCGCTCCCCACCCCGGCATCGACGAGTGCGGGGGGGTCGGCGTCGAGCAGCCCGGACGCGATGGTCAAGAGCGAGCCAGGGCTGGTGACGCCTGAGAGTGTGGACGGGTCGCCTCAGACTACGAGCAGGAAGCGTAGAGGTATGAGGTTATACACTGAACACTGCTGATATACCTAGCACCAGTCGAGCAGGAGAGCCCGTCGAAGCGTACAGTGCTGGACCATGTGTCGCTTCCGAAAAGGGCGAGGTCGAAACTGGGAACGGAGAAGACGACGAGTGCGGAGAACCTGACGCTCAATGGGAGGGTGAAGCAGGAGAAGCAGGAGGAGCAGGAGGAGCAGGAGGGCAAGGACGAGGCGGACGTGCTGGATTTCCTAGCTAAGGATGAGGACGAGGACATGCCTCGCCGCAGGACGCGTGCAAAGGTGACCTATGCTGAGTCCGAGAGCGAAGAGGAGAAGCCGCTCAGCCGTGCGAGGGGGAAGCGTGCGCCCGTCTCAAAGGGGAGGAAGTCGGCATCAGGGGCGCAAGAAGACGATTATGCGATGGACAGTGAAGACGAGGAGGCGCAGCTGCAGGAGGCGCTGCGTGCGTCGGCTTCGTCGGCGAGCTCGAGCGGGGCTAGGTCACGCAGGCGGGCTGAGCCGTCGTTGCGTATGGCTGCTGCTGGCGTCGTGAAGGGGCAGCGTAAGTGCTCGTCATACGTTCTAGTGCTGATGGCAGGCTCTGGGCGCACGTCTGGGCGTAATTCAGGTGCTAGCGCCTCTGCAACTGATGTGTCATTCGCTACTTCGGAAGGAGGCACACCACCCGTGCCCGGTGACAGTGGGCTGCCGTCCCCCGAGTCCGACGAGTCGAGCTACCATACTAGTGATACCGACCAGGACTCGCCCCTCTCCGACCTGGAATCAGACTACGGATCCAAGGCTGCTTCTCCTGCGAAGAAGGCAAAGGCGAAGACTGCCAAGGGCAAGGGCAAGGAGAAGACGAGCTTCAGGCTCGATGGTGGCGAGGCCGACGAGATGCCCAAGGAGTGGAAGCAGAAGGGGCGCAAGGGGCGGGCTCGCGGGACTGACGACGAGACGGACGAGGACGAGGCGGCCGAGCACAGGCGCATCATCAAGGAGAAGGAGAACAAACTCAAGCAGGAGCTCGGGCGCAAGCTCACACAGGGCGAGAAGAACAACATCCGCCTCTGCCTGCACCATCCGGAGCTGGAGAATGTCTGGGGCGATCTCGCTGCGAACATTGAGCCGATCAAGCCCGTGCCGATGGAGGCGCACCCGTCGCTCAAGCTCACGCTCCTGCCGTTCCAGAAGGAGAGTCTGTACTGGATGAAGAAGCAGGAGGAGGGGCCGTGGGCGGGTGGCATGCTGGCCGACGAGATGGGGATGGGCAAGACGTAAGCGGAGTTACCTGGGGTGTGGCTGACGAGAAACAGGATTCAGACCATCGCGCTGTTGCTGTCAGAGCCACGCAACAAGCCGTCGCTGGTTGTGGCACCAGTCGTCGCGCTCATGCAGTGGAAGAACGAGATCGAGACGCATGCCGAGGGCTTCAGCGTCTGCCTGTGGCACGGGTCTGGGCGTATGAAGGCTGCGGATCTGAAGAAGTTTGATGTCGTAAGTGTCCACCTGTATCTTAACTCAGGTTGTTGCATCACTAACACCTAGGTGCTCGTCTCCTATGGCACACTCGAAGCCTCCTTCCGCCGCCAGCAGCGCGGCTTCAAGCGCGGCAACCTCATCATCAAGGAGAAGAGCCCCATGCACTCGTTCGAGTGGTACCGCGTCGTCCTGGACGAGGCGCACAACATCAAGGAGCGCACCACCAACGCCGCAAAGGCCGCCTTCGCCCTGCAGGCCAAGTACCGCTGGTGCCTCTCCGGCACGCCGCTGCAGAACCGTGTCGGAGAGCTCTACTCGCTCGTGCGCTTCCTCGGCGCCGACCCGTTCTCCTACTACTTTTGCAAGGCGTGCCCCTGCAAGGGCCTGCACTGGAAGTTCAGCAACCGCCGCACGTGTGACGACTGCGGCCACAAGCCGATGCAGCATGTGTCGCTGTGGAACTCGGAGATTCTCACCCCAATCGCGCGGTACGGTATCGAGGAAGGCGGGCCGGGCAAGACGGCGTTCAAGAAGCTCAAGATCCTGCTTGACCGCATGATGCTGCGTCGGACGAAGATTGAGCGTGCGGATGACCTGGGGCTCCCGCCGCGTATCATCGCTGTGCGGCGCGACTTCTTCTCGCCGGCCGAGAAGGAGCTGTACATGAGTTTGTTCACTGGCGCGAAGCGGCAGTTCAACACGTATCTCGACCAGGGAACTGTGCTGAACAGTGAGTACGCGCTAGAGGTAACGCTGACAGTAGACTATTCGAACATTTTCTCCCTCATCACGAGAAGTGAGTTGTGTCATAGGCCTCGCTGGGCTCAATCTTGCTTAGCTTTGCCTAGCATTGCTACGCTCAGCTATGTTCGGCTGTGCTCAGATCTGCATAGCTTTGCATAGCTCTGCATAGCTTGTCAGTACGTTCACTAACCCCAGTGCGTCAAATGGCCTGCCACCCCGACCTCGTGCTCCGGTCCAAGACGTCGTCGCTGGCACAGGTGTCAACCGAGGGCACAGTGTGCCGTATCTGTAACGATGCTGTGAGTCTAGTCTCGTCGACCCCGCTGACACCAGGCCGAGGATGCAATCGTCTCAGCATGCAAGCACGTCTTCGACCGCGAGTGTATCCGCCAGTACCTCGAGGTGCAGCAGAACCGGGGCCATGCAGTAAGCCACACAGCCATGCCAGCATTGACACCCAGCCCGAGTGTCCCGTGTGCCACATCGAGATCTCGATCGACCTCGAGCAGGAACCCATCGATATCGAGGAGAGCAGCAAGCAGGCGCGTCAAGGTATCCTGTCTCGTCTTGACCTTGCGGTAAGCCTTAGGTGTGATCGTGGCTGACGTCAGAACTGGCGCTCGTCCTCGAAGCTCGAGGCGCTGGTCGAGGAACTCGAGAAGCAGCGGCAGCAGGACTGCACGATCAAGTCGCTCGTCTTGTGAGTGCTTCGTGACGATTGTTAGGTCCATAGACTGACGGTAGCTCGCAATTCGTATCCTTCCTCGATCTGATTGCCTTTCGTCTTCAGCGGGCTGGGTTCAATGTGAGTACTGCCAGCAGTGAAACTGCACTGTGAGGAGCTGTGGCTGACGTCTAGATCTGCCGTCTCGAAGGTGGCATGACCCCGCAGCAGCGTGATGCCACGATTCAGCACTTCAGTGAGTACAAGCAACAAAGCGCCGGACCTTCGCTGACAAGGTAGTGAAGAACCCAGGAGTGACTGTGTTCCTTATTTCGCTAAAGGCTGGTGGTGTTGCACTTGTAAGTTAAGGCTCCCATCTATCATCAGCTTCTACGCCGCTCTCCCTTTTCTGGCGCAGCATCTCTTGGTCCAGGACGTTTTACGCAAGGCTTTGCGGCTTTTCTGCTTGCATCTAGAACGAATCTCCTCGCTGCGATATAACTTCTTCCATTTCTTCATAGTTCAATGTCCCCTCCCTTGACTCTGGCTGACCCCAGAACCTCACCGAGGCCAGCACCGTCTTCATGATGGACTCGTGGTGGAACCCCTCGGTCGAGTACCAGGCCATGGACCGCATCCACCGTCTTGGCCAGAAACGCCCCGTCAAGGTCGTCAAGCTCGTCGTCGAGGACTCGATCGAGGACCAGATCGTCCAGCTGCAGGCGAAGAAGCTCGCGATGACGGACGCGGCCTTGAGTCGCGACCCGGACGCCGCGCTCGGCAAGCTCACCGTCGAGGATGTGAGTGGGGTTGGGGGTGTGGTTGTGAGGGTTGGTGCTGACGTGCAGTTGGGCTTCTTGTTCAAGCTGTAATGGATCCGAAGCCGTCTGTGTACAAGTCGAGGCGCTCGAGGTTGGCAATATGAGGAGAACGCGGTTGTAGATATGGTGGGCGTCGCTCTACAGCGACTGTGTGTAGCTTTGGGGATCATTGTGTCATAGATCTGTAGACGTTACCTGCATTGTGTATACTTTACCGGAGCAGCTCAGCTCATCGTTCAGCTCGTCATGGTTGGTAACAGTCAACCCGAACCTAAGCAACGCCACGATGGTCAGCTGCACGCCAGGGTGACTAACCGCGATTAGATTATACTGGTCACTGTAGATGCCATACATGCCTCGAAATGATACCATGCTCATGACCCTGCGTGCGACCCCCCCCCCCAACCTCGTGACTACTCTCTAAATGCTCCACACCTCGTTCCTCCCTGCTCCCAATTACGCAGGCAGAGGGACAGCCTTGCCCGCCTCCTCAGTGGCAAGGTACGCGCGCAAATCCGCAATCGAGATACACTTCAGCCCCCACGCACGCGCGAAACGCCAGCAGTCGTCACGGCGCGCCATGGTGCCCTTTGGGTCTGTGGGGTGGACGAGCTCGCAGAGGAGGCCGACGGGGGGTTCGCCGGCGAGGTAGCATAGGTCTGGGGTTAGCGGGGCCGAGCTGAGCGAGCCGCGCTGAGCCCAGCGCAGCTGGGCGAGGCGAGGCGTGGCGAGGCGAGGCGAGGCGAGTGGATGCGATGCGATGCAGAACACGAGCAAGCTAGCAAAGCTGAGCCTAACGCAGCTGGGCGAGACAGGGGACAGAAGCAAGCCGAACTGGGTCCAGCCGAGCTGACACCCAGCGCATCTGGACGGGGCGAGGATATACGAGTGAGCTCAGCTGGACCGGCGTAACTGGGCGAGGCGAGGCAGGAGGGGCGAGGCAGGAGAGGCGAGGCACATGGGAAGCTGAGTCCAGCGCAGCGAGCGAGGCGGAGGAACACGAGCAAGCTCAGCAGAGCCTCGCGTAGATGGAGACACGATGGAGGGGGCAAGGTGATAGCTGGGTAAGGCAGGGAACACGAGGAATCCGGGGCCGAGCTAAACACAGCGAAGCTGGGCAAGGCTTGCGTAGGACGGCTACACGAGGTGGGCTGTACCCTTTCATACGCACTCATTGCAACACAGTTGTGGCCATGCCCCTCCGTACGAAGTCAAAGGGGCACAGCATTGGCCATGTCCTCTGCGTTGGCAACCCCTCCAAGCGTTGGCCAAGCACTCCCGTATGTGTCCAAACTAGCAGAATATATATTCAGGCTAGGATGGTTACCAAGGCCAGGAGAGCGGGTGTGCCAAAAGGGCAGTTATACAAGCCAGGAGAGCAGCATCCTGCCAGATGACGCAGGCGAACGACGTGCGCTCCATCCTCACAACATCTTGCCTGTCCCCCCTGCCTCTCCCGATGCCCAGTCCTTTATCCATTCCACTGCCACTCCTGCTGCCTCTCCCTCTGCCACTCCTCCTGCATATCCTCCTGCTTCTCTTTTCGGCCCCTTCCCCTGCCTCTTCTCCTACCTATAGCCCAGGAAAGCCGACAGTTACCATAGCCAGAAGAAGCCACTCTGGAATTCCGACTATCCTATCCTCGCCTCTTCTGCCATTGCCCTCCTCCTCATTTGAACAACCATGAGCATGATGAATGCTGGAGCCAATTCGGCCAACCCCAGCACTCACGCTGTCCTCCCTCTTGTGCCTGCTACCTCTTGCCCCTTCGCCTCTCACACACAACACCTCAGAACCAGTATCCCATCCCCCACCATTGCCCCCACCCGCGACAGGTTACTCACCAACAGCCGCCTCGGTGTGCCCGAAACGCACGCGCGTTCCACCGGGCACATACCGCAAAGGCACAAGATGTCCGGGACGAGTAAACTCCTCGGGCCCTGCTCCACTCGCAACCAGACGCGCCGCGTACGCCCTGTCGTGAGCCGAGATGCCCGTCGTCGTCGGGTGCTTGGCCCCGTTCGCATCGATCGTCAGGTGGTACGCGGTACCCTTTGGGTCCTCGCTCGAGCCCGACGCCGCGAGCAGGGGCGGCAGGCGGAGCTCCTGCAGCCGGGAGGGCGGCATCGACATGCAGATGAAGCCGCTGGGGTTAGCCAGAGTGTTCCGGAGAGTGGTAGTCTTGTCATTGAACATTTCCAACACAGCACTCTGCATCGAAATACGGCTCGACCCCCGACCTGCGGCCGGGTGTCTTCGCCTTCGCTCACCTGGTCCACTTAACAAACCACGCCATGCCCTCCTCTGTAATTTTCGACGCCGCACAGATCACATCCCCCTCGTTCTCGCGGTCCTCGTCGTCCATCACGACCACAAACTCGCCGTTGCGCACAGCTGCGACCGCATCGGCCACGGGGTCGAACACGAACGGCTCGGGCACAGCCGTGGGCGGGGCGCCGGCGTCGGCGACGGCGACGGGGGCGGACATGGGGGGGAGGGGTCGAGGAAAGGGTATCTGGAGCGTGGGGTGGGTGATGAGTTGGAGACCAGAGTTGAAGGCGAATCACTTTTCTGATAAGTTCCAGAGATGAGTCGCTGCGCCGGATGCCGATCCGCGATGGAGCGGCTTTGTGATGCCTATTGGCGAATACCCGGGTATTGCCGGTGATTAGGAATGGGATATAGGCGAGTATAGGTTGATAAGGGGGAGTAAGCTATTCTGAATAGGATTGAAGAGGTGACAAAGTAATGGATGAAACTCGCGATTTATTTCTGGATGGTTTTTGAACCACATTTCTTCTCGATTACAAAGCATTCCCGGCAGTGGGAATAAGCAAAGTGCACATGCTCCGCGCCGTGGACAGGCGATAGCGAAGAGAAGAGAAGAGCATAAAGAGCAGGTCGTCAGCTGAGCGAAGATGGAATGTAGAGAGGACAGCAATTGAGTGGCATTTCTAAAATTGAGATTGGCAGGTGTGGCAGATGGGAGGGACATTGATGTGGCAGTCACGAGAGCTGTGGTCTGAGATCAGTGGCCGTTGACAGAGTGGTCATGAGGTGCAGCAGCAGCAGCAGATGTCCTTGAAGCCAACGGTGATAGTACAGGCTCGACAGTGCCAGTGTCAGGAGGGGGTCGTTTGATTGAGTATCTAGGTGGACAACGGCTGCCGCGACATTTGCTGTTCAGCGTCCTCCGTCGTATAGCAGTGGTATCATCACTCTCTATAGCACCGAAATCGCAGCTCTTTCTAAGCTACGATTGCTAGCCTGTTCAGAGGCAGAAGCTATCGACTCTTCAATGCAGGAAGTTAGAGGAGTGATGAACGCAAAAATAAGTGCAGACGATGGCCCCCCTCGGATTCGAACGCAGACCCGACCCCCCGTCGCGTCGATCACCTCCACCTCATCGACCTCGTTTCATCGATCCGCGTCGTATCGTCGTCCGTCAGTCACATTAACTCCTCCTCTCTAGCCTTTCTATTGTCTCGTCGTTCCCCTCACTCTGTCGGTGCAGCGTGCTTATTGAGCACTGTACGTCGTACGGGTTGTCGTCTTACTTGCTGGACAGGACATCGCTGTCAAGGGACGAGCATCAAGCAGGTTGCAAGGCGAGGCAACAGACGACGAGCACTACGAATCTGTTGAGACGTACACATCCCGACATCAACTGCTGTTAATCGATCCTCAGGCACCTCCCTACACCCCCTCGCTCTGTGATCATGCGCGCCGGGCTTGCCCTCGCCCTCGCGGCAGCCTGCGCGCTCCCCGCCTCCGCATTCTACCTCCCCGGCACGGCGCCGCGCGACTATGCCGAGGGCGATGACCTCGACGTCTTTGTCAACGCTGTGACCCCCCGGCTCCACAGTCTGGTCAGCTACGACTACTACGATGAGCGGTTCGCCTTCTGTCAGCCCGATGGTGGGCCCAAGAAGCAGCCCGAGAGTCTCGGGTCCATCCTCTTTGGCGACCGTATCATGTCGAGCCCGCTCGACCTCCACATGCTGCGGAACGAGTCGTGTGTGACCATCTGCAAGTCGCACCTGCCCAAGGACTCGGTCCCCTTCATCGAGGACCGCATACGGGAGCAGTACGGTCTGAACTTCATTGTCGACGGCCTGCCGTCTGCAGAGCTGATGATGGACACGCGTGCCAACGAGACGTTCCTTGACGCGCAGGCATTCTCGCTCGGGTTCGTGGACGACCAGGACCGCCCACACATCAACAACCACTACGACATCACAATCCAGTACCACCGGCGGTCAGAATCCAAAATCCGCGTTGTCGGGTTCATGGTGTACCCCCGCTCGGTGGACTCGGGCGACGGCACACCAACATGCAACCTAAACAGCAAGCCGCTCGAGCTGCAGCCCGACGCAGACAACGACATCTACTACACCTACAGCGTGCAGTTTATCCACTCGGACGTGCCCTGGTCGCTCCGCTGGGACAACTACCTGCACATCTACGACCCCCAGATCCACTGGTTCACCCTGCTCAACTCGCTGTTCGTCGCCGCGATGTTGTGCGTCACCGTCGCGAGCCTCATGTACCGCTCCGTATCGAAGGACATCAAGCGGTACAACACGATCGACCTCGCCGACGAGATCGTCGACGAGTACGGGTGGAAGCTGGTTCATGGCGAGGTGTACCGCACCCCTCCGCGGCCCATGCTGCTGAGCGTGTGCACCGGAATAGGCGTGCACCTCCTGTGCATGATCACCGTGACCCTCTTGTTTGCGCTCTTCGGCTTCCTGTCCCCCTCGAACCGGGGCTCCCTCGCCACGGTCCTCTACATTAGCTGGACGCTCTTCGGCTGTGTGTCGGGGTACACCTCGGCGCGGGTATACACCTCGCTCGGGGGCACGCAGTGGAAGCCGAACCTCGTCCTCACCGCGGTCCTACTCCCCATCGTCGTCTTCACCATCGTTGGCACGCTGAACCTCTTCCTCATCTTTGCGGGCGGCTCGGGCGCCGTGCCCTTCGGGACCATCCTCGTCGTCCTCCTCGTGTGGCTGCTCGTCTCTGTGCCCCTCACCGTCGCGGGCTACTTCTACGGCATGAAGCACGGCGGCTGGCAGCAGCCAGTGCGCACGAACCCGATCCCGAGGCAAGTACCCCCTGTGAAGTGGTACCTCAAGCCCATCCCCGGTGCGCTCGCGAGCGGCTTCTTCCCGTTCATCGCGGCGCTGGTGGAGCTCTTCTACATGCTCAACAGTCTGTTCGGGGACCACACGTACTATGCGTTCGGCTTCCTGTTCCTTACGCTGGGCGTCGTCTCCCTCACTACGGCCAACATCTCCATCATCTACACGTACTTCACGCTCTGTGCCGAGGACTACCGGTGGCAGTGGCGGTCGTTCTCCGTCGGCGCGGGCGCGGCGTTCTGGACGTTTGCGTATGGGTTCAGCTACTGGGCGTGGCAGTTGCATCTGGGTAGCTTTACGTCGTTGGTCTTGTACTTTGGTTATCTGTGAGTGAGGTATGGGCGAAGCGGCGAAGCCATTTCGCCGTGCCAGGCCAGGAGTTTTGCCTTTCCGGTTCGGTCTCATTGTCCTGCCTGATTGCGTGCCGTTTTGTCTTGCTCGGCTCGGCGTCGTTGTGGCTTACGACTCAACCCAGGTGTCGAATGCAGACGAACAAAATCTCGCCGTAGTAACCCGGACCCTCACTGACGCCAGGTTCCTCTTCTCGATCCTCACCTTCCTCCTCGTCGGCTCAATAGCCTACGCGGGCAGCGCGTTCTTCGTGCACAAGCTGTACAGCAGTGTGCGAGTCGACTAGGGTGGCCGAGGGCAGTTGAGTGTAGGAGTTGGGCAGGAGTAGAAGTAGAACACATGCATATCACAATCACACTGTCAACGTGTAGGTTTTCAGGCCTCCGAGACCTATCATTATAACTACTACCACGCTAGCTGTGCCATTCTCTCGCCAACTATACGAAGCTCCCAACGCCGCATCATATAGCTCGCCTGCCCTCCGCGCGAGCCGCCTAGGAGCTCACAGAGGAGGCCACGGATAGACCATAGCCCTCGACAATGTCATCAGAGGCCCCCGGCCGCCTTCTGCGCGGCCCTGAACTCATTCGCAAGGCGCACGATATCCGAGTCGCCCAGCGTCGACAGCCCGGGCGGCGGGTTGGCCGCGATCTGTGCAATGGCAGCACCGACGCTGCTGTCAGCAATAGATAGCTTTTAGCTGTTACTCACTCGTCCGCATCGACAGCGAGTGCTGTGACTGGCACACCGACGGCCCTCAGGCCCTTTGTGAAGCTGACCATTATGCTCTCGGATGTGCGCTTGTCGGGTCTGTCGTTAGTAAAGTCATGGGCAGTATGACACGACATGAGCTCCTTACAAGTCCGAGGTCCGGCTTTCGCGGGACTACATCACAGCTCATGTCACTCTCCCAGGCAGGAGATCGAGCTGCAGTGCGAGTACTGCATCTGGCAATGACCCAACACCGTGTTCCTTTCATAGCCTCGAATTCCAACAGCAGCGGCATGGACAGCAGCAATGACAGGATGGTCACCTGCTCATGCCCGAAATACTGCCCGCGCCAGGATCATTCGCCCTGCGATACTCCAGCCGGCTACCATCGACGTCCATTCCATGGTCTTGTACTCACCGGTCTCCGTCATACAAGAGCAGCCCCGGCCGCAGGATCACCGTGTTCTTGAAGCCCATGCCCTTTAGGTTCTCCTCGAGCTTGCCCTTCATCTGCGGGTAGGCAAACCAGCTTGACGCGCTTGCGTTGGACGCCGAGACGAGGATTGCCTGGGGTCAGTAAGAAACGTTGGGTATAGTCGCTCGACACAAGTGTCCCGATCTGCCAGCACCTCGACCTGTGACCGAGACTATCTATTTCTGCAATCTCAGGCTGATTGCGAGCTGCAGACAGCAGCTTGTGACTCTGCACCTGTGACACCAGTTGCAGAGCCCAGACATCACCTCAGACTACTCGATGAGCACGCCCGTCCGCGACTGTCGTCTCCTGACTGCCTCCCAGCACAGAATAAAGATCGCACCACACAGATCACCTCGGCACAGGGCGACCCCAGCTGCTCCCCTGCCTCCTCCCTCCTCCTCCTACGTTCTCGTTACAGAAACCGCTCCTCGCACTACTCGCTCCGCTCGTAGCGCTCGTAGCTCGCGTACTCACCGTCTCCGCCCCATCCGACTTCGCCTGCTTCGCCAACGCCGTGTTCAGATCCAAATCGATAGCCCGCTGCGCATCCACACCCCCCGCAGCCTCCCGCGTCGTCCCCAGCGCCGAGATATACACCCCTCCCTGTGTCGCTACTGCCTCTCCCGCCGTCGCCGTCACCGCCGCTGTCCCCTTCATTGCTGCGCCCTTGTCCCCACCGTACACAGCCGCCAGATCCACCACGCGGTTGTGGTAGCTCGTCTCGGGGGACGCGGGGGGCGAGGTCGACGCGCTCGCCGCCCGGCGGGTCAGCGCCGTGACTGCGAATGCTGTCGGCGAGGACAGGAGCGCCGAGAGGGCTGCGGAGCCGGTGAGGCCTGTGCTCCCTACGATCGTTACTGGGATGGGGGCCATCGAAGCGAGGTGATGAGTGAAGTGAAGTGAAGCGAAGTGAAAGCAACAGTGGTGGCAATGGATTGGCGTGATCCGGCATTTATGTCATTGCTCCGTTCAGCAGGCACGGCGATCGCGGGCATGAAACGCCAACGGTCAGATGAGGCCATTTGCACCGTTCTAAGGCCTCTCGACGGTGTCGACGAGGTGGTGAGCGGCGATGAGCGCTGTGACGCTTGCGCATTGCTATCTACGGCATTGACGGCAGTGCTGACCTTCGGCCACAGCATGGCACACTCGGACTCGACAGCTGCATACCCTACATCACTCCTTCTTCCCGTCCTTGTCCTTGTCGCCGCCGCCCCAGCGCATCCAGGACGAGCTGGTCCGCCGCGTCGCCTCGAGCGCGATGCCCTCGACGTCCTCCCTGCGAATCTCGGCGAAGCTCGACGCGAGATTCGAGTTGCCAGACAGCGAGCCGTCGGATGAGTTGCGCGATGCGCCGCGGGCGTGGGCGTGGGCGTCGGGAGACGAGGGCGTTTCCCGCGCCGACGTGATGGTCGTCTCTTGCACGGCGTACTGGAAGGTGCGGGAGCCGGCGGGCGCAGAGGGCGTGGGGGTGGTCGGGGTGTCGGACCTGCCTGGTGTCGGGGGCACGTCGAAGCCGCGGGCGGTGTTCTGCGACGCCGAGGAGGCTGCTGCGTTGAGGGCGCCGAGGGCGGCGGGCATGTATCTGGCGTGAGTAGGGGATGGGGCTTCGACTGAGCGAGAAGCTGCAGCGCGATGGATTGTGGCCGATGCAGCTTTGACTGAGCGAGTGCCCCTTCTGATACAGTGCCCATTGAATTTGTGGCTCAGCCATCGAGCTCCAAGGAGCCCCTGTGCACTGCAGCTAGGGCGTTGAGAGGTCCAGCTAAAGCTCCAGCATGTAACACTGCTAAAGACAGGAGTCGCTGGTGCTCTATCGGTCACCTAACCAAGGCTCCGTTCATAACCGAAGCGGCATATCACTCACTTGCCAGCCAAGTTAGAGACCAGTCCATACGCCTGCTGCGCGACACCAGATGCCGGGTCAGACAGAGTAGGCGGCTGCGCACCAGCAGCAGTACCCGACCCACCAGCTCCGGCCATGGCATTGCCCAGTGCTCCAGTGAGGCCTCCTGCGTTGTTCTGCACTGCTTGGCTCAGGCCGGCGGCTTGTTCCCTTGTCAGCTGGGGTCAGCATATTCCTACATCGTTGTAGACTTATGAGCCACTGATAGATAGAGCGCTTTGGCCAGCAATCACTAGTGGCGCCCAAATCCCACTCCCACTCACACCCAGCTTCTCCCTGATAAAGTCGTACAGCCAGCCAAAGGTGCCCCGCGCGTGCGACCCCGCCTGGCCACGGAGGCCGGCAATGAACTCGTCGATCGCAGGCTCGTGCTCTGCGAACAGGGGTGCGAGGATCTTGTTGTAGAGATATGGCGTGCCGCTTGGGCTCAGTGCGAGGTAGAGGAAGACGAGGGTCTTGCAGATGGTGTAGAGGGGGATCCTGGGGTCAGCAAGAGGTCACGAGGGTCAGTGCCCAGAGGGACCGTGGGTCGTCGTCAACGCTATCATCATAGCAGACACTGTCGACTTCATGACCTCGAGAACAGCACAGGGTGCTGTGATGGTCGTCGTCTAGCCTGAGCCAGGCGTTGACAGCGGCTGTCCAGAGTAGTCGATGAGCATCAGAAGACCTGATTCCAGCAATGTGCCTCCAAAGTGCAATGCTCCGCCAAGTGCAATGCTCCGCACCCTGCTCCCTCCGGCCGTCACATCCCTACGCGAGCCCGTCGCATGCACCTCCTTGCTCCGACAGTCAGACTAGCATGCTCCTAGCCCAACACCATCATGTGCTCTCGCCGCCGCTGTGCCCCTCTCCTCCTCCCCTCATCGCTCCACGCAGATCACTTCGATACCTCAGCACCGCCACTTACCACGCCATCAACCACCCAGCCGCACCCTCGACCGCCGTCCACGCGCCCACGAGCGCCCAGTACTGCAGCCACCGCTCGAGCTCGGCATCCTGCGCCGCAACGGGACGCCGCGCCAGCGCCTTGTAGCTTGCGTATGCGGGGAACAGGAACTGTCCGGTTACGCTGGGGTCAGGGGAGCAGCTCCCGGGGCAGCGAGTACGCACTTGATCAGTCTGGTGAATAAGAGGGGCATGGTGCGGCCTGCTACGATACAACAGCTGAACAGCGCAAGAGAGTGAATGAAGATGAAGCTAGCTAAGAGCTCGGTCAAAGTCTACGACTTCACGAGGGCGAGAGTGACATTGTCGGTGGCGACGGCGCCGGTGACATGCGGCGTCACGTGATGCCGGGTGGTGGTCAGAAGCAAGAGCAGTATGCAGGAGATGCAGGCGATGCAGATGGTGCTGAGGGGATATGGAGGGGTGAGGAGGGGTGAGGAGTGCTGAGGATGCAGAGGACGAGTTGGGAGTACTGAGTCAGTGACGAAGGGAGGAGTGTGCTGAGAATCCGGACGGTGCGAAGTCTGACCTGACACTGCCGCCGGCACGTCGTGGCGCTGAATGTGAATGGAAAGCTGGCGTTTCAGGCGGCCTAGACAGCTGGACAGCCGCTCCAAGAGGGAGGAGCGATGAACGCCATGCTGCACGCGGGCAGCTGCAGGCGAAATCGATGGCCTGGTTCAACTTCTGACAGTCGAGCACTGCTCGTGTGAGCACAGCCAAGCAGAGGCCATCCGCCTCCGGCTACCCAGTACCCTGCGGCATACTCTATGCTGCATTGCATGCGATGACAGCTTGTCAAGCCCCTTGCTACCCATTATCGTACAGTGGTTGTGGTGGTAGTATTAGTTGCGTAGTAGTTATAGGTGGCGGTCGGCGATGCGGTCGCAGCGGTCGCAGCGGTCGCTTGGGTAGTCTGAGCCTTGGTGGGTATCGGATGTTGATAGACCGTTGTCCTGTTACAGTTGCAGATATGAGCCCAGATGATCGCGTCTCGTGGGAGATTGCGAGAACGAAACCCGTGATGGGTCCCTTCGCAGAGACTCCGCAGTCGCGCCAGAAGTCGCACTAAACCTCAGTCCAATCCAACAGCCCTCCCAAGTCCCCATCTAGATCGACCCCAGGTCGTTGAAGCCTTTGCCCTTCGAAGCCCCGGCTTGTCGTCGGCCCCGTCGTCATGCCCTTTGACCCCCGTCGACCCCAGTGTCGTGCCCAATGACCCCTCGTCCTGGCCTAGTCCTGCTTCTGATGATGCCGTCCCCCTTCTTGGTCCGCGCCATATCTCCCTTCCATGATGTGTCCCGCTCAGCTCGTATCGCGGCCTACTCGGCTGCTTCGCAACCGAGTACCCCGCTACAAGATCACACACTTCTTCAACTTCTGCTTCTTGTTGTTCGGCGCCGCACTCGGGCCCGCCACCGCCTCGGGTCCCTCCTTTGCCAGCTTGATCTCCCGCACGAGTGCCCGGAACGCCTGCTCGACGTTCTGATTCAACCGTGCTGATGTCTCGAAAAAGTCGCATCCTAGCCTTTGAGCAAGCTGCTTACCCTCCTCGGTCGACACGACACGGTCGGCGACCATGTCACGCTTGTTGCCGACGATGACGATGGGTGTCGGCGGGCGCGCGGCGCCTCCTTTTGGCGGCGGCCGTGTCGGGCTGAGGCTGTAGGCTTCTTGTGAGCTCGCTGCTTCGTCCTTGACCAGCTTGACCCGCTCGACAATCTTCTCTACCCGCTCGAATGTCGATCGCTGCGCAACGGAGTAGACGACCAGGAAGCCCTCGCCGTCACTAATTGTCAGCCACTGAGTCCGAACTCTACCCGAGCCACTTACCGAATCCACTGATCCCGCAATGCTGTATACTCCTCTGCCAGTCAGCGCCATCCAACCCCGCCCCACATCGCTACCCACCCTGCCCTGCCGTATCCAACACCTCGAGCAGACACGGCCTGTCGTCCACAACCCACTGCTTCCGGTGGCAGTCCTCGATTGTCGGGTCATATGTCTCGACAAAGGACGACATTGTAAACTGCCATCAGCCACGCACGCGACTCTCAACAACCCACTTGCACCGTGAGCGCCGTCTTGCCCACGCCACCGTCCCCCAGGACGGTGATCTTGAAGACCATGCGTGATTGCGACTGCGTGTCAGCCGCTTGCGAGTCCATGACGATGTGACCGGAGACAACAACAACGCGACACCTACCATGATGGCGAGTAGCTAGGTGCTAGCTGTCAAGCCGGTCGGGGCCAGGAAACGTGCGAGCGGTCGATGCCCAAGTCCGTGGGCGCACGGGCTGCCTGATCCAGCTGATGTCGTACAAAGGCCGGGCCGTCCGTGCCAGTCCGTGGTTGATGTGGCGAGGCCGAGCACTGTCCTGGCGATACAGGAATCACAAGTCGTTCAGATCCAACAACAAACTTGTAGACTCCCCAACACCAACTTAGGCTGTGGCGCGCTCGCGATTCTCCACTCTCGTATGGCTCGTGGGCCAGCGGCGAGGCTCTCGTCGAGCGAGAGCAGGTGATATAGCCGGCGGGAGGCGAGGGCAAGGCACGTCGGCGAGCACGGCGAGGGGTCCTGGCGAGAGTATCGAGTAGGCAGTGCAGCGACTGTCGATGCAGGTTACCAGCGACAGCAACAACGAACAGGGTAGAGCCCAAAAGTGAGAAAAGTAGACAAGATGCAAAGATGTCTGTTGAGAACGTCGATCGATGAGACCGGTGGAGGACGACAAAAGTGTCCGGGGCGGTTACTTGCGGAAATCGGACAGCAGATGTGGTTCAGGTGTCAACTCTAACCCCACTGCGAACTACAGCAGCAGCAGCAGAGCAGCGACAGCGAGCAGGCAGTACGGAGCAGCGTGGAGCAAGAGTACGACAGCGAGCGTGCGTGCGACCATTCATGCATGTGGTCCAGGCGACAATTTTCTTTCATTCAACGACCGATTGCCCCGGGACACTTTGCGAGCTTGCGCACTTATTGACGTCTCGACAATCATCGACGCCGGGTGCAGCGCGGAGAGCAAGCTAGCAAGGCTCATATGCTCGTGTTCTGCATGTTCTAGCTGGCTGGTGTACGTGCTACTAGCGCTTCTCCGCTCGTTATGGCTCAGGAAACACCAGGAACCTCGGTGCCCATGCCTCGTTTGCGGTAACGGTAACAGCAATACGACGGGCGGACATTCATTCCGACTGCTACGATTGCTGGGGTGAGGCACGCGGCCTGTGAAGAAGCGCACATGGAGATTACGGCATGGGCAGCGCTGTTCTCCAGAACCACTGCACAGCGGCCATGGTATGGTTCTGTGGAACGCTGGGTTATGTGGCGTCCGCGGGGAGGGGTGAGCCCTGTGCGATAGCGCCAACCCTCGGTAAGGTCTGCCATTCATCTTTGGGTTGTGGATTGCCGCGGGGCGTGGGGTGCCTCCTCCGCGTGCAGTGCAGCAGTGCAGCAGCGGGGCAGCACGAACAACTCGGCAGCGCGGCAACCCGCGGCGACGACGCGACCGTCGACGGATGTGGTGTGCTCGAGCTCTGCCTTGAGAGACAGCATCCAGTCCGGGGTTGACTTTGCATTTGGTCTCAGCGTCCGGCGTTCGGTTCGGCGCAATCCCATTCATTCAATGTCAACTACTGGCTATCGGCCTCAGGCAACTCGCCCTCGCGAGGAGATTTCCACCCCGGATATCAGGTCGAGCAGGCTCTGACCCACCGAGCCCCACTCGCTTGGGCTGGGAGAACAACTCGCCACACTTTTACTGCTGACATCCTGCAGCCCAGAGACGATACATTGATCATGCTCGCAAATGAGTGCCAGTTGAGGCAGCAGCAAGGACGCGCAGGCGCGCCCTTGCTCGCTCGCTCTTGCTAACTCTTCGCTCACCGGCGTGCCTTGCAGGGAGAGCGCGTGGAATGCGACCCAGCACAGCGGTTCGGGTCGCTCTAGGTCAAGCTCGATAGGGCAAGAGTGCGCAAGCATCCGCAAGCGCAACCAGCGCGCACGCAAGCGGCAAGCATGTGTTCTAACGTGGTTTTAATCTGTCTCTCGCGCCGCGCGCGCGTACTCGCGTGGACTGCAGCGGTTGCAGCTTTGCAGCGCAGAGCAGAGCTGCCCACGGCTCAACGGTTTGCCAAGGTGATTTTGAGTTGGCTCTTGACCTCCAGCTGGTCGACAAAACCCATCCCACAGTCGAGTTCATGTTCGATGCCGTTTGCGGCAGGTGGATGTGCCTGCCCGACTGCCTGGAGGTACCCGGTACGGTGCGGTACGGCGCGGTACGGTGCCCGTTCGGTACGCGTTACGTGCCTACGGCTTATGGTGCAGTGCATGCAGTGCACGCAGTGCAGAGGCAATGCATCGTTATCGATGCTGTTTGCTGTTTTGCAGCACGTTCTGCGCATCCATGGCATGTGACGGTGGGTAGTAATGGTCATACGACCGGCGTGCTGGGCCACTTACTTCACTTACTGAGATTGGCAGTGCACGCGTTGGTCAAGTGATCATCGCAAAGCCCGTCGCAGCGCGGGACTGACCACGCCATATGGTTATATGGCATGCAGTTGTTGCAGGAGATGCACAAAGTTGGAAAGATCCACATGAGGAGCGTCGAGCGGTGGACAAAGAAGGCAAGACGGAACAACTCTAGACATTTGGCAATGCTCGCGTCGCTGGAAGTCACAAGGTCACCGGGGTATGTTGGGGATGATAAGATGTGAACCCCGCGACGAGTGGGTGAATGTGGACCCCACGGCGAGTGGGTACAGCAAGACCAAAAAATGGGCGAACATCTCATCGAGGTCTCGAAGCGAGGATGTGAAGATATTAGGACGCGACAGTGCAAGGACGCGAGGACGCAAAATATGTGATGCCAGACTCGGTCGCGTGATGCAACCTGCAAGATCAGGTCGATATCGACCGCGTCCTGTCGCATCCGACATCGAGTTTCTGCAACACCTGACGACTGCACGGCGCAGTCATCCCCACCTCTGCGAGCACCTCGTTCGACCCAAAGTGCCAAGTGACTCGGTTTGATGGAATGAGGGCTGGAAGGGTGAGCAATGATGAGATGAGACATGTGCCACAGTAATCCTCTCGTGTCTCGGTCTCTTTCACAGAATTGATAAGCTCCATGGTCAGCAGTGTCCACGAGTGAACAGGTCATAGTGACTGCGAAATGTATGCAATGCATCTGTGAGTGTTTGTCACTCTCACCCACTATGTAGTACTCGAGTCTCCTGTGCAGCCACTAAACTCACTCGCCCTGCCCCATCTGGGCCCCCTGTCCCCCCTGCTCCCCCTGCCCTCCCTGTCCCCACTGCTGGAGATACTGCGCCGCAAACCTCGGGTTGATGGCGGGTGCGTTACCTCCCTGCTGCGGGTAATACTGCTGCTGCTGCTGCTGCTGCTGCATCGGCGCTCCCATGCCCATGCCCATCGGCGTGACCATGCCCATGCCACCCATACCAGGCATACCCATGCCACCCATGCCACCCATGCCCATTGGCATCGGCATGCCCATCCCCGGCATAGGCTGGTACGGCATCCCCGCGCCAGGCTGTTGCGGGCTGTATCCTGCAGGCATGTACTGTCCGAAGCCTGGGTTGTTGTACTGTTGTCCGTACTGGCCGTACTGCTGCTGCTGCGGATCGTACTGCTGCTGCCCGTACTGCTGCTGCTGCCCAAACTGTTGCTGTTGCTGTTGCTGATGCCCCTGCGGCCGTCCTTGACCCACACTCCTCCCCTGCCCCCTCCCCCTGCCCCTCCCTCCATCCCTCCCACGACCCCCTGCCCCTCCTGCTCCTCCTCCCCTACCCCTCCCTCCTCTCCTCCCTGCCCCTCCGCCTCCCCCACCCCCACCTCCCGCCCCATACTCATCCTCATAGCTCACCATCCGCCTCGCGGCGCCCCCCTCGCTCATCACACTTCCACTCTCCCAGTCGTCCGTCTCGCCATGCAGCGGCCCGTCCTGATCCGGAGCGTAGTCAAAGTGCGGGCGAGCAGGGAGGCCGTGCTGACCACCCTGGCCAGGCTGAGCCGCTTGCCCTGCTCCTCCCTTCTGCTTACGCTTCTGCTTCCGCTTGCGCTTGGCGGCCGCCTCGGCCTCGTCGTCGGACCACTCAAGCTCGTCCTCGGACACCTGCTGGTCGTGGACGTTGCTCGCGTCACTCCGGAAGCGCGGGTCGCGCGCGGCGTGCATGTCCACAAAGGTGCGGTATTTGGGATCGGCAGGGAAGTAGATCCGGGTGCCGGGGGTGAGGTCGCTGTCGGAGGGGTAGGGGAAGGGCGGGGGCGGGAGGCGGACGACATAGAAGGGGGAGGTGAGAGGGCCGAAAGTGTCGGCTACGGAGCCGAGGACGCGCCCGTCGGCCCAGCAGAGGACGGAGCCGAGCTCGAGCCAGCCGGTGCCGGGTTCTTGCATGGCGCGGATGAGGACAGTGCCGGAGGAGGAGAAGCTCGGCGTCGAGGCTGACGCCGAGACTGATGCGGTAGCATCAGGCTTGGCGGCGGCGGGCTTGGGAGTCGAAGCCGGTGCGGCAGCAGCGGGTTCGGCGGAAGCCTTGGATGCGATCCCAGTGCTTGACTCGGTGGCCTCAAACCCAGTGGCAGTGGCAGCCGTGGCCTCTGTGGCGTCGGGACCAGTAGCATCGTCTGTAGATCTGGAAGCATCGGCGCCTTCAGTAGTTCTGGTCTCAACCCTCGTTGATTCGTCTTGTGGCTTCACAGCATCGTCGAGCTTGGCCTCCATGTCGACGTCCTCCTTGGCCTCTGCCTTGTCGGTCGCAGCTGTCTCCGCAGTTGCCTCCCCAGCAGCAGCCGTACCAGCACTGTCCTTCGCTACATTTTGCTTCTCCTCAGCCGGCTGTCCTTCTGCATCCTTCCCTTTGGCCTCTGCCCCCTGCCCTCCCTCCCTCTGTTTGGCCATCCACGCCTCCACCCCCCGATCCTTGACCCAGCTCACCACATCACCCGCAATCACCACCCCCTCGCCATGCGGCAACCGCTCCAGCGGCGGCTGCACGACAGGCAGCATCTCCTCTTCCTCAGGCAGCGGCTCCTCCTCCTCCTCGAGCTCCATGCCAAACTCGCCCATCTTGGCCGCGAGGTCGAACCCGCCGTCGCTGTCGGTATCGCTGTCCGTCTCACTGTCGCTCTCGCTTCCCTCCTCGCCCACGCCGTACATCCTGTCTGCCTCGGCTCGGAGCTTCGCAACCTTGTCCTCCGTCAGCGGCTCGTCGGGGACCTTGTCCGCCTCATCCTCGTCCTCTGACGACTCGAACTCGGACGAGCTCTCGCTGTCGATATCGCCTGTCTCCTGTGGTTGGGCTTGGGCCTGTGACGCCTCCAGAGCCCGTCGCTGCTCAGCCAGTGTCCCCTCCATGGGCGGCAGGGTCGCACCGCCTGACGCCACGAGCGAGTGGATGAAGGCGAGGTCGGAGGGGACGTTGGCGCCAGGGGTGGGTACGGGAGGTGGGGGCATGGTGCCGGTGCTTGGTGTCGTACCGGAAGACGGCACAGCCCCACCGCTGAGAACCGTGTCGACCTCGGTGTCGGAGTCGGGGTGCATCCTGTCGACGAGGGGGGAGGAAGTGAGAGGAATAGATGAGATGAGAATGGTGGTAGTGGTTCTGGACGATGGTGGACACCGATGGAAGTCAAAATATGTTCCCCACGGGGTAAGTGGCGGATGGCGAGGATGTTTCTCTGCTTGTGATGTTGTTTTCGAGCACTTTACATGGCTTCGACGCAATGATTATGCATCAAGGCAGCAAAAGAAAGAGCGTAGAGGGAGTTTGAAGAGTGAGGGGTGTTGGGCGTTGCATGGCGCGACGGAGGAGACAAGATACGGACGTCATTTTGCTGAGTCTCGAGGACAACAAAGGTCTGTTTGCTACATATGTAGTGTCTCGACGAGGATGACGACGAAGCGGTGAACGGGGATGAAGATTGACGAGCTTGCGAGCAGCATGTGGATAGGCATATGGACAGCGTGTGGCCTGTATCGGTTCAGTAGACATCGATGAGTTAGCAGCTCAGGAGAGTACGCATGTCTGTGGCTGTAAGCGTATGACTGAAAGGGCAGGCAGCAGGCCCGCTTGGCCGCTTCGTGCCCTGCTGACTCGCTGCTCGCAACCTCGCTGCGCTCGGTCGCTCGGTCGCCCGCTCGCGCCGCAGGCATGCATACTGAACAGGGTGCTACAGACCGGTGATGGTAGTACTCGATTGATATGAGATCGTAACAACTTTTGGTGGATACACAGGGTGGGGGTAAGGGTGGGTGGTATAAGTGAGGGTGGGGGTGATGGTGGCAGGGTGGGGTTGGGGTGGCAGGGTGTTGAGATGGAGGGTAGTGATGGTGAAGGTAGTTGGCGGGTGGGAGGATGGTTGGCACGACATGAGGTGCGTTTCGTTCTGGGTGTGGTTTGGGGATGTAGTTGTTGCCACGGTCTAGTCGTAATCACAGATATGAATGAGTAGGCACAGGGGTTCTTGCTGATGCTTTGATGCTTGTTCACAGAATCTTGCTCTGTCGTGTTCATAGAAGTTTGGGGTGACCGGAGGGAGTTGAGCTGCTTAGCTGTCAGGTGGTCCCGGTCGGTGGCCATGTCGTGATGCCGGGTATGCCAAGTGAGCCGAGGGTAGCTGCGCAGGGACGCAGAGCGTCGGGGCCGAGCCAAGGATGGCAGGAGGAGTGTAGGAGAGGGCCAGGGGAGGCAGGTGTGCTGAAGTCGTGGACCGAGATGCAGTGCTTCAACCGACAGGAGGGATAAGTCCAGCGCCGCAGCAGCGCCGCAGCGAAGGGCTATCGCCTTCCGCCGCCTCCCTACGCCGCAGTCAGCGACGGCGGCGTCCTCGTCCCCCCACTCGGCGTCATCCCATTCGGCGACGCAGCAGGACTCCCTGCAGCCCCCGCCCTCGGCGTCCCCAGGCTCCCACTACTCAACCCCGCGCTCACGTCCCCCGGCGTCGGTGTGGCCGCTCGTGCCAGCCTCCCATCGTACGTCGGCGTCATTGCTCCCGGTGGCGTCGCGCTGCCCATCGAGTAGGTGTAGTACGGGGACGTGTACCCCTGCGACGGGGCGAAGGTCATGCGTGCGAGGGCGTCGTCGAGCGGGGTGGTGACTGTCGGGGGTGACTTGAAGAAGCAGAACTTGTCGAGCTGCGGTCAGCACAGGAACATTTGACACGGTGGAGCGAGTGGTGTTACGATGAGGCGTTGTTAAACCACAAAATCATCAGGCGGTGATGCTTTGAATGAGTGTACACGCCGGTAAGACGCTTTGAGTGTCAAGGTGATCACGACTCAGTGGAGCCTTAGCACTCAGTGAGGCCCCTCTGAGGCGACATCACCCTGGGAGTACTCAGTGTGGTAACAGACTCAGTGAAGCAACGCCAAGAAAGCACCCAGTGAGGGCCGGACCACTCAACTGAACAGCCTCGAGCATCACACGCAACGTATGTTCACCCTAGGATGTACTCACAAACTCCTGGTACGACGCCGCATTCAGCGTCCGCCCCGACCCCCCGCCATGCACCCCCTCAATGTCCAACTGCAGCCCCGCGCCCCCCTCGTCGCGCGACGAGATGACGCTCTTGAGCGGACTCGAGTCGCCAGTGGACGTCATGGGACTCTCGGGGGGTAGCACGCCCGTCGGCGTCTCCGGCGACGAGAGGTTGCTGCTCGGCGGTGTGACGAGCGGGCTCCCGTCCTTTCCCATGGCGTGGAGATCCTTCGCGACCGACGCGCGGCGAGGGACCACACCAGCCGCCGCAGCCTTGTCCTCCTCGCTCTCGCTCATCGACACAGGGCTCTGGTCGTAGTGCGGGAGGCCGGAGGTCGTGGGCCTCGGGCTGTCGTGTGGCAGTGTGGATGCAGTTGGCACAGGGCTGTCGTGTGGCAGGGCAGTGGAAGTCGACACGGGGCTGCCGTATAGTGTCGTCGTGGTGGCCTCGGGGGAGCCAGCGAGAGGCGTCGACTCCCCGCCTGCACTGGCGCTGTCGCGCTCGCTCCCGCTGCTGGCGGGCTTGGTACCGTCGTCGGACTTCGGCTTCGGGAGGGGCAGCGGCGGCCACGTCGTCGCCGGACGCCCGTTCACCAGTGTCATGGGGAGACTCGCCCTCTCGTGGTCTGGAGCGAGGGGGAGGACGAGTGTGGCTGGCCCAGTTGCGGGCGTGAACCTGATCGCGGCCTCAGGAGACACCACCTTGGGCGGCGAGAGCGGGGGCGACGGCGCACACCACTTGCGCAGATTCAGGTGCGTATGCACGTCTGGCGCGGAGGGCGGCTTGAATGCCTGTGCTGGCGGCGGTGAGAGCATGGGAGACGCAGAGCGGTGGATCTGGCTGGCGTGGGAAGAGTGTGGCGCCGGGACAGAGGCGGACGGTGTGGCTGTGTGTGGGGCATGGCGCGGGGGTGTGGGCGAGGGCGAGGGTGCAGAGGCGGACCTGGTGCTGCTGCTGGCTGTGCGTGGGAAGACCCAGTTGCGCGGGTTCTTGGCTGCCTCGAGCGACTGGCGGGTCTGGCGGAGGCCGGCGACGCTGTGCGCATGGCCCGTGAAGCTTGGCGACTGGGTGTGGAACGCGGATACGAAGGAGCGCGGCTTGCGTATCCTCTCAGCCTTGAAGGTGAAGCGGTAGTTCTGGCCGTGGTTCGAGTCCCACCACTCGACACCTCCGCCGATCGAATACCGCACACAGAGCTCGAGCGAGCGGTGCTCCAGCTTGGAGCGGTAGTCCTCCAGCTTGATTGCAAAACTGAAGCGGTCCCACCCCTCGTCGCCTGTCGTGCCGGGGGGCACGTGCGAGACGTGGTGGCCAGTGACCTCGGAAGTCGTCTGCCAGTTGTCGAGCGTGAAGCGTACTGCCACCCACTTCTGGAATGCGATGTTGCGGACCAGGGTCGTGCCGCGAAGAGTCAGCGGGGCGGTGTTGATCAGCTCGAAGCGCTCGAGGACGACGTGCTCGTTCTGCAGGAGTCCCTGGGTGCCAGGGCCGAAGTCTACGCGCACGCGGGGCACCGTGCTGCAGCTCGCGACGCGGATCTCAACTTGATCACTGGAGGCAGGGCCGTTGAGGCCGGACGAGGAGCGCAGAGCCCCATTGCGGCGGGTGCGGAACTGCACGTAGTCGGACAAGTCCGTGTCGTTCTCGTCCTCGGTCTCGGTGGGGATCTCGTTCGTGTCGGCTGTCTCGGAGACGGCCGCGGGCTTCTGCCTGCGCAGGAAGAGCACGACGGACTCGAGCCCCATGTCGTTGAAGCGTACGCTCTTGGCGTGCTCGCCGAGATCGCGCGTCGAGCGGCTCGCCTTGGCTTTGGCAGCTGCGTCTGCTGCCTCGTCCTCGTCGTCGCTGTTCTGGCCCAAATTTGGGGTTGAGAGCGAGCGGACCTTCAGCGACGGCTTGAGGATCTCGCCCGACTTTTTGCGAATCATCTTGGTCGACGGGCGTGCCCATGCCTGTGGGCTTGCCGGCTCTGTCGGCGAGCTCGATGTCGATGAGAAGCGCTGGTGAGTGTAGGAGCTTGAGTCGCGCGGGTGCGAGGAGGACCTGGGTTGCGAGCGGAGCAGCACAGGCCGTGCGGGCGGCGACGAGGACACCGGCTTGATCGTCACGATCGGGAGCGACTCGTTGCTCTCTTCTGGTGTGACTGGTGCGATGCTCGAGTCTGAGTTTTGGGATGAGTGTGCTAGTTGAGGAGGAGGCTGAGCGACGCCTAATGGCGGGTGGTTGAGCGGAGCTGTGGCTCCTGGTGGAGGCGGAGAGCGCGATCGGCGAGGCAGGCTCTGCAGCGAGCGCATAGAGTTGAGGGTGTCGTTCAGGGATGAGGGCTGATGCCTCGGCGAGTTGGCAAGCGTCGTCTTGCGTGGGCTGCTTGAGGCTGAAGATGAAGACGAGGTCGCTCGCCGTGGCAGCGATGGCGGGGTCGGCGTGGGGCCCGTTGTCGTCGGGAATCGCTCGATCGGCGACGAGCCGTGCGAGTGCCGACGCGGCATGCCTCTTGGCCTGTCCTTAATGGGGGAGAGGGTTGGAGACGTGGGGGAAGAGGGCTCGGCATATGGCATGTCCTGGGGTGAGTGGTGTTTTGGAAAGTGGGTTTGAGCAGCTGGATTTTGGGAGAGGGTGCAGGTCTTGAGAAAATGAGCGTGGCATATGAGGCTGGGAGCTGGCCAGAGCAAGAGGAGGCGCATGACGCCTCCTCGGTATTGCGATGGGCGTGTGTGGTGTTTGTGATGCAGTGTTGGGGACGACGACAGTCGTTGCCCCCCAGGTGTCCAGGTGCCCAGGTGCCCAGGCGTGTAGGGAGTGATGTGTAGCATGTGTGGGAAGTTGGGGTGTGCGAGATGTTGTTGTCGCTCCCAGTCATTCACACTGCAGCGATCATGAAGTAGACATCATCAGGCGCCACCTGTGCACTGACGATGGTGGCGGTGTGTACTCTGCGCTCACAGACAGAGCCGCACGGTCCACTGTGTGGTGATATCCCAGCCAAACCAGCCAGAGCCAAAGCACTCACCACAGCGAGCGTGGTCCAAACGTCGTTGTAAGAGTCAACGCCTGTACCAAGGGCGCTCAGATGCTGATTCAGATGTCCAAATGCAGATCGTGTCTAGATGCAGATGCAGATGCAGATGCAATGTTTTGTTCAGTCCAGTTCAGTTAGAAACCCCAGCAATGACGATGTACGCCCCGTTCGAGATGCGTACGCAGACGTCGGTATTGCATGAGGCGAGGCCGAACGTTCGTGGTGTCGAGCGTGTTCGTGTCCCGAATATTTCAGCGATGTCGTAGAGCCAGAGTGGGCGTTGTTTTGCAGATGGGTATCGAGCAGTGCAATGGTTAGAAAGAGCGAGGTCGAACGACAACAGACAAGTGTCAGCACACGACAAAGAGTGTAGAGCAGCTAGCAGCTAGAAGTTGGCACGCTGGGAAGCTTAGACGCTCAAGAGATCAAGACCTGTGGCATGCAAGTAGCAGTAGCATCGGAGATGCCAGCATCCGCTAATCGCTACCGATAGCGTGTGCGGCAACGGATGCCCCAGAGAACGAAATGTGATTTTTCGAGCGCCTCGAACGTGGGAAACGCGGCAAGCAGCCAGCGGCACTCAGCGGCAGAGGCAAGCAGCTAGGCAGCGGCAGCGACTGCTGCTGCTGCTGCCTGCTGCCTGCTGCCATGTTGCTATGCATGCAGTGCGTGCTCGCTCCATATCGGATGCGTAGATACGCAGCTCGCAGCTTGCTGATACAGCCTGCTTACGCAGCAGGCCACGGTGTTTGATTTCTTGCCCACGCCTTACTCACCAAGCACTGCTAGCACTACTGATGCTCGATGTTCTGGCTCAACTTTTGCTGGCCCGACTTTTGCTGGCTCGATTTCTGACGACCGCGCCGGTCTAAGCTGAGTCTAATCGTCTAGATGCTCGGTCCTGTCCGTCGACGTCGTCCTCGAGCTACCTGGCTCGTCGTTGCTCGTCGGCGGTTTCTTGATAATGGAGTGATAGATACAGTACGCCTGCTCTGCACGCGGTGCCGAGCAGAAGAGATTAAGCAGCCAGCGTGCTGCGCGTGCGCGTGCTCGTACCCAGTGCTCCCCGCTAGCGAGGATTGCAACGATAGACGAGACGACGCCTGCTCGAAACTAGAACCAGAAATCCTTGGTCGTTAGCAGAGTTCATTCACAATTGTCACAATGCCGCGATGCGGGAAATAAATGACATCACCGAGGAAGGTGGCAGGGAAGGGAAGGTGCAGCCGGTGCAGGGGAGGCAGGGAAGGTGGGGAAGGGGCTTTTCCAGGCTCTGTAGTTGGATTTCCGTGTCTCTTCAGATGGTATCGAGGAACGAGGAAGAGCAGCGAGCAGCAGCGAGCAGCGACGACGAACACTTACGGAATGGGGAGAGACGCGTCGCACCCAGGTACCCAGGAAGCAGTGTAAGCGAGCGCGGGGGAGCGTGGCGATGGCGAGGGGCAATGGGGACGAGGCAGGCTGTCTGATGAAGAAGACGATGGCACAGCACAGGGCAGTGGCTGTCCGAGACTGTCTTATCGCTGCAGGTCGCTGATGCAGATGCAGCACGTTCGTAGGAGCGTTGATGTTACCGTTTACCTCGAGGTAGAGTTGGAACTGAATTTAAGAGCAATGTGGATACAGTGAGATGTTGAGATGAGATGAGATGAGTTGAGCAGTGAAGGAATCTACAGAGTGCCATCTGATCTTTGTTTTCGTGTTCCTCGCAGCCACTGATGGCAAGTGAGCAGCGCTGATGGGGAGGGAGACAACAATAGCATAGTGATTTGGATAGATCCTGCAGCGTACAAAGAGCGAACGTCGAGCACATGTTAGCGGGGCCACGGCAGCGGTGTATGGTGCAGCCCAGATGCATCAAAGTACAGTAGTATGTACGAGGCGTTTGGGACAGAGAGGAACATGCAGTCCGTACACTCCTGTGGCGGCAGACACAGTTCACGAACGCAGCAGACGCAGACAGCTGCAGCACTCACGTTCGCAGCTCGCAGCTCGCAGTCGAAGGACACGCTCTATGCAATATGCCCACCAAACCCTCCTCATGCTTACATGGCCGCCTTGGCACCAGACCAGACTCAAGAGCAAAGGTAAGGCTCATCGGCCGCCGCCAAACCTCTCTACATTTTCAGTTGCTGAGCTGCAAAAGGACCACACGCAGTGCTCGCTCTCTCCCAGACGCCAAAGACATAGACATCTAGACACCACATGTATGCTTGCTCGCTGATCGCTCATCGCTGACATGGCCTTTGTCCTCCTCTTGCAGAGGCAGAGTGCTGAGGACATTCAAGAATCAGGTATCTCCGAGGCACCCAGGCGCCACAATACGCTCCCTCCGAATTGACTTCTCCTTACCTCCCTGTCGAATTCCCACGTCGTTCCTCAATGCTTCTTCTTTGTTTGCGATATCGGTGCAAAGGTGGCGTTGATCAGCTGCCAGCGGATCAGCGGAGGCGAGAGATGAAGTGGGCAGTGCATGGCGATGTGAGAACGTGGGTTGGGATGGGGTGGGCTGTGAGTGGTTGTCAGTACATGTCAATGAGTCAGAGCTGATGAGCGTGGGAGGACGTGCAGATTGGAGAGGGAGGTGTATAGAGGGGGCGATACTCCGTGGTGTGGACGACACTCCGCGTGTGGAGAGACGTTATCTAGGTGTGAGACCACGAAAAGAACGGTGAGACGCGAGACAGAGCTGAGAATGGGAGTGTGTTGCAGATCCGAAAGGTGAAAGATGTCTTAACACTGGTGACCGAGATACTGCCTCGCATGTCTCGACAGCAGTCGGGTGGGATGGGATTTCTCCAGATTTCATGCCCCTTTTCCTCCACATTTTCTCGACCATTTCCGCTGCAGCTATATTCATATGTTTATCAGCCGTGAGAACTGACCCAATCGACAGAAGTAGTGCAGGAGCTCCTGCTTTGCGACAGTTGAGGAGTTGCATGTGCTTCTATCTATGTCTTCTTGGCTTCACTCTCATCGTAGGGATAATGTTCGATAGGTGGCAGATGAACCTTGCAAGGCAAGTCCTACAGTAACTTTACTTATGCACTTGCTATAATGCAGAGCTCTTTACCTGTGCACTTACTATAATGCAGAGCTCTTTACTTGTGCACTTGCTATGATGCAAAGCTTCTGTTCTCGATGTTCAGTGTCAAACATACCCTGCTCCACTCTGCGTGCTGTGAGAGAAAGAAGCGCGACCTACGAGCTACGAGGCGTATCGTTGTGAGCCCATAACTCGGTCGCAGGTAGCACAGTGTTGGAGCTCAAACCTCACCTGCGGGTGAGCAGGATTCGTCAGTATCTGACCCCAACATCGGATGACATTGGGGACCTGTCCTTGGCTTCAGTGATCACTCTAGGCAACTGTAACAGCGACTAACGATACGCGCTGAGCAGCAGACAATTGACGAGATTCAGCAGTAGGCTCAATTCAGGAAACGTTGAACACGAAGCAAACCAAGAGACGATGCCTCGTGAATCCCCTCTGGTCACCATCGGACAGAGAAGCAGTCAGGAGGGCTACAGTAGGGATAGTCAATGGATGCCGAACAGAATGCCCCCCTCATCGAGCAGTAGTCGACATTAGACCACATCGAGCAGCACCCGCCGGGCGACCAGCCATGCATAATGTACATACAATCCAACCAAGCACCCCAACGCACGCACCCCAGCCACACCCCGCCCACAACACCCTATGCCATCGCCTTGTTGACGTTGCTGTACCCCACGCCAACGCACGACACCGTCACCTCGCCGGCGCCCTTGCCCGCGTTGATGTTCTGCACCTCAGATCCGGATCCGTCGCCGTCGCCGTCCTCCCGCGGCGCAGGGGAGATCTTGAACTTGACGCCGAAGAAGTCGAGGATGTCCCGGAGGAATTGGATGCTGGGGTTAGCGAAGACCGAGCGAGAGCGCGGAGCGCTTGAGCGAGGGACAATATGGTGTGGATGTTGCAGGGGTGTTGGTGGGCATATCAGTGGCCATCCGGTGGACACGCATTGCTCTCAGCCAGTAATGGAAGCCAGCGTAGCCTGCAGTGCTCGCAGCCAGCAGTGGTCGCGACCAGCAGTGCTGAGTCTAGCAGTGCTCGAGTCTCGTAGTGCTCGAGTCCAGCAGTGCTCGAGTCCAGTAGTGCTCGTAGCCAATATGCTCGCAGGCAGCAGTGCCCGCTGCCAGCATGCTCGCAACAGCTGAGCTCGAAGCCAGTAAGCTCCGTACCTAGCAGTGCTCGCAACCAGCAATGCTCGTAGCCAGTATGCTCGCAGCCAGCAGTGCTCGAGACTAGAGGGCTCGCAGCCAACAGTACTCGCAATCCCAAGTGCTCGTATACCCAGCAGTCCTGTAACCAGCAGTGCTGAGACCTGGCTGTGATCGCGCGACCAGCGATCATCGAACACAGCAATGCTCGCGTGACAACCAGAGGCAGAGCACCACACTGGGAGCCCTCATAGTCCACTGGCGCCTACTGCCTACTGCCCGCTGCTGCTTGATGCTCCTCGCTGCTTGCTGCTGCTCGCTGCCATAATGGCAGCACTCATAGCAGCCGACGATGAACGCCGACGCTTGCTCGCTGCCGCTGTCGTCTCACACGCTATCAGCTGCGCTGTCTGCAAGCTGCCACGGTCACCTTACACGCGATCAACTGCAACGTCTGCTCACTGGGCCACACTTTCCTCACTTGCAGCCAACTGGCGCTGGCTGCTCGCCACTATTCTCCGACACAACCGCCTTCCTCGCAGCCAGCTGCGCCGACTGCTCACTCGTATCACACTCCCGCTCGCTCGCAACCAGCTAGCGCTGGCTGCTCGCCACACTCGCTCGCTCGCTCGCAACCAGCTGGCGCTGGTTGCTCGCTCGGATACTCACGTATGCGCCGTCAAATCCCCCATCAAACACTTCCCCACATCCTCCTTCCCCAGCACCATCAGCAACAACACCAACCACTGGTGCTTGCTATCCACACACCCCCCATGGCTGACCTCCTCGAGCAGCAGCCTCGCCCCATGCGTCGCGATATCCTCCGGCACCTGTGTCGTCGCACTCGCCCCCGCCGGCGCGGACATGCACTCTGCCGCATGCAGCGCCCCCGTCGTACTCTCCGCGACCAGCGTCAACCCGTACCCTGGGCTGCGTCCGCTCTCCTCGCCCTTGTACACGTCCGTGTAGAGGTATATATCCGGGATAAACCTGTTCAGCACTCCCCTCGCCGCCTCGACGATCCGGTTCGCAAACTGCGGGCTGACCCTGGTCGAGTACGCGATCCCGCGGATCCGCTTGATCCGCCCCTTGTCGAGGAAGCGGAGGGTCTTGAGCTGCCGCACGACGGGGCACTTGAACACCACCTGGCCGCCGCCGCCGGGCGCTGCGCCGCGCTTCTTGATCTGCAGCTCGAGGCCCTCGCTCACGCCAAAGAGGTGCAGGTGGGGCAGGGTGACTGTGCGGATCATGTCTGCGGACATGTCGCGCCCCTCCTCGCCTGTTACGCCGTTGAGGGTGATGCTGAAGGGCTTCTTGCAGAAGGGCGCGAGGGGGACGAGGACCTCGAGGTAGTAGCCGACGCTGCGGCCGTTGTGGCAGGTGTGGGTGAAGGAGCCGCCGGGCAGCAGGCCGGGGTGGAAGAGGAATGATGTACCTGGGATTAGCGAGAGTACAGTGTAGAGTGGTGTGGGCAAGGGGGTCATGGCAATGCGGGTTTTAAAGTATCAGTTTCGAACAGACAGAATCGTAGTGATCGAGCCAGGTCACAAGTTGAGACAATGGAATCGAAACCAGAGGGTGTGCTGCGTCATGCGACAATGCCGAACCACCTGAGTCTAACAGGGGATGCTGATGCGAGCTAGAAACAGAAAGTGCAGATAAATAGCGAGTCTTCCTGTCGTGGAGTACAGAACAAAATTGTCCCATGCTATGCTAGTAGTATCTGACGAGGGCATTCATGATAACCATGTGAGTCGGACTCGCTACTCACCAGTATGGTTGATCTCAATCGTACTCCCATTCGTCACCTTCTCCACCAACCGCAGGAGGTTCACCTCATAATCCCTCAGACCAACATGCACATCGTCAGATCGAATCCGGTCGACGCGTATACTCCGCCCAGACAGGATGGCCAGGAGGATACGCTGCCGCAGATGTCGGTGTGTCGAGAAGCGCAAGAGGTCGGACTTTGGCCTCGACGGGCCAGCTGGGGCGGGCATGTCCTCGAATCGGGACGAGGTGGCTGCGTCGATGAAAGGGGCAGCGTCGAGCGAGATAGCAAGAATCAAGAGGCCGCTGATGTTGTCGAGGTCATCGATGCCTCGAGCTGCAGGTGTTACCGGTGAACATTGCACTGAAATTCGCTGTCACGTGAAGACAGGCGGCGGAGATTCCACAATCTCCATACCCACGTGTCTAGCACGCGAATTTCGGATATAGCGCGCACATGCCATACACTATATCCGTTTCCCCTGGAGAAACGGAGATATGTTATACTCCGCACCACGAGAGTGCCACGTGACTGCCGTAGTAGATCTACCGGAGAATACCATTGTGGTATCCTGATCTCCTCTGACGCTCCAGAACACTAGTCCTACGCATCCCCGTACCCGCATCTATTGCTGTCTACAAGCAGCAGCTACGAGGAATCTCGGTACGCAGCTCGGTTGGTTCATCAGCAAAGCGAGCAGCACGCGCAGGACCGCCCGCCGGCTGCCGACAAACCCGCTGGCGACGGCCCTCGGGGGCCGCTTGGAGCGGTGGAAAGATCAGAAGGTCAGACGCCGTGTCTTCCGCGGCGTGCGGGGGTGGCTGCTGGGTAGGAGCATAAGCGGCGGGCGGTGATCGAGCGTTTTGGATCTGGCGAGCAAGGTAGAAGGAATGTGAATGGCAAGGAGGAGGACTTATCAGGCAGCGGTGGTGAGGTCGTGGTGACTATCGATCCTGTTTTGAAGCATTCTGAGGGCATCGTTCTGTGTACTGGTGAGTAGTATCGGTCACTGGGTCTTCTGCGAATGTTAGAGAAGGGAGCGGGGTCGCTGGTGCGCCTCGAGAGGGCAGCATTGCAGCATAAGCAGTCTAGCTGCCAGATAAAGTTCTCCGCACATGGGCCACACGTGGTCCGCTAATTAAGACTACAGGAGATGGATCGATGGAGGAGATGGCGCAGATCACAGATCAGCTCCTCCGCTCCACGGGGTTCCGGTTTCAGGACGTGCTTTGCTCTGCACCACTGTGACGTACTGGACAATACTGCTCGTCTCCATCATCGTCTACATTTGCAGCTGCGAGTGCAGTTTGAACCAGCAGCAATCAGTTGGACCAGAGGACTGACCGCAGCTCGTGTGCGCCGCGAATAACCACCACCGTCATCGCTCAGGAGACAAAAATAAACTTCGGACGCCGGTTCATTATCCAGACAGTTGCGGAGACACCTGCCTCCTACTCCTACTGTTGTCAACACCACCTGGACGCGTCAGTCATCAGGCCCTACCAGCCAGGCCCACTCCTCTCACCCCTCCGCGAGCGACGTCAACACGATGCTACCAAGATCCAAGCTGTCCAATCTCGTGTCGTCCAGAGGCCGGGCTGATGACGGATCTCGTTCGGCGACCGACACGTCGTCACCCATGAACAACGCCGATGGCCTCGCCGACAGCTCCAGTGCTGCTAAGAACAGAGCTAGCCCTGCACCAACTCCACTCTCCTCCGCCTCCTCGCCTGTCTCCACGGCTCCGGCGTCAGCTGCCTCGTCGTCGTCGTCGCTCCTGCTGGGCCCGACGTCGCGCCCTGACTCCAGTGGTGGTGCTGCAGGTGCTGCAGGCGCTGCTGGTGCTGCTGGTGCTGCTGGTGCTGCTGCTAGTGCTGCTGGTCCTAAATCGGGCCATGGCGGCCACCGGGGGAGCCGACTATCGGCTCTGACAGGGAGAAGCAGGATGAGTAAAACCAAAGCCAAGTCGCCACTACGACATGTGTCTTCTTCCAACGGCGAGACTCGGAAATCTGCTAGATCTACTTCTGCTCAATGGAAGGGAGAGCCTGTCGTGTTGACCAAAGGTGCAGCTCCGTCTTGTCAGTTGTTCAGCATATTCAAGGCCATGGCAAATGACAAGGCGCTTGGCGACGACGGAATGTTTGCGGATTCGGACTCTGGTGTCGAGGAGCCAGTCACGCCGCCGATGCCAGCAGCGCAGCAAGCAGCAGGCTCGCCAGTCGTGGCGAGCAGCTCACCGCCGAGCAGGATATCCATGGACGCACCAGTTGTGAACAGCCCACAGCCGATGGCAGGCGAGGAGGGGATGAGGAAGACGAGCAGGCCAGAGTTTGTTCGTCGCCTGACTGCGAGTGAGCGCGCCGCGGGCGACCGCTTCGCTGCAGAGTCGCTGCAGGCTCTGGCCTCTGCTGGTGCTCCGCCGCCTGTCGACGAGCAGATTATCAACGATGAGCAAGCTATGGCGCCTATGCCTGACGCGATGCAGCAACTTCACATCGACCAGGAGCCTCGCACCTCTCTCGACACAGCATCACACGACTCGCACACCTCCACCACCAGCGCCACTGATGACTCGTCCACCCTCCCTTCCTCTGCCGTCGACCACGACACCGACGACGATGCGCTCCTGCAGAAGGCACATGCGGAGATGCGTGCGAAGTTGTCGCCCAAAATGCCAGACATGGTACAGCAGAGCGACAAGTATCGGCACAGCGAGGTGTCGGACGAGGAGAAGCTGGCGACTATCATCGGAGAGTTTGGCGACATTGCGTCCACGATGATAAACAAAGAGGATGGAACCCCGGGACCACCGGAGCGGCTGGTCGCAGAGGCACAGGGGACGCTCTTCAAGGGGGTCATGATGCTGGGCAACCTGCATCTTACGAATTATAGGCTGCTGTTCCATGCGCTCATGCCGCCTGACTCTGTGTTCGTGTCTGGCCCAGGCGAGCCCGATCAGACAGAGGAGGCGGCGAACGCACGCATCGCACGTCCGGACATCCTCAAGTCTGGCAACGTGACGGTGCACAAGGAGGGGTTACTCAAGGCGACTAAGCGGCGCGTGTGGATGGAGCTCACGCCGGATATGCTCACTACGTTCCCGTCTGGTGACGAGGCTGGGCGTGTGCGCCCGTTGTATAGTATACTTCGTGAGTACGGCTCAGAGCCCCGACCAGTCATCGAAGGGTCGTTATCGTGATCTCTGCAATGCTTTGTGGCTATTTACTGACTCTAGTCTCCAACGCGCTCCGCCTCGCTCCCTCCAATCCCGACAACCCCCTCGACTTCATCCTCACCTACAGCACCAACAACGGCCCGAAGACCCTCCACTTCACAGTCGACAACGAGAATTCGGCCACCCAGTGGCGCCGGTTGTTCGAGGGCGCGCTGTTCCGCCAGGCGAGGCAGAAGTTCCGCAAGGCACATCGCATGGGCCCCCTGGCAGAGGGGCTGTCCGAACCGCCAAATCCCGACGATGACGACCGCTGGTCCATGATCCGCTGCTGTGTGCCGCTCGACCGTGCAGTGATTGAGGGCACGGCCGACTATCACTCGTTCGCGATCATCGTTAAGCTGGCCATACAGCTCGACAAGTACCAGCACCTCACGTGGCACCCGGAGAAGATCGCCGAGGGCAACTACGACTTTGACGACCACTGGAAGAAGGCGCCTCTCACGAAGATCCGCAAGGCGCTCACGGAGCCGATAAAGAAGATTGAGGACAGTGTGGTGGACGACGACGACGATGACAAGGCCAAAGACAAGGATAAGTCCGAGTCGTCCTCGATCCTCGGGAGTGCCACACACCTCCCTGTGCCTCATTTCCGGGCTCGCGCAGCGACGACAGACTCCCCGCCGGGCTCGAAGCGCAGCTCGCTCATCCTGCCCAAGTTGCGGCTGCGGTCTGGGTCTCGCAGCTCGCGTGATGAGTCGCGCGACCGCAGCAGTCCCGGTGGTGCTGGATCCCGCTCCTCATCGCGAGACCGCAGCGGGTCGAACTGTGGCTGCGACCCGACGCCGAGCTGGACGCACCTGGGGAGCCCACTTGGCCAGTCACTAGACCGCGCCGAGTCCGACCCCTCGGGAACGGGCACGCCGCACTCGGAGTCGGGATTCCTCGACTCGAGCGTCGGCGTCGCGTTCGACAAGGAATGTTTCCATGCCCAGGCAATCCGGAGGGAGGAGACCGAATGGGGAGAAGAGAACACGTTCATGCTCCTCCTGGCCCTTCTTAACGACCAGGACGATTTTGCAGTCAAGCTGCGCGAGATGGTCGCCGAGGCGCACACCCGCGAGCTCAAGCCTGGCGCCACGCCGGCCAAGGTGCGCCTCGATGTAAGCGGGTACGACTGCCTCGCGACCGACGACGACATTGAGCAGAACATGGCCGCGGCGGCTGAGAGTGTGGCTGTGCCCATCGACGATGTGGATGACGAGGACGAGGAAGCGACGGGCAAGCCAATCGCGGCGATAGAGACGCGCAAGGCCGAAAAGGCAGCGATGGCGGCGAGGGTGTTCGGCCTGCGCGAGTCCGAGGGTATATGGCTCAAGCGGTGCTATCTTGATGGCATTGTGCCTGCGCGAGGGCACATCATTCTCACGCCGAGGTATCTGTGTTTCTGGCGTCGAGCGAACGTCGGCTCGGACATCAAGTACCGCTTCGCCGCGCAGGACATCCGGGGCGTGGAGAAGCACCAGCCGTTGAGGGTGGGGATGCACGGTCTCATCGTGCACATACATGGGCACCATGATCTGTACTTTGACTTCTGGAAGCCCGAGTCGCGCAACGAGGTGCTGCAGCGGATTGTGCAGTTGATCGATTTCCATCAGCAGCCGCAGCAGTCGCGCCAGGGTGATGCCGACGACGCGCGGCAGCAGCAGCAGGGTCAGCAGGCCCAGCAGCAGCAGCAATCGCGGCAAGGCCAGCAAGGCCAGCAGCCTACTGCTGCTAATGTTGCCGCAGCCGAACACGCTCAGCAACCGCCGGGTACCATGGGTACCATGGGTGCCATCGACCACGCCATGGCCATAGCCCCGGGCGGCAATGACATCCGCAGAGTCGTGTCTGACGGGCAAGGCGGCCCCGCCGCTCAACCCATGGACCGCAAGGAGTCAAACGCTACGACCGCGTCTGCACCACCGGCCGGCGACCACATCGAGATGTGGGACAGCGGCCGCCACCTCCGTGTGACCGACGCACCGCTCGACATGAACCCAAAGGTGATGCGCGAGGAGGGCGCGTCGATACAGCACGCGGCGGAGATCCTCGCCCCACCGCCCGAGATGCTCTTGTACCCGCAGGCGATTGCGGACGAGGCGGTGAGCTACATGCCGTTTGTGGCGAACCGGCCGTGGTTCTCGCGCAAGGGGTGGAATGTGCGCTTGACGCCGAGGACGTTCACAATGCTTACTATCGGGTCGCGCGGGGATGTGCAGCCGTACATTGCGCTGTCGCTGCGGCTCATGCAGGATGGTCACAAGTGTGTGATCGTGACGCACTGTGAGTAAGTCATGCGGGCGAAGCTCGCATGACAGTGACAGGAATAATGAGGATTGCTTCGTGCTAACCCCAGCCGAGTTCAAAGACTGGATCGAAGGCTACGGCATCGAACACCGACAGGCAGGCGGCGACCCCACTGCCCTCATGAAGCTCAGCACCGACCACGCCATGTTCTCCCCCGGCTTCTTCAAGGAAGCCCTTGGCGGCTTCAGGCGGTGGCTGGACGACCTGCTCGTCGACTCGTGGCACGCGTGCCATGACGCCGACGTGCTCATAGAGTCGCCGTCTGCCATGGCAGGCATTCATATCGCCGAGGCACTTCACATTCCCTACTTCCGCGCCTTCACCATGCCGTGGACGCGCACTACCGCCTACCCCCAGGCATTCATGGTGCCCAAGTTCGAGATGGGCCCCAGCTTCAATTACTCGACGTACGTGCTGTTCGACAACATTATATGGCGCGCGAGCTCGGGCCAGATCAACCGCTGGCGCAAAAAATCCCTCACCCCCCCCGCCACGGACCAGTCGACGCTCTCGGTGTCGAAAGTGCCATTCCTGTACAACTTCTCCCCCGCTGTCGTCCCCAAGCCCCTGGACTGGAGCGACGACATCACCATCACGGGGTACTGGAACCTCGACAACTCGGACATGGAGTGGTCGCCGCCCGAATCGCTCATCCAGTTCATGGACAAGGCGAAGTCGGACGGCAAGCCGATCGTGTACATTGGCTTTGGGTCTATTGTTGTCCCCGACCCAGTCGGCATGACCAAAGCCATCGTGCAGGGCGTGGAAAAGGCCGATGTGCGTGCCATCATTGCCAAGGGCTGGTCTGCGCGCGGCGAAGAGGGCGGCAGCGCGAAGAAGACGGCCGACTCGGAGCCAATGCATTACTCGGACTCGTGCTACCCTGTTGACAAGGTGCCGCACTCGTGGCTGTTCCCAAAGATTGACGCGGCGCTGCACCACGGCGGCGCGGGGACCACGGGCGCGAGCCTGCGTGCGGGCCTGCCGACGCTCATCAAGCCGTGGTTTGGCGACCAGTTCTTCTGGGCTCTGAGGGTTACGAAGCTCGGCGTGGGGCTCAAACTCGGGGGGCTGAGGGCTAGTGATATAGCCGCGGCGCTCAAGAAGGCGACGACGGACAGGATCATGATCGAGAAGGCGTCGAGGATTGGGGAAAGGATCTCGTCCGAGTCGGGGGTGGACACGGCCATCAACGTTATCAACGAGAATATCATGCGCGCAGCGAGGAACAGGCATGAGCTGAAGAAGCAGGAGGTTGATGGGGATGGGACGCTGCTTGGGAGGGCGTTGACGGGGCTGCCGATACCGACGCTGGGTGACTAGCGAGCGAGCACGCGAGTGCGCAGCACGAGCGTGCGAGCAAGCGTTACTCAGATCTCTGCCTCCTGTTTCGCTCCTGCTCCTCCATCAGCGTGAACTTGAGGTCTTCAAGGACCTTGTCAACACAGGTGTACGACGGAGCGTTGACCATCTTGGGCGACTACTCATGCTGTGATCGACAGCACTTCGCAGCTTTCTCCTCGACCTACTCGACATACTACACCTTCATGGCTGAATCAAACTGAATCCACCTCTTCAAACTCCCATCGCAAAGAGCGTGCCCTCGATACCGAACACCGTCTGCCTCCAAGGACACCTAGCACACCTCTCCGTTACGCCTTACGGACGACTCCCGACACCTGAATATCGGAGCAGAACATTTTCCAGCCTCCCATCCTTGTCCTCCTCGGACTCAACACCCTCACATGACCACCTGGAAGGCAAAAATATACACGACAGACCATGAGACGAGACAAGAACGTGACCCCCAGGTGTTGTTATGCTTAAGCTGAACCCTGTAGAATATCATATTCCCCCCCTTCGTTGTCATTAGCATCTGTACTGTATGCATCGTTGTCACTGCTGCCTCCTGCCTCCCCGCACTCCCTACTCCCTTCTCCCTTCTCGCCGCCTGCATTGCCCTCCTCGTCATCCTCGAGCTCGCCGTCGCCATTTGTATGTATCAATCATCACTACACGTTGTGTGTAAATGTGAATAAAGTTGTGTGTGGTAATGTCCACCTTCCCCCAGGCACACTGTGACGTCGAGTCTTCGTCGCCATTCTCGAGCCTCCTGGAAGCTTCGACCTCGTCTCCACTGGAATCTTGAAGCTCTTCTTTTCTTGGACGACGGCGTCGTAAGGGCAATACAAGAGCCGCAGCGAGGGTGAGGGGCAGCTCTTCTTCTTCTCCTCCCTCTTTTGCATCGACTGCTTTCTTGGACAGACACGATAACAACAACAACAACAACAGATAACACGAACAATGATACAAGCACGAACAATGGCGCGGGTGCCGCTCGCGCTGGCCCGGCAGCGGGGTGCGCTCTCTGCTGCGGCTGGCACTTCGGCCTCGCTGACAAGGATCACTCCGACAACAACGACTAGCTCGCTGGCAGCAGCAGCAACAGCAGCACGAACACTGCCTTCGATCTCGGGGCAGGCGCGGTTCTACGCGCAGGGCCCACCGTATGGCGGTGGGTACCCACCCTTTGGCCCGCCGGGCGGAGGAGGTGGTGGGGGTGGCTTCCCTCCGTTCGGTGGGCGGCGCTTTCCCGGTGGACCGGGTGGTCCTGGTGGTCCTGGTGGTCCCGGAGGGCCGCAGCAGCCTGGGCAGGGGCAGGGGCAGGAGAAGGGTGCGACGTTGAAGCAGTACTCGGTCGACCTGACGGAGCTCGCTGAGAAGGGCAAGCTCGACCCCATCATCGGACGCGACGAGGAGATCCGGCGTACGATCCAGATTCTTAGCAGGAGGACGAAGAGCAACCCGATGCTCATCGGTCTGCCTGGTGTGGGAAAGACAGCGATCATCGAGGGTTTGGCCCAGAGGATCGTCGACAAGGAGGTGCCCGAGAGCATGCAGGGCAAGCGGCTGCTGTCTATCGACTTGGCTGGGCTGATTGCCGGCTCTGGTGTGCGAGGCGAGTTTGAGAGCCGCTTCAAGGCGCTACTGAAGGACATCGACGAGGAGGCGGGCAATGTGATTGTGTTCATCGACGAGGTGCACATGTTGCTAAGTAAGTGGCAGCGGTTGGGCTATCATTGGATCGGTATCATGGCGGAAGGTGCAGGCGGAGGGCAGCGGACAGTGTCGCCCTTTGCATTGCTGCCTGATTTGCACCTAGCATTGAGCTGGAGCAGCACTGGACTATCTTGCTCAAAGCGGAATAGCATAGGCCTGCTCTTTGCTAGGACATCTTTGCTAGGACAGATAAGATAGGGCTGGAGAACACACAACCTGCACAACTCTTGCTAACCCCAGACCTCGGCAAGGCTGAAGGCTCCATGGACGCAGGCAACATGATCAAGCCCGCACTCGCACGCGGACTGCAGCTCATCGGCGCTACCACCCTCGACGAGTACAAGAAGCACATCGAGAAGGACCCCGCACTGCAGCGCCGCTTCCAGCCCATCCAAGTCAAGGAGCCAACGGTCCAGGACACTGTCTCCATCCTGCGTGGCATCAAGTCTCGCTTCGAAGCTCACTTTGGTGTGCAGATCGCCGACTCGGCGCTCGTCACCGCCGCTGTCTACTCTGACCGCTACATCCCCGACCGCTTCCTGCCCGACAAAGCCATCGACCTCGTCGACGAGGCATGCTCGTCCCTCAAGCTCTCGCAGGAGAGCAAGCCGACCGCCCTCGAAGACCTCGACCGCCACATCATGACACTCGAGATCGAGCGCGAGTCGCTCAAGAAGGAGACTGACCCGTTCTCGAGCCAGAGGCGCGACACAATCGACAAGGAGCTCGAGGAGGCCAAGAAGCGCGAAAAGGAGATGACCGAGGTGTGGCAGAAGGAGCGCAGCCGCGTGCATGAGATCAAGGAGATTAAGGAGCAGCTCGAGCACGCCCGTACTGCCCTCGAGACGGCACAGCGTAACGGCGACTTTGAGGTGGCGTCCAGGATCCGCTTCTCGACCATCCCTCAGCTCCAGAAGCGCCTTCCGATCGCTGAGGCTGAGCTGCAGAAGGAGGACCAGGCGAACCCCGAGCTCGCCGTCAAGGACCGCGTCACGTCCGAGGACATCGCCACCGTCGTCGGCAAGGCGACCGGCATCCCCGTCACCAACCTGCTCAAGGGCGAGCGCGAGCGCCTTATCAACATGGACGAGAAGCTCAAGGAGCGTATCGTCGGGCAGGACGAGGCCGTCAATGTCGTGTCCAACGCCCTCCGCCTGTCCCGCGCTGGCCTCCAGTCGCCGAACAGGCCGCTCGCGTCGTTCCTCTTCCTTGGCCCTACTGGTGTCGGCAAGTCTGAGCTCACCAAGGCTGTGGCCGAGTTCCTCTTCAACGACGAGAAGCGCGCCCTCATTCAGCTCAACATGTCCGAGTTCCACGACAAGCACACCGTGTCCCGCCTGATTGGTGCGACGCCCGGCTTTGTCGGCTACGAGGAGGGCGGGCAGCTGACTGAGGCTGTGCGCCGCCGGCCGTACTCTGTCGTCGTGTTCGACGAGATCGAGAAGGCACACCCGGACGTGGCGAACATCCTCCTGCAGATCCTCGACGAGGGCTCACTCACCGACGGACAGGGCCGCAATGTTAGCTTCAAGAACACCATCATCGCGCTGACGTCCAACCTTGGATCTGAGGCGCTCTACGAGCCCGGAGCATCTAACGAGGACGGCACAGTTTCTGAGAGTGCGAAGAATGCGGTCCTGCGCGATGTGTCCAAGTTCTTCAAGCCCGAGCTGATCAACCGTCTCGACGAGCTCGTTGTGTTTAACAAGCTCCCACCGTCGATGATCCTCAACATTGTCAACCTGCGCCTTGGCGAGGTCGCCTCACGTCTCGGCAGCAAGCGCATCACGCTCGAAGTCGACGAGCCGGCCAAGGAGTACCTGGCGAAGAAGGGCTACTCTGACAGGTATGGCGCGCGTGCGGTGCAGCGTGTCATTCGGGACAAGGTCGCGAACCCTCTCGCGCTCAAGATGCTCAACGGCGAGATCAAGGACGGCGAGATTGTCACTGTTGGCATTGACTCTAACGAGAACCTCACGTTCACGAGCCGGCCTGACCCCAACCAGCCGGACACGTCGAGCAAGGACAAGGACGACAAGCAGCGCATCGAGGAGCAGGGCGAGCTTGCAGAGTAGTCGGGCGCCGAAGGTCCAGCAGTCGGCCGCCTCGCTCGCGTAGCTTGTGCGGCATTCCACAACGATACCGAAGTTCCCACGAAGTGTGGTCATGCGTCGAGCTCTGCTCTGACTTGTGGTGTCGAACATGATCGATCTCGGCTCTCATCGTTAGTCCCGGACAGTGCGCACTCTCCGCTCATATCACCGAATAGTATAGAAATCACCTGGCATAGTAGTCATTTGTTCGTAGAAAGACTGCGGCTCTAAGTACGAGCCGCGGTCACTAGTAGTATGGATCGAGTGAGAATAGCAGAGCAGTAGCGTGTGGCAGTAGCGTGTGGCAGTAGCGCGTGTGGCTGGTGGCCGAGTGATCGCCGACCTCACAGGAGGCTCATCGAGGGTGCTCCGGGGTGGGAGACGTCCTCGCCGAGGGTACACTCAATTTCCATAGACTGACTGTTGCCTCTACACGACGAGGAGAGCAAGACGCGAGGAGCAAGGCGAAGATCAGGCGTGTTACTTTACCCGCTTCCCGTAGCTTGGCTCGGCGCGTCCTGCTATCGCGGCCATTGTCCTCGTGACCTTGCGCCTGCCCAAGCTCATGCTCATGCTCAAGGCAGGCCAGAACACTTGGCGACGGCATACAGAGTCTTGGCCCATCGTTGTAGACACATCGCGGCTGATTTACGTCGTGCTGTTGACAACTAGGTCGCTCGCCCATTGGTGTGGCTAAGGTGGGCCTCACCGCGCTCACCGCGCTCACCGGACTCACCGGCCTCACCCGACGCCGAGCACATGCCGAGGACAACAGCGAGCACCAGCTTAGGACAGAGGACTCGACAGTCGCGCGAGCAGCGATCAGCTCCGGCCTGTCGATGACCGCATTGGCCAGCGAGGAACGGCCAGCGAGGTACGGACGAAGTAGTGTACCGTGTTCAGGGCGACGTCGAGTCCGAGCCCTTGGTGGCTGAGTTCTGCCCTGCCTAAGCCATGAGCCGTTTGTTGTTGTCTACTCCTGCACTCCTGTGTGCTCCTGCAATGGGATCTGTTGTATTCGTAGAGAGGCAGAATGGTAGCGACAGCCGCCCGCAGGACGTAGAGCGGGCCACACGCGACGACGAGGAGCGATCCGTCGTGCTGCAAGGCCCACGGCCGGGGAGTTCCGTTGTGATCTCCCATAGCCCTGCTGGACAGAACTTGCCAGCAGCAGGCCAACAGTGCAGGTAGAGTGCATGCCACCGACCTCTGAGCCCGCTGTGTACTCCTTGTGACGTCCTTGTTGCTGCTCACGGCATGTGAAAGGGATGCCACGGGGCTCCCGTCCTCACCATCAGTGCCAAGAGGTCCTGCGTCGTTCGTTGCTGGGCACGAGACGTGCCAGTTCGTGTGCCAGAGGACGACCACAGCACCAGCCCGCGGTCCAATATCCACTGGTGACATGTCGCTCGACCCTCGCTACCGCTGTTCCGGCCTCTGCTGTCGGGGTTGGGCTTACGGCACACATTATTGCATGCCTCGGCCTGCCCCAGCAGACTAATAGACATACTCGACATACTCCCTGCCGCTGTTCCTCTGCGCTGCTTAACTCAATCGGCGGCCGGACCCATGAATAAGCTCAGGCCATGCGTCATTGCTGGCAGATTCTCGAGGGCGGACAAAAAGTTGTCAACAATGGCCGGGTGGTTCTGGGCGACGGCGGCGAGCATTCCATGCAGTCCGTTAGTCAGTCAGTCAAAGTTTAGCAGAGCCAGAGCTCGTCGGAACGAGTCGCACTGCGTTGGCGGCATGCTAGCTGTCTAGGCCGCTGGGTCAATTGATGCCCAAGGCAGCAGGGGTGACGTGGTCGCTGCCGTCGGGAGTCCGCTGCTGCCTCTCCTCAGCGTCGTTTCCTAAGGACCTTTAGTCAGCCAGCCCTTCTTGGCCCCTCGGTATCCGGCGGACGCTCGCCAACTGCCATTCAGTAGTAGTAGTGAAGGAAATCAGAGGCAATCACCAGAATCGACCTGGGAGGCGAGGCCTTTGCGCTGTCCTGGCTGGCGTCCTGCCTGGCGTCAATCCAAAGCGCAAGCCACACCCTACGGTGCAACCCTGCTGCCGCGCACGCTCTTCCACTCGCGCGCTCGCACCAAACTCACCTGCCCACATAGCTCGCTCGCTCAGATTCCAGCCAAACCACAAGCCCAAACCCACGCTACCCACGCTACCCATGCTCCTGGATCCTTGTGCTGGTGCTAGGTCCCATCCGCGCGCATGACATAAGGGGCTTGAGCGGCTGCCTGAGGTCGCCGCCGGCGAGAGCGAGTGGAGGACGTCCACAGATGGCAATCCCGACGTAATCCTGGCCATCAACCACGGCTAGTGGAAAAAAGTCGAGTTGGGCCAACGTCAAGCTTCCAAGGACGACGTGGTCCGGACCACACACGCTGGTGACTTCGGGCGGCGGGCGGGGTGGCGCGTGCGCGCGCGTCATGCATGTAGGCTGTAGGGAGCGCCGAGGCTGGAGCATGCATGCATTAGGCATCGCCGAGGGGAGGGAGGGAGGGGGGAGTAAGAGGGGAGGAAGAGTGGAAACCTGATGGATAGGAGAGAAAGAGAGAATCAGAGGGAACGACGTTGTTTCTTTCTGTTTGTTGTCAGTAGTTGTCAGTTCAATCATCCTCTCCGTCATACACTCAGTCAGTCACTTTGCTTGCTTGCTTCACTATCCTTCACAAGCTCCAAAGCGACTCAGTCTCCCAGCCCGAACTGCTCTCTTACTCGGTACCGGCAGCACGACAGCATCGACAGGCAGCTGCGGCAGTGGCGACGACGTCTCGACTAGTCCTGCTCTTTTGTTCGATACCCTCTGGCTGGTGATACCTTGATACCGCCCCGACAAATCACTCTTATCCTACCTTACTCCCCTCTACACCTCCCGGCATGCGCGCGCGCTCCCTTCTCCCGCTGCTCGCGCTCCCGGCGGTCGTGTTCGCCGACCGGATAGCGATCGCGCAACGACACGGCGGCCATGGCCACGATCACGACGACGACGACGGCGACATGGGCATGGAGATGGACGAGGACATGGGGATGGGGATGGGTATGGGCATGGGGGCAGCAGCCTCAGTAGCATCAGATACCCTCGCCGAGGCTGCGGCTACGACTGTTGTTGTCGCGGCTGAGCCATCATCCGCTGCTCCGGCGGCAGCGTCGACGACGTCTGTGGCCTCAGCAGTGTCCCCGGCTGCCCCGTCGCCGTCAGCGAGCAAGGCGGGGCCGGCCCACGGCCACGGCCACGGCGGCCACGGCCACAGCCACAAGGGCCCTATCCTCGAGAACCTCGACGACGCCTACATCCACTCTATCCACTCGTTCCCCCCGACATACATGAACGCCGACTTCCGCATGACCAACGACTCGCTCATCTTCGGCGAGGAGCTGCCTGCCGACTGGGACCCGGAGACGCACCCGTCGCAGCCGGGTCTTATGACGGCGCACATCGTGTCTATGACTCTGGCGTACTTCGGCGCGCTGCCTATTGGTGAGTCGAATCGTGGGGGGGTGGCATGGGTTGGGACAGTGTCTGAGCTGGGCAGGCCCCATGGGTGCTCATGGGGCAGTCCGTGCCGGAGAGCAGCTGAGGTGCTCGTGGCATGACCTGGGACCTGGGTATGCAGGCCGTGCACGACACTTCAAGCGCTCGGTCGCGAGCGAGTCCGAGCGCGAGCGTGACCGAAACCAAAAGTCACAATCCGGACATGCCTTGTGACTCTTGGCATCACCGGACGTGTTTACATGTCTCTCACTGCCACTCCGAGATCTCCTGTTGTATCCTCTCTATTGTTTCTCCTCCCGCTAACCTGCAGCCCTCTCTCTCCGTGCCGCCGACCACCCGTCGCACTACCTTGTCAATGGCGTGTTCCTGGCCATGGCCATCTTTGGCTGGCTCGCTGGCGTCGCGTACAAGGCGGCCATGCCTGATATGTGAGTTGAAGAATGGGATGGGGGCGGTACCTGAGTAGTGGTCGTGGTGGTGAGACGACACAGGCGCTGACAGCTAAGGTACCCCAATGCCAAGCACGGCACGATTGGTAACGTCCTCGTCCTCGTATCGATTGGCCTCGCGGTCCTCGACTCGCTCGGCCTGATCAAGGCGGGCATCGAGTTCTACCGTTCGGGCAACCGCGACTGGCGCTCGTTCTTCCGCCAGGCGATCACCAAGACCCACAGGGACAAGTTCACCGAGGCCAACAGGTACGAGATGGTCGGTATGATGCAGGACAACGAGCACGAGAGCGAGGACGGCGACGCCGCCGAGCGCGTTGAGCCCAAGGCCAGCAGCGGCCAGAAGCCCATCTTCGCTCTCGGCGACGAGGACGAGGACAACGTCGAGCTCGACTCGCGCCGCCCGTCCCCGCTCCGCCTCTCGTCTCCCCGCAACAGCACCGGCTCCGAGGGCACGCTCCAGGACACGCCGTCGAGCTCGAGCGGGTCTGCGCACATGTTCGAGATGGGTGCCGATCGCCACGCGTCCAGCTCCAACGGCAAGAAGCACATCAGCCGCTCCCGCGTTGGCGCGTTCGACCACCACGATGACGAGGAGGAGGATGTCGAGGGTGGGGCCGCTGGCCCCCGCCCTGCCTGGTCTGTCGAGGCTGGTGGTGCTGGTGCCACCCGTGGCGTCAGCAGGAGCCAGAAGGCCGCCCGCCAGGTTGAGATCCTCCTAACCTTCGTCCGCCGCACCCAGGTCGTCCTCGCCTACGTCGCTATCTGCTCCGGTATCCCCGTCTACGTTGGCATGTGCCGCGCTGGCTTCATCAACACCTGCGCCGCGCACATCATCAAGGGCTCCATCTTCTTCGGCTACGGTGTGCTCACGTTCGCGCGCTACCTCGGTGCCTACGCCGACCTCGGCTGGGCATGGAACCGCCGCCCTGCTGGCTCCAAGGCCGTCAGCGCCGAGATGGTCGAGTGCGCCGTCATCTTCACCTACGGCATCACCAACACCTGGATGGAGCGCTTTGGCGCGCAGCCCGGCGACCCCTACACCGTCAAGCAGGTGCAGCACATCTCGATCGCCGTCATGTTCTGGTTCGCAGGTCTCAGCGGCATGCTCCTCGAGTCGCGCCGCGTGCGCCGCATCTTGGGCTCTGCGATCACCGCTGGCTCGAACGCGCGCGTCACCCTGCCGCCCTCGTACGCGTTCAGCTTCAACCCCCTCCCCGCGCTCACTATCGCTGTCACTGGTCTCGCCATGGCCGCCCACCACCAGGACTACAAGTTCCAGGTGGCGATCCACTCGCTCTGGGGACTGCTCCTCGCCGGCGGCAGTGCGTTCCGCTTCCTGACGTACTTTTTCCTGTGGCTCCGCCCGCCCACAGAGAACATGCTCCCCTCTCGCCCGCCCACCGAGGTCCTCACGTCGTTCGGCTGGGCTGCGGGTGGCATCGTGTTCATGCTCTCCGACGAGGAGGTCGCATTCGCGGCGATGCGCTCCGGCTTTGACGATGTCATGGCGTTCTTGAACGTCACCGTCGCGCTCACATGTCTCATCTTCTGCTGGGTCGTGGTCGTCATGGCCGTCAAGGGCTATGCGCTGCTGCGGCTCACGAAGCGGGGCGGCGTCGCGGTCTAAGCAAACCCATTCTTCGGGGGGACACTAAACAGTAGTAGTGGTAGAATACATCTACCTGTAGAGTATGGCTATACCGCCCATCTAGCTATAGCAGGTTATATAATGGGCTTCAGCCCAGCAGTGCTGGGATAATGCATCGTAATGCTTCAGACGACAGCGCGAGCACTCGAGCGCAGCGGGAGTGAGAGCGCGGAGTGGTCTTCGTTGAGACCGTTAGCTCTGCTGGTCAGATCGAGCAGCACTCATGAGCATCGTGCAGCCGTTGCAGTATGTCGATACTAGACGTGAGAGTGTGTTGTCGCCGTCAGTCGTGTTGCTGCCTCGTCGTTCTCTTACGGGTCCGTCAGATGGGTCAGTCCATCGCTATCATCCGGTCAACGCTGTCAGTCAGCCTTCTGGCCGACATGCAACTTTAGTCAGAACAGCGACAAGCTTACTGCAAAGGCTACAGCCCTCCAACTACAGTAACTCATACTCCTCCCGCTGTACCGGTGCGAGAGTCGACGCGTCCGTGCGAACCGTCCACTCCCACTCTCCCCTCCCCTCGCGAACGAGCGTCGCCGCGTCCAAACTCCCAACCCACGTATGCACCTGCTGCCAGCGCCGACGCCGAGGCAGTAGGCATCACTGGCGCCGACTCCGCTGCTGCTTTTGATGTTTCTGAGAGCATTGAAGGCGATAGAAGAGAAGACAAACGACAACAGACGACCAGATCTCATCAGGGCAGAGTCGTCACGGCGACCATTTGTTCCGTCCTCCCCCTCGAGCTTCAGCATCGCCTCTTTGTGTCTGTCCATTCCATCGTCCATTCATTCTCTTGCCGTCGTCGCCGTCTTGCTGCTTCTAATTGTATCTCACGCAAGTCGTTAAGCCGTTCTCTTCTTCTGGCTCTGGTCTTGGTCGCTGCCCTCTTGGTCTGCTCAGTCTAGCTTTCCTGCACCGACACTAGCTCCGGCTCATCAAGTCGTCCTCGCCTCCAATGGCATCGACGCCCATACGGCAGCCGCGCGGCCCACCCGGTACAGCGTCGCCAGGCCCCCCGCCGCCAGACGCAGAGTCGATTCTGCGGCGCAATAAGACGGTCTCGACGCCGCGCTCGACGCTGGACCAGCCGAGCTACGGCGGCGGAAGCGGCGGAGGCGGGAGCAGCAGTGTCGGGTTCAACAGTGGCGGTGGTGCGTACGACGACGCGCCGGTCCCAGTCCCCGTGCAGGGGCAGCCGCAACGGCGCAGCTTTGGCGCCGCGAACATCGACTATGCGACTGCTGCCCGGCAGCTGCGGTACGGCGGCGGCGGCGGTGGTGGTGGTGGCGGCGGCGGAGGGTTCACGGTGCTGTCTGGAGCTGGGACTATTGGATCGACAGATGGGAGCTTGATTCGGCGGCAGAGCGCACGGAGCGACTTTGTGTCCCGCAAGTCGACGGAGGAGACGCTCATCGAGCACGAGGCGAGCGAGGAGGGCCCAGCGACCGAGCTCGGCGTGTGGGGGCGGAGTGGGCTGGGGCGGCAGAGCTCGTTGCCGTCGCGCAAGGGTGAGTGGTCGTGGTCGTGGGAGTGAGGTGTGGAGCTGACGCCGGCGATGTTATCAAACTCGACCTGCGCATTGAACACTATCTACACCCTCATGACTGGATATCTCAACTCTGTTCGGACGCCGTCGCTGCTGCTTGGTACACTTGGCCATCGTTGTCGTTGACGCCGTCGTCGACGTGATCCGCCACTGCCATGAACTACTGACTCTGACCTACTTCGCGACCACTGCCACTGCCATGCCTTTCACGTACAGTCAACGGCATCAACCCAGGCCTCTTTACACCAGCAGACATGCCCAACCCCCCGCCGCCGAGGTCGTCGGACGGGTCCATGCCTCCGCCACCACCTCGCCCGCCCAGGCGGGTCTACCACCCCAGCATCGACCAGTCGACCTCGCCCCAACCGCCGCCAGGGTCCCACTCGCGCAACCGCTCGCTCAACATGATGGTCAGCACCGACTCTCCCTACGACCCGTCGCCGACGTCCCCAGTCGCCTCGACGCCAGGGAGTGCTGGCCACGGTGCCCCCGGGGACTGGGCGGCGTCGCTCAGCTCCGCCAGCGTCGCGCGCACGCAAAGCCTCCGGAGTCACATGCAGCAGTCGCACTACTCTATCGACTCGAGCCTACTCGGCCGCAGCGCGAGTATGCGCACGCCCGGTGAGCTGTCGTACTCGCGCATGCCGCACTCGCCTCCGCCAGCCCAGCCGCCGTTCAGCCTTGCCACGCCGCCCCGCAACGCGCGTCACCTGGGCGGTAACGCGGGCGCAGGGTATGAGGGGTACGACGACGACCGGTCAGGTGCGACAGTGCGGCGGCACCAGAGCCTGACGCACGACTATGGTCGTGGGCGCGAGACGTCGCAGGCGCTGCTGTCGCTTGATCAGAGGGAGGATCTGCGCCGGCGGCTGGCGGCGTCGCCTGGTGCCCACTCGCAGCACTCGTCCGGCACTCCAGTGGAGGGCGGAGCGGGGACTGGAGCGGGGACTGCGTCCGGTGGCCGGGGCCACTCGCGCCAGAGGTCCGACATCGACGGTATCAGCCGGAATCTGTGGACACCGGGAGCGACTGGTGATGATGGGTGGAGTGATGCCGCGACAGCGCACCAGTTGCAGGAGGCGCTGGATCAGCTGTCGCTGAGGGAGAAGCTGGGCTCGGGTGGTGGAGCCGGTGGGATAGGTAGTAGTCTGGGTGCCGGTACTGGCACGGGCGTTGGAGCTCTGGGTGCTGGTGCTGCTACTGGTGCTGGGATCGGCGTCGGCGTCGGCGGCCTCGGAGCAGGTGCTGCTCAACATGGCCCCAGCCCCGGCCCTGGTCTTGGCGCCCCTGGCTACGGCCATGGCCAACGGGCCCCACACCCGCCACAGCTCGGCGACGAGCCGTCATGGGTCACCAACCTCGTCGGCATGCCCGGGCAGCCGTCGCCTCAGCCACACCACCAGCAGCTCTGGGACGAGCGAGGCGGTCCTCCGCCCGGTGGGAGTGCGGCACACGCGCCCTACGGTGCTGGAGGGTACGGCAACTGGCCGCCAGGAGGCAATGTCCCCGCCCCTCTCCTCTACCAGCAGCAGCAGCAGCAGCTCTACGCCAACCAGCAGGCGCAGCTCAAGCTCGCTGCGGGCCTCCCAGTCCACCCTGGCGTCCCGCTCCTCCCTCAGCCGGGGTACAACTATCTCGGCTCACCCTTCACCCCGGGCTACCTTAACCCCGGGGCACCCCCTGCCGCTGCCGCTGCTGCTGCTGCTGCTGCCGCCGCTGCCACACTCCCTATCCCACCACAGGTCCCCCTCTCTGCCCAAGACCTCGACGTGATCGAGCTCGCACGCAGCAAGGGTCTCAACCCCGCGACGTTCGACTGCCGCCCGCCTGCGGCCCGCTTCTTCGTGATCAAGTCCTACACCGAGGACGATGTACAGAAGTCGCTCAAGCACGGGGTGTGGAGCTCGACAGTGCTCGGCAACAGGCGGCTCGACACGGCGTACCGCGAGTTCCATGAGAAGGGGCCGATCTACCTCCTCTTCTCGGTCAACGGGAGCAGGCACTTCTGCGGTGTGGCGCGGCAGACCTCGCCCGTGGACGAAAACAAGACGTCGACCATCTGGGCACAGGACGGCAAGTGGCGCGGTCTGTTCACGCTGCAGTGGATCTTCGTGCGCGACATCCCGACGAGCGCGCTGCGGCACATCAGGCTCAACAACACGCCCGAGCGGAAACCGATCACAAACTCGCGCGACACCCAGGAGCTCGACTACGAGGCCGGGTGCGAGGTGCTCCAGATCTTCCTCGACTGGCAGCACAAGGCCAAGACGAGCCTCCTGCAGGACTTTGCGTACTATGAGCGGATGAGCGCGAGCCGTGAGCAGGGTGGAGGTGGGGGTGGGGGTGCAGAAGGTGCAGGAGGTGGTGGATCGGGATCAGGGACGCCGCACGGCGGCAGTGGGAGTGGACATGGGGGTCCGAGCCCGGTGCCGCTGAGGTCGGAGTCGAGTCCCCAGCCGCAGGCGGGGAGGAGGGGGTCGCACTCGACCCAGGGGAGGGGAGGGGGTGGGGGTGGGCAAGCGCCAGCGACGACGAGCTACAACAAGGCGCCGACGAGCTATAATCGCCAGAAGGGGCAGCGCGTGTAGGAAGGACTTCACTCAAAAAGAATGAAGTGGTTTTCCAAAGCGTGGAGGCACACGACGGTGGTGGTCTCGATCAGCGCGGAGACAGCACAGTGGGTAAGGGCTCAACCACCCGGGTGGGGAGTTCAATCATGTCGAGAGGGGGATTCAATCATGTCGAGATATAGAAGCCGCGCCAGCCGTGGGCGAGGAAGAGATAGTAGCAAAAGCAGAATAATGCACATAGGAGAGCTGTATATATCAATGCATGCGGCTGTGTGGTGTGCTGTACGAGTTGGTCTGCTTCATGCAGTCTTCTTGCCAGTACTGATTTTCTGGCTCACCCAGCTATCAGAATCCTCTTCCATCCGCTCTTCCCAGTCGAAAGGCGCATTCCTCTCCGTCCAACACTACATGCGAAGACGCCTTATGCCCACGTCTATCTTCATTGCTGCAGCATAGTCTCCTCATGACCCATATCAGTTCGACACCGATGCTGTCCGATATCGTCTTAACACATGCCCTTGCTGTTAATGTATGCTTCAACTCGTGTTGCCTCGATTCGAGGAAGTCGCCCACGGTCTTTTGCTATTACCACCCGCGCCTGTTTGCTGCCGTCCTCTTCCGTCGCTGTAGCTCGCTGCCCTTCATTCGCCCAGCTTCGCACGCTGTCCACCTGTCGTCGACAATGCTCGCTCACCCTCGTTCGCTGGTGCTCGCTTTGCTCGCTCCAGCTCACTCGGCCTCACTCCCACTCTCCTCCCTCTCCCCCTCTCGCCAAAACTTAAACCCATGCACCGTCCCCCGCACCTGCTCATCCCCCGGGTCCTCCTTGAACATCGGCCCTCTCCACTCCTCGGCCACCCGCTCCCACTTGAACCCCCTCCGCCCGAGCTTCGGCAAGAACGCCATATCCTCCGCAGCGAGATGCGGCCTGTGGTGCGTGAAGAACACATACGCCTCGCCGTCGTCCTTGAGCGTCGCGTCGACCGTGCGAATCAACGCTGCGTGCTGCGAGTGGTTGAACACGAGGTCGGAGAGGATCACGATGTCGTACTTGCCCTCGGCTAGCAGGGGTGTCACGTCCTTGCCCCAGGTGTGGCCTTGGACTGTGAGGGAGGAGGACGGGCCGAGGTTCGTCTCGGCGTTGTGGCGGATATTGTCGAGGAGAGGCTCGTCGGCGTAGTCTGTGGAGACTACCGTTGCGCCGGCGAGCGCACATGCGATCGACGGGAGGGCGCCGCCTGCTCCGAGCTCGAGGACGCGGGTGGTGGGGCGTCGAACGGAGGGAAGGGAGAGGAGATAGGTTGTGCAGGTGAGGGAGGTGTTCCATCTGGGGTCAGCGGAGCTCGAGCCATGCGTGCACCGCACGTATGGCGAGAGATGAATGGGGGGAGAGGTCGTGAGGCAGGCAGGCTCTGACGACCAGACAACAGGCATATCGTGATCGCACACAAGACCAGGGAGGAGAAGATCACCTTATGAGCCATGCACGTAGCTGGCTAGTAACCAAGAACTCCAGCAACCTTTCCGAATGACCTGTGATACCATCCAGGGCCAGCAGATGGATTCTCCAGCTGCCACTGTGCGCGCCACAAGTCGACTAGGAAAATATGTGCCAGGGGAGGAGCAGCCGTGCTCGTGGCATGGGAGCTCACCGGCTCACCAGCTAACCAGGAGGCATACGATGTCGACTAGAGACCCTCCGTACGAGAGTCGAGGCAACAGATGAGAAGACCTGAGCAGGAAAGCAGAGGTCACAGACCATCGATGACTTTTAGGTAGCAGCATAAGTCAGACAGCCATATGGCCAGCAACTCTGCCTCCTGCTCACCCCCTGCCACCTTGCCCTAACCCCCCACGCACCTCACATTCTCCTTTCACCCGAGCCACTCACAGATGATGGCCCCACAATGGATGACTCCCCACCAGCCTGATCACCACATCCCTGCTCCCCGACGGCAGCGCGAGCCCCACCTTGTCCGGGATTGTGTACGTCGAGTACGAGAACGGCGCGGGCTCAGGCGACGGCGAGCGCTAAGGTCAGCGAGCACCCAAGCACTGAATCATCCCCACCGCCCCTCGTACCCACCGGCATGAGATCCCCGAGCCCAAGGCCCTCGTCGTCGGACATGGCGTTTTGTGCAGCAGCAGGAGGTTGTTGTTGTTGACAAGTACTGTATCAACGTTCAGTTCAACTTTTGTCGAGGAGACCCCACGCCGATGTCCCAGGCACGGTGGTGGTGGTGCCATCGATGACTGTCTCTTTCATCGCTTTGCGCTGCGTCCGCGGCGGTGACAAGCATGTATATGGTAGCGAGCACGATGTACAGAGTAGCGAGCACGATCCCATCCATATGCATTGCCCATCTGCCCGCGGTGAAGTCAGCAACATGGCAAAACCACTCGACCCACCCCGCCCGCTATCCGCCACTCGGCCGGCAGCGTGCCGGTGGCGGCCGACGTCGCGCTCGACGAAGTGTGCGATGTCAGCATGTGTTTCTCCACGTTGGCCTCTTCTACATCTGAATAACACTCCTCTCGAGCAGTTGTCGAGCTCTGGAGGGGCTACCTGGGTACGATCACGGCCTCGACTTAGGAACTGCGACGACGACACGGCTTTGACATCGATCTGACACCCCTGTCTATTCCTCTGGCTACTCTCTACCTTGGACTCCATCTGAACCCCTTCCCGATGCCCCTCGGCCGCATCGCGCGTGCAGGCGCGGCAGCCCACAGCGGCGCCAAGCGTGCCCTCCATGCCATGCTGTTCGCGCTGCCGTCGCCGGGGTCGAAGGGGGTCGAGCTTGAAGCAGCACCCAACGCTAGCCCCACGACGCAGCAGGCGAGTGCGACGCCGGCGGTGACTGGTGCAGCTCGCAACGGGACAGAGCGGGCGCCAGGAGTGTTTCTCGAGGATGTGGGGCCGTTGTCCTTCGCAGGGAGTGGCTATGCGCTGGTCCTGCTGATCGTGGTAAGTAAGAAGACTACGGGAGGGGTCCGAGCTGCCGACTATGTCTAGATGGGACTACTGGGAATGGTGCCCTGCGGCGTGGACTATCTCATGCACCAACACCCTTCACTCTTCCCTCCCTCGCTCCCCTTTCCTCCCCCTGCTGTGGGCTCCTCCCCCTGCTGTCTTCGCGGCCCTGCTCGCAAGCTCGCAGGGCCGCTCCCCGCTCGACGAGTCGCTGACCCCAGTGCCTCCTCATCGACCGCATCCACAGCATCGTACAACGCCCCCGTGCCCCGCCGCCATTCATCCCCCGCCGACGAGGACTACGCGGAGCCCTCACAGCCCAAGTCCGCCGCGTCCTCACGTCCCCCAAGGCGCCGATGTTCGTCCGTCTCCCTGGGATCGTGGCTATCCTGCGCGCGTGGGCGCTGTTCACCGTGGTCACGGCGCAGGCGGCAGGTCTGTGGCCCGAGGGGATCGAGGCGAGGCTAGCCTCCTTATCGGAGGCAACTGGGCTTGCCGGGGTGGTGGGCAAGGTCCTCGCGTCGGGTGGTGGGTCGCCCCTCCGCTGGGTGTCAGAAGCGATTGCGACCGGACTCGACCGCCTGGGTGTGTGGGGCGCGAATATGCCCATGGGCCAGGTGTGCTGGACCATCTACATCTGCGTGTGCATTTCGCTCGTGTGTGGCGCGTTTGGCAATGGTCTCGATGGCATGTGAGTGGTGGAGCAGAACTGGGGTGTAGTGTAGTGCAGGGCTGATATCAGACGGAGGAGGGATCCAGCGACTGGCTTCAACCTGGTGAGTATGGCGATGCAGTGGTCGAACACGCTGTATGCCTCGGATGGCCCAATCCGAGCTGCCTAGTATGGCAATCGACTGCTCTGATCTCTCTAATCTGCTCTGGTCCTCAATGTTCAATGTATTCGGCTCAATGGCATGGCATTTGGGACATTGGGCGTCAGACCTAGAAGAAGCTGATGACAGTTCGGCTTCTCCTACCTCCTGCACATCTACTCGGCCCCACTGACAAGCGTCGACTCCAAGGGCCGCAGCAGACCAGATGTCCATGCTCTTATCCAGCTATGGATCGGGCTCACCGAGGTAAGTGCCACTCGCTCCCAGAGCAACCCACTTCCAGTCTACTAACGCCCCCCCCCCAGCTCGCCTGGCTTCAGGTCCTTGAACTCTCCGCCGACCTCCGCCGCAAGCTCCTCTACCCAACAGGCGTGTGCGGTCTCCTCGGCCTGATCCACTTTGTCTACGTCTTCTCCACGGCCCAGCTCCGCTTCCCAAGCTTCACATTCTTCACCCACATCCTCGCGCTCTTCACCTCGACCATCGTAGTCTGCACCATCACCGTCCGCGCCCTCACCCTCCTCTTCACTGTCGGCCACATCCCCTCGCCGGTTCTCTCCAGCCTCCTGCCGCACTCTGGCGCCTTCCCGTCTGCCGAGGATGACTTTGGCGTCGCGCTGCTCAAGCTCGGTGTCGCGTGCGTCGTCTCAACGCAGTACTCGGGCCTCCGGAATGAGCTCGCCACCGTGCAGGAGGCGCAGCCGTTCGTCCAGCTCACTGCTGATGGCGTTACTGCGTCGAATCTCGAGTCGGCCCCAGCGACGGGCTTCGCCAACCGCATTGACGACATCCGCGCCGCGGAGCTCAAGGACCCGCACAAGGACGACCCGATGATGCACCACCTGAACTTGTTCGTCAAAGCATGTGCGGAGCTCGCGCGGGGCTTGTTCTGGCACGCGGTGCTGTCGACGAGGTTCGGGCGGGGCGTATACAGGCAGGTGTGGCGGTTGTGGCAGATGCGGTGGTGGTATGGTCCGAGGGGATGGAGGGTATGGCGGAGGGATGCGTGGCGGGCGCCGCTGCATCTGCTTCTGGTGGACACTGAGCCGCCGATGCTGAGGCTGTGGGCGAAGAACTCGGCGGCGGCGGCGGTGGCAGCAGCAGCCGCGAGGGGAGCAGCAAGCTCAGGGGAGGAGGCAGTCGAGGAGGTGGACGAGTACGAGCCGCTAGGCGACTACACGTACGACCAGGTGCTCCGGGGAGAGGTGGAGTTTGCCGACGACGAGGACGACGAGGACGACGAGTGGGTCGATGACGGGGAGGTGGATGACTCGGCAGCGCCATCAGATACAGAAGACGACACGGCGACGCTGTACCGCGACTTGGTGCGCGGTGGTGGGGAGGAGGAAGAGGATCACGGGGAGGAGAACATGCAGCCGATCTTGCTGGCGCATCTGACTTCGTCGTCGACGTCGTCGCCGCTCACGCGCAGGCGGTACGCGGCGATGCTCGCCTCTCCGCCTAGTACGCCCCGGCGCGGAGGTGAGGCGGTGGCTATGAGCACTGCCCTCAGCCCTTTGCACGATCTCTCGCTCGAGCGCAGGAACGGCCTCGAGCATCAGAAGACGGCGCAACCCCGCGACGAGTGGGACGACGAGCGACGGCACGCATGCGTCGTCTGCATGACGTCTGTGCGGGATATCATCCTGTGGCCGTGCAGGTGTTTGCTGATGTGCAATGACTGCAGGGAGAGTCTGGCGGCGAGGCTGAGGGCGAAGGATCACAGCTGTCCGAACTGCCGGACCAAGGTGGATGGCTACAGTCGCATCTTTGTGCCCTAGTCGTTCTGTTGGACACGGGACACGGGCCCGGGGACAGAAGGAGGCTACAGAGAGGTAGAGGTGGGGTCAGTATCAGTAGTTGTCCATAGCAATTGTTCATGTTCATGTACTCTTTGGCATGAGACCAGGTATTGCTTCATGTGTAAATCTCTCTACCAATTGTACTGTAGGCATTTCCAGCACACCACGTCCAGCGCACCACCGCCGCTAGTCACCATTCTGCCCGGTTGCAGCGCGTCTTTTCACGTCCCAGGTCTGCCCTATGAGTGCACCTTGAGCTCCATCCAATGCACCTCAATTCCTACCGCTACTTCCTGCTCGTCCGACATGAACAGGGTCCTCCTAGCGCAGATCCACTGCTCACAGAAGTGCCACTACTCGCCTTCCTGCCCCTCCCACTCATGCATACAATCTCTTCTACAGCACCACATCCCTCCTCTGTCCCACGCCCACCCCCCTGCCCCACCCTCTACTCTCCCCCTGCCTTGATCCTCCTCCAAATCATGTTGCAACACCAAAACCATCGGTCAAACTACCACCACACCCTCTCCACTCGGAGACCCCGGGTTTTGGCTCCGACATCAAGATTTTGTGAATTCTCCTTCTCATCCCCCACATCCGGACACCAAGACATCCTCCTTTCGACAGCGACGCCTGCACCTCCTTCATATCTGTGGGCATTGACTGCTCTGCTGCTTGCTCTACTCTGTATCCTGCCCATCGCACTGCCCGCTCGACGCTGGCCCCGTGACCACCTACCTCCCAAAGCCAATCGACATTGCCTGCCTGCCCACCGGAGCGCGCCACTGAGCTCACCCCGCATATATACTCGACCATCGAGCTTGAAGCACAAGCACCCTCGCATCGCCCACCATGTCGCCTGTTGAAGTGTCTGCGCCTGTGAACGCGGCGTACCCGTCGATCAAGCTGTTCACTGGTGAGTGGGTTGGGGGCGAGGGGTTTGGCGGCGGAGGAGATCGCACGTGCGGAGTGGTGAAGGAGAGGTGTGGAATGATGGCGATGGCCGTGGTGGTCCGAGCGGGCAGGGGGAGGGAGAAGAATTGGGTCTGGCTGCTGTGGTGGTTTAGGGCAAGAAGACGGGATGGAGACGTTGGACGTGGACTTCGATACGGACTGCTGGCTTGCTGGCTTAGCTCAGTGGTCTCTGGCTCTTATCTCTGGTGCTTGCCGGTCTGATATGGCATCGCTTTGGCCTGATTGCCATGCTCCTGCTGCTTCCCTCCCCGCGGGTCTGCTCCTGCTACCCCTCTCTGCTTCATAGCAGCCTTGCTGCACTACCACAACACTGCCTGCTGGAGCTGACTCTTAGGCACCTCCCACCCCGAGCTCGCCAACCTCATCGCCAAGCGCCTCGGCATCCCCATCGCGCGCGCAAACGTCCACCAGCCGCCGTCGGGCGAGACAAAGGTTACCATCGTCGAGAGCGTGCGCGACTACGATGTGTACATTGTCAACACAGTGAGTGAAGGGCCGGCCTGACCGAAATAGTAACCGGGCTGACTTCAGAACGCCGGCGCTGTCAACACCGCGCTCATGGAGCTCTGCATCATGATCCACGCGTGCAAGATCGCCTCGGCACGCCGCATCTCGGCGATCATCCCGCACTTCTTCTACGCGCGCCAGGACAAGAAGGACAAGTCGCGTGCGCCGATCACGGCCAAGCTTGTGGCCAACATGTTGCGTGAGGCCGGGTGCGACCATGTCATTGTGAGTGAGAGATTAATTTCGCAGGGGGAAAGGGCGGCAGGGAGAAAAGGACAAGAAGAGTGAAATGAGGAGTCGATGAGGGGGTCGATGGGAGCAAGCGTGCAGAGAGGGCAACAATGATGTGGGCAGAGGATCCGGTGGGAGACGGCCGGATAGAGATACTAAGACGTTGTCGCAGAACCCAACAGGACGACAGCGGACGTGTGCTGCCCATGATACGAGCTTCTCTGACACCAGACTATGGACCTGCACGCTTCCCAAATCCAGGGCTTCTTCGACGTGCCCGTTGACAAGTGAGTATGAGGTGGTGACTACCGCTGACATCAGCGTGAGTATCTGTCTGAACCGAAGCTGCGTGCTCGACAGCAAGAGACTACCTTCTTTCTGCTATACGAGGTGTCAGGGCAAATCATGGCCTCGTCATCCACGTATGAACGTCGCTGGCGCTGTGTTGCTTTTGTAGAACGCGAGGTGCCTCGGTCTTTTGCGGCTCTGCAGAGTGACCCTCGCAACCCTCGCAACACTCGCTGCGCTCGCGTCGCTCGTGCTGCTCGTGTACTAACTACAGCTCTACGCCGAGCCCCTCATGGTCCACTACATTCGCAACACCATCGACGTCAAGAACTGCGTCATCGTTTCCCCCGACGCCGGCGGTGCCAAGCGTGCCACCTCCATCGCCGACCGACTCAACGTCGAGTTCGCCCTCTTCCACAAGGAGCGCAAGCGCGCCAACGAGGTGTCCCGCATGGTTCTCGTCGGCAATGTGCAGGGCAAGGTCGCCATCCTTGTTGACGACATGGCCGACACATGCGGGACCCTCGGCCTTGCGTCCCGCAACCTCCTCGAGGCGGGCGCGACAAAGGTGTACGCGTTTACTACGCACGGTATCCTGTCTGGACCAGCACTCAAGGTCATTGAGGAGAGCGGAATGGAGAAGCTGGTGGTGACGAACACGCTCCCTCAGAAGGAGAAGGCAGATAAGTGCGACAAGATTGAGGTGTTGGATGTTGCGCCGGTGCTGGCCGAGACGATCAGGCGCTCGCACTTTGGAGAGAGTGTGGTGAGTGCAGCGGCGGCGGCGGTACGGCGGCGCGGCGCAGCCGTCGTGCCGCTGCCACCAGCGTCCAAACATCACAGATGCCGCTGCATACTGTGTCCCTCGACAACATCGCTGACCCCAGTCCTATCTCTTCCACGAGGTGCCGAGCTTTGCCAACGGAGTTTAGAGAGTGTACACTGTATGAGATGATGCATGATTCCACGAGCGGCGGCGCGGCGGAGCGAGCGAGCGAGCAGGCGAGGGGGGCGGAGGTCATGGCTTTTGCTTCTGGCTCTGGCTCTGGCTCTGGCAACTACGAACTATATTGCTCCTTGATGACCAGGTGCTTCACCCATATCTCGTAGAGACAGCTGACAGGGCGTTATTGCACCCTCCTCAGTCAACTTTCTGTCGCCTGTCGTCTCCTGCGATCGCTTCCCAACTCCCACGCTCTGTCGCTCTGCTCACCAACTCTGTGTTGCTCAATCATTGGATCAATACTCGACCCAACATCGAAGCCAGGTGCCACACCGCCACGGCGGGAGCAAAAAAGTCAACATTGCACCTCCACGCGTTGTGCTCGATGACAACAACGGCGAGCAAGGGTATTTTACTTTTGTCCACTTCAACAAACTCTTTCGCCATGGCGTAGGTGTACACCTCGGGGTGACGCACTGACCACAGGCTTTGGGACATCATCTCGTCGTCGGTCGTGCTTGTGCTCTTCCTGGGCGTGGCTTGTGAGTGTGGCGGCGTCGCCGAAGGATGGGCACGGCAACAGCGCGTCGCGAAGGGACAGCAGGGGTGGGCAGCAGCATGGACAGGTCGGTCCAGGGAGGTGCTGGTTGTGGACTTGTTCCTCAGGAAGTTAGCTGCCTTGCGAGGTGCTGTGGGACTGTTCTCGCAGTTCAGTGTGCTGCCCTGACCTGACACTTTTCTGATGTGAATCTCATCGGTTGCTCGCCTGCCCTTTTAATCGTATTTCTCGCTCTCCTAGCCCTACAAGTAGCCTCCCGCTAATGGCAGACGCCGTCATCCTCGCATCCCGCAGCGTGTCCAAGACGTCCGAGAACACATCCAAATCCCTGGCGTCCAAGGGCGTGACCTACAAGGACGGCAAGGTGACCGTCAAGACCGACCGGCCGGCAGTCTCGCGCGACGACCAGATCGCAAAGGCGCAGGCGACCGTCGCGCGCGCAAAGGACAAGGTGCGCTCGCGGCCTGATGCGTTCCATGCGGGGCCGGAGAAGTAAGTAGGATATCAGCTGGGTGTGCGCAGGAGGTCGCTGACGGTAGCAACTCGCCCTCGAGGGGTTTTCAGCGGACCAAGAAGCTCGACTAGGTGATGCATCGTTATACTTGTGATCGTGTGCTGTGGTTTGCAGCATGTGCTGCTATCTTTGCTATGCTCTTTGCTATCCTATGGCTCCTCAATGCCATCAGACACCTCGTCGATGCTGTCGGCTATGCCACACACAATGCTACACACACGGCGGGACTAATTCCATTTGCCACCCAACAGCGACAACTCGTCGAACTCGTCTCGTTGAAATGTCTTCTTGGCTTTGTTGTTGTCTCTTTCCAATCCTTGACCATACCTAGTGCCGCCCGGATCGCACGCCATGGCAGTTCCGCTCAACGTGCACCCGCACTTTCACCCGGAGGAAGCGGCGTCAGTGGCCACGGAGCTGGTGCAGAGTGGGTTGAGGAGGCAACAGGCTTGCTGACAAGCAGATCTGGACAACCTGCCGGGAGAGGTCAACTTTTTGCTGCTGGAGATCAGAGAGAAGGATGAGAGGATAAGCCGTGAGTGTTGAAGAACTTGGGGCGGTGTTGCGGATGCGTTTGAGGTCATTGCACAACGATTCATCAGTCCGGCGAGTTGGCTGTACCATATCTACACATGAGCTCGACTGCTCCTCAATCGAGGCTGGCTTTCGCACTGCATGATGACGGCAAGCGTTGCCATGTTTCGATGGCCTGTACGCCTGCGGATGGCCGTTCGCTGGGAATAATGGGATTGCTTGTGTCGGCTGGCACGCCGAGCAAAAGCGTATCAGTCATGCTCACGAGCTCATACTTTGTCGTCTGCCGCAAACCTCAAGAGACCGTTAGGCCCAATATTACTCTGGAAGTGAAGGGGCGGAGAGAACTACAAGTGCTGTCCGGACTCCGAGAAGTTGCTGTTCGGCGTCGATTGGCAAACACAAGCGCCAAATGCATTTGATTGCTTTCAAACGGTAGCAGCGACAAGTGAAGATCGCTCGATGTGTTCGCGACCTATCCAAGCTGCCGCACTCGCTCATCAGTGCTCGCAGACTCGCTTCGTTTATTCCTCGCCACCGCTTTTTTTGCTCGTGTCCACTCGCTGGTGTCCGCTTGCTCGTGTCATCTCCGCCGGCTCATCGCAGCCTGTGCACTCGCTTCGCTCGTGCCCTGGCCGCCGCTGACCCCAGAACTCCTCACCCGCATCAACACCCGCCACCACGGCCTCACCAAAAGCGTCAAAAACCTCACCCCCACAACCACCCCCGCAGCCGCGACCTTCCCCCTCCCCATCCCCGCCGGCGCCCCGCTCCCCGTCGCCCACCTGTCCACCAAGGACGCCCAGAACATGGCCAAGATCCAAGCCGAGTGGGCCAAGATCGAGGCCCTGCAAGACGAGAAGATCAAGCTCGCCGAACGCCTCGAGCGAATAGTCGGGCGAGCACGCGAACGCGCCAAAACAGAGTGGAAGCGCGTCGGCGGCATGGACGTTGACGAGCTCGACGCAGCGGACGTCAAGCTCGGCGATCTTGGCAGCGCGGACGTCCTCTTGCCCTCCAGTGGTCTCGGGAGCGGGCACAAGCGGCGGAATAAGCCACCACTTGTTGCGTCGCTGTCGTCCAGTTCTGTTGCTGCGCGAGGCCAGAGCCCCGCATCAGGAGGCAGTATGCCCCCACCACCTGCGCCGAGGGCGAGCTCGGGTTCGGTTGGCAGGGGGAGGAAGGCACGGGATCAGAGCGCGACGAGTGCGGCGAGTGCAGCGAGCGAGGGGGATGTCGAGGCGGAAGTGGAGGCCGCGGACGCAGAGGTCGAGCCGGACGACGCGTTGTACTGCTTCTGTCAGCAGAAGAGCTATGGCGAGATGATTGGGTGTGATAATGACAAGTGCAGGTATGAGTGGGTGAGTAGGCCGCGAACGAGCGGGCGAGCGCAGCGAGCTCAGCGAGGGAGCGGCGCTGAGCACTGTCGTGAAATCGCGAAGAAATGTGCACGAGAGGCTGGCGTCACGACGACCAGCTCACCTGCCAGCTCGATTGTGCAGCGAGCTGCTGCGTGGACTGTTGCACCATTTGCGATGGCGATGCGCCTGATCTGCTCAAGCCTCAAGTCCCCAGAGCGACCCGGCTGACCCCAGTTCCACGTCAAGTGCGTCAACATCAACGGCCCGCTGCCGGATACATGGTACTGTCCCGACTGTGTACGAACCCTCGGGCTCAGCTCGAGCGACGGCCGCAAGGACCGCAAGGGGCGGAAGAAGTAGGGGTAGGGTGGGGAATGTATGTATACTATGTTGTGCGACAGGTTACAGATTGATACCTGAGGTTGGTCAGCTGGGCAAGGGTGAATAGCGCAGATGAGTCCTCCAGGAGTTGTAAGACCGCACAGAGCGGGAGCAGGTACTAGTAGGCGGCCATGTCGTGTAGCTATCCACAAACGACATCCTCCGTTGCTGTCGGCCCCATTTTCCGTTCATTAGGAGACATCGCAGCACGCAGTTAGTCGCTAACAGGCCCCGGTCTAACAACACTGCATCTGATAACACTACATTGGCGCGATGATTGATGACGACTTTGCGTCGGAGATCTGGTGTCAGCGAGCTCTTTACCTACTACACCGCAGCAATGTAGCGGGCAGCAGCAGGGCTCTTGGATGCGTGACTGTGCTGCTATGGGATCCCCCCAGACAGTTGGCCAGTGAATCAGTTCTGCAGAGGAGCAGGGATCACTAATCAAGCCGAGGCCAGCAGCGGCTACTGGCAGCAAGCCAACAACGCTACCAAAGCTCTGCGAGGCGCGATACTGCTGCAGCCACATTGCCCGACCCCGCCGACGACAGCGGCTGCGCCGCTGCCGCCCCCCTTCTCCGCGCACCGCCCTCGCTTCGCGAGGGCGGCACGCCCACTCACCGTTCGCAACACATAATCCGGCCCCGCCTCGGTGATGTACCGCACCCACGGGAGCGCCTGGTACCCGCTCTTCTCCACAATCTTAAGGTATCGCACCTGCACGCCCGAGACGGTAAAGTATGGGATCTCAAACTTGATCGAGATGGGTATGCGTCGTGCCTCCTCACCTGTGGATACTGATGGGAGGCCGAAGTGTGCGCGCATGAGGTATTCTTTTCCGCCGCCCTGGGGTTAGTGCCAGGACCTACGAGGCGAGCGCAGCGAGCCGAGTAGGGCTGGCAGCAATCAATCCGTGTGATCGACGAGGTTGATCACGATGAAGATGCCTTATCATCCGCATCACTGCACTTGGTCTCTTCCCAATCCAACACACTCGCTGCGCTCGCGGTTACAACGCGACACGCCTCGCTGCGCTCGCCGTGTTGCTCGTGCTACTCACCAACTGCTTCAACTTCCAACAGAATGCACTCTTCTCCGGCATGTACACCACCGACCCTGAGTTTGCCCTAAACTTCGGACTATCCGCATCCTCTGGCACTGGCACGAAGATCTCCACATTGTTCGCCGTGCTCCGTCGCTTGAACTGGCCCCGCACCTTGACCATGTACTCTACCCGTGATCCGCGGTACGACTCTACGCTCGCCTCTGCCCAGATGAGCGGCTTTACTGGCGAGTTGAGGCGGTAGCTCATGAGCTCGAACTCGCCGTCGGGGGGGATGAAGGAGATTGTGCGGTCGTTTTCGAAGCGTGACAGGCGGACGCATTGGTGGAATTTGACGTCTTCCATCTCGATGGCTTTGCCTCGGGCGGCTGGCGTTAGCAGCGCAACACGGCGAGCGCAGCGAGGCGTGCTGCGCGCGATTAACAAGGGATCACATGAATTGGGAAGTCGAGGTAGAAAGGCGAAGAGATGGGAAAGAGATTATCACCAGAGAGGGTGAACTCGAGGGAGGACATAAAAAAGGTAAAGGGATGAACCGGAATGCTGAATCTCTACTCACCCCGCCCCGTCGTCTCGAACATGACCTTGTCGTTCAATCCCAATCGCAACTCTGGCATACCCGACAAGTAGCACTTCATCTTCACTGCGCCCAGAATCTCGGAGCGCACGACATTCCCCTGCGCATTGACGAGCATGTTGACACTCTCCACGACGTCGAGGAACACCTCGTTCTTCCTGTACCTGATTCCCTCGGAACGCCACGACACCGCATTGGTCACCGCCATCGGTGGCCGCACCTGCACCTCGAGCTTGTGGCTCTCTTGTGTGATGTACTCTTGGAGAATCTTGGACTCTGTTGTTTGCGGGTAGCCAAAGTCCATCATCTCGTCGAGCAGTTCGTAGATGATGACAAAGTTGTCGCGGATGGACTCTTCCTCGACCTCTTTGAAGTACTCGGTGAGGACGGAGACGAGTTTGTGGAGGTAGAGGATGATCTCGGCGGCGTTGGAGTTGCGCTTGGAGAGGGCGAGGACTGCAGTCAGCGACAGCTCGCGAGCGGCGACTGCGAACGAGCGCAGCGAGTGAGCAGGAGCGCGAGCGGCTGGAGCGGACTTCGCAGTAATTATGCGATTATGCGATGTCGCACACCATCAACTGCCCTTCTGTTACATGAATAACTCGCTCTCCATCTCCTCACTGCTCCTCCATCTTCTGTCTAGCACGCCTTACTCCAGGCAACACCTCACCATCGCCTCTACTCACGATACAAGTTGTTATGCCTTATGTGCATGTAGTTGATCCCCTCGTCGGTAAAGCACGGCTGCACGGGGACGTTCTCCTCCTCCATGTCGAGGATCAGGGGGAGGAACTTGTCCACGCACGAGGTCGGCACGTCATCCCGGTACGACCGTTGGATGAGGGACTGCTGTCAGCGAGCTCCGAGCGAGCCCCGAGCGGAGCGAGGGGCTTCGCTCGGGGCAGCTGGTGTCAAGGTCGGCTGAACAAAATAGCTAGCAGCACAGAAGACGTTATGTCCCATATACCTGTTGCTCCAGCTCATTTTCTCGACGAGCAATCCCATCTCGTCGACACATGACCTCTCGTCGACCACAACGCTCGACCCCGACCCCATGCCACTCCGTACCCACCTTGCCCTTGACATCTAGAATCGCGACTGCCGTCAGCCCCGCCCCTTCCCCTGCACCCACCCAGACTCGCCATCCTCGCGATGCCTTCTGTCGTCTATGCTATGCAAATGCGATTGTTGACACCTCGTAGTCGACACTCGTAACTCTCATAGTGGTCATTGCGGCGTGTCCAAAAGGGAGGGCCGGATATATTCACCACGTGGCTCCCGATCTGACGGACGCGTCGAGGAAGGTGCCTGTAGTGTCTGGAATCTGGGTCGCGAGGAAGGTGGAGGTGGAGGCGGGTCAAGGGGGAACAGGGGGGTCGTGTCGTGCTTGTGTGCTGGATGTGATCGGGTGTGGGTCTGGGTATTCTTGAATCTTGAATCTTGACTGTTGAGCATTGTTGCTTGTTGATGATGGGTACGGGGAGTTGAAAGTGAGATTGGACGGGCGTGGAAGTTGGGAGGTCCAGTCGTTCGAATTGGGGGAGGGGGGGGGGGGGGGGGGAGGAGAGAGGAGAGGAGGGAGAGCTGACGGCAGGACGACGAGCTGGTTCCGACACAGACTGAGGGGTACAAGGTGGGTAGAGGGGGGGAGGGGGGGGGGGACCGGTGAAGAGGGAGGGACGCAAAGGGAAGGGGGAGGAAGAGGGAGGAGGGAGGAGGGAGGCAGAGAGGATGAGGAAGGAGAGGAGAGGAGGTATAGAAGGGAGAAGAAGGAGTAGAGTGGTCAGGATTGGGCGGTAGGAAGAGAGGAGGGAGAGCATTCGTCTAGCTAGATCCAACACGCTGACCCCAGGTCGGACAGACCAAGACTGTGGCCGAACTCGCGGCGCTTGACCAGGTGAGTGATGATCGGTCTGCAGGAGCCATAAATATACTGCGTAGCTCTGTCGTGGCGCTGTTGGCTGTTGGCTGTTGGCTCCTGATACTGGCTTCTGTACATAGGAGGAGCTGCTGGCTTCTGTACATAGGAGGAGCTGCTGGCTTCTGTACATAGGAGGAGGAGGAGCTGCGACAAATCAGCAGGCCGCAGGACTTGCTATGGCTCATTACGCCAGCTATTACTTTCTATGAGCGCTGTGGCATTGCAACGATGCCACCGCCACAGCTGTACAATGTTATGAGCCTGCAGTGTTCCTGTACCATTGCTGCTGCACTTGCCGCTCGCTCGCCCCTCGCTTCGCTCGGAGCTCGCTCACGGCAGGAAGACGAATCCCTCCAGCGCTGGAAAGCCTCCCTCGGCCTCACTGGCCCTGCTGCCTCTGGAGCTCCGAAAAAGGTCGTCCCGAAGACGCTCTTCCTCACCTCTCCGCAGAAGGAGAGCGACATTGTGATCGACCTGACGCAGGGGAATGTGAAGAAGGATTCGGGTGAGTGACCTGGCAGGCCGGTAGGCCTGGCAGGTCGGGCGGGTGCATCGAGGAAAAGGCGGAGGAGGGAGGAGGGAGGAGCGGAGGAGTGGGAAGGGGACTGAGAGGTAACTGGAGGGAGTGGAGGGACTGGGAAGGAGTTTGGAGGGACAGGGGGGAGATTTGGGAGGGATTGGGAGAGGTGTCTGGGAACGGTATGGGGTATGGGAGGGACGATGCCTTAAGGCATTGGAGAGGACTGGGATGACGGTTGGGAAAATGGGACTGCACTAGAGGACAGACACTGACCGCAGTGACGATCAAGGAGGGCGTCGAGTACAGTGTGGGAATCACCTTTGTGTAAGTGCTGCTTGTTTAGGCGTGAACAGCAACCCCTGTGGCAGACTCCTTAGCATTGTGGGATACGAGAAAGGCATGAGGAGGTAGCAATGAATGTCATTGTGACTATTGCCTCTAGAGCGAATCACAGCTATGGTGTCTGTCCCTCTACACGGCTGGTTAGGCAGACGATATCTGTGTTTCTCCCTCTGACCCTTGGTCGCCCAATAGCTTCCCGCGTGCTCGTGGCTCGTGGCTCGCTATCGCTCGCCACTCGCCACTCGGTGCTCTCGCTCACCCCAGCGTCGAAAACGAAATCGTCTCGGGCCTCCGCTTCCTCCAGGTCGTCAAGCGCGCCGGCATGACAGTGGACAAGACCGAGGCGATGCTGGGGAGTGTAAGTGGCATAACAGACTCCGCTGACAGCAGTATGGGCCGCAGGCGCAGCCGTACCAGAAGATCGTGAGTGTTTCTGCACACTGTGATGGCGTGGTGGGCTACAGAAGAGCTGGCCTCTCTCAAGGAATATAATATGTGCGGCTCTGATCTAGGAATGTGGGCACTCAGCCAGCATGCTGGTCCTTGTGCTTCACCTCATCTCACTACAGTGTCGTGATGCTAGCTGCTGTGTGTCCTACGCCTACTCTCCTATCTCCCCTGCCCCCCCCCAACCGTCTTCTGTCTTCATGGTCTCCGCTCTCCGCTCTTCCATTTCCCGCTTCCCCTCTTCCTCCCTTTTCCATCTTTCACACTTCCCTTTTCCTCACTGTCCCTTTTCCCCTCTCTTCATTCCCTCTCCCAATACTTTCCTCTTCCCTTCCTTCTTTCTCCCGAACCCCTCCCTCCCCCTCCTTCATGGGCCCCTCTCCTCTACTTCATACCCACTCGCCCAGCTATCGCTGTGCTCGTCGCCCACCCACCCACTCCGTTTATGTTGCCACTCGCACAGCTATCGCTGTGCTCGTCCGTCTCGTCACCCCCTCGCCCACTCGCCCAGCTGCGCTGGCCTCGTGGCCTCGTGTGCTCGTGCTCACTACAGTTCGCCTCCGAGGAAGCACCAACAGGCATGCTCGCACGCTCTGGCACATACAACGTCAAGACGCGCATCATCGACGACGACGGCAACAAGTGGCTCGACGACTTTGAGTGGAGTGAGTTGGTTGCTCGGGCGGGGGAGGTGGTGCTGACTGCTAGGCTTCAAGCTCGCCAAGGAGTGGTAGTGTGTGTGTGTGTGGAGGGGTTGTGTGGGAGTATTATAGTGATATGCATAGTGTCCGTGCGTGCCAGAGTGGCAATATCTCTCTACAGTATTGTAGTGCTGGGGGTGTGTGAATACGACTCACGACTCACCGACTCAAAGACGACCAGGTTGGAAGTGCGATGACTGGCTGAGGGGAGAGGGAGAGGGTGATTCAGTGATTATCACTAGTGATCTCGCATGATCACCTACAGTATGTAGCTATGTACAGTAGGTACAAACATACAAATCGAGACTGAGCACGCACTCGACTGAAACAAACGACAAACGAGCTGATGGTCATTGCAGGTCGAGAGCTGGTCGTACATGGTCGCGGTCGTCATGCCTGTCAGTATGTCAGTATGTCAGTACGACGGATGAAAATGCTCTGGCATGGCACACCCTGTGGCAGTCACACGAGCACTACTGTACTATCTCTCCACACTGGCCCGTGTCTCACCCCAGCCTCACCCAGTCTCACCCCCAGTCTTATGCATGCACAGCATCACTCTTTCATGCATCCATCGCCTTGCTTCTACGTGCGCCGAGCCACAATGGCAACATACGAGCTGGTCGTGCGCACGGACGAGTGCCACTTCCAAGTTGCAAGTTGGCCACAAGCTCAGCTAGCTTAGATCGTCATTGATGGCTCCCCCGGCATGCCCGGCATCGCCTACCCTCTCGCAGGGCATCATCGACATGCTGCATGCATAGCCCTCCCGAGTCCCAAGCCCTACCCATGACACGAGCTGCAAGTTGTTCCACATGCATAACAGCTCTACTCCACTCTCATCTAGACCCAGATGCTTTCTGCCATGCACGCTGTCACTGCTGGCTGCTGGCTGCTGGGCTGCTGCGGATCCTTGGATCGACGGATGAAACGCGACGCGCCCGCGCCACTGACGCCGACGCGCCGGGTGTGCCAGTGCCAGATGTGACCAGGGTAAGGGGGTGGGGTCGTATAAGCAAAACTGGCGTTTTTATAATTGAACAGGCAGTAGTATTAGCACCCACTAGCGGTAATCGACCTGGATATTATTATGTGACAGACTGGGGCCGCAAAAGCCAAGTCGCTACCAGTAGTACTAGTAGTGAATGCGCAGCAGGGTCACTCACTACTGTGCGTTACTCTCCGCCTATGTGACATGCATGTGACAGACACTGCGAGAGCTCTGTCACACAAGTGATCGACACCAGTCACGATAAACGATTGCGCATGATAGAACTGACGAGCATGACCCCAAGTACGAGGCTTCACGGAGTCCTTGTTCTTGGGGCCATCCATTGAAAGAGGTTAGTGTCAAAACGGTCAGAGGTGTCACACGATGGCAGCAGGTGCCACATGTGCCACTCAGCATGTGTGAGGCTGGCTACGACGGAGTTAGTTGATCGTTCAACGTTTGCGACGTGCAGAGCAGTAAAGTAACACAACATCATAGAGGCCTAGATAGCTAGCTAGGACGATCAGTTTGTGCGCAATTGTGCAATCCGTTCGATGCAGGAGATTATTGAGCATCAATCAGCACAGAGAGAGCAGTTGGGCGATGAATGAATGAAATGAATGAATGCATGCATGAATGCATGGATGCTATGCAGGATGATCTGGGTCGATCATATCAGTAATGCCACGTAAATAGTGCCAAATAGGAGATAGTATCATTTCCTATTGGGGGTGCTAGGCAATGCATTATCACACTTCTAATCTCCTTCTAATGCTGATCCTAATCCCGCCCTCCCGTGGCACGCCATTTTCGTCAAATTCACGCTGGGCGCCGTCTTTTCACCCGGGGGGGATTAGGATTGCATCTAGTCAAAGTATAATGGGCATGGCCTCTGTCCTAATCCATTATCATATCCATTCCTAATACCTAATACCCTCACAGCCACCACACCGCACACCGCACACTGCATCCACCTGGCACCTGGCACCTGGCACCTGGCTGCTGCGTACATCCGCGTCCACTCGCCATCCCCTGCTCTACTCTCATCACTACTCGACTACAGCATCTTCCATCTTCAGCTCTCTGCTCGACGCAGCATACTCTCTACACCTGCTAACCCCCACAACACCTACGCATCATGTCGGAACTCAGGCGCAAGCTGGTCATTGTCGGTGCGTGTCGTGTTCATTCGTCTCTGGGCTGCCCCTCCCGCCGCCGTGCCCAGCCACCACCACCACCATCAGCATGTCGACAGTACAGCTCCTGTGACTGCTACACTTGCAAGGATGCATGCCCACGGCGACATGCCCACCACCACCACTATGCTCTACGCGTGCACAGCATCCCCATTCTATCGCGTCTCCAGTGCCCGACCACGACCACCCGCTGACCCCAGGTGACGGCGCGTGCGGCAAGACCTGTCTGTAAGTGTGACACGACACGGACGGAGCAGCACACCCAGCATGCATGCATCCAGGCTGACAACGTGCAGGCTCATCGTGTTCTCCAAGGGCATGTTCCCTGAGGTAAGTGTAGAGGTGGGGTCGATGCGTGCTGGACGGCGCTTGGGCCTACGTTACAAATCGTTCAATCCGCACCCCCCCCCGACCACCGCTGACCCCAGGTCTACGTCCCCACCGTGTTTGAAAACTACGTCGCCGACGTCGAGGTCGATGGCAAGAAGGTCGAGCTGGCGCTCTGGGATACCGCAGGGCAGGAGGACTATGAGTGAGTCGCCACCTCGAGACCGTGGCAAGAGTCGTGGCGACAGCCGCGACTCGAGACACGGTTTGAGACACGATGCGACAGCGCTGTCATCGCCTAGCGAGGTTATATTGCAAGAGAACAAACTGTGCAGCCCATTCCCATCTCGAAGATGAGAAACAGTATCGCACTTTTCGTAGCGTGAGATGCTCAGTTGCATTCTGGCATCTGATCGCACGATCACACATCATATTCTCCTCTCCCATGTCTTCTTCACCAATCTCCATTTGATTGCACAATCCCGCTGCCACCTCGCTCCTCGCCGCACTCGCCGCCCTCGCTTCGCTCGTGCGGCTCGTGCGGCTCGTACGGCTCGTGCTGACCGCAGCCGCCTCCGCCCCCTCTCCTACCCCGACTCGCACGTCATCCTCATCTGTTTCGCGGTCGACTCGCCCGACTCGCTCGACAATGTCCAAGAAAAGGTAAGCACCTCCCAGCAACAACAGACTCTGTCTAACAAACTATAGTGGATCTCCGAGGTGCTCCACTTCTGCAAGGACATCCCCATCGTCCTCGTGGCATGCAAAAAGGACCTGCGCAACGACCCCAAGACGATCCAGGACCTCGCGCGCATGAACCAGCGCCCCGTCTCCACGCAGGAGGGCATGGCTGTGGCGCAGAAGATCAATGCGCAGCAGTATGTCGAGTGCTCGGCCAAGACGGGCGACGGGGTTCGCGAGGTGTTCCAGGTGGCGACGAGGCAGGCGTTGTCGGTGAGTCAGCGTCGCGCACGAGCCGCACGAGCGAAGCGAGGGCGGCGAGTGCGGCGAGCGTGTAATGAGTACGAGTGCGAGCGAAGCGAGTGCGAGTACGATCAGCATTGAGAGGAGTACGAGCGTCAGCGAGTACGAGTAGTGTCCGTCCGAGTTCGAGCGAAGCGAGAACGAGTGGTGTTCGTTTGATTTCAAGTGAAGCGAGAACAGTGGTGTTTTTTGGAATATGTGGGAGTACGAGCGTGAGCGATACGAGTGGAGTTAGGGGTTGAGTGTGAATAGAGTCTGGGTCCAGTCCGAGCAAAGCGAGGACGAGTGGAATTTGGGTTCAGTGCGAGTGCGAGCAGCAGCGATTACAAGTGCATTCTGCCTCGCGTACGATCGAAGCGAGAGTTGAGTCTGGGTTGAGAGCGAGCCGCTCAGCTTCAGACAGGCATGGCTGCTCGGACTTCGACAATCTCTGCTCTCTGTCCTTCTCGAGGAGGTAAATAAAGCGAGACAAAACTGGGGGGGGGGACGTGCGAGGCACATATCAGCCAGCCTGCACCCTTGCTCACAGCGGACTTGCATGGATGGGTTCCTTATTGCTTCTGCTTCAGGTATCGCATCTCATGTGACTTGACCTTTGAGGCAGTTTCTTCTCTGAGAGATAACACGCCAGTCGAGGGCAGTCGTTTGTTGCTGCTCTGAGAGGATGGGATCGTGCTGCCTCTGAGCGGGATGCGCTCAAGCTTGCCTATCTCCAGTTCCTGCTTTGGGAGAACAGCACAAGCTACTGTATTGCTGTACCCGCCTTTGTCTTGCAGGCCTCAATGCGTGCTCTGCACCGCTGCTCTGCACCACTGCTCTGCACCCAACAACCCTGCTCCGCACTCGACTCCCTGCTCTGGCCACATCCTCTAGCTGTGCACTCGAAACAGTGCTGCCGCTCCGCTCAAGCTGCGCTCGAGCTGCGCTAACCCCAGTCCAAGAAGCCCGGCAGGAAGCAATCCGGGAACAAGAAGTGTGTCGTCCTCTAAGCCCCGCCTGCCGCCTCGACTCCCCCGACCCTCGCCTCCCTCGCCTGATCCCGACCCCGATCCTCTCCCAACCTTGCCGCTTCTGTAGTCTGCCGTGTTAGTTCTCCGCGCTCTGTTTCTTCCCAACCCAAATTCCCATCCGATCTCGACACTTGTAACGGCGACTTCGACCCGACCTCGACCCGACCTCGATCCGGACCTCGACTGATGTTGCTCGGCGGTGGTGTGATCTTCGGACTCCGATATGTGCCACGACCGCGACCGCGACTGCCCGGCTCGGCTGGGGCTGGGGCTTGATGTTGATGTTGATGTTACGAGTGACGAGTGTGGGTGTGGGTGTGGGGTGGCGGGGGCTGTGGGGACTGACGTATGGGATCAAGACTGAGGGGTGGATTGAGGTGTGGAGTAATGCTGAGGGGTGACTGACGTGTGGAATCATGACTGAGGGGGTGTTCGATGTGTGAAACTAGGCGGAGGGAGGGGACTGACGTGTGGTAGCGAAGAGACTGAAGGGATGACTGACTGACGTGATGGGATGGGCATTGTGGCACGCTGGTTTGTGTTACCCATGACTGACGCTGGGATTGTGGAAATTGAAGAGGGGGGCTGACTGCTTACTGGGGTGTGTGATGCGACGACGAGAGAAAGCTCGCTTGTTGTCTTCTTGACGACCTTCGTCTGATTGACGACCTTTGTCTGATTGACGTCCTCCGTCTAATCGCAAAGGTAATCGTAGCTTCTGCCTAACAAGACTCACTTTCCAAGTACGTAGTTGAGGAACTGTACTCACTAGCTGCTTACTTGCGGGACACTGCATAACGATCTAATCGAAGCAAAGTCACCGATGATACTCACACATCAAGCAAAGCCATCAACGACTAACGAAGCGAGTGTTTATACCACACCTCGCTGTCAGTCTAGGTTGACTTGCAGCTTACTACCTGACACTGACTTCAGTCACCGTCCTGGCTCAGCTCACTGTTCGGTTCGAAGGAACGAGTCCGCCTGGTCGCTAGTCGATCTTGGTTGATGTCCAGCACTATCCCATCCCATCTGCTGAAGGTGGCCGGTTTCGACTGCAGTGAGTTAGTTGCCTCTGGACTGCTGTCCACAGCTGGAGTGCCGCTTGGTTGAGTCCAAGCGCTGTCCCATCTGCTCAAGGTGGCCGGCTTCGACTGCAGTCAGTCAGCTCTGCACTGTAGTCCACCGCTGGAGTGCAGCTCACTGTTGGACTTTAGCCGGTGACGGTGTTGAATGGCGAGCGACCCACAGCCCGCTGTCGGATTGTAGTCCACTGTCGGATTGCAACCCTCAGCAGATGACTTAGTGCGATTGTAGCGACGATACTTGACTGCGACCCAGTCAATGCAGTCACATCTGGGTGTCCTTTCCCGCCATGATGAGATTGGCCGTACAAGTACTGAGTCTTGTCCAGTGAAGTCGAGCTTAGTAGATGCAGCCCTCTGCTCGATTGCGCTGACTCGGAGTTCGATCGCGACTCAAGAGTCCAGAGTCCAGACTCATAGTCCACTGCAGATGGCCATCACATCGGCGACTGAGAGAATGCGACTGCTGCTTGTTGCTGTCACTACCTATGAAGAGTCGTAGGCTGCTCGCTACACATGACATGACCACGCTTGCCGTCCGACGGCAGTCACATCCAGCATAGGGTTGTTGCCGGTCGCTGCTTGACTTGCAGCTCATCGCCTGACAGGAAAAAATTGCAGCACCTAGCGATCTGCAGGTCACGATCTGACATAATGCTCTGTTCGCCTGAAGCCTCATCGCATGTGGGCGAGTCGAGAGTCAATGCCGGTGAAGTCTGCGTAGAAGCAAAGCATTCATGCAGTAGTGTAGTATCCCAGATCCTGTGCCACACCAGTCCCGTGGCGCCACTGTCTGTATCAGTCAGTCGCTCCGTGTTGCATCAGGCGCGTTCTACAGGTCCAGCACCCCAGCAGATCTCAAAACAATCCTCTGCCTGCTCGAGATATGCACGCACCCACCCGCTGCAGTGCATAGCGGAACCCGTGCGAGGGGATAACTGTACTCAAAGTGTGGAAAAGGAGCTCCTCGCAGATCGCCACGGGACACGAAAAGCGGGGCCCAACATCCTAACGATCCACAAGCACATCCAGCACACGGCGACAACAACTCGCACAACAACACATAACAGCACCGACATCGTCCGCGACACAGCAGCAGCAACAATGGCAGGCCGTGAGTCTGGGGACGAGCCTGGCTCTGGCGCGGGGCGGGTATCGACTACTGAACATGCGCGGAGCCCGAGCGGTACGGGCAGCAGCACGCAGGCGACGCCGGTGACGCCGCAAGGGAGCTGGAGTGGACAGGCGGTGGACCTGCTGTCCGACGCGCCGGATATCGATGCGGGGGAGGTAGCTACGCCGGTGGCTTCTACATTGGTTACGAGGGAGGACGGGACAACGACAACAGGAGCGACCCCGACAGCAACAGCAGGAGCGGCAGGAACAGCATCAACGTCGACATCACAGACACCGACACCGACCTCGGCCAGGCAGTCAACAGACGTGACTGATGCTCCAGGGACTGTTGACTCGCTGAAGCCTGTGTCTGGTGCTTTGGGCTCTTTGGCTGCGTCGGACGTGTCCAAGCAGCTGCCCAACGAACTCGAGCAGCACGACCCGACAGCGACAGCCGGACACGAGGCGGGTACTGGCACATTGACGGTCGAGGACAAGCAGGGCACCAGCACATTGACGGCTGAGAACGAGAACAGGCCGGGTACCAACATTTCTACAACTCAGGACGAAGAGGGCACCAGCACATCGACATCGCCAGCGCAACACAGTCCGGCAACGAGTCTACAACTACCAGCACACACCTCTTCGACTGGCAGCGACGCGACGACTTCCCAACACCACCTCCCCTACCCCTTATCGACCCCCGCGCCCCGCTCCTCGAGCACCACCCACGCGCCCAATGCACCAGCCAAGCTCCCCGCGCCGACGCCGATACTCGCCCCGTCGCCGGGGGAAGCGACGCCGTTGCCGCCGGTGCCTATGGGAGGGCTGCGTGCGGCGCCAGAGTTGGCCGAGTTTGACCCGTTTGCGACGCCCGCGCCGGCGCCGACGGCTCGGCAGGGGAAGCAGAGCCGGAGGGAGGGGCAAGGTGAGGGGGTGGGAGGGGGTGGGGGACAGAGCAGTGGAGATGGGGCAAGAGAGGGACAACAAAGGCAGAGGAGCAAGGCGAAGCGGCCGGTGGTGGATACTGCTGTTGGTGAGTTCGAGCTGCCGTGATCACATCACGGAGACGGAAGGGATGGGGAAGCCTCAAGAAGCTAGACGCTGCCTGTGATGCTGCTTGAGGCTTCATGACCTGCTACAATCTCCACGAAATGAACCCAGGCTGCATGGTCGAACAGAGTCAGTCGTTCGGTCGCGCAGATGGAGCTGGATCATCACTCTGTCATGGCATAGCATCGCGAAGCCTGCATGATCCCGACTGTGATTCCCTTGAGTCGCTGACCCCAGGCCCCAACACACCCACCACCCCATCACACACCCGCACCACCTCCACAGGCCAGGACCACACCCCGACGACCAATGCACAGCCCGACACCACCCCGACAACAAGCCAGGGGCTGCAACGCCCGCCGCGGCCACCAACGACGCGAGAGACCTCGTCCTCGTCCTCGTTCTACGCGCAGAGCACGCCGTTCGACGTCGCGCCCCCGAAGAGTCTGGAGGAGGAAGGAGGCAGCGCCAGGCCGCCAGAGGAGCCGGTGTTCAACTTTACGGGGTTTCTGAGGGACCTGAAGAGCAAGCCGGCTGAGCCGGTGGCGCGGTATCTCAAGAGGTGAGTGCACGAGGAGCACAAGCAGCTCGAGCGAAGCGAGGGCCGCGAGTGCGAGGAGGGCGAGAGGCGATCGAGCGCAGCGAGACCGTAAGATGCTTGAGCATGGAGATGCTGTGAGACGCTTGAGCGCAGAGATGCTGTGAGGCGCCTGAGTGCAGAAATGCTGTGCCGAAAAAGCGGCTGAGATGGACACAATGAAGTATTGCGCAGTGAGACTGCAGGAGCGGGCTACAGAGCTCGAGAGGAAGAAATACAGAAGCGAGCTCGCGAGAGGTCGATGTGGGAAGATGGTGCTGACTCCAGTTTCTTGACGAACTTCGCGAAAAAGCCATTCACTGTCAATGAGCAGATCAAGCTCATACGCGATTTCCTGGCGGTAAGTGGCTCGTCTTCCATCAACTGTCACTCCACTGCGCACTCATACGCGATCACTCCTTCACCCCAGCGGACACTAAGCTTGTATTTCCGGTCCAATGACTGCTGGCTGTACGGTCGTCGGTGTCGACTGTACGCATTTGATCACAGCAGCCACCCTTGCCTGCCGGCAAGGGCGGGCTCGCACCACTCGTCGCGCTCGTGGAGCTCGCGCGCTGACCCCAGTTCATCGGCGACAAAATGTCCCTCGCCGAGCCATGGAAGTCCCAGACCGACGCCGAATTCGACAACGCCCTCGAAGCGATGGAGAAGCTCGTCATGAACCGCCTCTACCCGTACACCTTTACGCCACAACTGCGCGAGGACCACCCGATCACGACGGATGACCTCGAGCGCGACGCGGTGTTTGCGCAGCGTGTGCGCCTGTTTGGCTGGGTGAGCGAGAAGCACCTCGACATCCAGGAGAGCGAGGCGGCGCAGGGTTTCCTCGGGTTTGCGGAGCAGGGTGAGTGAACCAGCACAGGCGCGACAGCGACTGTGCTCGGGGACGAAGTTGCAGGCAGCAAAATAGCACTGTGGCGTTCATCGTTGTTTGTAGAGAAGGTTTCAGGTCTCTACTCGCAGCCATGACCAGCCTAGCGAGAGTCAATCGTCTCCTGTGGCAATCAGCGTCCTGCCCTCCTACTTCCTCATGACTGCCTCTCTTCGTTTCGCCTCGTACCGCCTACGTCGCTTACCCCAGAACTCCTCAAGATCAACCACTACAAGGCGCCGCGCGACAAGATGATCTGTATCCTCAACTGCTGCAAGGTCATCTTTGGGCTCATTCGGCATGCTCATGGGGCAGAGGGCGGAGCGGATGCCTTCGTCCCGATCTTGATTTTCGTCGTCCTGCGCGCGAACCCGGACAACATGCTCTCGAACGTGGAGTGAGTGTGACCTATCCCTCTGAGGGCCTGTCCCGAGCACTCCTCCTCTCATCTGTCTCCGAGTCTTCCTATTCTCCCATCGCTCTCTCTTATCTCGATGTAGCCAACTCGGTCGATACAGTTTTCACTCCACATTACTTTACCTCGTTCCGTTCTGCCTTCCTTGCTCGACGCCGCCGCTGACTCCAGATACATCAACCGCTTCCGCAACCCCGCCAAGCTCCAAGGCGAGGCAGGCTACTACCTCTCCTCGCTTCAAGGCGCCATCGCCTTCATCGAGACGATGGACGCGTCCTCCCTCTCGAACATCACACAAGAAGAGTTCGAGCACAACGTCGAGCTCGCGATCCAGGCGCTGCCGGTGTCACCGTCCTCGCCGCGCGCTGAGCGGACACCGCGCGACCCAGCAGCCTCCATGTCGCCGTTCGCCACGTCGCCAGGCGAGGAGCCAGCACGGCAGCTAGCTCTCCCTGCCACTGCTGCAGCGCTGGACGGGACCAAACGCTTCTTCCAACGTACCGGCGATGCGGCGAAGGAGGCGGTTTCGCGTCCCCTGGGGGCTATCTCACGTATCTTTGATGGGATGAACCAGCCCGGCGACGAGAGCGGGAGCGGCAGCGAGGGCGGGAGCGACAGCGACGACGAGGTGGAGCGAAAGGGAGAGGGGCAGGAGGGCCGCGAGGGCCGCGAGGGACGAGAGGGGCAAGCAAGGCCGACGCCGATCAGGCGGCATCAGCAGCAGCCGCAGCCGCCGAGCCGGTTGCTTGCGCAGCTGGGGATTTCGCCGGGTGGTTCAGAGTGAGTATGGGTTTCTGGTGGACTTCGGCTTTCTGTGTGACTCTTTGAGCCTGTCGTCGTTGGAATAAAGGTCTTGAAGAGCTTTACTCCTCATTATTGCCTTGGTCCATCTGAGCCATGGCTTCGAGATCCGGCCCCATCTCACCAGCCTCCGCGACGACATGTTCCCCGCAATCCGGACTCATGGAGTGCCGATCTCCCACCCTCGCCACCAGACCTTAGCTGACCCCAGCGTCTCCCGCGAGCCAACACCAACACCCACCCCCGGGACACCCTACACACCCCCACCATACCACCAGTACCCCGGCCAGGCCGTCCGCAACACACCACACCAGGCCTCGCCCTCGCCGTCGCCCTCGCCCTACGCCGCCCAGCAGGCAGAGTACGACGAGTACGAGGCATACTCCCGCTTCGCGGAGCAGGAAGAGCACGCGCAGCTCCAGGACGCGCGCGAGGCAAGCCAGGACCAGTTTGCGCGCGAGCAGGAGCGGGAGCAGGCGCGGATCGCGAGTGTCGCGACGTTGACGCAGATGTTCCCGGATCTCGGGGAGGAGATTGTCGAGGCGGTGTTGGATGGGTGTGGTGGGGAGATGGGGGTGGCGATTGATCGGTTGTTGGAGATGTGACGAGCTGGCCGAGCGAGCTGACCGAGCGCAGCGAGGCCAGCGAGGCAGCGAGAAAGCAGGGCTCTCTACAGCGAAGGGAGGGCCGTGAGGGCGCAAGGGAGAAAACACAGACAATCTACTACAAGTTGGGCAAGGGCGACGAGCAGGGTTGCGTCTGGCGAGGTGCGACTGCAAGCGACTGAGAAGTATCGTAGAGCATAGATCTAACGCAGTGTACCATGCATCATGTCTAGAGAGGGTATCCGGACTGAAGGCCTGATTCGAAGAGTGGAGACCTGCTTCGCCACACTACAGCAGCACCTGGTTCGCGGCGCTCTTGTTGAGTGATTTCTGCTGTCAGCGGGTTCTGCAGGATGAAGGTCGTCAGCGGAAGTCTCGAGGGGCAAGCACAAGGCCGGAGCGAGCGCAGCCAGCCAGCTTGAGAAGAGACTTGACTGCCGATCGCAAGACACAGATGGTAAGAACAGCCATGCACACGTCGGCGACGCTGGACTCGACATGCTGCCGCGCCAACACGCTGCCTCGACGAGGCAACAACTTATTGCACCTGTGCAAGCAGTACGTGAAGTGTCATTCTGACAGTCGTATCTGTCGACTCCCCGCTCGACAAGCCTGCGGCTTGTCTCCCGGCTCGTGCACCTCGGCTCGACCGGACTGCGTCCGGTCTCGCCTCGCACTCACATTAGGCAACACAATACAGCTCCGAAGATGCACCTCCGGCGCAATCACCACATCCGCGCCAATCACGCTAACCGAAATCTGCCCGTTGACCTCTGTCTCCGGCTCTGGCTCTCCATCCACCCTCGCCCACGCGCCCAACCGCGCATCCGATGCCACAATCGAGTTGATCACCACCGCGTGCTCCCCGATCGTAGACCCATCGAGCACGATCGCATTCGCGACCCGCGCACCAGGACCGACGGTCACATTCGGGCCGATCGCGACGTCTGGCCCGAGCTTGGCGGACGCGTCGATGTGTGCTGTCGGGTGCACGAAGACCGGCGGGGAGATGTTGGCAGCCGCGGGCGCGAGGAGCTCGGGGCTCGTGGTGCGGTACCGCCGGAGGTAGAGGGCCGACGCTGTGACGGCCGAGGCGGCGGTCTTGATCTGGCGCCAGAAGTCGGACGTGGTGTAGGCGTACATCTTGCGCTGGGACGCGAGGGGCGCGATGACGTCTTGCTCGAGCTGGAGTTTCTCGTCGGATTCGATGAGCGGGTTCTCTGCCGCGCGGCGGGTCTTGTTGTCCATTGCGGTCTTGATCTCGTCGAAGAGGGATTTGTTGAGGGGGGGGGGGGGGGGGGGGGGGGGGGGGGGGGGGGGGGGGGGGGAAGAGAGAAAGGAGGGGCAGGGGATGGTGGGGTGTGTGATCGGAAGGCATCAACCCGAGGGGAGGGACAGCGTGACGCAGCAAGGCGCTGCATGCATGAGGCACGAGGCCGTTAAGGTGAGGGACGGGGAAAGGGAGGCTTGGGGAAGGAGAATGTGCAGGAGAGAAGCTCAGAAACCGTATGAAAAGAAAAAAAAGCAAGAGCAGCTTGATGACCACGCTTCAGTCCGAAGCCTGCTCAACTCTAGCTCCGCGTGCTCAGTGTGCTGATCTGCACAATATGATCCAGCAACTGGGTTGCCACACTCAACACTCTAGTTGCCACACTCGACACCCTGGTTGCCATTCTCAAACGTAGAGATAGCCCACTCACAGTAGACACCACAGTTGACCGTATCCGAGATCCACGCATCCGGCTTCTCGACATAGTGCACGACCTGCGACGTCTCTGGGTCGGTCACGATGCACCCGTAGCGTGTTGCCGTCTCGCGCTTGACCTGGGGGTTAGGCACTGAGGCGGGGAGAGTCGATGTGGAGCAAGGTGGAAGCAAGTGAGGGATGGTGGAGTGAGGGAAGGTGGAAGTGAAGAGTGAAAGAAAACGGAAGTGAAGGAAGGTGGAAGTGAGGGAAGGTGAAGTGGAGGAAGGTTGAACAGAGGAAGGTGGAAGAGAAGGGAGGTGGAAGAGAAGAGAGGTGGAAGAGAAGAGAGGTGGAAGAGAAAGGAAGATGGAAGAGACGGAAGGTGAAGCTTCAGAGGAGGAAGATGAAGTGAAATAGTCATATACCATCGAGCTGTACTCACATTCACACTCAGGATCGTCCCCACCCCGTTGTGCTTGTTGTGCACCTCGAGGATCTCTGCAAGGGGGAAGGAAGAGCAGATGTCAATGTTGGCGATGAAGATGTGGTCGGGTTCGGGTGCGCGGAGGATCTCGTCACGGACTGGGGTTAGCGAGAGCACGAGCACGAGCACGAGCACGAGCACGAGACCGAGCCCAGCTGCGCTGGGCAAGGGCGAGGCGAGCCGAATGTAGAAGCAAGACCACGAGCCCAGCGTAAGCAAGACCACGAGCCCAACTACGCTGTTTGGCTCGTGGGCGAGCGGACAGCGTCTACACCACATGCTGCCCTCCCAGCTTCCACTGGGCTCGTGATCGGCTGACAACAGCTCGTTCGTGCCGAGTGAAGGGGTCTCGAACGACAAGAGAGGCCGAGCAGAGGGGTCTCGACGACAAGAAAGGCCGTGCAGAGGACTGCAACACAAGGGCTACGCCAGCACAAGTGGCGAGCGCGAAGGCCGAATCACGTGAAGCACGGCATGGCTCTCGGCACACCTGGTCCCCAATGGACGATAGGGAGGCTATCGAAATCGAGAGAGTCGAGAGAGAAGGTGCCACAGAAGGGGCGAGAAGAAGGTCTCTCCTCCGAGCAGAAGGGCCAGCAGAGGCTCTGTCCGAGTGAAGAAGCAATCATGCAGACATCTCAGCAGCTTGCCTCGCACTGCAGGATGAGACAGACAGATGTGACAGCTCACGAGTGCTCGCTCAGCTGTCGTATTTCCTCCGTGCACTCGCTTCTCTCGACCGGACAGCCTATCCGACCTTTCGTAGCCCCTTTCTGCCTCTTCTCGTCCTTCGAGCAATGTTCCATCCTCCTCAGTCTCCTGCACTCAGATGTACTCTTCCCTCCTCTGCTGTCATCTCCCCTCACTCCATCCTCCTGCCTCCCTCCCCCACCTTCCCTGCCTTCCTTCATGCACACATTCACCCCCTCTGCCATCCTTCCCCTTCCCTCCTTCGCCCGGACCTCACCACTCACAGTGATACAACCCCCCCGCCGTCCCCAACGACCTGTACTCGCGCAGATACCTGCCATCAGCAACCCTCCAGTCCCTCCTCTCCCTCCTCACTTGATGCGGATATTCGGGAACTCCCTCTGCGACTCCTTGACAAACGGCGCCATCACCGAGTCCTCGTAGAAGCCGATGAGGAACACGTCTGTGAGCCCGGGGACTTGTGCGAGGGCTCTCAGCGGGTGCCACACCATGGGCTGGGGTCAGTTCCTGCACTGAGTCCACATCTACCTTGCCAGCAACAGGAAGCAGCGGCTTAGCACCTGACATCAGTGTTGCACTTGTGCTCGCTCACAGTCCAGAGTCAGAGGACGCATGCGGGTGCCCTTTGAGGGCCCGCCGACGAGGATGACACCCTTTGTGACTGGCATTGTGGAGAGTGGGAGTAGTGGTGAGATGTATAGAGGAGTAGGGAGGTTGATGGCCTGTAGATGCTGTAGAGGGGTGGTAGTGACGCGGGGTAGGAATGGAATGATGAACGTGGCATGATACGCGCCGGCGGCTATTGAGGGTGGGTAGTCAGGGTAGCACGTTTGTATTCATACCATTCTATTTCAGAATAGCTGGGGTGTATTAGGATCCCGAGCCAATGTGTAATCAATCAACGGATAGCATTAGCACTACTGTAAAATGTAATCAGAGATTCGATACCTGATTACCGATCTGCATAGGGTGCATGTAGATCAGCAATTGAGATACACACAAAGCAGCAAGTATCACACACAAATGTGACAATGATGCACAGGTCACACACAGATCGAGCTGCAATCTTCTCTCAGCTGCGCGCGCGTGCTTCAAGACAACTCAGAAACGTCCCTATGTCCCACCCAACTCCCTTTGCTCAATCGACTATGAGAGTCGACATCGGACGCTGTGGACGCTGTGCACCTGCAATGGCAGATACTGATATGGTGGATCCACTACGACTGGCTCACTGACAGGTTCTTCACACGTCTTGATCGCTGATGGCAGAATTCACAACAGGAAGTTGCTCAAAAAACTCTGACAGCAGGACTAACGTCGCAACTACTACTGCCTACTTGGCATCCTCTACGAGCGCTGAGAACTACAAGACTCACCACCTGGACAACAACGTACGAGACTGACACTAGGCACAGCAGCACCCGACATCGTCTCCTGGATGCTGGACGCGTCAAACTCTATTCCATGGAATCTATTCTCCCGGAGAGCTCGTGCCGGCATCGCTTCCAGAGTCGTGGCGGTGGTCCCAGGACCTCCCTCAAGCACTGGAGGAGCCTCATGAGGACGACACAGTCATGCACATGCACCGAGCCCCGAGCTGTCATCGCCATCAACAACGCTCTCTGGCTGCTGCGACCCCCTCCAGCCTTCTGAACGTCTAGCTATCCCAGGGAGCGTAGGGAGTCCGGATCCCGGGATCGAGGTAAGGGGAAGCAGCAAGGGAAGCGGGGTAGGAATCCTCGGGGGAAAGGATGCTACATCGTCTCCTTACCTCCTGTCGCCTAGGCCAACTTCAAGAGCACATGCGAAGCTAAAGATTCAGATTCAGCAGTCTGCGTGCATGCGCTTCTACATGTGCTGAGCAGTGCAATTCGAGTGTTCGGGCTGTCCATTGCTTTGGACATCGAAACGTTGCCATCAGAGATGGATGGATGTCGACGCCTACTCCCATCGGACCGGGCATGCACCGTATGACCCTGTCGCCTGTCGTTCTGTTCACTACTCCCGTCCAGGTTGGAATGAAGCTACAGTACCACCGATGTATTGCACTACTCTACTTACTACTACCACTCTCTTGCTGTCTAGCGCATCGCCTTGTGACTGTCAGCCGCCTGCAGCAAGCATCAAGAAGCAGCGAAGTGGGACGGACACTCCTACTAACTACTTTTGCATGTTGCATTACCACACTGCATTACCATTCTGTCATTTGAGTTGTATTCACAACTAGCATACCATATACAAACTCGCCCTAATCCCCCTAATCACCCCACCAACTGCCTCCGCGAATCAATTGTCGACGTCACACACAACACAACCCACCATTCTGGGCTATGACAAAGCCACTCGTATCTCGTATCCCCCCACCCGACTCTGTTCTTGTCTCAACTCTTCGACTCTTGTAAACCCACTCTCCTATCGTTTCTATCCCACATCGCCTTGGACACCGTTGCCTGGACGCCCAACTCAGCCGCGCGGCAAAATGGCCCTCGCAACCGTCACGGCGATCCACACCTTTGTGGCCGAGCACGGCGATGAGCTCGAGTTTACGGCCGGCGAGCGCATCGAGGTGCTGGAGAAGGACGATGCGTTTGGGGATGGGTGGTGGAAGGTGAGTAGCGCGTGCGAGTGCGCAGCACGAGCGCGCGCGAGGATATGGAGGGAGATCAGGTGGGAGGGATAAGGGCAGCTGGGGAGTGATCCGAGGCGAGCCGCTGTCGGAAGCGTACGAGTGTCGTAGCAACGTTGCCTGGGAATGGTCATCATACGGCTACGTGTCCAGCGCAGTCAGAGTACAGAACTGGTCACCAAGACCTGCTGCTGCTTCGTGCGACGCAATGGGAGTTGAAACGCTGTGCTGTCGATGCTCGATCCGGTACACCGCCGTCTGTGCCAAGCCTACATCAACTATTATGCCAGTGCTTTGCTGACCCCCCAGGGACGCAACGCAAAAGGCGAGGAGGGACTCTTCCCAGCAACATATATCTCAGAGGACCCAAACTATGTGGCCCCAGCTGCGGCAGCGGCATCAGGGGCAGCAGCGGCAGCTGGAGGGGAAGCAGCAGCAGCAGCAGTGCCTGGGACAACGGGTGCAGCGACACAGCCCTCGAGTGATGCGACGGCGCCTGGTGTTGATTCGAAAACTCCTGGTGTCGACTCTGGTGTGAAGGATGCCTCCCAAGCCGCACCTACAGTCGGAGATGGAGCTGGAGCTGGAGCTGGAGCTGGAGCTGGAGCTGCGGCAGCTGCCCCAGCAGCCTCCCCACCTCTCGCTGCATCCGAAAAACTCGTCTCAGCGAACAACGTCGCAGCATCCCATGAGCCAGACACCCGCCACAGCCTCGTCGACTCGACGGGTGCGCCGCGTGGAGCCGGAGCCGGTCTCGGTCTCGGCGCGGGGCTTGGTGCAGGAGCTGCAGCCGGTGCAGCAGTTGCACATGCACACGCAAAGGGCGCAGACACCGACGGGAACGTCATGGGCCAGACGATTGGGAGTGTCCAGAAGGCGATTGACACGATTGCCCCAGGCGGAGTTGGTGCGGAGACATCGCCTCGTCTCGACTCGGGTCCGGGAGGACTGCGTGACGCGGACCACACTGCACCACCCAAGATTCCGTCTCCGGTCCCGCCTGCTACTACTCTCGGCGCGACGCACGACCTCGACGACGACGACGACGAAGACGACCCCCACGCGATAGGCATAGCACAGGACGCGCGCGCCCGCCTCGCGCAGCAGGCGAAACTGGCCAACGAGGAGCGCGACAGGCAGGCACAGCGCGAGAGCGGCGCGATTGCCGGCCTGGTGTACTCGGACGACAGTGAGGACGAGGACGAGCAGCTGCTGCCCTCGTCGCACAGGGTGTCGCGGGATGAGCAGCTTCTGTCTTCGGCGGCACACAGAGAGTCACCCCGAGACTCCCGGGACTCGCGCGACTCTTACCCGTACTCGTCTCGGCTCCGCGACGGCTCTGGCAACGTAACCCCCACGACCCCCACAATCGACGAGGAGGTGGAAACAGGTGCAAAGCCGCTGCAGCAGCAGCGCCCAAGGAGCAGGACGATCGAGGCAGCGAGGGAGGAGGAGGCGCGTGCTGCGGCCGAGGCTCGCGCGGCGCACGCAGCGCAGGCTAATGGAGCGAGTCCGAAGGTCCAGGAGGGTGTTCTGGGTGCCCAGGGTGCCGGTGCGGCGCAGGCTGGTGGCGAGTTCTCGACGGCGCAAACGACGCCTCTGGCAGGTACGCCGCAGCCCCTCTCGCAGACGTCTGAGGTGCCAGCTGCCCAGCCGGCGCAGGCTCAGCCGACATCCCAGCTTGCAGCTCAAGCCACGCAGGAGACCCCCCGTGTCTCTAGTGAAGGCGCACACACTGGTGCACTCGCTGCGGGTGCTGCGGCTGCTGCGGCTGCTGGCCTGGCCGGGATCGGTGCTGCCCACCACTTCTCGGAACAAAACGTGCCCGCCAGTGCTCCTGCTCACGCGTCTGCCCAGGATCCGGCTGCCCTGCCTCCTGGTGCTAGTGCGCCTGCCACTCAGTCTGCGTTCGGCTCGCCTCGGGTGCAGCAGGGGGAGTTTGGCACTCGGTCGCCTCAGCCTCCCCAGGATGGATTCGACGCGCCTCAGCCTCAGCAGGGGCAGTTTGACGCGACTCGCTCGCCCCAGGTGCAGCAGGCCGCTCAGCTTGGGTCGCCCCAGGTGCAACAGGCCACTCAGCTTGGGTCGCCCCAGCAACAGCCGCCCAAGCAACAGACACAGCGACTCGAGTCGCCCCAGCCGCCCCAGTCGCAGTTCCAGCAGCAGATCGGCTCGCCTCAACAGACTCTGCCTCAGCAGCCGCACCAGGCTGAACCCCAGCCCCAGCCCCAGCCCCAGCTCCAGCAGCAGCCCCAGGCCACTCCTGCCCAGTTCCAGCAGCAGCCCCAGGCCACCCCGGGCCAGCTTCAACCCGCCCTCCCTATCGCCGGGGTCACTCAAACACCCCCGCTGCATGCCCAGAGCCCACCGGTGCACCACACGCCCACGCTCACCTCTGTCGCCGCGCCCTCGCCCACCGCCACGTCGCGCGCCACACCCGACCTCTCGGCGCTGCCCCACAGTCCCCCGGCCACCTGGACAGTCGACGACGTCGTGCAGTGGTCCCGTGCGCGCGGGTTTGATGAGGCCGTCACCAACAAGTTCATCGAGCACGACATCTCCGGCGACGTCCTCCTCGAGCTCGATGCCAATCTCCTCAAGGAGCTCGACATCCCGCAGCTCGGCAAGCGGCTGCGCATCGCATCGGCGATCAACGACCTCCGCCGCCCAGGATCCGTCAGCAGTCACTCGCAGTCCCAGTCCCAGTCCCAGTCCCAGTCCCAGGCACAGCTGCAGCACCAGCAGCAGCAGCCGTCGCTGTACTCGCAGCACCAGCTCGCGACGCCGACCTCGACGCACCAGTACTCGCCCTCGCCTAGTGCCGAGCCGCAGTTGACTTCCTCGACTTCTGGTGCCTCCACCCTCCCCTCGGCGGGTATGGCTGCCCTTGGTGCTGGTGTTGGTGGGGCTGCAGGCTACCCCGCGGGCGCTGGGCACCACGCCTCTGCGTCTCCCAACGTCGACGACCACGAGCCTGCCACCGCTGGCTCGACACACAGCCGCAAGGTCAGCGTCACGCCGCTTACATCTTCCATCGACGAGGACAAGCCGAAGGAGTTCACGTCCTCTGCTGCAGCGTACGCGAGTGCGAACGGTGCCAATGCGAACAACAACAAAGACGCCAACACCAACGGCCACAACACGACTCGCTCCGTCTCCTCTGTGCCTACGACTCCCGCCTCGCCGATTGTCACCGGCCTCATGAAGCGCGAGTCGACCGGCTCCCTCGGCCACGGGCACAAGAAGAAGGGCAGCGTCGACCGCTCCGACCGCCTGAGCTTCTTCAGCCGGGGCCGCAAAGCCCCACCCCCCGGCTCTCCGGGGGAGCTCCGCGGGGACCACCGGAGCAGCTCGTCGCGCCTCGGCGGGCTCATGAGCGGCGCGATGGGCAAGCCCACCACGAACACCATGCATGTCGACAAGCGCGCCTCGAGCGGTTCCGGCGGCCAGCCCCACGCGGTCGGCAACGCCCTCCGCACGATCGGCAAGCCTGACAAGGCGGGGTACCTCAAGAAAAAGGGCGGCGGCTACGGTACCTGGCGTACACGCTACTTTGTCCTCAAGGGCGCGCACCTGTACATCCTCAAGTCCGAGGCCGAGGACCACGTCAAGGGCCACATCGACCTCACGGGCCACCGGATTATCATGGACGCCGGGTCCCCCGGTTCGTATGGCTTCAGCCTGGTCGGGCCCAGAGCCGACGAGAAGCCGCACTACTTCTCCTCGGCGGACCAGCGCGACGTCCGCGACTGGATGAAGGCGCTGATGAAGGCGACGATCAGGCGCGACTACAATGTCGCGGTCACGAGCAGCTGCAACATACCAACTATACCGCTCGCCGAGGCGCAGGCGCTCCAGCCCCGCCCGCCAAGCCCGGGGGAGCGCGAGGCGGCGCAGCGGGCGAACAGGCGTGAGAATACGAGCGCCCTCACGGAGCGGGATGCGAGCGTGCTCATGAGTCTGGATAATGGCGCGAGGAGGCTGCCTAGTCAGACTGGGTCGCATCTGGGCGTGGGCGCAGGGTCGCAGCCGAGCAGGCCGAGCAGGGACACAAGGCGGCCGTCGAGTTCGGTGAGGAGTCCGAGGCCTAGTGTGAGTGTATACGAGCCATGCGTGCGGAGCGCGTATGGCGAGTGGTCTAAGTAGTCATGCGTGCGAAGCGCGCATGGCGAGCGTTAGAGTCGAGTATCGGGCAAGCGTTCATGGGGAGGGTTCCAAGTCCGTGTAATTCGCCAAAGCATCTATATTGGGTGCCCGGCTATACGACTCACGCCTGGAACGACATAAGGCGAGTGGGCGTAATTTACTGCCCACGGTCTCTGTGCACTCCCACTGTGGACTCACCCTCCCCACTGAGGTCCAATCCTGGTATCAACAAGAAATCCGCCTGAAGCACCCCTCCGCCCCCCCCCTTCCCCCTTCTTCCCCACCCCCTTCTCTGATCCCGACCCCCACTTGCTTTTCCCTCCTTCCTCGTGCTGTTGCTGACCCCAGACCCAGACCCAGTCCTACTACGCCCCCGAACCGACCGACGAACAGGCCGGGCTCCTCAAGTGGGTCAACACCGTCCTGCCCAGCCAATACCCCCGCGCGGCCAACTTCCCCAACTCGTTCATCTCGGGCGAGGTGATCTTCCTCCTCGTGAAACACCTCTCGGGCATCGAGCCGGACCCGCCAGTGGCGTCCGAGGCATTCGCGCCGGACGCAAAGGGCATGCCGAATGTCGAGGGACTGCTCGCTATGGGCGAGGTGGTGATCGATGCGGGCGTGGACAGTGCCGGTGTGGATCTGAACGAGATCAGAGTGGGCGACACGGCGGCGATCACGCATTTGTTGCAGTCGGTTAGGGTGTGGGCTGAGGCAAGGATGCGGGAGCAGGGGGAGGAGATTGTGGCGTGAGCGAGTGCGAGCACGAGCACGAGCTACGGCCTCACACGCACATGAGCACTGCCAGGTGCGAATGTGCCAATGTGGCCTTGCCCAACACGAGCACGCACGAGGAGGAAGCGGACAGGGCGAGTGCGATCCAAGGACAGCACTCGCATAGCCCACAACGCGATCAAGCCTGCGAGCAGTGGCTACGACACAACACGGATCACCCGCATTGACGATCTCCGCTGCTAGCACGGTCCGGGGACGCAGTATCTTATCGAGTAGTAATCGTTTCACCGCATATACGTAGTGGTGTAGATATATATAATGGTGCATGGATGGCTAATGTCGGGCTGGTTTTGATACGGGCTGCAGTATAGTGTGGACCATTGCCAAGTTTGCTGTTGGATCGCGAGCTGTTTTGCTGGTCAACTGCCATGATCTGCAATTCGTGACGGTTGTCTACGACCAGATCTTTTTCATCCTGGCGGTCATCACATACAATTCGCGTACAGTCTGCTTTTACAGCACACGAGCACTGACTGCCGATCCCAACTCGGACGGTCGCCGCATCTAGCGCTGCCATGCTAACGCTGACCTGATGGCAACGACGTCTGGCTGTGAATGGCTCTCCATTCTAACCTGTATTGATGTCCAACCCGAAGCTTTTCTTCTTCTCTCTGGCTTCCAGTCTCCTGCCGTCGATCTTTAAGTAACGTCATCAAATGTGATTTAGCATCGAGAATACAATGCAGGAACTTTACCACTGGAGGTTGTTCGTCGCACGAAGACAGGTAAACGAACAACAACCACGGCCCAGGCACCCGCACTGCACAACCCCTTACGGGATACAGCACATGCTCGCTGGACACGTGTGAGCCAAGTAGCGAGCTAGCGAAAGTAAGCTACCGTACATAGGTAGATAACTCTGTAGGCCAGGTCCCTATTCCCCTTGTTCTGCTCGATAGCCTGCGAGCTCAACCGCTGAGAACCGCTGGTCGAGCAGTAGCAACGACGTCGAACTCTCAACACATGGCTGCTCGCCCTTGCCATCGCTGAATTCGAATGCAAGCTGCCAGTCCTGCTCGCCCACATTGCTTCATGCCTACCGCTGATGCGCAATGAGACATCGACGGGCAAGAAAAGGTGATTTAGAGTGAGGCAGACTGCCAAATCGCCCGACCCCTTGGATGAGCCTGAAGCCACAGCCGCCCGGAGCCGCAATTCACTCTTCCCAACAATCATGAATCAATCGTCTCCTCTTCTGGGCCCTTGCAGAAAGACGCTCGCTTGCAGAAAGACGTACCGCTCATCTCTTCATGCAGCGATTGCAATGCAGCTGCGCATCCAGCCAGCGATATAGCCTCTGCCCCAGACGTACCTCTAAGTGCTAGCTTGCTAGCCCCTCCCACCTCGTGGCACTTCCCGTTTATACCTCCCATACTCCCGCCGTGTAGCGCCATGCATCTGCGGCCTGAAAGCCTATTCAGCATGCCCTGGGTAGCGGTAGGCTGTCCCTGCCGTTGTATCAGGCTGATAGCGTAGCGCGATGATGGGGCAAGCTGGCAGATGGCAGATTGACAGCAGCTCAGCCAGCGCTCAGCCATGCAGCCAGGTTGCCTGATGGAGATCGCACCCGCATTTGTCCATCCAACGCGTGTCCGCCCGCAACCCCCGCCCCGCGTTGTTCTGATTGATAGCAAAGTCGGTGCTTGATACTCTGATCTTTGATTTCCACGTCGTGTATCTTGCTCATCACCGATAATCACTGTTCGTCATGTCTGAAAAGGTGCGTCCAAGTCTTGAGGGTGGGTGGGGATGGACAGAGCTGGGCGGATGCTGCATGCTGCATGCGTGGTGCGGCTGCATGATGCTGAGCACGCGACGCGTCGGCGTCGGATTGATCATGATCAACCACGAGCTGCTTTGTCATGATCGCCGTCTGCAAGTCGATCCTGCGACGAACACAGCTGGGATACTGCTTAGGATGCTGCCGCGACTATCGAACGCGGTGCAGACCAGCTGGATTGCATGGCAACGTTCAGATTAAGCTGCTCTGCGCTGGGTCAGCACTTTGCCCTCTCCAGCCCGCCCTCACGCCCTCGCTCGTGCGCCGCTGACATCCAGATCACCGAGGTCGGTTACGACAAGTTTGGCTTCGACTCGCGCGTCAACGTCGACACCCTGCGCGGTCTCTACCTCGTGAGTAGGTGGTTGAGCAGCTGGCTGTCTGGATGAGATGTGACGTCTGGGAATATGAGATGAGCAACTGCAATGGAGCGACAGGCGAAGAGCAGATGGTCAAAGCCGTCTTCGGTCGATGTGGTGATTACGGTGATATGGCGATCCGAATGATCTGCAGAACACACTGCCGATCGTGGATGATCGGGCACCTTAAAGCTATTGAAAGCGCTACAACTATGTTGCTGCCTTACTCTGTGACATGGGCATCGTTCTGCTCAGCACGCTTTGCTGGTCTTACTGTGGCATCTATGTCCAACGGCCGTGGCCATCCTGCTCTGCCTGCACCTATGCTGCACCTTCACCTCACTGCTGGTACGCATGCAGGTTGCTATATATCATGCTGTTGCTGGATGTAAAGCCATGAGGCTCTCAACGTCCACATTCAGACCCCGGCTCTTCAGCTTGAAAGTTGTGAAGTGTTCCTGCGCACCACCTCGCGCTGCGCGCTCCGTGGTGCTGTCGCGCGGTGGTGCTTGTCGCATGCCACTCGCTGCGCTCGCGGCATGCTGATTGCAGGCCCCCACCTTCATCAAGGACCACGGCGAGACCAAGAACCTCGGCACCGAGCCCAAGGACTACGGCACCCAGTCCGTCTACGACAAGGACACCAACTCTGTCCAGTTCACCACCTTTGCCAAGTTCCCCCCCGTCAAGCTCCTCCCCGATGCCGAGCGCAAGCGCATCCTTGTCACTGGCGGTGCCGGTTTCGTCGGCTCGCACCTCGTCGACCGCCTGATGCTTCTTGGCCACGAGGTCACCGTCCTCGACAACTTCTTCACCGGCTCGCGCACCACCGTCTCTCACTGGGTCGGCCACCCCAACTTTGAGATGGTCCGCCACGACGTCGTCGAGCCCTTTATGATCGAGGTCGACCAGATCTACCACCTGGCGTGCCCCGCCTCGCCCCCGCACTACCAGTACAACGCCGTCAAGACCATCAAGACGTCGTTCATGGGCACCCTCAACATGCTCGGCCTCGCCAAGCGCACCAAGGCGCGCTTCCTCATCACCTCGACCTCGGAGGTCTACGGTGACCCCGAGGAGCACCCCCAGCGCGAGGACTACTGGGGCCACGTCAACTGCATTGGCCCCCGTGCGTGCTACGACGAGGGTAAGCGTGTCGCCGAGACCCTCACCTACGGCTACATGCGCCAGGACAATGTCGACGTCCGTGTCGCGCGTATCTTCAACACCTTCGGCCCTCGCATGAACCCCTACGACGGCCGTGTCGTCTCCAACTTCATCATCCAGGCCCTCAAGGGCGAGGACATGACCGTCTACGGTGACGGCCAGCAGACCCGCTCGTTCCAGTACATCCACGACCTGGTCGACGGCCTCATCCTGCTGATGAACGGCGACGACTCGCGCCCCATCAACATTGGCAACGGCCACGAGTTCACCATCCTCGAGTTTGCCGAGGCCGTCCGCGACATTGTCGCCGAGGTCCAGGAGTCCGAGGGTGTCAAGAACCCGAAAAAGGTCGGCATCGTCCACAAGGACATGCCCACCGACGACCCCCAGCGCCGCCGCCCCGACACCACCCGTGCCAAGGAGGCCCTCGGCTGGCAGCCCCGCTGGGGCGTCCGCGACGGTGTCCGCGAGATGGTCCTCTACTACAAGCAGATGATCGACCAGGGCAAGCTCTGAGCTAGCGTTTGAGGTCAGGTGTTGAGTGTCGTGTCGTGTCGTGTCATGGCAGGGGCTTTACATAGCATGTGGTCAGCGCAGGCTGTCAGCTGCGAGCTGTAGGGTTTAGATGTATCGGTTCTCTGGGCGTGGGTGGAGGCCAAGGAGGCGAGCTATGAAAGGGCTACTTGCGATGTTTGAGCCGTTCGGTGTGCTCCGGGATTGCTTGAGAGCTACTGGACAGTGTCAGGTGGGCCAGAGTTACGTTGCTGAGCTCCGATGTGTCAGGTGAAGCGTCTTCAATCCTCAGCCATCGCTGTCTCCCTGTCCTGCATACAGCCGCGTCGTGCTTTGTTGGCCTGACGACCAAATCCGGTTTGATTATCAAATCGATGTTTGGGTAATGCACACTGCGTTCATAGGCCGGCCGCGTGCTTGAGTACTTGTGGCCTTTATATCGTCAACGAACTCAGACGACGTGGAGCGGGGTTTTCTAGGGCATCACCATTGTGTAGAGGGAACTCACTCTGGCGGATCGTTCGTCGTCCATGAACAGGTGCATTGCGATGTTGGCCAGTCGTCAAGATCGTGGTCTCTACTGACCGCATGATCCGCCAAGTCGGCTGGACGATAGGGGTGGTACATCAGGAAGATGTCAGAGTTGTGCGAAGGAAGATGTCAGAGTTGTGCGAAGTAAGAAGAGCGCAGACAGAGTGCGTTTATCTTTCGCTGCTGCCGCTATAGCCTGTCCAACGCAAGGAGGGAAGTGCGGACTGCGGCAGTCATAGTCATGCACTGTTGGGTACTGGTACTGCGGTCACTTGCAGAAGCTGGCAGATGTCATACAGTTCTGTGAGTGTCATAAAGTGACTCGGTCCTCAGGCATTCAGTCTCTCAGCGTGTGAGCTCGGCTCCCGTCCATCGCAAGCAACCTGACCTCCAATTCCCGAGCTCGTCAGGCAGCGGCTTCGGCTGCAGCGTTGCGGGCAGCAGAGCAGCCTAGACGGAAACTGAGGACCATGGATCGCACTGCAACTCAGCTTGACACTCGCGACAGGCGACTAGATTAGCCTCAGCAGCCTGATTGTGAGCTGCAGTCAGTTGGCCATCCATTACCATTGTCTTCCAGTCCAGCACGCCGGTCAGATTGTCAGAGCCATCCCTAGTCACTCTGTTACCTGCTCAATCCTCGTGCTCATGTTCGTGCTCGTGCATCCCGCTGCCTTGGTTAGTCCATCTTGGCCTGCTCGATGGGTTAATCCCTTCTAACCCCGTCGGTCGATCAATTTCCTCGTCCGCTCGGAGGCATTCCCTCGCTATACGATCCACTGCATGCCATCTACACCCCCTCGCGCGCGCCCTATTGTCCCACTGGCTGGACGAGCGTGATGTTGTCTCCCTTGAGCAGGATACGTCCTGCCGTCAGTACTTAGAGTCTGGCAGCACTCACCCAATGGCCTGCGAGGCTTCGGCTCCTGTCCTGGCTTTGTTGAGCAGTCGTACACCTCCTCTGCCTCGTCCAGCACCACGTTCATGAACTCATCGAAGCCCTGAGCGTCAGTATACCCTCTCTACGTTATCCACGATTCCACGCCTTCGAATACCTCTCAGAGAACGCGCTCGTTTCCACCTGCCTCCTCGTTCTGCTTCCACCTTGCACACATCCCTATCCTTGCAGTCCCCTCGCTTAACATCGTTACCCCCCAGACCCACTCACAATGATAAACGCCTCCATCCTGAACTCGGTGTTGTCGAACAGCCAGATCTGCACACGCGTGTGTTTTTGCAAGAACGAGAAGAGGATGTTGATGGGCTGGACCATCACCTTGCGGCCGGACATGGTGAGCGATGTGTTCGAGGGGGGTAGTGCCGTAGGCTGCGCTTTTGAATAGAGTCTAGGAGTCGATGCGTGGCCTGCGCGCCTTGGAGCTGATGATGGATGTGGTCGAGTGGTCGAGTGACTGAAGTCGAGGATGAAGTTGACGTTGAGCGGGAGCATAACACTGTTAAAAGCTGATGAAATGATGATTACAGATGGTTGATTCCGTCAATACAACGGTTATCTCTCCATTAGAACCATCTCTAATCTCTAATATTCGAACAGCCCAACGGCGAGCTCACTGCTCATGATAGCGAGCAAGCACAACAACGCGGGCCATAACGATAGCATGTACATGACAGCTTCTACAGTGTAGTGAGAAATGTTGTATGCATAAGCGCAACAGCAAATGCTAATAACATCGCTTCAACAGCGGGGCGCCGAAAACAGTCGCGGAGATCGACTTCGACTCGGTTGTCGATCTTGGCACAGTTATCAGATCTGGACATTCTGACTTTTGCTGATATCCTTCTCGTTCTCGTCCTCACCCATCTCACTCACTCGCCATGGCCGCTCGCACGTACAAGATCCATGTGCCCTGCACGACGGCCAACGTCGGCCCCGGCTTCGACGTCATGGGCATCGCGCTGAGCCTCAGCCTCGAGCTGCTCGTGACCATCCCCACCGACGGCAGCGGCTCGCCTACCCCAACGATCACCTACACCGGGCTCGACTCGGCGAACGTGCCCCTCTCGCCGTACAAGAACCTGCTGACCCGTGTGGCGCTGTACGTCCTGCGCGCGAATGGGATCAACTCGTTCCCCCCCGGCGTGCACATTGCGGCGCACAACGAGATCCCCTTTGGCCGTGGTCTCGGCTCGTCGGGCGCAGCAGTGATCGCGGGCGTGCTCCTCGGCGACCTGCTGGGCGACCTGAAGCTCTCGAAGGACCGCCTGCTCGACTTTGCGCTCATGGTCGAGCGGCACCCTGACAATGTGACGGCTGCGCTGTTTGGCGGCTTCGTCGGCTCGTACCTCCGCGACCTGCCGCCCAAGGACCTCGAGGCGGCGTCAGTGCCGCTTGCAGAGGTGCTGCCCGAGTACCCGCCGGACGCGGGACCCGACTGGGGCAAGGAGCCGCCGATGGCGCCGAAGGGGATCGGGCACTACGTGCGCTTCGGGTGGGCGCCGGAGATCAAGGCGATCGCGGTGATGCCGAGGTTCGAGCTGGCGACGGCGAAGGCGAGGGGGGTGTTGCCTGACACGTACTCGAGGAAGGATGTGGTGAGTCAGGCACTTGCGAGAGCAGTGCCCTTCGGGTAGTGTGAGGGAGGAATGGGAACGTCCTGGCAAGTGGCCGGTGTGGTCTATGGGATGTGGCAGTTGAAGGGGAAGGGGTGAAGCAAGGCCAATGAGACGCGTAGACTGGTCACGAGACGGGAGGAGTATTGCACAAGACACTATGAGGGGACAATGGGAGCCGGGCGAAGGAGGTTGACTGCTGTTTCTGCAGAACTTTTCCAGCTTGCCATCTAACCATTTGTCTCTTGCTAGAGAGACCTGGAGATACATGCCCCACCCTCGCCCTCGCCTCTCGCCCACTCGTCCCTTCGGGACTCGGAGCTCGCGCTGACCCCCAGATCTTCAACCTCCAGCGCCTCGCAGTGCTCACGACGGCACTCACCCGCTCCCCACCACAGCCCGAGCTCATTTTCGAGGCAATGAAGGACAGGTTGCACCAGCCGTACCGGATGCCCCTGGTGAGTGTTCTGTTCCTACACGATTGCGATCTAGTATTCTTTCAACAAGCTCGTCGCCTACCAACGAGTCCCGTGCTAGTCCAAAGTGGACCTCGGCTGACCCCAGATCCCCGGCCTCCAGAAGATCACCTCGGAACTGACCTACGAATCCCACCCAGGCCTCTGCGGCATCTGCCTCTCAGGCGCGGGACCGACGATCCTCGCGCTCGCGACGGACAACTTCGACTTTATTGCCGCCGAGATCGAGCGGATATTCAAGGAGGAGGGCATCGAGGTGGACTACAAGGTGTTGGATGTGGACACGCGCGGGAGCTGGGTCGAGGAGGTCAAGGCGTAGGGGCGTAGGACACGGTACAGCAATCGGGAGAGGGGGGGGGGCGGGGGGGGGCAGTTGAATGGGGCTAGATCACTCTAGGCATTGCATGCATTGGTCTCGTGGCGAGGTTTCCGGCCTGTCAGAACACGAAAGCCTGTCAAGTTTGGCTGCTCACAGAGGATGCTCACAGAGGAGTACAGAACATTGTACTTGCCCAGGATCAGCTGTTACAACACTGTACAGTCTAGACCTACCTTTCCGTTGTGGTGTGTCATCGCCAGCACGATGGAGCTCAAGCCAGAACTCCAGCGACAGCCTCGTGGCAGGTGAGGGGTTAGTGCTGCAGTGCTGCTATCGACGGGTCAGCTCGCATCCGTCGTGTCTGCGACGCTCGCACTCAATCGTCCCTGCGGTTATGCATATGGTGCAACAGGTCGAGTGGTCCGTTGAGAATGACTTTGAAGACTACTCTGACACATGACACGCTGCCACGTCAAGTCGAACACTGATATTTTCCATACTGCAGGCATCTACAAGGTCGAGGTCGAGCTCCCTGCAGCATTCCAGCCGAAGGCCGAGGTTTGAGTGAATGAATGCCACATCGCCAGCAATGGCCTAGCAGCTAGCCGGTTAGGAGACCATGTGTACGAGGCAGTAGTTGGATTTGCACACTTCATATCAGTTCAGTCGTTGGTGCCATGAAACGCCGGACATGGGGCTTTCTGCGCATGAACTTTCTAGACTGAAGGCCTCGAATCAGCTGCATGCAACCTTGCTAGTCGCTCATTCCTTCAGTGAAAGACAAACACAGTATACGCAGGCGAGTATCGTTGAAATCGATATTTCTTCGAGTCCTTGGTGCTGAAACATTACCGTAACAGTCTCCCTGCTGGCTGCAAAGGTTGGCACGCACAAAGCCCCCGTTCTGCAATATCGTTCTGCCTCTGCTTGTTCACAGAGGCGTACTGCTTCTTGTTGTCAAGTCGTACCGCTTCTGCGCTTTCTCTAAATGAATTAGTATCTGCCTACTGCTGGTCTCATTGTACAACTCATGCCACTGCCACACCCGCGCAGCTCGAGCATTATATCCATACCACACCCCTATCGTACACAGTTATACTCGATCTCCCTTCGTCACATCGGATACAGCAACGTGTTGTTGCAATTAATCGTCGACACCACCCTCACGTTATCACACCCGCCTAGCAAACCAAAGCGGCGGCATTGCCCGTTAGACATTCGCAATCGAGTTCAGCATCCCCGCCTGCCCCGTCGGCCCCGCGACGTGGATGTTGTTGTCGTCGCCGTCGCGGGCGGACGCGGCGATCTGCTCCTTGACGTTGTCGATGCCTGCTGCGCCCATGCCGCCGAGGTTCATGGGGACTGGTATTAGCGCATTTCGGGGAGCAGACATGGGGTGTATGTACTTACCAAACACAACCTTGGATCCCGCGGTCCTCGCCATCGACTGCAGCGCCTCGAGCTGGCGGATCTGCATGGCTGCGGGGGACGCGAGAATGTCGGCCGCCTGGCGCATGAGCTTGGCGGCGTCGACCTCTGCGCGCGCCGCGATGACCTTTGACTCTCCGATGCGTTTCTGGGTGGCGGCCGAGGAGAGGGACTGCTGCAGCTCGGCGGAGAAGGTGATGTCCTTGAGGAGGATGGATTCGATGGACACGCCCCACTTTTCGGCGGTGGCTTCGATCTGGGGTCAGCCGAGCTCCGAGTCCCGAGGCCACGAGTCCCGAAGGGACGAGTGGGCGAGGGCGAAGGGCGAAGGGCGAGGGCGAAGGGCGAAGGGCGAGGGTGGGGTATGGGAGAGAGACGGGTAGCGGCGAGCGAGGAGCTCCCCGGGAAGCGAGGGGCGGGGAAAACAGAAGTTAGGAATGTGGGGAGAGATGAATTAGAGCATATGCCCTCAATCGGACACCCCATCCTGCTCCTCAATCCGACTCTGACCAGCCCTACCACCCCTCCCGGTGAGCACGGTAGGCTAGGAGTTGGCTGGAGAAGCAACAAGTTGGGAGGCAGGTGCGTAGTCCATCTCTGTCACGTCACCTCAACGAAAACCGGCAACGAGACGCAGTTGCGATAAGATTCTGCCACTCACAATCTCAGCAACCTCCTGCGCCAACCCCTCGCGGTCCGAAATCACACTCTGCAACACCCTCCCGCCCACGACCTGGCGGAGGGTCGTCTGCGCACGCTCGACGAGCGCACTGACGAGGTTGTTGATGCCAAACGCAGCGCGGTACGGCGACACGACGTGCCACGAGATGACACTGTCGACGTTGACCGAGACGTTGTCCTTTGTCTGGACGGTCTGGGTCGGGACTTGAGTGAGCTGGATCTTGACATCTGGGGTTAGCGGCAATGCACTTCATATCAAAATCCGGGCACCATCCCAAATCGAACTCCCACTCACCAACCACGCTGATGCTCTCAGAGCACACATTGACCTGGACGAGACCCGGGTCGACCGACTTGTAGAACTGCCCGAAGCGGCTGATGAGGCCGACGGAGCCCTGGGTTACTTCCTTGTATCTGGGGTTAGAGGTGTCGAGGCATAGGACCTACGGGTTGGGAAGGGGGCAGCAGGGGAACTGGCCGAGGACACCGATGAGCGAGCCGAGGCCGGACATCATGCTGCCGTAGAAGCCGTGCTGGGGTCAGCGAAAGCTGCGAAGTACTGCGCAGCAGCTACGAGCGGCGATTGGAAGCAAGCGCGAGCTGCATGCTCTGCGAAAGCAGCGGCGAGCGGCGACAGGGAGCGTCATCGAGCTGCAGGCAGCTGCGAAGCAGCGGCGAGCAGGGACAGGAAGCGTCATCGAGCTGCATGCTTCTGCGAAAGCAGCGGCGAGCGGCGACAGGGAGCGTCATCGAGCTGCAGGCAGCTGCGAAGCAGCGGCGAGCAGGGACAGGAACAGGAAGCAATGGCAGGCTGCAAGTAGCTGCTTTCGCAGCTGCAGCGGCAACTGTAGGAGACTTGCGAAATGTCTGCCAGCAGCAGCAGCAAGAGTGGACTGCAATAGAACGGAACTGCAAGCGATATGACAGGAGCAAAGTCGACCGCCACAGTACCAAGCTGCAGCGAGACAGAGGCATCGCTCGGATCACAACGAGCCAACACGACAGGCCGAGCTCGAGCGATAGGACTCAGGCTCAACCCGAGCGAGTTTTGTAGCTTGGAAACGAACGCTCTGCACAGAGCAGAATTCGCCAGACAAGCAGACATGCACCTTTACAAGGTTTAGCATGTCGCCTGCGCCCAGCTCTGCTCATGCACCCGCAGTCCGACTGTGCTTGCATTGGCTCAATCTTGCTGCTGCTGCTTTGTCTTGGTCTTGCTGACAGCCCACCTCCTGTAGCTGGACATCTGCTCGTCCTTCCATGCAGCCCATCTCCTGCGTCCCAACTCGCTCACATTGCCCCACCATACGATTCGCCCAACTCGTACTCATACTCACAGTCACGGAGCCAGCTCCAAAGTCCTGCGCGTAGGAGGGCTGCATGCTGGGCGTCAGCTGGCACTCCACCATCGCCCTAGGGCACTATCTATAGCCTCATGCCACATTCCGGACAAATGCAGCCTAGATGAAGGTGTAAAAACTCACTCGGTCTTGCGGAGGGGCTGGACAGTCTGTTGTCAGCGTGGTCCAAAATAGAGATCACAGTAGAAGCTCATACGGAAGAGAAGGACAACAACCACTCAGCACTCAACAGCACTTCGACTTCTAGCCACTGTGCAGACTTTGATAGCTTGCGACTGCAGTGCCACTGCTACAGCTACTGTATAGACACTGCTATGCCGCAGCTGCTGAAGAAAGACGGTCGTATCGGCGACAGCTGCCTCCACCAGCTAGCAGCGACAAGATCTCGCAGGTGCCCCAAATCGGGACTCTGCAGCCAGCGATACACACAGCTCCGCACAACGACACAGCAACCATCCACCTCGCAGCACCACCAACAACAAACCACAGTCCCCCGCACCATCAACCTCCACACCCCGCAGCAGCAGCTGACGCTGCTCCTGCTGCTGCACTACTCACAATCAACGCCGGGTTATTCGGGTTGAGCGGCAGCTGCGCCTTGGGCACCCTCGGCGCGTCCTCCGTCACGTAGCGGTGGAGGTCGTCCGAGTCATGGTCGTTGTGGTCGGCAGCGTTTGCATGCCCCTGCGACGTGGATGCCTTGTAGCCTGGGAGGGACATGCTGGTTCGATCGAGGTGTGGTAGAAAGTAGATGAGTACACAGGAGACAGTGCAGTTGTATACAGTAGTGTGTGTCGAGGTGGGTGACAGGTGGCGAGCCAAGCTGTCCAAGGCGTCTTTATAGTTTCAGCCGACGGCACGGTGCCAGGTGAGGCATGATGAGCACAAGCCAGTGCCAGCGCCAGAAGCGAGCGGTGCCGGGTCAGTCGCCGGGTCACTTGCGGGTCACTTGCGGGTCACTTGCGGGTCACTTGCTCACTCGACATGTGTCCGGCGGCAATCCTCCTGTCTGCCCCGAGTGCGATGCCGACTAGTGACCAGTGGCTATGCATGCTAGTGCTAGTGCCTATGCATGTTGCTGCTGCTTCAGCTTCTGCAAGTGTTGCTCCTCCCGCGTCTTGGCGCTTGTTTGCTTACAAGGTTTCCGTCGTGTGCCTGGCGGAAGAATGCCATATGCGGTGAGGGTGGGTGTTGTTCCAGTTGTTGTTCCAGAGAGTGGGAGATGTGCCGGCGGGTCATTCACTGTCATTGTCGACGATCTAGGGGGCGATGCGATAACGGAGGACGAGGTACGGGGCTGTGCTGCACTGCCTCTGCTGTAGTCCGTGCAGATCGGGCGATGGCGATGGCGATGACGACGCCGACGACGAGATAAGCGATGGAATGAAAGGAAGAGGGTTATGCATAGGATGTGGAGTGTGGGGGAAGGTAGATCGCGACAAGCTTAGATGTGTGCGGGGTATACGTACACACATGTCTTATGCAATTATGTCTTATGTCTTATGTCTCATCTCTACACACGTGCACTGGCATTTGAGCATAGCTAGCAATAGAAGGTTGGCTTGATGCTTCTACGGAGTGCAAGTCGATATAGTAGTGTACAGATGCTTCTGACGACTAGGGTGTTGCTTACTTGCAATGAGCGCCGGGTGGATGGCTGTACAATTGACGGCGTCAGCTGCGCGATGGAACTCGGCAGAGCGCACAAAGAGCTTGGTGGCGCACCTGCAGTAGTAGTGCACATAACTGTTTCTTGCCTGGGAGCAGAGACTGCTACTGTATATTTGATGATGGCCTCAACGACATCATCTGCTGCCTCTAATATGGGGAGCAAGGGAGTCGCATACAAATACTCTCAAAGAGTCGCAGGAAGAGAACTCGAACTCGAACTCGAGGCAACTCAACAACGGCTGGCTGTGCTCAACTCACGAGTCGATTTCGCTTACAACGTCCCCACGCTACAAATGAGTCCTATTGATGCGCACACGCAGCTCGGAGTTCGCCTTCCGACTCAAAGCATATTCTATGAACGTTGGTAGAGAGGCAGAGAGGATTGGTGAGCATACTAGTACAGGAACTCGCCAATGCAGACAACGGCAGCTCTTGAGCATCCATGACTGTGCCCAAAAGTCAATACCCAGGAATTGCTGAGCTAAGAGCCGATGCCACTCCCTCAGCCGGTAGTACCATCTATGCACAAGCCTCATCTGAAGACAGCTGTGTGAGGGCATCACCGCCCGTGGCAGGGGCAGCAGCAGGGGTCGCGTATACCGCCCTCGACTGATAGAAAGAAAGTTATCGCAAAGGTAGGCTATGCAATAGGTTATACGTGGCAGCGAGGCGGCTAGGGGAAGATAGGGCGACCGAGGCGATTGAGGGCGAGCGGGAGAGACCTACTGTATGGCTCGCGCCTGCGTGAACTTTGCCATGAGCAAATGCTATTGCCATGAGCAACTGCTATTATCATATATCATGTACTCCGTTGCCATCTGTCACTTACAGGCGTACTCTTTTCTGCTCTCAGATAATCAACAACATTTCTGCATGAACTGAGCTGAACGAGTCACGAGTCGTTAGCACCGCACATGAACCCATGAACGCAGCGGCTTCACCTTGTTTAGAGCGCCTTTCACACTGGACATCTCTAGCATCTCTGTCGCGATGTCTGTCGCTTCGTCACACACAGGCTGTCCATCTTATGTGTGGTTTATACACACACACAATCACACACACAACCAAGTATCGTGTCATATGCACACACACACATACATACTCACACATACACATACACATACACAGGCAGATTCAATTACACACACACAGATAACCATCACACACACAACCGAACATTTACCACACACACACACACACACAACCCGGCCCCCGCCCCCGGACGGTTATCTACCCCACATGCACACGGCAAACACGGCGACCCAGGTAAACCCAGGCCGCAAGCGACGAACACACCACATGGGCCATCGCCGACACCGCGCGCGACACCGTCAATCATGGGCGCATGGGTGCGTCCATGAGCCATAGCCAGCGTTGAGCTTGCTATATCCAGCCATCGACGGCCATCGACGCTTGCGCATCCGTATCTACTCAACCCGTCGACACTTCAGTGTTATCACGACTAGGCATCGCCCACTGCGTCGCTGCATAGCCTCAGCTCGACTCAACAAGAGATAACAGATAACATCGAGTCGGCTCCATCGGCATCGGCACTGCACAGCCCCGCATCGCACATCTTGGCAGATCATCCTGATCTCGGACTGATACGACAAGATCGACTCGTGAAGTAGGAACGAAGAATTAACAGACCCGATGCGCTTCGGACTCGCAGCGCTCCTGGCGTGCACTGCCTTCGTGCGGGCTACGTCGGAGGCCCCGGCCGCGGAGGAGGGGGGTGTGGGTGTGGGTGAGGGGGTGGGTGAGGGAGTAACGGGGACGGAGACGCTGCAGGCGTCGGCGAAGCCTACGTGAGTACCTTGCTGGTTTGGTTGTTTGCTGGGTATTGGGTTGATTTCTGTGCTGCAGATCAGCACATGTCCAGGGCGATCATGGCGGTGTCTGGGGTGTCTGGGTGTCATGCTGGGCATAGCGTCGGTGTGTGTAGATGGTGGGCGTGTGATTGTCATGACTGGACATGCCTGGGTTCATTCTTAAAGGCATGTCTGGGGGTCATGCGTGGGGATGCCTGGGGTCATGCCTGGGGTCATGCCTGGGGTCATGCCCGGAGTCATGTCTGGTGGTCATGCCTGGTGGTCATGGTTGGCTACCACGTCCGTGGTCATGTTTAGATGTCATGATCAGACGTCTTGCCTGAACCATGTCTGGATGTCATGTCTATGATATGTGGTGCCCGCATTATCAGACCTGGGGGCAGCACTGCCATGTCTGGGCATCAGATTCGCGGGCGACATGCAGTCCGGGTAAGCATCATGTCTGGGTATCATGTCTGGGTATCATGTCTGAATCTATGTCTGGACTGCATGTCTGGACATCGTGTCTGGATATTATGTCAGGATGTTCAAGCATGTCGATCATGTCTATGAACATCGATGTTCTAGCATGCCTGCATATCATGCTGGTTATCGGTGTTCAGCATGTCTGAATATTATGTCTGGATACCGATATTCAGGCATGTCTGGGATGCCCACGCATGTCCTTGATCTGGGGACCACATTCAGGCCCCATGTCCGAGGTTTATGTCTGAACGTCCTGCAGCAGTTTGCGCTGTGACCCTTGGGTTCATGGAGATGTCAGAGCGTACACATCGCCGGCATGAGGCCCAGATGTCCAGTGGCAGGATCTGGATGTCATGCCTGGCGTGTCCGGAGTAGGTCCTGAGGTCCTAGGCAAGACGTCGTTCTTAAAGACGTCGTTCTCAAATCTCTCGACAGACGCTGAATGTCGACATCCAAGCGATGTGGGGTTCGTCGCCATCGATGTGTGACATCGGACCTCGGCCTGCCCGTGGCTATTGCCACGGCTTCATTTGCAGCCCATGCTCGCTCGTGGCTATAGCCAGGATACGGCTTTGCCAGACACCGTGCGCTCGCTCGTGGCTCCGTCACGATCTCGCTTTACCAGGCCGCTCGAATCGCAGCTGCGCCGCGATTCTCGCTGATGCCAGCTCCAACTCCACCCTCTTCAACATCATCTCCTCTGTCCTCCTAGGCCCCCCTCCGATCGACAAAATCGCCCAAGCCGCCGAGGACAAGCGCGACGGCATGCTCCGGGTCACCGACACGAATTACGAGGAAATCTTTGCGGCCGGCGAGCCGAATGATGTCTGGGTCTTGGTTGCGTACGTCTCTGGCAGGAAGGAGTATGAGTGATTCCTGTACTGATACCAGACTCGGATACGACAACGACCCGATGCAGGGCCAAGCCCTCTCCGCGCACCGGAACGGCAGCCTGCTCATGCGCGGCATCAACGTCACGGCCGGGGAGGAGGCCGAGCCCCTCGACGGCCCGATTGCGATCAAGCACGACGAGTTTGTGTACCACTTTGGCCGGATTGACTGGGTGAACGACTGGGTGTTGTGCACTAGGTGGCTGATGACCAAGTGAGTGAGCGCGGGACGAGCAGTAGGGCGGAGGAGATAGAAGAAGACATCGGTTCAGGTGGTGAATTCTGAAGTTTAGCCTGACGCCGGGCATGATGTTTGGTGGCCTGGTACTCGATGCTGAGTTTGAGGCTGAGCTTGCGGCCGAGCTTGAGGCCGAGATAAACACTGGACGTGAGACAGGCGAGGAGTAGAGCCGAGACTGGTCGTGGAGCTGGGCATAAGGGTGGAGCACAGAAGTGAATCCTGGGAACTGCACTCCTTCCTGCGCAGGGGCCGCGCTCGCCCTCATGACCTTGTAGTGCGTGGCAGTAACTAACACCAGACCCCCATACTACATCTTCGTCTCGGACAAAGGCAAGACCCTCCGCTTCATCTGGGCGTCGCGCGCGCCATACAACGGGCAGTGGGTGTACTCGCTCGTCGAGAAGGGGTACTGGCAGCGTCTGAAGCCGTGGCAGAGTAGTCTGGGCCCGGGTGGGAGCTTGTAAGTGGAGGCGGCCGATGGTGCCTACCCCGGAGGAGTAGTATAGTATACTGCGCGAACACTCGCTCACACCAGATCCCCCCTCATGGAAAAGTACATCTGGGTCAACACGATCTTCGGGCACCTGACGAAGAACATTCCCCGCTGGGGCTGGCTGCTCGTGTCGATGTTCATCGCGGGCTCGACGCAGAAGATCGTCGCGTGGATGCACACCTTGTTCTCCAAGAGCGGCATGGTGCCCAAGATGGGCGTGGCGCCGAATGCGGGGAGGCCGGGTGCGGCGCGCCCGGGCGCGGCGGCTGTGAAGCCGAAGACCAGCTAGGTGGCGAGGCAGGGGCAGGGGCAGCGACAGCTGCTCCTGTCCGAGCTTTGCATCTGCTCGAGCACTGCGTTTGACCTGGAGTTTGGCGAGGACGGGCTGGTCGTTGAGATTGTGGATCTGAGGGGCGTTGTCAGTCACGAGGAATGGAGTATGAGGTCCGGAGTCACGGATGTGGTGAGCAGGATTGATGCCCATCGACCAGCAGAAGCTATCGCATGGATGCGAAGGACGAAAGAAGGGGACGGTGATCTGTTAGTTGACTTCATAGTGATTACAGAGCATATGTCAATGATGATGATTAGATCGCATACAGTGCTGCCCGTTGTCGATCGCTTGACCTCGTTCTGGTTCACGATGGTGATCGCAATATAACATGATGCAGCACTACTTGTACAGTTTACGGATCGCTTGAGCGCGGCAAGCATTGTGATCTGCTCGACCCGACAGGATGTTCATCCAAGTCCCCTGGCGTCGGCGTACCAGACACAACCTCTAGTCCATGATGACCCGATCGACATAAAACAGAGACGATTCCGTCTCTTGAGGTCGACAAACTTCAGTCGCGGAAACTCTCCATATCCGGTTCCTTGACATCGAAGCATCACGCAAAGACTTGATCGGAGTTCGAATGAAGCAAGGTGGACATCAGCCAGCTGATTGTATTAGGATCTCCTGTACAGCTGCTGGCGGCCGCAGGGGTGGGCACCACGAGCGCAGCAAGCTAGTCATCCAGCTGGAGCGGATCACCAGGCAGCAAGCCAGGCACTGAATGAACAGCAGGCGAATCAGCACGAGCAGGCTGCTCACCCTGGCGAGTGAGTGGGATGACTAGACTCGCTGACTGCAATAGCAAACCAACGATCTGAGCGACTCGCTGTCCACGTCTCGCTGTTCACCTCAGAGACTCAATTCGCTGTCCACTGCGTGGCCAGCTCGCTCTCAGGTGGCCCAAGGCCGCTCCGCCAGCTCCCCCGACGCAATCTCGACCACCATCAGCCGCCTGAAGAACGGCATGTTCTTCCTGCTGAACTCGAAGCCTGCGCCGACGAGGTCCCTTCCCCGTGCGGCGGACTCGAGCGTCTGGCACGCGAAGACGCCGCAGTCGCAGCCGTTGTCCTGTCGGGGTGTGTCCTGGGGTCAGCCGGGGTTCGGGAATGAAGCTTAATGTTCTGCACGCTGCGCACTCTGCCTGTGCTCTGACTCCCCGCTGTGCTAGACTCGACGCTGTGCCCGTCTCGCCACTCACATCTGAGAACTGGTCCTTCCACCCAGTGAGGTCGAACGCCGAGCCCTTCTTCTCCTTGTGCTCGGCCTGGAGGTATGATCGTAGGTTCTGCCGTCAGCCGTGCTACACGCAGAATCTCATTTGCGAAAGCTAGTTTCATGGCTTGACCAAGGCCAGCAGAAGTCGGCACCCACCTTGAACGCCTTGTGCCTCTGCCCCGTCTCCATCATCGAATCGTAGTACTCTATCCGCTTGCGCTTCAGGTCCACCACAGCACACACCCAGTGCAGATTCGACAAATTGATCGGCACGAGCAGCTTGTCCAGCGCAAAGATGTCGACCTTCATCTGGGCGTCGTCAGCTCACCCCGGAACCCACACCCACCCTCTTAGTCCACCGCTTCAGGTTCGCACGCTCGTACCCGTCCTCCGAGAGCTTCTGGTAGAAGTAGCTGTTCATGCAAAACACGCGCTCGTCGTTTGCCTTGGCGCGCGCGTTGATCAGTTCGGCGTAGAAGTTGACAATCTCGTCGTTCAGCCACTGCATGGGCTTCAGGCGGCGCAGGGAGGTGGCGGAGACGACCGCGTTGCCCTTGGACGCCTCGAACGAGGGGTCGCGCAGTCGTGCGTCCACCTGGGGTGAGCGGGGTTGGGGCATGGGTTACTCACGACAGTCTGCTGCGCGGTAGTGACATCTGCGGGGATTGCGGGCTGGAACCTCGCCTTGATCTCCTTCTCGATGCGGTCTTCGTCGAGGCGGAGCTTCTGGAAGAGGAGGCTCTCGGCGCTGGAAACAGCGTCAGTAGGCTGCTGGAACCTCTGATCAAGTAACTCACCTCTCAACTGGGACTGGTAGTCGTCGCCTTGCAGACAGAGGCACGATCGGTTTCTGAAGTCGGTCAGTCATGTCCTAAGCCCCACAGGCCCGTTACCCACCTTGTCCTTCCGGGTTGGCGCGACAGCCTCGTCCAACGACACACGGCGGTCAAAGGCCAGGTCTCCAAACGACTGCTGCAACCTGTCGAGGTCGTTGCTGTCCCCCCTCGGCGCCAGTACTGCGGGGTCAGCTTCACACCCTAGCCAGTTTCTACACCCCCACTTACACCTCCGCTGCCGCCTCTCCTCGTCGCGCTTCTGCTCCTCATACACCCTCCGGAACGCATGCACCGCCGGGTCGTTGTTCGCCTCGCCCTTTTGTATGAAATGCCTCAGCATCCGATCCTGCAGCTCTGTAGCGCTCTCATCCCGCAGGTTGTGCCGACTGCGACTCCGTCGAGGTGACCGCTTCGAGCCCGAGCCGCTGCTCGACCGGCTGGACGATGACCCAGGCGACGACTGCCGCGGCTGCGCCCACGCATAGCTGCGCTCTCTCCGCTTGACTGCGACGTCAGGTCGTGGGCTCGATGATGGCCCTGGGAGGAGGGCAGGGGAGTGGCTGGGGCCCGGGACTGGCGTGTCGAAGCTGGACCTGAATAGCGGCGACGGGAGATTGGGGTGCACGTTGGGTGTTGTCGGAGATGATGATGTTGCTGCTGCAGCTCGGACAGGCCCTGCCGCTGGAGTCACTGGACCCGGCGGCGCTGCAAGCCGTGCCGCTGCGACATGGTCGTTCAGATGCGACCTGGCCTCCAAGGCTAGTCTCTGCCGCGCCTCTCGCCTCGAGTCCACCTCCTCATCGTCATCGTCAATCGTCGTCACGTCTATCACTCTATTCGAGAGTCTCGGTTTGGCTTTATGCCGCATTTCTGGGTCGTTCTTGGTTGCTGCGTTGCCAGCTGCGCGTCAGTATTGCCGCAGGGCACCTGATGACTCACTAGACCATACGCCCCTCCACAGCTGGACCAGCTTCTGCACCAAGCCCTGCTCCTGCCCGTTCTCGGCCCCTCTCCTGTCCACACCAGTCCTCCGTCGCTTATGTGGTCGACTGGAGCTGTGCAGGGGGTCTGTTGATGATATAGAGCGCCGTCTGACAACCGGTCCGTCCATGGGGTCGTGGAGCTCGACGCTCGTTCGAAGGGCTCGAAAGGCGGCACCGCTTGCAGACCTCGTACCAGGATCGCGCCGTTGTGTGAACCAGCTTCGAAGAGGTCTGTCTGTCTCGCCCAGAAGAGCCGATGCAGTCGATGTTATCGATATGTAGAGCACAACAACAACAGCAGCATCATCTACGCATCGTGCAAGAATCATGCCCAACTCTGGTGCCTGGCTGTCATCAGAATCATCAATCAGCTTCCGCACCCTCGTTGTTGTCTATCGCCACCACCGCCGAGTTGGCTGTTGCACTACTCCGACACAACACTGTTATTTGTTTACAAAAGGTATCGCCCGTGCAACCGACAACGTCCAGCATCGTCGCATCGTCTGACATCGCATCTGCATTGCCCGGAACGACTCTAGATCCATCTCCACTGCATCGTTGTATCACTGGTCTCGCATCTCGGTTCTCGCAGCTCGTTGTGTTGAGCTCTTTCGAAGGTCGCGTGTGACCTGTGGCACATCCCATCAAGTCTGGCTTTGAGCGGTTACGATCCTCACATTGGTCAACGCATTGCCTCTGTATTAGCCTAGGCTACTGCTACTCCACGGCCCATGGCCGACCTGGAACCGACGCAGTCGTCGGCTGACATCCTCGGCGACGAGGTGGATCCCGATCCTGCGCATGGCGGTTCGCTGCTGGACGACGGGGGTGGTGGTGTCGGTGTGGACACGGACTCGGGGCTAGGCGATGGTACGGACGACCATGTTGTGACCGGGCACGATGGCGTCATGGACGATCCGGTGGACGAGCTGGCGCTCGGCGAAGCGGACCACAACGTCGGCATGCGAGTGAAGGTGGGTGGTGGGAGTGGGGGTGTGGAGGACTGTACCGAAGAGTGAGTGCTCACTCCACAGGTGTACGAGTTGCGCAACGGAGCATGGTTCGACAGGGGCACAGGACGCTGCAAGGGTGTCTACGACGACCAGAACGATGTGGCGCTGCTCATGGTGGAGGCGGAGGAAACGGCGGACGGCGGGCAGGACAAGGAGGGCGAGGGCGGGTTTCTGAGGGAGGGGCTGCTGTTGAACATGCAGGTGGGGAAGGACGAGGAGTACAGTCGGCAGCAGGGTGGGTTATATTGGCTGGAAGGTCACTGATGTGGCAGATACCTTGATCGTGTGGAAGGATCAGGCTACTGATCTGGACATCGCGCTGTCGTTCCAAGATCCGTCAGGCTGCGAGGACATCTGGCAGTTTATCCAGGAGGTGCAGAGGCATCTGCAGAACCAGCTGGGTGGGTGGTTACCTGGCGTGACAGGATGGACACCGGCTGACTGGCAGATGACGAGCCGAAGATGGTCATGACGTCCTCGTCTTCGCCGATAGCTGCGTCGCCTGTGCTTTCTGCGAGCATGGGGGTGACGAATGTGCAAAGAGAGCACTGGCAGCAGCCGTCCCTGGCCAACATCAAGTGCGTGGGGGAGTTGTTCTTCGCTGACATGTAGGGATCACGAGATGTGGCTCAGGATGCAGGCCAAGTCGCCGGCAGGGAGGGAGAGGGCAGTGGAGCATATCATCGGAGAGGTGCGTAGGGTGTATGAGTATGGACTGGGACTGATGGACTAGGACTACATCAAGCAGCTGATAGGCGTCTTGAATCAGGCCGAGGATCTGGAGAGTGTGTCGGATTTGCATGCGCTTTGCTCGCTCATGCAAACTATCCGTGGGTAATCACTTGGAAGTCTATGCTGACAGCAGTCATGTTCAATGACAACGGCATCTTCGAGTACATCTTGCAAGACGACATCTTCATGGGCGTGCTGGGCATGCTGGAGTGTGAGCCTGGTGGACGCGGTTGTGCTGACGCCAAGACGACCCCGAGTTCCCAACACTCAAGGCATCGTACCGCGACTTCTTCCGCCAGTTCTCGAGGTATCGAGAAGTCGTCGAGATCAGGGACGAGACAATACGGAGCAAGATTCACCAGACATCGCGATTACTCTACCTCAAGGACGTGGTATTGGCACGCATGCTCGACGACCCTACATTTGGCATCCTCAACTCCTTCGTCTTCTTCAACCAAGTCGACATTACGTCGTACATCCAAAGCGACGAGATGCTCCTGCACGAGCTGTTTGTCGAGTTCCGGCCATCGAGCGCGTCCGACGACCCGAGCCGGACGCCGCGGAAACACGACCTCGTGCAATTCCTGCACCAGCTCATGCTCATGGGCAAAGGGTTGCAGGTGCCGAACAGGCTAGCGCTGTACCGGACACTGCTTGACGGTGGATTGTTGTTCGCATGCGAGTGGGCATTCCAGCAGCGCGAGGCGACGATATTGCACGCAGGAGCGGAGATCCTGACACTGGCAGTGGAGCACGATGTCAATGCTGTGCGCTTGCACGTCCTGAGGGAAGAGGAGGCGTCGCGGCAAACGCTGGTGATAGAGGTGATCAATCTGTTGCAGAAGACACAAGATCAGGGTTTGGTGCAGCAGATGGTGGAGATTCTCAAGACGCTCCTGGAGCCGGCAGCGGATAACGAGGTGGGTTGGGCGACTTGGCGTTAGCTGACAATAGCAAACGTTCGGTGGTAGGGCCAAGGAGATCTCCGTGCCAGATTCGTTCACGCAGTACTTCTACGACCTGTGCGCGTCGCATCTGTTCATGCCGTTGAACAAGCTGCCAGAGCTGAAGGATGTGCAATGTGGGTTGAGGTCGTTGCAGCAACTGACAGCAGCTCCTCCAGCGCTTTCGGTCAGCGAGGCGACGCTGCTTGGCATCTTGGTCGACCTGTTGTCGTTCTGTGTCACGGCGCACGCACACAGGGCGCAGTATTACATCCTTTCCAACCCCCTATCGCAGAAGGTCTGCTCGCTGGTGTATGCCCGGGAGAAGACTTTGCGTCACTGTGAGTAGAGTACCATCGATGTGGGCTGCTGACCGCAGCTGCCCTGCGCTTCATCAAGGCGTCGCTGAAGACGAACAACCACTTTGTGCACCGCAACTTTACAAAGAATGGTGTGACGAAGGCCATCTTGGATCTCGTCGAGCGGGAGACTGATCGGGATACTATGCTGAGCTCTGCGTGTCTCGACACCTTTGAGCTGATTCGCAAGGTGAGTGAGGGCCGAAGTGGTGCACCGAAGAGCAGAGCAGCAGAGCGAAGCTGAGCACACAAAGTAGAGTGAATCAGTGCTGACGTACAGGAGAGCATGAAGGCCATCATCGTCGACATGTTCGAGAAACACGAACCACTACTCGAGCGACTCGCCAAACGCCCCTACGTCCGATCCTACGTCCTCGGTCTCCGCTCCCGCTTCGAGCAGTTCATGGAACCACCACCTGAACCCCCCGCACCCGTCGCCGAGGCAGTCACAGCCCGCACCGTCGCAGAGGACGAGGAGGCATGGTTCAACCAGTCCGACGACGAGGAGGACGAGGACGTTTACTCTGACTCCAAGAGCCCTGAAGGCGGCGGCGGCGTCCAACTCCCTGCTAAGCGGAAACGCCTGCCCCACAGCGGGGCTCCGTCGCCCAAGCGCCAGACACCGCCCACCGCCGCACTCGGGCTCGACTATGACGATGCGTCTGACTCTGAGGGATCTGCAGGCGGCGAGTCACCCAAGATGCGGCCATCTGCGCCTACGCCCGACATCGCGGAGGCCAGCTTGGCCGAGGGCCTCAGTGACGTGCAGCAGCGGATACGGGCGAAGCGGGCTCGGGATGAGGACGAGGAGGAGGAGGGGGTGTTTGCGCAGCTTATCACCAAGCAGGGCGGCGCGGACGGCAGTGCATCATCACGTCCAGAAACATCATCAGATTCGAAAGCATCAGCAGAACCCCAGGCTGAGCCTGAGTCTGCTGCTGGCGGCGGAAGTGAGAGACCAGGTGGGAAGGATGGAGCAAAAGACGGGGGCAAGGAGAAGAAGATCAGGTTGAGTTTGGGTAGTCTCGGCAGGACACTGGGCGGCAAGGTGTAGTCAGTCATACTACGAGGTAGTTGTAACAGTAGCGTAGAGTGGTGCATCAGTGCAGCAGTGTAGCGGTGCGCAGTACAGCAGTACAGCAGTGCAGCAACAGAGCAGCGATGCAATGCAATAGCAGTCTGCAGTAGCAGTAGCAGTAGCAGTAGCAGTAGCAGTAGCAGTAGTGCAGTAGCAATAGTGCAGTATAGTAGGATAGCAGCATTGCGTTGCTCATGTAGGTCGTTGCATCCATCGCATAGCAGGCAGTGAGCTAGCAGTGCTAGCAGTGGTAGCATGTCGATATCGTGGGAATCGGCGATAAGATACCTCCGACAGGTGCCACACCCTCCCGACCGTCGGAGATTACCACTGCCATGCATCCATGTCCCAGGTGTCGATTTGCTCCCGCTCTCCATCGTCGAACCCCCAGGGCGTGTGCGGCAGCAGCACCACAAGGACGTTCGCCTGTTGGATCGTTCATACAACCTTCAAGCACAAAAAAGTCGTGCGTAGCGGTCGTGTGTCGTGTATCGTGGAGGAGCAGAGCGCTGACAGTAGCAGAAGATGGGTGTACGTCGCGAGCTGGGACTGGGAATGGAACAGGCGGGAGAGCTAACGTGCAGCGTGTCATTCGTGCCCAGAGGAAGTCGGGTGGTATCTTCAAGTCCCACACCCACCACAACAAGAACCCGGCCCGTCTCCGTAACCTCGACTTTGCCGAGAAGAACGGTTACGTCCGTGGTGTTGTCCGCGAGATCATCCACGACGCTGGCCGGTGAGTCGGGCGCAGGGCAGGAAGCAGGGCAGCAGGGCAGCAGGGGAGCAGGGGAGCAGGGCACAAGGATGGCATGGGAAGGAAGATTTGGGGGGGAGGCTGGAGATAGGACGGAGGGCATGTGTTGCTTGAGGAGGAGATGAGCAAGGCGGGAGAGCGAGGAGTAGTGGAGCAGGAGGTTGGGACGATGTGTAGAGGCGAGGTCAAGGAGGCAATCGTTGATGTTGGAGGAGGGCAGGTTGCGTGGATGTCTTGTCTGGGCGATGGGTTGTGCCTCTGTTCCCTGCTGCTCTGTGCTGTGTGCTGTGTCGCTGTACTTTTCTCCTGTGACTGTTGCTAACGTTACAGTGGCGCACCCCTCGCGACCGTCGTCTTCCGCGACCCCTACCGCTACAAGCTCCGCAAGGAGACCTTCATCGCTGCCGAGGGCATCTCGACCGGCTCGTTCGTCTACGCCGGCAAGAAGGCCGCTCTTTCCATCGGCAACGTCCTCCCCCTCGCCTCGTGCCCCGAGGGTACCATCGTCTTCAACGTCGAGGAGAAGGTCGGTGACCGTGGAGCACTCGCCCGCACCTCGGGCAACTACGCCACCATCATCGGCCACTCCGAGGACGGCAAGACCCGTATCCGTCTCCCCTCCGGTGCCAAGAAGACCGTCCCCTCCAAGGCGCGTGCCACCATCGGTGTCGCCGCCGGCGGTGGCCGTGTCGACAAGCCCTTCCTCAAGGCCGGTCGCAAGTACCACGCCATGCGTGCCAAGCGCAACTCGTGGCCCCGTACTCGTGGTGTGGCTATGAACCCCGTCGACCACCCCCACGGTGGTGGTAACCACCAGCACATTGGTCACGCCTCGACCATGGCCCGCGACGCCCCCGCTGGTCAGAAGGCTGGTCTCATCGCTGCCCGCAGGACCGGTAAGATCCGCGGTACCGCGACTGTCAAGGACGCTTAAGCTGCTCGTCTGTAAGGGCGTGTGGTGGAGGTGTGGTGCAACTTGGCGTGTGGGCTCCGTGGTGGGGTCTGCAGACCACCCACTTGTATTTAGGTTGAGATGCGAGAGGTGGTTTCGGATCGCGAGAGCGGCCACGCAGTGGTCGCGAGTGCCTAGCGAGTGACCACGAGTGACCACGCCAGTGGTCACGAGTGAGAGTGCGATGCGGACTAACGGAAGCCATGCCTGAGAAGGCAGAGATTGCTGGAGGTGGTGGTGACTGACATCGGTACAGGGTCTCGGAACGACTGCACGGCAGTGGCAATGTATCAGCCCATCCATGGCAGAGGGATATGTCAGACGGTCTGGACTTGGGGTGAAAGTCAACCGAATCAGTGTACTGAAGGACAACCAAGATTGGTTGCGGAGAGGCGAATGGGGATACCAATGGAGTTGTTGCAAGAGCTAGGGAAGCGCCAAGAATCACTTTTCAGGCTGCTTCAGAGGGTAGGTGTGATATCTGCAGAGGGGTTGGTAAGTAGAGATGTGCGTCTCAGTCGCAGTAGACGTCGCTGGGTCATTCATATCCATGGGCTATGTCATCGACTTGGCATACTTATCATCTTGAAGCCCTGGCCCTGTTACACCTCTACGTGCACCATACAAAGGTCTCAACCGCACCCTCAGACCCCTCACGCCTTCGCCTCACCCCCTCACGCCTTCGCCTCACCCCCCTCACGCCTTCGCCTCACCCCCCTTCGCCTCCTTGTCCTTCTCCGCCTTCATCTTCATGTACGCAGCCAGGAAGTCCGTGTTGAGCGGCACCACGGGCCCCATCCACGTCGCGTGCGTCGTGTGGTCGGCGAGGACGTCCCCCGTGTTCGGGTGGATGAGGGCACTACACGGCCCACGGTTCGCCATGAGCCAGCACACGACCGCGCCGAGCTGATGCGGGTTGAGCACGTTGAGCTCGAACATCGGGATCGGGTGCGGGCCGACCGGGTGGTCGAAGAAGCGGTATGCGCGGACCTCGGGGAACTCGCGGCGTGCGGCTTCGAAGAGGGCGCGGGCGTGGGCGGCGTGTTTGGGGTTGGAGCCCTGGCGTCAGCCCGTGCGAGCGAAGCGAGCGCGGCTGACGCGGGGCGAGCGCAGCGAGCCCGGAGGAGGCAAAGAGGCAGGTGGGGGAGCGCAGCGAGCGCGGCGGTGCGGCAGAGACGGCGGGGGTGGCAGGTGCCAGAGCGAAGCGAGCGCAGCTGACGCGGGGCTAGCGCAGCGAGCCCGGAGGAGGCAAAGAGGCCGGTGGGGGAGCGCAGCGAGCGCAGCTGACGCGCGAAGACACAGCGAGCGCGGCGGTGACAGGGATGCAGGGAGGCAGGGGGGCCGAAAGCATGGCAAACGTAGTAATGGTATGAGAGAGAGCAGAAGCTGGACGACAGCGAAGGCAGCTGGCACGCGAGGGCACAGAGCGCAGTGAGCGCAGTTAACGCGAAGGCACTGCGAGCGCGGTGCGAGCGCGGCGACGCGGGAACAGCGAAAGCAGCGAGCTGACGCGCGGAGACACAGCAGACACGACGGGTACGGGAGTGAGGCAGAGGGTACGTATGTGAGGGTGAGAGCAGCGAGCCCAGCTGACGCGCGGAGTCACAGCGGACATCATGAAGTGGGAGTAGAGCACTCGGTTCAGAGATGTGCAGCCCTCACCACGGGCATGCAGTCATCATAGCTGATTAAGCAAGATGTTGTACATGCAGCAGGTCGATGGGATCGTTTGCAAGCATGTGCCACATCGACAATGGTATCTGTGGCAGTACGGTGACGCTGAAAGCTATCACGAAGGGTGCCGGATGAATCAACAAGCGATGTGGAATGAACCGGGCAGCGGGTCGGAACGAGATCTAGCATCTCCAGTTACTGGGCGCGTGATCACTCGATTGGACGGCACAACCAACACCAGATGCGATACCTGGCCAGTTCTCGTCCCGATGTGAATGACCTGTTCACTCCCAGTCTTGTCGAACGAGAGCTGTTGCTGATGTCTCGTGTGCCCAACCCCCGATGTCCCTCTCAAGCCTCATTGCTGTACTGAAACGACTTGCCTGCAACCGTGCCACCATACCCTAGACAGCGAGTTTGCCTGTCCTCGTCGTCATTACCTGCGACTATACCAACCGCATCGCACCACCCTCCCCATCCTCTAACCCAATCTGGCGAAGACGCCGCCCACTCACCTGGTGATACACATGGATGTCCACCCACGGCATACCCCCCGGGTGCCACACCTCGTCGTAGTACGGCGACCGCCCCTCCCTGGGCGGGTTGTACAGGCTCTTGCCGTCGCCGTTGGGGTCCTGCTCGTCCGAGAGCGGCGGGAGGTTGTCCGTGTCGTACGACACCGTCGGCGCGGGGTAGTCCTGCATGTAGGGCAAGAAGACGTCGAGCCTGCTGCCTGCGCCTTGTGGGCCGGTGCGGGCTTGGGTCTGGGCTTGGGCCTGAGTTTGAGATTGGGTCATGCTTGCAGCTATGCCTTCGGGTGAGATAGAGGTGTTATCGTCGCTGTAGCAATGAAGAGCAATGTAAAGTACGGGAGGATGCTCTCGTGACGTTTATAAGCCGCGGGTAGAGGATGTTTATAAGCCGCAGATCGAGGCGCCGGCGGCAGCGATGTGATCGAGATTCCGGCGGAAGGATGCCTCCACATTTCTTATCTGATTGGGATCTGGGATCTCGGATGGATTATTGAGGCTTTTTGGGACATTTACGGGTAAGTGTTCGTCAGCATTGAGTGTGCGTTCTGCTCGGGCAGTACATGTAAGCCCATTAATATGCGTAGTCAGCACTGTGAGTCTGCAGTATCGTAAGTTTGTAGCGGTTGAGGTATACGGAGGTCGAGGGCGGCAGGGGTGTCGTCTGGCGTGCGGTCGATTAATCGAGGCACTGCGAGTCAGCACACAAGTCAGCTTTGTCAGTCCTGACGTCTTGACAATGCAGGCAGACAACTACTGCTGCATCACTGATAGCCTATGCAAATGTGAACGAAGTCATCCAGCTCAACGGTGTGAGCTACATAGTCGAGGGACTGCTCCCTCCGCAGCTGCCACTTGCAACTCAAACGCTGGAAGACGTCTTATGACTTTTTATGGAACATCTTCAAAGGCCTGACATCAGCCGTCGCGCTGGTGCCTGTCGGCCTGATGCTGATGTACAACGCACATACATAACGTAGCGAAGAGGTTTACTCAATGCTTACAGCAGCTGGGGTTATTGTGAGGCCAACGTGCCCGATGACATGAGTGGACTTTAGTATGAACCTCCACAATGTGACCCATCTCTTGCATGCTCACACGAAAGACACGTCTGTCACGATTGACCTTGATCTCTCGGGGAGACTGATGCGCATGTTGCCATTGCGAGTCGCCCAATCGATATCGTCATTATCGGTATTGGGATGGTGCCAGCCATCCATCACGGGAAACATACCCAACCATCGGGAGGAGAACATCACACTGTCCCTCCACGCCGTCGATGGTTGGAATGGCCGTGATTTGTAGGCGGGGACGCTTCCGCGGGGGAGGCTCGTTCGTTCGGCGAATGACGAGTGCGACCTTGCTTGTTGCTTTGATCAAACGTGTACTTGACAGAGATTGCTAGATGGGAGATGCTGATTCCATCCTGTGTCGGTATCCTCATACTCGACCATTTCAGATTTCGGACTGTCGTCTTCGCGTCTGCCCGTCGTCGACAGCCGCAGAAATTACACGTTGCTTGATCAGGGCAGTGGCCATCCTCGTACGCACTGAACAACCGATACTGGATTACGGGTTGCCCTCGCTGCGACGGCAAGCTGCGCGCCCAGACATCAGCCCGCAATCGTGCAGCGCCAGGCGTGAGATGATTCATGCTGTGCTAGAATCGAAGTTCAAGCGCAACTTATCGAATACTTTGCTCAGTTGAAGCGCTGACCTCCGTCAACCGTGCGAGTCGCGGTGGGGTCAGACCTGTCTGAACTCGGAGGTCCCTCGAGCCTTTTTGCGCTTCAGGCCGGCGGTGCTCAACGACGCCTGCACTTGCCCTTTGTGCTCATGCTCACCGCTAGTCGTAGTTCAGTGCGACAGCGGCAGTGCCCTGCCTCCGCTGTAGCCGGACGCATCTTCGCTGCCTGGAGAGGATTTTGTATTTCTGTCGCGTGTACGGGCGGGTACTGCCCTCGTTGTCTCCTTCTCATCTTCCTCGCAAGTTCAGCCCGCGAGAACGTCGTCTCAATAACTTGTGTCGCATAAGAGTAGGGGAACCTTTCGGCGAGGTAAATTATCGGGCTCAACTTCGTATGGCGCGAAGTCCAGGGTCGTTGGATGTCGAAAAAGGGGGGGTGTTGATGGCTTCTATGTCGGTCTGGGGGTGACAAAGACGCTGCGCGCAGCATAGGAAGATCGGCCTCTGCGCATTCCCAGGTACATACCCCGAGCAGTCATGGTAGGCGAAGTATATCGGCATCTGTAGCTTGTCACGGTCTTCAACGTAGCTTGACATTGGTCGGATTCACTGTTGACCCGGGACGGCTGATGTGCACTCGACAGCGGTGGTCCGTGGGTCATCGTGAACAATAACGAACCGCGCTGCCTCGTCGTGTTTGAACGTCGTCCCACAGTACGTGCCACGGTGCTCGTGGGCCGACATCAGGTAGACGACTAGCTTGGCCGTTCCCGCAGTTGATCCTTTCGCGCAAACAGGCGGACGTAAAGGCATGCATTCCATGCTCGCCGTATGTAGGTCGAACTCCCCTTTCACTCCTCTGTAAGGACGTACTCGCTGTCAGTACTTGAGTCAGCCTGCTTGCTACTCGCTCCAGCGATTTGCAGGCGCAAATCCTTGCTGACGTCGTCTCTGGTTGGTCTGACGTACGTTGCAATGGTGCCTCGGATGTCGATGAGGAAGATGATTGCTTGCAGTCGGCCGTCGCCGTCGATGCGACCGTCGCCTTGGCGAAGACTTGTCTTCCGGCGTATGAAGCACTTCCATTTGGCCGGCAGCCTGAGCATATGGAGCCACGAGAGACGGCCCGTTAGTGCCACAGATGGGCGCGATGACCAGTGCGCCTCAGACCTCAGAGCAGTGCATTTAGCCCCTCCCCTCGGCATTGTCATAGCCCGGTTGCCGCCCATATGAATTTCGAGAATTGATTCGAGTTGGCGAATCAGGTCGGGAGTCGGTACGAGTTTGGGTATCACCCGTCTTGACGTCGACAACCTTGGCTTCACACACTCAAGAAGGCGACTGTGAGCAAGGGCGGCATACTGTACTGTAGTCCCTAAGCCTTCATGGGATGGGTCGTCCGATGACCGATGTCGACAAAGCTATCTTACTATCAGCAAGATCCGATCACGTCAGTGCCCAACTCACCCAGTCCTCTTCAAGTAGCCTGAGGTCGAACTACAGTAGATGGGATGTGTGGACCAGAAGAGTTCGGATCACGACATGCACAGCCTGTCGCAGAGCAAGTGCCACGCTACCATGTGGCGGAATGATGCTGCTGCGGGTGGAATCTTGAACCCCGCGCACTGAAGCTCCTCCTGTTCGAGTGCTCGCGGCCCAATTCGATCATCACGGCACATCAGCCCTCGTTCCCTCGTTCGACACCGGCGGAGCCGGGTTACGGTGTGGAGGGGACTCGGCGGCCTTGTGCCCGCAGAAGGTCGATGACAGCCAACTGAGTACAGTGGGCAACGTTCTGGAACGGCAGAGCGCAGCCATGAGTTGGGCGAATCGTTCCTGGTCCGACCCGACATGCGATGCAATCACGATAGTTCGTCTTCGGGTCGACACAAACAGCGAGGCCACCTGCGAAATCCAATCCTTATTTGGCGCGAGAGATTGCAGCGCACGATGGTGTTAACTAGTCCACACTTTCCCGAGTACGTAAAAATCCGGAAGTGCCACACCAGCCCTTGATTTGCAGCGGTGGCCTAGGACCTGTCGCGTCTTGTCTGTCCGCTCGCATGTCAAAAGTAGCCCAAAGATAATACACTTACGCTGGTCAAACACTCGTTGAGCGGCGAGATGACGGAAGACGTACGACGTGGGATCGCCAGCTCGTGCCTCACTCCTGCCAATACACGTCGACTGCGCAGACGGGGCATCTGTCCTCTGGACAACGCAAGCACATGCATGCACATGCACTCAACGAGAGTAAACTGCGGTGGTGGGTCGGTGCATAGCTGGATAGCAGGTGTCGATCCTAAATTCGCCACCCCAGCGCTGGTGGCGCGCCCCCGTCGCCGACCTAACGTCCTTCGATTTCTTCGAGGAGCTCAAGCTATTCGGCGCCACCTCCGAAGGCGTTCACAGCCTTGTGGATGCATGTGGTGGGCTCAGGAAGCCGGCTGAGAGGAGGCCAGGAGGACGGTGGGTCCTCCATGAAGTGGAAAGTGAGATCGACGCCTCATGCGGGTGCGAGTAACGACATTGCGTCACATTGAGCGGTGACTATCATTTCCAGGGCTATCGAGGCTGGGATAGCATACCATGGAGGGAGATCCGCCGCGAGCGGTCATGTTGATGGCAAGACAATCCGTGTTGAGGCGCTAGGTAGCGAGGAACGCCAGAAGAGGTGATTGTGGGATACGATATGAAGAGCTTCATACGCCGACGAAGGCAAAAGCTCTTGATCGAGATGATGAGTTGAAGGTATAGAGGGTCGTTGGTAAATCGTTGAAAAGAGCAATGAATTCAAAGGAAATCGGAAGCGAAGATTTGAAGAGATGGGCCGAACGATATAAAAGCAAGGTGTGTAGAACCACGATGGACAGTCAAGAAGGACGGCGAGATTTAGAAGAAACCGATTCAAGGACGGAAGTCAATGTGTGGAAGACAACAAGGGATATGATTATCGAGTTACAGGGGGGCTTGGTTGAATGGAGGAGTTGAGAAAATACTGAGATGTGAGATTGAGGAATAGCGAAAAGAGGAGGAGGAAAATGAGTGCTTTTATATGCAGGGTGGGGGGTGGGCGGGTTGAGACGGGTGGGACGATGGGACGATAGAATGACGAGACGATCAGAAGCACAAGTGTGCGCACTGCTGACACAGCACTCTCTCGTGTACGCCCTCTGCCACTCCCGACCGCATTCATTGACGCCCATCTCTTTGGAATCCTTTTCATCTCTCAGTATCGTCCCCCACTCCGACAAAAGGGAGTGATCAGTGCAAACCGAATGACGAAGTAGGAGCACAACTGCTTATGACAGATATCATACACATTATACTTAGGCTGAACCATGCTACTGTCTCTCGCGGTGCTTGATGCCGATGACTCTGGTCTCGGGGAATGACACACCCCTCCATCCTGCTCACAAGACACTCCTCTCAACTCCTTCACACGCCCCCATTCCCTTCACACGTCCCCAACCCCTTCGCACGCCCCAACCCCCTTCACACGCACGAGCTTCTGCGCCCATACGCCCTCCCCTAACTTTCATTTCCCGGCCCCGATCCCAACCTCGATACGCAACCTCCTCCCCCACCCCCACCCTCCCGCCCCCGGCTACACCCGCTTCCTCCCCTTCGGCGTCGGACTCCCCTGCTCGACCATCTCCGCCCTTCCCAACGGCGAGGGGTTTGTCTGCTGCCCCGCCCCTGCTCCCGGCGCCGCAGCGGCATTGACCGGCTTCTTGTCGAACGCGCCCGTCTTCCGGAGCCACCGCTGGCGCACCTGGTGGTAACTCCGTGTCGGGACGCACTTGCTGACCAGGTCCCATTTCTCGCCGTGTTCCATAACTGCGCGGGTGAGGAGCTCGTCCTGCTGTCAGTGGGGCTCAAGCAAGCATTTTTTGTCTGATAGCTTGGTGCATGCTTCCCATGCCTTGCTCTGACAGCCACCTCACAATCAACAGCTAATGGGCAGCCTACTACAGCTAGCGACCTGCGGCCGCTAACTGTCGACACTCACCTCCTCCTTAGTCCACTTGAGATACGGCGACCGCACCCTCCGTGCCGGCACCGTGCTCGTGAGGTGCACGTACTTCCCAATTCCGGGGACTGTCCCACCTCCCGGCGGGATCGGGCTCGAGAGTGATCCGGAGCCAGCACTCGGCGGCGCAGTAAACGGGTTGGCGCTGGCGTCGCGCGGGGTGTGGCTGTGGCCGGGGGTGCGTCCTGGTGTCGTGCTGGCTCCTGGCGCCGGGGCTGGCGTCGGTGTGTGGTTCCCTGCAGCACCGAGGTCGATTGCGGGGCCGAGCGGGGTGGAGCTGCGGTCGATGTAGCGCTCGCGCTCGTAGCGTTCTCGTTCGAAGCGTTCCCGATCGAAGCGCTCACGCTCGTATCTCTCCCGCTCGCTCGCACTGCCCCGGTCGTTGGCGTACCTCTCCGGGTCCTCTCGCGCGTACCCCTCTCTCTCCGCGTACCTCCCCTCGTCAAGACTGCTCCTCCGGTCCGCCGCATACATCCTCTCGCCCCTTTGGGCGAATCTTTCCCTTTCGCTCCTCTCTGCATGCCCCTCCCTTTCGCCCCGCTCGGCATACCTCTCCCTATCGCCTCGCTCGGGATACCCCTCCCTCTCACCCCTCCCCGCATACCTCTCCCCATCATACTCCCTCTCAGCCCCTGCCGCCCCTGCCGCCCCCACCGCACTCCCCAGCCTCGCGCCAGACGTCATATGCGGGCCAGGAGACACCTGCGACGCCCGCGACCCCTGCGACCCCTGCGCAACATCCTGGCTCGCCTGGGCCAGCAGATCGAGCGCCGACGACCCCTCGTGCGAGTCCTCCGTGCCCCCCGTAGTTGGTGCACTGCGCCTGGGCGACCCGTCGCCGTCGCGATTCACATGCCGCGGCGTCGTGACCCACTCGATCGTCGCGGGCGTGTGCTTCCGCCGCTTGCTGGGGCTGTCGAGGGTGTACTGCGCCGACGAGGCGATGCGCGATGCCGACGTGGCTGAGCGCGAGGGTGTCCCCGGGCGCGTGGCGAGTTCTGCAGCGAGCAACAAGTCGCTGAAGTTGCCGCCGGGTGTGCTCTGTGGAGCAGCTGGTGCGCGGTTCGTGCGCGATGGTGTAGTGGGTGGTGGGCGCCGTTTCTTCGGCCGGGGGAGGAGTGGTGTGCCCTGTGCTGTGGCTGTACTGCTGCTGCCCTGCCGCTGGGGCATGGTGGGCGACGAGAGGGGCATCTTGACGTCCTCGTCGTCGCTGGCGAGGCCCTCGTCTTTGGTATCTACACCTCCGTAGCCCTCAGAGTAGCCCAGGCCACCAGAGGGCCCGACGACACCACGGCGCTGCAGCTCGTCGAGGGTGAGGTGGCCCACGCTCTTGTCCTGCTTGCGCATGGAGCGGACCTTGTTCGCGGCCAGGAGGAGGTGCTCGGCGCGTGCGTCGCCCATGGTCGTGCGGCTGGTGGAGGGTTTTGGCTTCGAGGCCGGGGCCGGGGGCCGCGGGGTGGTTTGGTTCGGGGTGCGCTCGAGCTTGGCCAGGGGCGAGGTGGGGTGGTTGCTCTTGGCGTCGTCTCTATCTTGGAAGATGGACGAGTCGAGGATGACGTGGGGGCGGAGAAGGCGGAGCTCGTTGACGAGGGATTCGATTTGTTTCTGGGTGTCGACGAGCTGGGGTCAGCGAGAATTTCGTTTGATAATTCAAAGCCATATTCAAGACATATTCGTGACTTGCGGTCTTGTTGTACTCACCCTCGGCGCCATGAGCCTATTGTCCATCTCTAACCGCTTGTTCGCAGCCTCCAGCTCCTGGTGATACCCGACATCCAGATCCAGCACGCGTTTCGGCTTGCTCCCTGCTGTCTCTTCTGCCTCGCGGACTCGTATCAGGGCTTGCGTCTCGGCCTGCCAGCTGGCTCGTTCTGCGGCGAAGCGGTCGCTGGGGTTAGCGATTGAACTCGGGAAAAGCATGTGGGGGCATATGTCTGGGGTCTGGGGAGGGGTACAAGAATGGGAGCTGGGGTTGAGATGCCAGAGAAAAGTTTTCCAGCAAGCAGAGGTGGGGGACAGAGGCTGCAGTGTCGTCGATGTCAGACAAGAAGTAGGAGCAGAGAGAGCAGGATATCGTTCAATCTTGTGCTGGGAAAGTGCACGGAGTTGGCAAATGTAGAGGAGGCGCAGTGAGGAGAGGAGTTGATGTAGGCAGGTAGAGAAGAGGAGATACAGTAGAGAAGAAGAACAAAACTTGCGATATAATAGCGAAGGAAGCCCAGTGAATAGGGAGAGGAATTGCAGAAGTAGAGACGATAAAGTAGCAACATTGAGAGGCTTAGGTGGATGTGTGAAGAAGATCAAGTGAGGGAGGCAGCAGAGACAAGCAGAAGCAGAGCACCTGGCAATAGAGGAAGGTAGACAAGATAAATGTAGAGGGAAGGGCAGAACGAACAGAGCAAGGCAGACACGGACAAGAGTGGAGTGGTGAGAAGCACGGAGATATCGAGAAGCAAGGCAGGCAAGAGCAGGGAGACAGACAGTACACGGTGCAGACCATCTGCTCAGGTTGCGTGCCCTGTAGCATTGAAAGAACCTAGGTGCAATGATGAGCCCAGATGAGGAAGAGGAAGGTCCCCAATCGACATCAACAGGAGCCAGGACAGGACATCACACAAGGACGGCCAAGAGTCATGCACTCACCGCTCAATGTCAAACAACGCCCTTGACAACCTCGACTGCTGATGCAGCTCCTGGATCGTGTTCTGCTGGGCCTCAATCTGCGCCTGGAGGAAGGGTATGCGCGTGGTGTAGTCGTCGAGGAGGGTTTTGAGCTGCCGTCAGCCTAACTCCACTTTCCTCGACCTCGTGTACACCTTCCTCAATCGAGCACTCACCATACCTGCCAGCTCCTCCCTTTGCACAGCATCTCCCTCTCCTGCATTTGCTTTGTCGATAGCTGCTCGCATGCGATCCAAATCTGCTTGTGGCATGGACCCGTCGTCCTCCTCCTCCTCCTCCACCTCCACGCCTGCGTCTTCCTCCTTCCCTTCCCTCGAACCTTCCTTCTGAGGATCCCTCCTCTCACCTTCCTCCTTTCCTACCTCCTCCACCTTCTCTGACTTCTCTCGTCCCTCATTCGAGTCATCCATCGTCATATCGTCCTGTGCACTATGCCCTGTGTCGTCCCCGGCATCGTGTGCTCTATGTGCAGCTCCTCCCGCTTCTGGCGGATGTGACACATGCACCGCAGCCTCTTCTGGCTGCTGACCACTGCTCTCCATAGTGATCTCCTCGCTCATGTCCTCGTCATCGTCACCCAGTGACAGGGGCTTTAATGCGAGCTGCGAGGTCTTCCCCCCCGTCGCTATTGATATGCCCTTGCTGTTGGCAGCTGGCCTTCCTCCTCCTCCGGTGGAGACACTGGCGTGCGGAGTCTTCGGCAGCGGAGGGGACAGGGGCGATGGCAGTGTCGGCGTCGGCGTCGTCTTGTCGCCTGGGGGTGTCGACGGGTGTGCCATAGAGTCTGGGACTCGGCAACGTCGTGTAACAATTGAGTGTCCGATGCGACGAGGTTCGATGCAGATGCAGGTGTCGATGTCGATGCGTGGACGTCAATGTCGATGCAATGGATGTCGAGATGCAGTGCTGATGCGTGTCGATGCAGTCAAGCAGCGTTGATGTGGAACGCTGATGAGCCGTCGAAATCACTCCCCGGGCGTGTGTGATTTTGCTCAATGGCTAGGCTACTCAGAGAGGCAAGTGTGGGAGGGAGTAGGTGTCGCCGAGTGTTGCAGTGCTGTGCTGTGCTTATGCAGTGTGGTATCACTAGTTGTCGTACGTGCGCTCAAAGCAGCAGCAGTACCACCCCGCTGCACTGTCACTGTCGATGGTGAATGAGGAAATCGATGCAGTGGCGGAGAGAAGAAGCCGGATGGCAAACCCAGTAAAGCCAAATGCATTAGCAGCATACCCAGTGGACATGACAAGTTAGGGGTCAGAGGGTATGAGGGTATTGATTTTGCATGCAATATTAGTCCGAGCAAGGTGCGGGAGGCAAGCTACTTAGGCAGCAGAGGGAAGGTGCCCAGGGAAGGAAGGAAGGAAGCAAGGTCGGTGGCCACTGCATGGTGCAAAACCAGGCGCGCATACGCAGCTACGGGAGCATTCTGGCAGCTGGCAGGAGTATCTGTCTGAATCAGGAAGGCAATAGCATCAGGCATAAGGCATCAGGTGATAGAAGCTACTGTAAGACTTTGGACAGTGCCAATGAGCAAGCATGCAAGCATGCATCGATGTCTGGCATGAGGACTGATAGTACTGGTGCACAGTATATGAAGCAAAAGCCAGCCGGTATCCTATCGCTGCTATATTGTATATTGTGCAATGCAAGTAGACAAGCACACAAAATAGAGAGCTGCTGGTGTACAATAGAGGCAAGGTCCCATCCATCACCCGTGATGCGCTGTGACAAGAGGTCTAGAGGTCACTCTACGACAGCAGCTTCTCGTTCACTGCCTCGAGTGTCAATTGCTCAGCACCGTCGCGTACTTCGAGCACCTGGGGTCAGCCATTCACAACACATTGGTGTCTCTGTGTTACTTGCCTTCGGCACCTCAGCCACCTGCTGGAAATGCGACAACGAAGACGCATGCAGTGTCATGAGGTCAGTCGGCGACCCCGATGGTGTCCAGTTGATCAGCAGGAGGGGGTAGGAGACTCGGCCGTCCTGGTGTTTCTGGAGTATTAGCATCAACATTAGCTCACTCACTACTCTCTCCGAGCCACTCACCAACTCATGTGTCAAGAGGACGAAGCGAGGAGCGTTCTCAGGCAGCTCTGGCTGTCAGCTCTCTCCTCTATCATGCTTCACCCTCAGCAATCTCCTCGATCGGCGTGTCAGCGTACTCCTCGTCGACCTCCATTGCGAGCTTGGACTTGACTATCTTGACTGATATTAGTATGCGGCTGAGGTAGCTGTTGAGTACGACCCACCGACGATAGCCGCAGAGCCCTTGTGGTGCGCAAATCGGAACTTCTTCAGCGCCTCTTTGACGTCGAGGGGGATGTCGACTGTGTGTGACTGGGATCAGCGGAGGGGTGGGCGAGGGTTTACCATGGTGTGCTGAGGTCGTCGATGCTGATGCTGATGCTGTTGTTGTTGATGCTCTCGGCGCTCTCGATGCTGCTGTTCTTGAGGCTCAGCCTGTATGACATCGTTTAGGTGGAGGGGATCAGGTCCCGCTGATATCCGGCATACGGACAGGAACCCGCCCATGGCCACTACCCCATCTCATTTCGGGTCAGTCACGAGCCGTGATTAGTGGTAGCCATTCAACAACCCCATCAACAACCCCAAGGATAAGCTCTCTAGAGACACTGCAAAGCGTTGCAGTCGACGCATCTGTCTTGTCTATTGCATACGACTACGCATCGACAGAAACTACGAGAGGAAAGACACAGCCAAGTTTCACGAATTGTCGCTAATCCACTCCTTCACTGCGGCATCGCGACCACCTATCAAGACCTGACATCCGAACTGCACAGACACTATACGCCACACCAACACACAGGCGCGATGACAACCCTCGCTCTCTCGCGCTACCTCAGACCAGTGGGGATCGCGTCTACCATCGCAGTCAGCACACTCGGTATCCTGTCAAGATGGTACCAGCGCCCCAGGCTGTACTTTAATCTCCTGGCGTACCTGACGACGGTGGGCGTGGCGAGTGTGTGGGGGGTGGTGTTGAGTGTGATTGCGACGTTGGGCGGGCAGGTGAGTGAGCGGTAGCGAAGCGAGTGAGAGCGCGGAGCGCGAGCGCGAGCTGGGGTGGGTGGGTGGGTCAGGAGTGAGGGTGGGTGGGTGGGCCTGAAGTGAGGGTGGGTGGGTGGGCGAATATGTGGGAGCGCGGACTGCGAGTGGGTGTGCGGGTGAAGGCAAGGCTTGGGGGCCAGAGTGAGCGACAGAAGAGGAGGTGGAGAGGGTTGGAGCTGAGCCTCGAACTGCTTCTGCAGGGAATTCCCTATATGAGTGAGAAGGAGAAGACTGCTACTAGTCTGGGTTGTGTGATCAGATCGGAGCCCAATGTCATTATCATGCTTTTGAGCAGTGTATGACTGCGATTTTGGCGTCGCAGCTTCCAGCAACCTTCTATCGCCATTACCAGAGCCGATACTGACACCAGCGCCTCAACATCCAGTACTACGTCGCGCGGTCGTTCTACCGCCTCTGCCACCCGGTGCTGGGGATAGACTTTGACGTCAAGGGCGAGGAGCACCTCACGAGGCTGTTGACCGCGCGGCAGGGGAAGCCGCAGAGCGCGGTGGTGATTGGGAACCACCAGAGGTGAGTAAAAATCCAAGAAGGAACGAGAACTCTAGAGGAGGGAAGGAGGAATGAGGAAGACGGGACGACATGTCAAGTGGGATGGGCCCGAAGATTGAAGGAAGTAGTAGGGGAAGAAAAGAGACAAGAGAAAGCCTGGGGACAGGGAAAAGAAGGAGAAGGAGGTGGAGATCGTGTCGATGCGTATGGAAGACAGGGAGCGTGTGGCGAGAGACACGAAGGACAGACAAGTTACTCAAGAGAGGAGGAAGAACGGCCAAGAGGAGCAATTCATGCTGGACACGAGCTAATGCCAGCCTCCTCGACCTGCTCTACATCGGGCGCATCTACCCGCAGCACACGACGATCATGGCGAAGCAGGAGCTCAAGTGGACGCCGCTTCTGGGCCAGTTCAGTGAGTATCAACTGAGGCTTGGCTCTCAGAGGGTGTGGGGGCGGGAAATTAATTCGTGAGGACAGGCTAGGGAGAGAGCAGTATGGGAATTTGAGGTTGAGGAGCAGAGTAGCACGTGCCAGTGGGGCAGGAGGTCGCGACTGAAAGAGCTTGTCGAAGTGAGGTCTAGCTCGATCCTCTTCTGTCCATCTGGCTTCATTCTGGGCGCGCTTGCCTGCTGTCTCCTTCTGTGGATCCTCAGTTCCTCTCGAGATGTTCACTTTCGGAAACCGGTCCGCTCCTTCCCCCCGTCTCCTCTACCTCTCCCCAACTATCCTCGACTTCTTCTCTCTGCCCTATTCTATTTCGCTGTCCTCGTTCCTTTCTCGTCTGGTTCGTCTCTTGCGTTTATCGCCTCTGCCCCATTTCGCCTTGCTCTGATATCCTTTTCGTCTTCTCGCTCTCCTGCCTCGTCTCCCTTCACATCTTCCTCGCGTCTCTTCTCGTTCCCCTGCTCTCCTTATCCATGTTTCTTGTCGTTTTCCTCCCCTCTCTTTTCGTTTCCTCGCCTCTTTGCTCGTCCCTCACATCTCGTCTCCCTTGCCTCTCGTCTCGTCTTCCTCGCCATTGCCGACTTGCGTCTCTGAGACTGTCTGTCTGCGTGGCACCACGCGAAAAGCTCTGAAGTGGCGGAAAGAGAAAATATTGCCTGACGCCTGCTGTTCTCTGGTCACAGCCTGACCTGCTCCCTTTCCCATGCCTCCCATTCTCTGATCCACGCCCTCCCAATTCCTGACTCCTGCATCCTTGTTTTCCCTTTACTCGTCCTCGGTCCTGTCCCCATCATTCCCACCGTCGCGACTGCGTCCACTAACCCCAGTGACCCTCTCCGGCACCGTCTTCATCAACCGCAAGAACCGCAAGGAGGCCGTCCGCGCAGTCGCACAGGCCGGCGAGGCAATGAAGCGCCGCGGCGTCAACCTCTGGATCTTCCCCGAGGGCACGCGCTCGCTGCGCCCCGAGCCGACGATGCTCCCGCTCAAAAAGGGCGCGTTCCACCTCGCGATCCAGGCGCAGGTGCCGATCGTGCCGGTCGTGTGTGAGAACTACTATCACTTGTTTGATGGTCGGAGTCGGTTCGACCCTGGGATGTTGAAGATACAGGGTGAGTACGGCTGGCGACGAGCGAGCGCGCGACAGCGCGTGAGCGAGGCGGCAGGCTGTGCCGAAGCTGTGCACATGTTAGCTTTGGCGAGCGAGCGCGCGCGCGAGAGCGCGTGAGCCAGGGCGAAAACCCAAGGCTGCAGTGTTGGGCAGTGGTGCACGAATGTGCAAAGCTGCGCAGTCTGTGCAGCCTGGCGCAATCTTGTGGTATCGTGGTGCGGTGCTGCACGGTGCTGTACAATGGGTGCTCGAGATCAGCGATGTGCAGTGTTGTGCAATATTGTGCCGTGTAGCTCCTTCTTGTGCAGTGCAAAGCAGGGCAAAGCGGTAGCGCAGCTGTGAAGTTGATAGGCTTGTGCAGTTGTACAACAGCCTTATTCATTTGAACAGCCTTGCGCCGTTTGTGCAATCTTATGTGCCGTCGTGAAACTTGTGCAACGTCTTCGGTCCTGTAGTATATATAATACAAGCAAGCGCAATAGTGACGCTGGTCATGGCTCTCGCTAACCCCAGTCCTCCCGCCGATATCAACAGAAGGCATGACGATCGACGACGTCAACCGCCTCACCGAGATGACGAGGGAGGCGATGTCGACGGCCCTCCTGCGGATATCGGGCAAGGCGGTCAAGGGTGGCCCGGGGGGCGGCCCACCGATCGAGGGCACGCAGCCTGATGCAGTGAGGCAACGGGTTATTGCGGAGCGCGAGGGGTCGGCTGCCCCGTCGTCGGCGGCGTCGCTGATCGAGGCGGCGAGCAAGGAGACGACCGAGGATGAGATGGATGAGGATGCGGTGGTGCTGAAGAAGCCCAAGGGCGAGTAGACAGCCGAAGGCTGTCTGCGAGCCGGCGGAGCGCGGGCCTCACTGCTGGGTATGAGCAGTGTGGAGTCTGGCTGACTCGGGGCTGGGCATGAGCTAGGCTGAGTGAACAGCACAGCGGGCTGAGAAGTTTCGGGACTGGGCACGGCTAGTAGCTCACCACCGGCAAGCTCCAACTCACGCAGAGGCTAGAGAGTGCGCATCAGCTCCGCATGAGCTTCAAGCCCGCATGGCAGCTCGAGCCCGGTGAGAGCCTTTATAGCTACAAGTCGAAAGCTTAGTGTCAGTTCAGCTAGTAAGACCTCGAGTATATATGCATGGCATTGGCATTTCAGGAGGTGCAGTGGTAGTCACCGTGCTCTCCTTGTCCAGCTCGAATCATCCACTCTTACATCTTTGTCCTAGAGTCAGTGGCAGTTCTGGCGCCACAACAAAGTAATCTGTCTGAGAGCAGTGCTCTCCCTTCTTCGCTTACAAAGCACACCGTACATGATTGCCGACTCGCAGAACGTCTCGCTCTGCCCATGTACATGCACATGCATGTGCAATGGATGTGTAGCTTCAAGGTATTGCTGAACGAAAGTGACCGCTACAGTAGCTTCATGGACACTGCGCAATAACAACACGGAAGCAATTCGCGTCTCGTGCGTCAGCGCGTTGACCACTGCAGCCCGACATGAACACCACCGACCACTACCTCTGCAACGTCGCAACTTCCTCCCTCGCCCACGTCGCCAGACGTACAGCACACCAACATGGCCGCCCCACCACGAAAAGGTGAGCCGTACACAGAGTGTTTGCTGACCTCCAGGCGAGAACTGGGAGCTGCGGCAGCAGCTGAACAGCGAGTACCGGGACAAGCGGGCCGATGCGATCAAGCGGGTCATCGCGAACCACACGATCGGCAAGGACTGCAGTGGGCTGTTCCCGGATGTCGTCAAGAACATGGCAAGTGGTGGGGTGGGGGCGTGTGGCTGACGAATGTAGCAAACAGACGACCTGGAGCAGAAGAAGCTGGTGTATCTGTATCTCATGAACTATGCGAAGACGCAGCCGGAGCTGGTGATCCTGGCTGTCAACACCTTTGTGAAGGTGAGTCGGTGAGCAAGAGACTGTGCTGATACCAGGACACCGCCGACCCCAACCCGCTCATCCGCGCACTCGCGATCCGCACCATGTCCGTCCTGCGCGCTGAGAAGATCCTGAACTACCTCGCCTCGCCGTTGTCCAAATGCCTGAAGGACGAGAGCCCCTATGTCCGGAAAACAGCAGCTCTCTGCGTCGCAAAGGTGTTCGACCTCAGGCCTGAGATGTGCATGGAGTACGGGTTCATCGAGACGCTGCGCGACCTCATCGGCGACGGAAACCCCATGGTCGTGGCGAACGCTGTGACGGCACTGGCAGACATTCACGAGGCGGCGCAGAACATGCCAGCGGCAGCAGAGGAGCAGGCGGCGGGGGAGGAGGGAGGCGATGCGCCCACGCGGCCGAACAACGCGCTGTTCATTATCGACCATGCGACATTGACGAAGCTGCTCGTTGCGCTGAACGAGTGCTCTGAGTGGGGGCGGATCGCGATCCTCTCGACACTGGCACGGTACCGCACCAACGATGTCGACGAGGCGGAGCACATCTGCGAGCGGGTGATGCCGCAGTTCCAGCATGCGAATGCTGGTGTGGTTCTGGGCGCGGTGAAGGTGATCATGATACATATCAAGCATGTGCAGAGGGAGGATTTGATCAAGTCGTTGACGCGGAAGATGGCGCCGCCGCTGGGTAAGTAGAGTCAGGCGGGGGGGGACGGCCCACTTCTCCTCCTCTTGAGGCTGTACGTGCTGACCCCCAGTGACGCTCATTTCGTCCGCACCGGAGGTCCAGTGGGTCGCATTGCGGAACATCAACCTCCTGCTGCAGAAGAAACCCGACGTCCTCGCCAACGAGATGCGCGTCTTCTTCTGCAAGTACAACGACCCGCCGTACGTCAAGGTCGAGAAGCTCGACATCATGGTCCGCCTCGCGACGGATAGGAACGTCGACGTGCTCCTCAGCGAGCTGAAGGAGTATGCGTCCGAGGTGGATGTGGACTTTGTGCGCAAGGCGGTGCGCGCGATCGGGCAGGCGGCGATCAAGATCGAGTCGGCGGCCGAGCGGTGTGTCAGTGCGCTCATGGAGCTGATCGAGACGCGGGTCAGCTATGTCGTGCAGGAGGCGGTGATCGTCATCAAGGTGGGTGGGGCATTAGGCGGGGGGGGCAGGGTTGGACATGGGAGTTACAGGGCGCTCTGGGTAGTGTGGCATTTGGGACGAGAGAGCGGTCGGAGACATTGGGTGGCCGATGCTCCACGCTTGAGGCTGCTCTTTGATTGTGCTCTTGCGGCGCAGACTGTTGAGCCACTCACTGTTGCTGCTATAGCCTTGACAGTTTGCACATGCGTGGAGGATGCCTGTGAAGGCAAGAAGATGCCTGATGGCCAACCCCCGCTCTCGCAGTCCTCTCTATCTGGCCTCTCGCTGACCCCAGGACATATTCAGGAAATACCCGCACAACTACGAGGGCATCATTCCCGCGCTCTGCGCAAACCTGGAGGAGCTCGACGAGCCTGAGGCACGCGCAAGCCTCATCTGGATCATCGGCGAGTACGCAGAGAAGATCGAGAACGCCGACGAGCTCCTCGGCACCTTCCTCGACACGTTCAAGGAGGAGAGCTACCCCGTGCAGCTGCAGACACTCACTGCGATCGTCAAGCTGTTCCTCAAAAAGCCCGACCAATCGCAGGATATTGTCCAGCGCGTGCTCCAGGCGGCCACGAAGGACTCGGACAACGCCGACGTCCGCGACCGCGCGTACATCTACTGGCGGCTGCTGTCGTCTGATCCGGCGGCGGCCAAGTCTGTGGTGCTGGCTGTGCGGCCACCGATCAGCCTCCCGCAGACGACTGTGCCGCCTGCGATTCTGGACGAGCTCATTGCGGAGATCTCGTCGCTGGCGAGCGTGTACCACAAGCCGGCGGCGACGTTTATCGGCAAGGGGCGGCTGGGTGCGGACGAGATGAAGCGGGCTGTCGAGTGAGTCGGGAGTCGGGTTCCACACATCTTCTGTCCATCACTATTCCATTGAGGTATTACTTTACTACTGCGCTTATCTCTTCTCTTCAAGCGTTCCACAGCCGAAATCGGCACACAGCTGGGGTCGTGATTTGGTCCTTGCGAGTCGTCTGCGTGACGGACAACACAGAGCCATGCCTATCGAAGCCGCAGTTTGTGATCTTGTCTGCCACTGCTTCCCTCATCACTTTGTCATCTCATTACTGCCCCAATCTAATCCCCTTCCCCCTCCTACCTTTTCTTCCTTCATGACTGTCTCACCCTTCACTGCTGCATCCCAAATTTCTAATCCACTCCTACCCGCTCTTCCTCATCTTTCATCCCCATGCTGTCACGGCTTGCACTTTCTTCCCCACTGCCCACTCCTATACTATTCTATTTCTTTGCCTGGTTTCTAGCCTGTAGAGCCCCGCTGACCCCAGCCACGAGGAAGACACAGCAGCAGCACTACAAACAGTCGTGGCAGGCCAGCAGGCCGAGAACCTGCTCGATTTCGACGCCGACGAGCCAGCCCAATCCAGCACCGAGAACAGCTTCGCCGGCCTCGGCGCAGCACCACCAAGTAGCGGCATCACATCGCAGGCGATTGCGACAGCGGCGAAATCGACCAACCCACTCGACGAGCTCATGGATCTGTTCTCCACTGCAACCGTTGCAGGCGAGGCACCAAAGCCAGCTGCCACTGCGACTGCCACTGCTAATGCCAACTCGAACCCCCTCGCATCTGTCGACTTTGGCTTGACATCACAGCCGCCAGGAGGGGTCGGATCGGGCACGTCGTCGCCTGCACCGCCAGCGCAGGCTCCAGCAGCAGCGGCTCCGGCGGCAGGAGGACAACCGGCCAAGGCTGGGGGAGGGGCAGAGGAGGACTTGCTCGGGTTGTTCTAGAGGGGTTGTAGAGCGTAGATGTTATGATATTGCACGACACGCGACACGCGACACGCGACACGGTGGGTGAGGCGGTAGGCGCAGTGTAACACACTCAAGCGGTGCAACCACCTTCGCAGTCAGCCCAGTACGCAGTACACTCAACAGGCAGGCGCTGACGAGGCTTTAGGTGTATAACTAACTGGTTGGGCAGGGTTGGGTAGGTTTGCAGTGCATGGTGTCTGGGAACTGAATGGTAGTTGGGTCAAGGGATCAGCAGCAGCTGCAGCAGCACCCGCACCCGCCGAAGATCGGACAGATACACTGCGCTATGCTTGGGCTGAAGATTGTCAGGCGTCAGTTGGTTGGTTGGCATCAATCTCGATAAGCGTCAGACTGATTGCAATGGTGGCCCAAGCCAGCCAGTACGAGTTGATGTGTAATCCAAGACTGCATGCACTAATGAGATGTTCTGCATGACTTTGCACTGTTTTGTGTTGCACTGGTTTGTGTTGTGCTCTCCTTACTATGAGATCGTCCGCAGCAACTGTGGCAACAGAAGAGCATGCGCAGACGGCCGCTCCCATTCGACTGCCAAGAGCAGTTGTGCATGTGCATATGCGACATGCACAACGGGTCTAGTCCTCATCCCAGTTGAGCAGCAAACCGCAGCCGCAGTGCTGATCACAAGCAACAAGCAATGACCATCGATGTAGTTTCATGGAACACCGCATCTGTGCAACACAGATAGTGCGGGTCGCGGGTCGCAGGTTGCATCTACTCGATCACGGTCAGCAGTACGGACGGCACTGAGACCACAGACGCATAGAGTGCATAGAGTGCATCGAGTGCACACAAACCGCCTCAAGACCATACGCAGCATTCTGTCTTTGCAGCAATAGCTTTGCACATTGCAATCACACATTGCAACTGCAAATTGCAGCATTGCGAGTACGAAGTGCGACCACAGTGCAACCAGAGTGCAACCAGAGTGCAACCACAGTGCAACCACAGTGCAACCACAGTGCAACCACAGAATGCAGTCACATTCGTAGTCAAGTCACACAACGCAATCATGCATGCAGCCACCAAAGAACGAAAGTGCGCTCATCAACGTTGTCCGCACACAGTGAATGCACAGTGCAGCCACAGACGTCCTCTGTACGAGAGGAGAGGCAACTACGACTATCTGCGCTCACTTCTGCGATCGGCATGCATGCATCACGTCTCAGCAGGCCAGCAGGCCAGCAGGCCATCAGCAGGAACCAGGACCCGAAAAATCTGGTACCACTAGTTCTTCCCGGCCTGTGATCCTCATCCCAGCAATCACTACACTAGTTGTGCATGTGCTCAAGTTTCCACTTTTGTGGTACCATGCTTCTTTGTCTAACTTGTCTAGCTCGTCTCGTCGTCTCGTCTACGGCGAGTCGCGCATAGCGCATCGCTTCATCGCTTGATCGCTTGTGCGCTTGTGCGCTTGTGACTTTTATCCTTTGGCCTTTGTCTTCCCTGTACACGTGATCGCAGAGGAGATCATGAGATCATCCAGCGGACAGCAGATCGACGAGAAGTGAAGAAGATGAATACCGAGAGACGAGCGAGGGCAATGCCGCCTCGTGCCTGGGTAATGCCAGAGCTCATGAGCCTTCTATCCAGATTTAGTAGTGAAGAATCAATCTGCACTGCAGCTGAAAGTTGAGTATCGCTAGTATCGACACTGATGGGTGTGGTGCATGTGGTGGTAGTCATCTGGGTGGCTGGGACATGGTGGGCCAGTACTGAGATCTGAGATTGACATTACCACATGGAGTCGAGCGATGGCGGATCTGGGAACGAGACTTTGGGTTTATAGCAGCAGATTCCGGATGCTCACAGCTACAGTAGCTGCCTATTGGAATCGAATGCCCGTTGACAGCGTGCTAGTCGTCAACAGCGTCCATCGGCCCCCTGGGCGCCGGTGAGCTCTGATCAAGCTGAGATCCAGCAGAGCACGTCGATTCGTCGACGACAGAGGGAGTTGTCGCACTAAGTTTGACTGCGAGATCGCCTGAATGCGTTGCGAGGTCGTCGCGAGCTTGTCGCGAGCTTACGTCCTATTCAGCGACGTAGCGACGGAGCAGCTAAACGCGTGTGGGACCATGCTGTCGACGAATGTGTTGTATGAGCTGCAGACATGCAGACAGCCACAGTGTGCTCCCCGACATGAAGACCCGCACGACTAGGCCATAGCACGATCGGATCACCTTGTGGCATAGTCGTCGTTGTCGCGCCAATCCCGATCGCCGCTTGGTAGTAGTAGTACTCGCGGAATACAGATCGCGGAGATCGCGGCCCATTGTCGACTGTCGACTGCGTCTGCTTTCTCCCCCGTAGCTAAGTAGCACCTTTGCACTGAATATAGGCCAAGACGCAGCACAGCAGGCCAAGATGCATACCGCACTAGGAGTAGGGTGTCTCAGTGTTCACCTACACTACTGACACTGACACGGTGCCACCGACCCGCGTCGGAGGGCACTAACCACCACACTCCGCATCTCCGCCTCCATTTGACGCCAGACGCCAACCTGCGTCACCGCGTCATCCGGCCACGCTACGAGCTACGAGAGCGAGCAAAGTAGAGCAACAAAACCGTCATAGCCATCACTGCGTTCCACATCATACTGCTCTGTGCTCTGTGCTCTGGCATCACTAATCACTAGCATCAAGCATCAAAACAGCATCGCTCCTACTGCTTTCGTTGATATCTTGCTCGCCCCTCTTACTCTGGGTCCACTGCCATCTGACATTTGGGACATTCGATCACTTGAAGTCTCGGACACAGGCGGCAGTGGGGCGGTGGTCGACTCTGGTTGCATAGTGGCTGGGAATAGACCAGTGAGTAACCACGAGCTTGGGGACACCACTATGCGTGGAGATACTGCAGTGGCAGTGCTAATGACAGAGGCGCGATGTCAGGGCGCGCAGATATGCCGTATACTGGCGACCCACACCAGCAGCACCAGCAGCAGCTCCATCAGCAACAGCAGCACCAGCACCAGCACCAGCAGCACCAGCAGCACCAGCAGCACCAGCAGCACCAGCAGCACCAGCGGCAGGCGCCAACGTCGGCGGAAATTGATGCTGTGATAGCTGCTGCGATTGCGAATGCGCCGCCTGCGCCGCCTTTGGATATGGGATTGGATAGTGAGTAGAGCGAGCGACAGCCCGGCAGCCCGGCAGGGCTGGAGGGCGGAGCGAGGGAGATGGGGGGGGGCAGAGGAAAGTGAACGAAGAGGAGAAGAGGGAGGGTGTGACCTATTGTGGAGATGAGTGTATGGGGCTGTGGATGGGGTGAGGGAGCTATCCAAAGGAAGGAAGGAGAAGCAGGAGGAGGAGGAGGAGAGCAGGGCAGAAGAGCCGGAAGCAATAGGAGGATAGCAGTCTAGTGTGGGTTGAAGTAGAGGCGTAGGGAAGCTCTGGAACAATGGAGGAGCAGAGATGGATAAAGGAGATGGGTCAAGAAGGGTGACCTCAAAGAGAAGCTGAAGCGGGTGGGGATAGACATGGAGGAGATCGGGAGAGTAAGGAGTGTGGGAGGAGCATGAGGTCTGGTTAGAGTACTACGGAGGTGTAAGGAGGAGGGGTGGAGTGCTGGCTGAGAGATGAGAGATGAGACTGGGCCGTGGGAGGCGAGTCAACGGCGCAGTTGCGGACTGGCATACGATTCACACTGGGCTTCGCTAATACCGCAGCATCAACACGCTCCCTCACGCCGCTGATGACGAACATCCTCCCCTCGGCGATTGGCTCGGACGGGCGGGTGAACCTGTTCGTTGGGAATGTGAGTGGAGTATAGGAGAGGCAGAGAGTACACCTCTTGCTCTTGAGAAGGAGTGAATGACTATTGCTAACCCCCAGCTGCCATACAGAGTCCGGTGGCAGGACCTGAAGGACCTCTTCCGCAAAGCCGGGACGGTGCTGCGTGCGGACGTGAGCCTGGGGCCGGATAACAGGAGCAGGGGGTATGGGAATGTGCTCATGGGGAGTCGCGAGGATGCGGCGAGGGCTATTGGTGAGTGCTGAGAGGTGAGGCTGTGGGTTTGCGTAGGTGTGGACTGGGAGTCGAGGTGGTTGCGGTTGCGAAGCAGTTGTGAGGCAGTTGCGAAGCAAGTGCGGTTGATAGGATCGCTATGACTGTTTTTGCAGCTGTTGCTATGATGGCTGTCAAGGATCGTGGCTTCTATTGCATGCCATTGCTCTGACTGCCGTCGCCCTGATGGCTACGGTTGCTTGGAACGCTGCATCGAAGGTTGGACTGCTCCTAGGCAGCGAGGGCTCTGAAGGCTGTGAACATTTCAGAGACTGCACGGCATTGCAGGCTACGGCTCCTGCGGCGGCTGTGGATGCTCTGAGTCTGCGGTGGCACATCGCTTGCCATTGCTGCGGGGGTTGCAGATGCTCTCCAGGCTGCAATGGCATAGTAGCTTGCAGTCGCTCTGAGGGCTGAGAAAGCTACAGAGGCTGTACTGGCATTGGAGGGTGCAATCACTCTGGAACTGCATGGTCTGGGAGTTTGATCACTCTGGAGGCTACAATGCTCTGGGCTTCAGTCGCGCTTGAGAACTGCAGTCGCTGGAGGCAGCGGTAGCACTGAGGCCTGCAGTTGCTCTAAAGCTGTGATTTGCCCCTCTGGATTCGCAACCGCTATGGCTGCCATAGCGCTCTACTCATTCCCTCTCACCCTATCATCATCCAGCCCCACAATTCCTAGTCACTCGTCACCATTGCTAATACTCAGACCGCTTCAACGGCTTCACATGGCAGACGCGCACGCTCGAGGTCCGCCCCGACCGCTTGCCAGCCGAGTACGAGCCCCAACCCCACGTCCACCACAAACCAATGTACGCCGGCTTCATGCCCCCGATGCAACATCACCACTTTGGCGCCCTCGGCCCCGCCGGAGCTGGGGCAGGCGCAGGCTGGCTCGGCCGGCCACCACATCACCCCTCCTCCTTCGGCGCCTTTGGCAGCCCCCACTTGGGCCCGCAGCACGGCGCGCCCTCCCCTATGGCCGGGTTCGCCCGCCCACCCCCACTCCCGGGCCATGCACAGGCTATCCCCCCGCTCGGCGCGTCTGTCCTCGCTGGCTCTCTGACTGCCGGCGGGGGTGCCCCTGGCCTCCCCTCCTCTTCGGGGGCAGGAACCCTCTCCTCGTCGTGGGGGAGTGCCGTGCGCGGTGGCAGCGGGGACTCGTTCCCAGCCGCAACGGGCACAAGCACGCCAGATACGGGCTCGTCGTCTGCCGCGCGGACAGAGTCGCCGGCCATGATGCCTGGCGTGGGTGGGGGCGTAGGTGTGGGCGTTGGGGGGTCTTCTCATTCCGTGCTGGAGGGCGTTGGGGCCGGACGCCCGCACTCGCCAGGACGACTGCTCGACCAAGCGGAGGCGCTGGGACGTGTCCCCCCGCCACCTATGGGACGGATAGCGAAGGGCAAGATGTCGCCGGATGCCGAGGCTGCGCTCGCGCTCAATAGGCCGTCATCGACGTCCGCGGCGTCAGATATGAGCATGACCCCGCCGGTGCTCGTGCCACCGCCTATACCGCTGAACGGGCTCGCGAACCAGGCGAAGGATCTGGGTGCGCCGAATACGCTGTATGACAGAGTGGTGTTTGTCAAGAATGTGAGTGGCGTCGGGCAGAGGTGGAATATCGTACATCAATGGTGGCCGGCTGGCAGACGTTGCAGTTCTCTGGGCTGCAGCTGAGCATGACCACATTGGTCAAGAGCTCGACTCTTCACAGCTGTCCTACAGCTGCAAGAGCTTGATCGGTGTCATCGCGTTGCCGCTGTGACAGCCTGCGTCTCACAGCTTTTGGCAGTGCAGGAGCCCGCCCTTCAAACCGTTGCAAGTATGGGAGTTCACAAGTACACACTCCTCTAGCTGTGTGCCGCACGCGGATGTCAGTTGCAGGAGTAGTGGCCCTGCTTGCAAGGTAACCTCAACTTCCGCCTGATTGCAGAGGCAGCCATTGACTGCGTGCGACTGGAGTACGCACATTCGATCATTCTCCTTCCAGAACCCAGGCGGCTGAGCTAACTTCAGCTTTCCTTGACGACCCAATGGCAGGATCTGAAGGACCTCTTTCGCCCTGCTGGCGCTGTCATCCGAGCGGAGTGAGTACTACTTTCTTTCATACTCGGTTCTCTACTAACGGTAGCGTCGCAACTGGACCCGACGGACAGTCCCGCGGCTTCGGCACAGTCCTCTTCGCCACGAAGGAGGACGCTCGCCGCGCAGTCGGCAAGTTCAACGGCCACGAAGTCGACGGGCGGATGCTCAACGTGCAAACTGAGCGCCAGACACTCGAGGACAAGCACATCCAGCCGATCCACCCTGTTGACCCCGCCTTCGGCATCGGCGCGTTTGACCACCCGCCAGCGTGGTCGTCGCCGTCCATCGTGCCCACGACCAACGTCAGTGTCAGCTCCTCACCCCTGGAGACGTTCAACACGCCGAGCACCACCGCTTCCTCAGCCCAGTCGCCGAGCAACCTCCGCGTGCCGTGGCAGCTGAACACGACTGCCCCGGACTCGGCGGCGTCGCCGGCTATCTCCACAGGCAGCGCGCCAAGCGCAACGCTTGGGTCATCAGGTGCAGTGAGCACAGCCGGGGCAGTCGGCACAGGAGCCGGGACAGGAGGCAGTGCCCCCACGACCACCACCTCGCTCGCCGGAAAGACCAAAGCCCTACACCCCGGCCCCATCAGCCTCCCACCCTTCCCGTCGCCGAGCGAGATCAACCCCCTCAGCCCGCTGCAGACCCGCGGCCTGCCGCCCATGACGCCGTCGATGCCCGGGTTCGTGTTCAATGCACACCCGCAGACCCCGCCGGCGCGCAGGCAATTCCTCTCACCGGGCGCGGAGCCGTTCTCGCCCGGTCTGCCCGTTTCGCGACCCGCGATGGTCACGAAAGGGTCATTCATCAACGCCGCCCCAGGAGCACCCGTCACGCGTCAGCAGGCGGGCCCGGCCGCCCTCGCAACGCCGACAACAACCGAGGTGACTGGGCAGAGGGGGACCACGCACCAGCTGGCGGAGGAGTACTTCCCGCCTGTGGTGGAGTCGGAGGACGAGCTGGCTGGTGCTGCGGCAGGGTTGTCGATCGGTGAGGGGGCCGAGCGCGAGGGTAAGGAGGAAAACAAAGGTGGCGACACCGAAGGATCCAAACAGGACACGAAAGGTGCTGCTGCCGTGGAAGGTACGAAGGGGGTTGGTGCAAGCGGGGACACGGTGAACACATCAAGTACGGAATTAGATACGATGGGTACGAACACGGGCTCGGACAAGGAGCCAAAGACAGAGACAAAGACAGAGAACGAGACAGACACGAACGCGAACGGGAACGGGAAAAAAGAGGCACGCAGCTGGAGCAAGGTAGCGGGTAAGGGTCTGTAGAGTGCTTGGGTTCTGTAGCTGTAGCTGGGATATGGTTGGGCTAGATGGTTGGTCGGTTAGCACGTGTTACATTGATGCATGGTTGAGTACGGGCAGTTGGAGTCACTTTTCAAATGATACCATGGCTTCTCTGAGACTCAGTTTGATGATGTCGACCTGGCAAGCATTAGTCGGCAAGCCAGCTAGCTGCTCGTCGTCCCGCCTGCCGGAGATGATGATCACATCAGTCGGACCTCTCCCGCGCTAGTCAGCAAATGCATGATGATCCGAGCACTATGCTACAACAGTCTATGTCTATACTCCCTCTACTGGTCCGGGTCCGTCGCCGATGCTGTGGTCGGCCTTGACCTCGTTTCCTCGCGTGATGCTACTCCTCTTCCTCCCAGTGTGTCTTCTTGTCTTCCTTCCATGCTGTTTCTGCTCCACGCCACTTGCTCGTGCTTCTCCCCCCCCCCCCCCCCCCCCCCCCCCAACCGATATATGTCCTGCTGCTGCGGGTGCTAGAGCAGCCTCCTGGATTGGGCGGGTCGTGCTTCTGCTTCGGCCTCATCTGCAGCTCCCACCCCATCGCTCAGTTCGACTTCACGGCCTCGGCCCCACCGATACCAGGCGCCGGGGGTGCCCGTCCCCGCCCTGCACGCTCCTGCGACGCGTCGCGCAGCATCCAGGCGGGCTCGTACCCCTCTTCCGTCTTCAGCAACGGGTTGGGCGCTGTGTTTGTCGTCGAGCCGAGGGATGTGAAGCTGGTGTTAGCGATGTCACAGTGTCAGGCGAAATCGAGAGTTACACGTAGTTGGGTGTGGAGGACCGATTGACACCGCAACGGAAGTTTATCATAGGTTGCTCCCAGACGGTAACTGCTATGATCGGAAGGCTCAAAATCACTAGCTGCTCGAGACATAGCTCTGGGCTAAGTTGTCTGCTCAGCCCGCTTCAGACTGCCATGATCTGAACCACATTTACCAGTCGACTTGTCGCTGCTTCACGGAAACTGGTTCGAGAGCGAAGCACACAAAACTCATGCGCAGAACGGAGAATACCAGTGATCTTCGAAGCACTACTCACCCCTCATCGTACAGCTTGCAGTACGGCACATCGAGCTCCCGGATGAACTGCCATATCTCGCTGTACGACCAGTCGAGGACCGGGTGGACGCGCAGGACCTGCGGCCAGGACGGGTCGGTCGGTGCGAGGACGGCGACGTCTGTACGTCAGTATCTATCGCAGATTTAGTCCGTTCCAGTGAAGCTCGGTATGTTGTTGGGAGAGTGTGGCTGTACCCGAGCTTCACAAGTATGCCGCAGCTCGCAGCCGTTCCCTAAACGACTTCTTCCACAAGCATATCGTACTCGGTCGTCCTTCACCCCGCCTACAGATCCACCTATCATTCCCTCTGCCCCTCCAGAACTTTCGCCAAGAGCCCACCCCTACTCACCTCCATTCGGGTCCCCCTGCCGCGTGCCCAGCAGAATCGCTTTGATGTCCTTCCCACCCGTGCAGCTCAGGTACTCCTCCAACGCAGCCTTCATGCCTCCTCCGAAGCGCCACAAGTCGAGCGAGTACCGCTCTGCCGACTCGACCACAAACTCCTCCATCGCCGGGAACGGGTTCGGCGCGGTGAAGTACACGCTCCGGATTGGCGGGTAGGGCGGTGCCTCATGTTCCGGCAGGACTAGCTGCGTCGCACTTCGCGTGTGCTTCAGCTCGACATGTACGCTCTCAGGCAGCGGCGGCGGGGGCGCAGCAGGCGCGTTGAGGAACGCTATCGTCGCTGACTCGCGGCGCGGCGGTGTCCTGTTGCGTGGTGGGTTGACGTTTGCCGAAGAGCTCACTGCCGCTGCTGCGTGCTCAGCGTCTGCCTCTGCATACTCCTCGCCTGTGGGCGGGTTATGCCGCGCATACAGCACTGCTGCAAACAGGTGAAGCAGCACAGTGCCTGCTGTCAGCTGTGCTCTACACATGGCAGCAAGGCAAGACCCACAGTCTTTTCCCCCGTTAAACGAGATAGCGACCCTCGGCTCCGTATGCGTCTCCAGCACGCTGTCGATGAGCGAGAGCGCACGCGAGATCTTGCCGCCCAGCACGTCTGCGACCTTGCCGCGCGCAAACACGCGGTCGAGGTCCGCCTTGCTTATCTCGGCGGCCATGTAGTGTACGTTGTCGAGGCAGAAGAAAGGTCCAGTTCGTGGACCGTTATCGTGGTGTCGGGTGTAGAAACAGACCGAATGTCAGGTAGCCGGTTGCGGGAGCAAATGCGCGTCGGCGGCGCCGGCGCTCTCGACGCCGGCAGCGGCGATGCCGGCGACGGTGAGGGCAGGTCTTTTGACTGTATGCATCTAAGCAGTCTGAGATCATAGCAACTGATTGTCTAGTGATGTATCTAAGCCTTGGGCAAGGCCTTGGACTTGTCCTCGAGAGGGATCTCCTTCTCGCCGTCTTCGCTGAAGTTGACGGTCGGCTGGTTCTTGCCCATGAACTTTGTGTGCGAGCCGAAAGCAACGAGCTTGTTGTCCGGGTTGAAGAAGTCGACGCGGGTGTATGCGAGGGTCTTGCCTGACCGTCAGAGAAAGCACATCGCTGAATGATGAGACACAGCACGTACCGAGCTGGGTGACAGTCCCGACGCCGATCAGCTCGTCACCAACCTTGCCGGCAGGGCGCACGAACTCGCACGAAATGTTGACAGACGCGCCAGTCGGGGGGACGATGCCCCGTGACTGCAAAGCCAGCGAGGTGACAGTGTCAGTGAGCTGCTGTCAGAGTGTATTCAGGTGAGGATGCGCACGGAAAGCACAACTCCGCCATGAACAGTCTGGGGGGTCAGCACAGCGCCATGTTGTACCTCACGTTGTGGTTGTTGATGTGTTTGCTGTCGATCTTCAGCGACGTGCGAACGTAACCTGGGCGCGCAGACTGAACAACAAGCTTTATCGGTCAGCTACACTCCTCACTCAGCTCGTACGTTGCCCAGGACGTTACCGTCATGGCCTGGCATCAGCGACAGACATATCATTTCGATCGGCATTCGGCAAAGCTCACTCACCCATCTTCTCGACGGTCTTGGCCCATGTCTGGAGGTTAGCGTGTGCTGTGCTGCCTCTCTGCCTACCTTGCGAACGAAAGCTAGGCAGGCCATTGTGTCTAGCAATGTGGTCAAGAATGAGACGGACAGCAGACGGTTTGAAGGTAGACAAGCTCCATGGCATGCAAGCTGGTGTCGGATTACCCGTAGACCTTTAGCTAGCCGATGTCGCGATCTCGGCCATCTTCAGCCGTGGATCACATCCGCCCCCAGTCTGATCGTCGGTTGGTGACTTTTGTTTTGCTTGACATTCGACGTGCCGCATAATATCAAGTCGACTTCAGTAGCAGACCAGCATGTCGCAGCCGGAAGCGGGGCCGTCGTACAGGCCCGCGGCGACGTTGTCAGCTCATACGCGCTCTGTGACGGCTCTGCGCTTCTCGCACGATGGAAAGACGCTGGTGTCAGGGGGTGAGTGAGGGATGTTCTTTCGGCTGCTGACACTCAGGCGCGGACGGATATGTGCATTTCTGGTGAGACGGCTATGGTCCGTTGTACTGACATCAGGGATGCAAAATCGGGATCTCATCAGCGGTCACTACGTGCCCATCGTACTGGTATGTTGTACTCTTCGTCCAACTTTAGCCTGACTAGTAGGCATCAACGACCTCACGCTCTCCCCTGATGGGCTGTATGTCGCAACTGCAGCGGATGATGGCTCTTGCCGCGTGTACGCAATGGACGCTACAGTCGACGCAATAGCTGTACCTCCTTCTACCGTACCAGGAGGTGGGGAGCAGTCGGGCTCAAGACACCCGCCATTGCGCAGGTTGACGGGACATACTGCTCCTGTCCTGGCTGTTGCGTTCGGGCCGCGTGCGAACCTTCTAGTCAGCGGAAGCTTCGACGAGTCGGCGATAGTCTGGGATGTGAGAAGGGGGAAGGCGTTGCGGAACATACCAGCGCATGCCGAGGCAGTGTGGAGCGTCGGTTGGGATGCAGAGGGTGCGCTTGTTATCACTGGCAGTGCAGACGGATTGATGTGAGTGAAAGGGGTGTGTTGGGCTGACATGTCAGACGGCTGTGGGATGTCAACACGGGACAATGTCTAAAGACATTGGATAACGAGTCAAACTCGCCTGTGTCCTCGGCGTCGTTCACGCCGTCATCGTTCTTCATCCTATCTGCATCCCTGTCCTCTACAGTACGGGTCCATTCCCTGCACAACGGCAAGATTCTGAAGACCTTCCGCGCAGTCGAATACGTATCGGAAAAGCATCCCTGCCCCGCCATAGTCTATGGTGCACCGGTGACTGCAGCACCGATTGCGAACGGGCACACCAGGGACGAAACAGCAATGGACGTCGATGGAGCAGATGCAGCGCCGACTCCGCCAACGGCTATCGCCTCGCCTGCTGCTGGCCAAGGCCGCTCAGCGTGGGTTATCGCTGGATCCGAGAATGGCAAAGTCATCATCTGGGATTTACAAGATAGGAGGGTGATACATATGCTGGAGGGTGCCAGCAGTCCAGTGGTCGCTCTGGCAGTCTCTCCAGATGGCCGGACGGTGGCAGCTGGCAGCATTGAGCCAGACAAGAGCATACGCCTCTGGCGTATAGCAGCATGAGAACGCTTCTTCTGGCAGTCATCAACTCTGTAGAGCACTTCCTGACCTTGACAAGGTCTTCTGTTGTATCCATGCATCATCTGACGTCGCGATAGAGATGATCTGGCGTCCCTCATGCATGTCTATCGTCTATAGACCCACCTTGCGACCCTTGCCCCGAACACCCTTCCAGACATTGTCAACCCACTCACGCTCCTCGCGGTCCAGAGTAGGCGTAGCCGGTGCACGGGTGCTCTTCTGCGGAGAGGCCGTGTGCTGCGCACTGGCGCCGAGCGCAGCCTTGGATGGAGACGCAGTGCTGTTATCGTCGTAGAACAATCCTGTCTGCGATGGCGTGCCCTGCTCCTGCAGGTTGAGCACGCGTGCTGTACTCGAAGACAGGGGCGAGCTGCGTTCCGGTGTTCGAGTGTTGCGCGTTGGCGTCATCGTCGACTTGTACAGAGACTGAGCAAGTGGGCTCTGTGTTGCATTGCGGGTAGGCGTTGAGTACTGCGCTCCAGTACTGGCACCGAGATCAGGAGTAGCAGGGTAGCTACGAGTCTGCCGTGAGCAGGGGACAAGGTACGCTACGCACCAATGGCGAGCTCTTCAGGACCGGGACGAGCTTCAGACCCGCGGGAGTTGCAGGAATGGGGTCGGGGTGCTGCACCCAGTATGCCGCCTCCGCGATGTTGTACAGCAAAATCAATGTGACCACCAATTCTGTTGTGAGCTCAGACATCAAATCCACCTCTATCACACTCACCTAGGTACCATACGACATCGGCACCACGATGTGCTCGCGGATTCGAGTTGAGCCAGTCGATTCCGCGCACCAACATGCCCCGGAGGTACAAATACGGCGTGAAGACCGTGCGAGCGAACGTGAGCAGAGCCAACGCACCCAGGTTGCTCTTCAACCTCTGCCGGGCGAGTGTCATCGGCAGAGGTGCTGGGAGTGACAACAATGCCATGGGAGGTGAGATGTCACGATGAAGGTTTCAGGTGTTTGAATAGTCAAAATCAAACATGAATCCAGAGGTGGAGGGGCACCACACCTCGCTATCATGATGACACCGATGGTTCATCTGGTCGCCACCATGTCAGAGTCTATCTACACTACTCTCATACTCTATCAAGCGCATGGCTACATCTGGGACACAATACGAACTCGAGGACAGGCTGCGCCATGCGTCGACGGACTCATAGCATCCATCCCCTGTCCAGCTCACTCACGGGCAGAGATGGCGATTCCTCTCGGCGGTCGATCTATGGACCTGACGGTTGGGCTCGGCTGGACCGGGTTCAGGAGCTAGGAGACGAGTCGAAGGACCCGCACAAAGGGCACACGGGGTGAGCATTGAGCTTGACAGGCAGCTGACAGCTGCAGTTGCGTGAATACGTTGTCATGGAGCGACGACGGGGGAATCCTGATGAGTGGCTCAGATGACAAGCGGTGGGTAGTACAAGGAACTCAGCGAGGGGATGGGAATCTGTGTACAAGAGTTTCCGTATAGCAATCTGCTGACAATGGCAGTCTCTGTATCTGGACACCGGACACTGACCCGGCATCTGAGGCGGCTCGTTCCAGTCCACACCCAATGAAGCTATCGCAGAGTATCATCACAGGGCACCGAGCAAATATCTTCTCTGCACGGTTCCTCCCTCATGCCAGTACGCCGACAGTTGTGTCTTGTGCAGGCGATGGCGACATCCGCGTGTTCGACATTGAGCGCCTGAATGGTGCAGCCATGTTTGGGAGGTCAGGAGCCCAGCTTTGGGGTGTCGATGGGCCGGGAGTCCGAGTGCTGAGGTGCCACGAAGATCGAACAAAGAGGATAGCAACACAAGGACAGCCGAACCTATTCCTTTCTGTGTCAGAAGATGGGACAGTACGACAGCATGACTTGCGACGACCGCACGAGTGTCGCTCTGGATGCCCTCCACCACTGTTTCGTGCCCCTCCAGGTGTTGACCTTTACTCGCTCAGCCTGAGTCCTCTTGCGCCACACATCTTCGCTGTTGCTGGTCAAACAGACTGCGCTTATATCTGCGACGGACGGATGCTGCCTCGTCAGACACCATCGTGGGGTCCACATACGCACAAGGCATCCCAGGTGTACTGCGTGCGCCGGCTAGGTTTGCCAGAGTCGGAGTGGAAGAGCGGCAACGGGACAAGGCGAGAGCGTCACATCACTTGCGTCAAAATGTCCGTCGACCATGCCGACGAGGTCATCTGCGCATTCGCAATGCACTCGACATCTCTGTTCTCCCTCAATGAGGATCCCGCGGAGAGCAGTGCAAGGGTACAGCAGGGCAGTGTGCTGCCTCCCAACGCCGAGTCTAACACTGCCAAGTGCGACAAGAAACGGGAAGCAGCAAGTTCAACCAGCCCTGCGACGGTACGGCATTCGAAGCGAAGCCTATCAGATCGATCCCAGAACCCCCGGCCAACCTCCGTTCCGCGAACTGGCAACGCTAGCGACAGCCGTGCCGGCGTTACACGCTACACAGCAGATCAGTTCCTCCGGAGCCCGTCGTCTTCAGGCGGACGCAGGTCAGCATCCTCTTCGAGTAGCATGGATACAGACGAGCAGGGTGCTGGAGCCGAAACATCCGCCGACGGTCCACTAGGCACATCGAATGGCGGCGAAAGTGAAGAAGAGGACACTGGAGCAAAAGATGGCAGTGCGGTAGCCGCATTTGCCAGCCGACGACGACCTGTGCCGGATACTACTGCTCGTCGACATGTCCCCGAGTGGGACGTTGACTCCGACGATGAGGAAATCAACCTCTCGCGATATAGTCGCCAACCGCCAAGCGATGATGACGATCGCGAAGAGAGGGGGGACTCTGAGGACTCAGATGGTGTTGACCACACGCAACTCAGTCAGCTGCAGCGGGCACACCGCAATGGCAATGTGGAAGAATGGGCCGCACAGTATCTCCGTGAAAGGGGGTTGTCCGATGTGGCCGGTGACGACTCTGACCAGCAAAGCGAGGACGACGAGGAAGAAGAAGATCTCGACATGGAGATCGACGACGACTTCGAGGGCGAGGACGATTTTGGTGACTTTGACGAGGACGACATGCCGTTTTACTCGAGCGGAGCTCTCAGTCGCGATGGGCAGTTCCGCGATGTCGACATGCTGTACCCCAAGCGCATGTACCTGGGTGCGCGCAACATGGAAACTGTCAAAGACTGTGAGATATCGCTGCTGCGTGCCACTGACCGCTAGGCAACTTCCTCGGTGACGCAAGTGACAAGGTCTGCTCCGGATCTGATGATGGCAACTTCTTTGTTTGGGATAAGGAGAGCGGGAAGCTGCAAGGCATCTGGCAGGGCGACAACGTGGTCGTGAACGGTAAGTACTGTAACTTATCATTGCTGACCACAGTCATGGAGCAGCATCCATCTCTTCCCATCGTGGCTGTTAGTGGCATCGACGACACCGTCAAGGTACATGAGATGCTCCAAGTCTGTGCTGATCGCAGATCTTCGCTCCCACGTCGTCACCTCCAGACCCATCGTACAACCTCACCGACCAGGCAGACAGCATCATGCACAACAGCTTCCGCAGGCCTGTATTCAGAGAGGCGTATGAGCCGACAGCATTCCAGCTGCTGGCGAGGCTCATGGCAAGGCCGAATGCGGCGCTGCCGATCAGTCTACTCGAGCTGCTGCAAGGTCCCGAGTAATGGTCATAGGTTTACGAGTGTGGTATCGGCATTGGTGAGGGGTTGGGAGCAGTGTATGTAGAAACCTGTACTAGAGTGTTGCAATATGTCATGCTTTGCATTATGATCATAGCTGCACAGCGAAGTGATAAGAGTGTAACAAAAACAGGGAGTATCGTGTTATCCGTGCACATATAATGCCCGGAAAGGCAACAAGATGCGTGCTCCTGAGGCCCCACTACAATCCGCCCCAACCTGCAAGACGTACGTGATCAGACTACATACACCTAATGTCCTTCCCAGTACTAGCCACCTGCAATGCGCTGACAGTGCATAACATCATAACTTCATATAATTAACGATACATAAATGAGCCTACAAAATAGGAGGGAAATGCACAGAAAAGAAGCCAAAAAAGTAGCGACGGTCTTCAGAGCCAATTTGACTGCTATGTGGATGGCGATGGATGGAGCATGGCCAGCGATTGCATAGTGCACATAGATCATGATAGACTGCATCCCTGTTACTTCCCTCCTGTCGTCCATGAGAAAGTGCACGGTCCTCAGCCAACCATCCCCTTCTCTTTCACTGTCAACATGCTGCTGGGACACAATCGTCCGCTGCAAACTCCGTCTCTCACACACTTGAGCTTCCAGAACGCCAACCACGCCTCAAACCGACCCCACACCAGCCCGTCCACAGCACGCCCCGCAGCTCCTCGAAGACAGCCAAGACTACCACACGCCACATGCACATACCCCACTCGTGTGCCCCGCGTTGTGCCGATGTCAGCGTACAGCTCCCCACTAGAGTCTTTCAGAGGGCGCATACATCAGATCAAACTCGCGGAGAACAGAATTTTGATCGCTGCCACAAGCATGCCACCCCACGTTCCTCCGGAAAGCTATGATGAGTCCTACCTGATAGTCATGAGAATTCGAAAGCATCCGATCAATACAGGCACCGCAAACGATAGTGAACCGTGCAGCGTTGTGAATGGGGCTGAGCGTGAGACGTTCGCACTCTGTGTAAGAAACAACCATGCAGACTGGGGTATGGGGTTGTCAGTCTTCTGCGCAGCTTGGCGAGCTTGGCAGCGGTTGGTGGGCGGCAAGTCCACGGTCGAGGGTGAGGGTGCTGAGTTGCCCATCAGTGGGCAACTTGGGGGGGCAAGTGCAAGTGTGACATGCTCTGGCTCGTGAAGAGCAGTTGCAACCTTGCTGAAAGGGATGCTTATCTCCTGTCGAACATGTACGCACTGCTATATGTTAGATACCAGGATGCAAGGTAAACACTGCAGCGTCAAGTGCCACAGATCATTGGGTGAAGAGATCTGGGGGACCAAATAACAATCCGTCAGGATCCCTCCGTTCAGCCATCACCCCGAACAGCTGCGATTCGGTCGCACCAGCAAAGTCATGCGAAAAAAGGCGAACGCGCAGACGGACGTGCGTATCAGTGCTACAGATGACGCTAGATGGCATCCCGGAGCGCATCGACTGTAGGAGTCAAGGTGCAGACAGAACGAGTAGCAGGCCACAGAACATGCAAAGCGATCGCATAGAAGGTCTAATAGGTGGTAGAAATGGGACGATCAGTGCATGACACGATGGTGCGCAAGATCGAGTGCAGTCATGGTGTGAATGCCATAGCAAGCACGCGGATGAAGCGTTGCGTTGCCAATTATAGGATACATAGGGTGTGAGGGTGTGGGGTTGGGTGGTGGTTGAGGCGAAAACCTCATGCCGATCGACTTGTGCACACACTGTTGCATTGCGTGCGCGCTCGTCGATCTTGCTCTGTCGCTATTATTGCGCGTAACAATTAGTGAGCAGCAGCGGCCTCGACATCCTTCTCCTTGTGGCTTTCCGGCTTGACGTAAGGAGCGTAGACACCCTCACGCTTGGAAACGCAGGAGTACTTGTCCTGGATGGTCCAGACAAGACCCATGACGCTGAGGCCGAACATGGTCCATGCGAGACCGGAGATCGCAGTGATGCGCGAGCACTGCTTGACGAAGGGGCGGTACTTCTCGGGGAACGACTCGACGGGGTTGCCGCACTGGAGGCCGTGTCCGAAGGGGGTGCCGTAGAGGATACCAGCAATGGTACCGAAGAAGACACCACCGGAGAAGAAGCAGAAGGTGAAGATGCGGTGGCCAAAGTTCCAGTGGGCCAGAGCGAAGAGGAGGTAGAAGATGGTAGCGAAAAGACTGCAGGTTAGTTGGGTGCATCGATTATCAGAAAGAGTGTACGGTGAACCGCGTGCTACGGTCACTCTCGAGCTCGCATGCCGCTTAGACGTGCAACAAAGAGCCATCCCGTAGCACGCTGGCCACCCGCAGCAATATACTCACCCCAATCCGAGGGCGTGGTAGTAACGGAAGTCCGGGTACCTGTACGAAACGTTTCCGTACTTGTTGAGCTGCTCGGAGATGAGACCCAGGAGAGAGACGTCAACGGCAATGTAGAAGATGAAGAAGCAGAAGACCAGGATCTGGCGCTTGGTAGAGAAAAGCTGGCCCATGCGAGACTTGGGAAGCTCGTCGCCCTCTGTAGAGTGTCAGCTTCGTTCTTCACCGGTATCCCATCACATCACATCATGGTGTTTATGCTGCTGCTTTCGCACTCAACAGAAAAAAACCACCTCCCCCGCCTCTCTTTCCTGGTACTCACCAGCAGCACCCTTCTTGGTCTTGGCCATTGTGAAGAAAAAACGAGTCGTTTAGAGGGGGAGAAAGGAAAGGGAGAGTGAAGAAGAGGGGAGAAGGAATGCGGATTGCAGAAGTGATGGGTGCGTAGTTATTAGGAAGAATGAACGAATGCAAGGATGGATACGACGGGGGCGTGGGGCGGGGGCTGTTTGCTCTTATGTGTTTGGCCTTTGCTGGGAAAGTCCCGGCCTCGGAGCGGATGCGTCACCGGCGAAAAAATGTGGTCACTGTAAACCTAGTTGGCTGATTACATCTTCATCAGACTACATTATGTGGTTGCTTATTCTATCGCCAGCAGTGGGCTATTCACATTGACCAACCGATAAAGGGGTATGCTCTACATAGCCAGTAATCGCTATCGCTGTTAGGCAGGAGGTTAAGGGGTGGAGTGGGGTTGGGTGGCAGGCAGGCAGGCAGGTGAGAGGAAGGGGGTGAGGTGGGTGAGCAGCGGGCTGACCTTTGACCTTGTAGCAGAGCAGAGGCAGATCCAAGGAGCAGTATCCGCGCATGCCCACGGCGGGCCTTGTGAGGACCATCTATCTACTCCGGCGGCTGAGGCTGAAAGCAGAGAGCAGAAACAGCAAGGCTCAGGGTTCAATAAGCAGTCCGACCAAGAGGCAAGCCCGCAAGCCCGTCTCACTGTCTGCGTCTCTAACAGGTTTAGCACTCGCTGTGGGCCCTATTCCACTAACCCCTCTCTGACGGTCTGCCGCTTGGCCAACTTAACTCCCAACTCACGAAGCACTCTGATCAGGAAAGTTGCACAGACTCGCCTGTAACCGCCGCAGTGCCCAATCAAGCAAGGTGCGAGTGTACCTCTACAAGCCTTTCTGTGTCGTCGTGCTCTTTGGCCCTTCTCAACCTACCTCCATCCAGGCACTGACAACAAACCTCAATGGCTGGGCAGATTGCTGGGCGGCCGCGGGTTGACTGCTCAAGATGATCAGATGCAGCAAGAGCTGGTCAGGCATATGACCCTTAATGGCAGATGAGGTACTGGCAGACCTGTTACGCTCTCTAGTAGTCCGGCAGCAAGGTCCTACTGAGCTCGAGGGGTTAAGGATAGAGGTTTCAGGGCTAGTGAAGCCTGAGCTGGCTGACATGCTTGACAGGGACAGCACCGTAAGTGGCCCACTCTGCCCACCTGAGCTGAAGTCTGCTTGGCTGCCCACCCTGGTGGCCACTGCAGACCAATGAGGTCAAGTCGCACTCTCCCTTTTACGGCAGGTTCCAGTTTGGCATCTTGCAGCAGTCTGGCATGCCCGCGGCCGCGCGCCCGCCCGCCCGCACGCACAACATACGTGCGCTATCGCGCTCCTCGGTCCTCGCTCCTCGCTCGCTTGCAGATCCAAGAGGAGTGCAAGTCTTGTGGAAATCCTGAGCCTTACGTTGCCGAGCATGCCGAGCACGTCTGGTAGGAATGCATCAGGTCGATGCGACATTGCATTATCTGTCTGTTTGCCAGTCGGTCTTCACATCTGCAACGAACAGGCATGGTGAGTGATGCAAACCGATACTTGTGGAGTGTCCCAACTCGACTCTACAGTGGCTTGATGCCGGTCGAGACTGATAGCAGCTTCTTCTGGCCGTCATGAGCGGGAGTGAGGAGTAATTAAATGTTTATGCATCTAAGCAGCAATCAGCGCTTCGCAATACATGACCAGCCGCCAGGCACTCCCTGAACGTCAGCATCCCAAAAGCATGCGTAGTGCTAAAATAAACTCGAATTGCACCACCACCACGGTGCGCTCCGCGTACGAGACGACCTGCCAGGATGACCTCTACCTCGACCTGTACATGCACTCTCTGACCTCCTTCGGGTTCGCGATCAGAGTCCGACCGATGACTCCTCTGCTGTACGACTCGTGCTCACGCTGGGAATCCGCTGCTCCGCCGTCCATTCGCCCCCAAGGCGACGTCACTGGATTCATTGGGCAGGAACGACATGACGAGACCGAGCGTGCCGACGCTGGAGTTGTCAGAGTAGAAGCCACGCCAACACTACTACTCCAAGCAAGCAGCATGATCGACGGTGACTACATGGCACGCACGACATCGATGGCAGCACGCAGCGGCCACGTGCATGCCGCGCGTTCTATATCCTCATCTTATGTTGACAACTGCTATGCTGCAACCTTCTGCTTGGGCCTTGTCCCTAGCCTATTGTACAGTCTCTGCCCCGGTGACGAGCACGCTCTCTCCCGAGATAAAGGCGGAGTCAGGTCCCGCGAAGAACGATACCAGCGAGGCGACATCGTCGCGAGTTACGAGTCTCCCCATGGGGCTGGTTGCCTTTTTCTGTGATCGTGTTAGACCATGCTAGGTGACTACATTCACTGCTCCCAACTCACCTTCTCAGTAAGGCTGCCGACGGGCTGACCAGCGCCAGTCATGAGGTCAGCGTCGATCTGTGCCCACATCTGAGTGTCGACGGGGCTTGGGCAATATACGTTGCAGTTGATCTTGTACTTGCCCAGCTCAGCCGCAAACGTCTGGTTAAGACTGCGGACTGCGAACTTGCTGCACGCTGTCAGCAAGCGTCATTTCGCAAGGGGAACAGAAGGCGACAACGAGGCATTGCTTGCGTTTGTGTGGCGGTCACTCGCCACATTGCTCAGCAAGGGCGCGCCCTCTCCACGACGCATAACAAGCAGTGTGTATTGTATGATACTCTCCCGCCCCCAGCTGCCACACTCACCTGGCGCAGTACCCCCCGAAGCCAGGGTAGCCCTTGAGTCCAGCGGTAGAGCACGCCGCTGTCGTCAGCTGTCTACCCTCGTCGCGGTGCTCACCGATGAGGCGGCCGCCCTCGCCCTGCTGGATCATCTGCTTCGCAGCAGCCTGATAGCAGAACAGCACGCCTTTGACGTTGACACCAAGCAGCTTGTCAAACGTCTCCTCGGTGAGATTCATGACCGGGCCAACAGGCGCGATACCTGCGTTCGCGACCATTACTGAGATTGTCAGCTCATGATCGAAGCATAGATGCAAGATAAACGTACCATCCACCCTGCCTAGCTGCTCAACCGTCTTGGCAACGAGCGCGTCGACCTGGGCCTTCACCGAGACATCAGTGGGAATGCTGACCGCCTTGCGGCCATGCTGCTCGACCTGCTTGGCTACCGCGTCGAAGTTGGCACGAGGGAGGTCCGCGAGCGCGATGTCGAAGCCATCCTTAGCGAGCCGGACGGCGATCGCCTCGCCGATACCCTGTCCTGCGCCTGTGACGATTGCTACTTTGCCCATTGCGATGATGGCTCAGATGGTGAAGGTGATGGGAAGAACTACCGTTCATGTGCGCTCTTCAATGCACTGCTAGTATATGGTTCACTGCACCGTTCACGCCTCACACGGTAGTCAGAAGGCCACCTGCCAGCTACACTGGTACGGCGGCCGGCTATGTCCGGCAACTCGGTAACTGCCTGTGCCATAACATGCCGATCTCCTTCATGACACTGAAGCGGCTCATCCCACCGAACCCGCGCCTGCCAAATGCAAAGTGGGTGAGATATGCATGACAACTACAGCTGCCGAGTTCGTCTGAAGACATGCCAATGATAACATGATGAGACCAGTATGCTCCATGATAAGTACGTCTAGTCTAAAAGTCGCCCCCGAGGCTCTTGCGAGACTGGCGCCCGCGTTCGCGTGCCCGCCGCGATGCCCTAACCAGGCCAATGAGTCCGTTCTTCAGCTTGTCAGATGTCGGAGCACCGAGGTATGCCTGGAGGTCCACGAGGAACTTCTCTTTGTCAGCTGCAGGGAGGGAGTGGCCAGGGATAGCTGCCAGCGCTTCTGTCGCTTGCGCAACTGCGTCCGCTGGCGGCACAGATGTAACGGTCGCCTGTAAGATGAGAGGGGTTTGGTCGAATGCGTCTTCTGGATATCCTTGCACGATGCCGGTGAGGAGGAGGCCCAGGATAGCTTTTGAATATTGGGCGAAGATGGGCTGGAGAAGGGGGGTGAATTGTGCGTGCTGCATGCGCTGCGCCAAGAGGTGCAGCACGTACAGGCAGACCACGATCGTCTGTGGTGAGGGACATGTAAGGGCTGCCAGAGTGTGCGCGAACGCCTGCGCGACAGCTGGACTCGAAAGCGTCTGCTGTGGCAAGGCGAGGATGTACGCCTCAAAGCAGTGGACGTAGTCATCCATGACTGGGTGGTGTCAGTACGCTGCTCAGATTCTCCTCCGACAGAACAACTCACCGTCGGCAACTTCTAGCGCCGTCTTGATCTCCAATAGCTTGCCTAGCGAGGCAGTCACATTCTCAAACGCGCTGATTATGAGTGTCGCGAGAGCCTCTCCTCCTGGCTTTGTTGCTGCTTGGGCAAACTTGGTGGCCATCTTACCCGTGATCCACAAGTAAGAAGCATAGCCAGTCTGCGAGAATGAGATAGCCATCCGCTCCATAACGGGTTGCAGAACCGGTTCCAAAGCCGCCTCTGGGAAGAAGGCAATACCACGACGCAGTATCGATGCAACGCGTTCGGAGATGTAGTAGAGGCGAGCATATCGCACCAAGAGTGCGTCGAGAATATTGTACACATTGGCCGCTGTTGGGTAGCATGATTGAGGCACAGGATCCAGAGTTCGGACCACTGCCAGATAGGAATCTATCTGCTCGAGAGCATCCGCTACCTTTTGCAACTCAACTTTCGGCGCCTCGGCCTGTGATGAAGCCACTGCCTGAACTCGAGCAATAAGTGGCTCGCAGAATTGTTGCAATGCCTTGGCAGCCTCCTCGCTCGGCAGTGATGAAATGACGTAGCCTATAGCCTCGCACACCTCCACCATGTCGGCTTGATCCAGCTTCTCGCCCACCGTCACGACGAACTGGTGCAGCTGAGGAAGGAATGGGACGAGGTGTTGGTTGCAGTCTTGGCACATGAACTTCATGGCTTGAGCGGCGGCAGCTGAGACTTCGTCCTCTGCCATGTTGAAGCCTTCCGAAACATACTGCAGCTGGAAAGCCAAGTTTTGCGGGTGTCGATCGATCCACTGCGTGTAGCGAGATATGACGAGGATGGCAGCATAGCGGATGCGAGGATGAGCTGGAAGTTCGGGGAGCAGATCCATGATATGAGGCATGACCTCGTCGTCATTGGGGTCCACTTCTGCGCCCATCGACCGCATAGAGAACAGAGGCGCTTCGATCTCCTGCCACGATGGTGAGGGCTTGGCCATAGCTGCCACGACCATGTCGTAGGACCGACGCAGACAGGTCGGTGCCCCAAGGACTTGACAACAATCCTTGAGCGTATCACCCATGCGATGGCGGAATGATCGGAACTCGTCGCGCTCTGCTGCTGTCTGTGATTCGTCGTCGGAGGGGAAGTGAAGGTGGCCGATTATAGTGGTTTGAAGGTTAGCAAAGATGTCGATGTAAGGTCGGAAGCGTTCGTCGTTTTGCAAGCCAGATTGCCTGTTCACAGCCGTAGACAGCATCCACCAGAACTGGAATGTGATAGGAACAATGTCCAAATCGGGATACGCAGTACAGGTCATGATTGCTTCGACAAGCGGGAAGGCCTCTTGAGGGTGGAGCTTTATTATATCCCTGTATCGCTCTCCTGCCTCACAGAACATGCGGCAGTAACCGCGTATCCGGTCAGGATCCTCCTGGTACTGCTGCAACTTCGGTCGCAATGCGATGAGCCGAGCGAGTATTTGCTGCACGACTTCTATGTTGTCCTGCACCTCCTGCGTCTCATGGATCAGGTCACAAATGACGTCGACCGCACTGTCGAAAAGTTCGTCGGATTCCAATGCGTCGAAAACTGCGGAGAACAGAGGGCTCTTGGCCACCTCCAACACTGGGAACTCTCCAGCCCTCAACCACGACTGCATTGTCTCGAAGATCGACGTCCTGATCTGGTTCGTGAGGCCTGATGTCAGAAGAGCAACATATGTGCACCTACCTGGAGCCTGGATATACATCGACAAGACACCGAGGACCTTCTCTGCGGATCCAGACACGAGAGCTTCATACACATCGGAACCTGGAGGCTGTTTCATGGTCAGCACGACCAGTTGTTGTTGATCATAGCTGATAACACTCACAGCCGGTGGCAGTCGAGGGTTCAGTGACTCCTCGGCCAAAGAAGATAAGAAGCGCAACAGTAGAGGGACAGTGGAAGGTTCTTGGCCATATCGGTCGATCAGGCCCTGCGCGACGTCTGTCCATTCTGGCATCTGCAGCGCCAGATCTGCCAATGCCAAACACAGCTGCGTGAGCACAGCTCGTGAGCCCGCAGGGGCGCCAGGTTGTGACAGTGGTGTCAGTGCACCAAGCAAAGAGTCTCGCAATGACGGTAATGAGTCCCGAGGCAGTTGAGGAAGGTCGTACAAGATCTGGGCATTAGCACAATTCCGGGTCCGCCCCTTGGACGTACTTTAGCTCTCAAGGTCTGAGCAGAGAACAAGCGGCCCTCCAACGGTGCATCGGCGGACGTCAGAAGTGTGTGACATGTTTGCCATGCATCTACCTGCAGAGTTGTCAGCTTCCTTCCGCGTATGACCCGCGGCTCCATCAGACGTACACTGTGCTGGAACTCCTCCAACCACTCATTTGCCCTCTTTTTGGACGATGCGTCCGGGTCGTGATACAAGGCCTGCAGAGCTTGCAGGACAGTTGCAGTTGCCTGTCCATGTTGAGGAGTTGCCATCCCGCTTTTGCTCTGAGGCGTCGGTTGACTGCAGTGCGGCGCTCTGTTGATACAGTGTCTGGAAATGTCTGCCGACTTTGACGTTGTCATAGACTTGCGTACAACTCGTCGTCCTCCACACGACATTGATTCCGACGAGTCACGTGCCGATTCACATCGGGCTTCATCCTGCATCTGGGTGACTATAGGACTACTGAGTTACATCGAACATCTCTGCGACGACATGTACATGTATGTCTGGCAGCAGCTTACGGCGTCGCCTAAGCTGTCAAGATATCAGCGGAGGACCTGGAACAGACGTGAAGAAGCGATGAGTCATGGATATCTCTGTCCGTTACCTTATTGCGATGGTCGCTATGGTCGCACGACCTTCGACAAATTCGAGTTCTTCACAGCACAGGAGCACCTGTTGTTGCGGTTTTCGGATGTCGACGTCAACTCTCTGTCGTATCGAAGCCAGTATGTCATGTTCAAGGTCGTGATTGTATGGTTGGTTCCTATGATAGCTGAATCTCATGCTGCAATCTACTTCAATAATGTTACAGTAAAGGTTCGGAATGAAGGTGCACAACACCATCAGGCTCAGACACTGGACAAAGGCGAGGAGCATGATGACGATGTCTTCGCCGAGGGTCAGCATATCGAGCTGGACATTGTCGTCTACGTCGACTGCGAATGAGCTATTGTTAGGGTGATGCCGAAACGGCTCATGGAACCACTGCCGCAATCTCACCAGTCGCAATGATATATATGAGGTGTAGGAGCAGATCTGGAGCAGATGATGATTCCTATTGCTCTGAGGCCGTGTCACGGTACTGGTTCATCGATACGCAGCAAAGTACTTCCACAATCCATAACGGCTGCCCTGCACACTTCCGAGCCATTACTTTTAGCCCAATGTGATCTGGCATCGCAAGAAGGTCCGGCAATGCAATGGCGACCTGTGATGGCGCCACGCCACATTCACGAACATACTGCTGGAGAGTAACAACCTTCCGCGACGATGCCGTCACTTGGCTTGGCGCGGAGTCGGACCTCCGTGCTGCTCGAATCGTAAGAGCATAGTCCGTTCCAGTCTATAGATCACGGTCTTAGGGGGTCCGTATGTAGGATTCAGGTGATATGTGGCTTCCACGCCAAGGCATGTCCGGGGTGAAGTATGCGCCACAATGAGTGAACAACGGATTACTATGGTTGTGAAGCCCAAACATCCATCAATCGTTCTCTGCTTCGAGTGAGAAGATCGGAATGACTGATGTTGTATATCTTCAGAGACCACTTAGGATATAAGTTCGTGCTGCACTCGGCCTCATAGACTCTTCGCTGTCACTTTCTTCAGCGAGGAGGAGCGTAGGTATCTTTGACGCTCACGCACGGAGTGGACGGCTCTGCTTCACGGGCGTAACAAAGAAAGGGAGGTTGGGGAAGTCATCGGAAGACAAAAAGCAGAGCCACTGACTGGAGCTAGGGCCTGTTGCAGAGGGCACAGGATTAACGCGTCTGTCGCGCTGTGGAGGCGTGCGGCAGAGCGTTGCGGAAGAAGTGGACTTAGATTTACTTTTGAGGCTATTACCGGACCTAGTGTAGTGCAGTCGAGATGATAGGCAACATATAGCAGTTTGGATGACCTCTGGCTCCCTTTCATTACATCTGAGTGACCCTTGCTATGCGAATGCAAATAACCTGGAGCCGCCGGCTGCGACGCCGATTAAATCGGGTATCCATGGGGTAAATTGACGCATGCTAGCTGCACAACGCATGCTAGCTTCACAAGCGCTTGTTGCTCACTGATACTACTGACTAGCTCTTGACTAGCAGCTTCCTTGAGTCCAAGCTAAGCTAGCTGGATCTGTACGGCCGGTTCAAGCAAATAATGTCCTAGTTGCAGCGTGAACGCAGAAACAGCAGAGCAGGCGCGTTCCATTCAGACTTTCGGATCTATTCTATCTCTGTCCGAACCCCTGAGCTTCGCACGCGATTGCCCGTGATTGTGCGGACTTTGCGGCAGTGCCGCATCGCCCCAGGGGGCCGCTGAGCACATGCGCAATAGCGTAACCCTGTGGACCAGCAGGCACCCATCGATGGGGATGGCTGTGGATGGAACAGCAGAACAGTAGTATGCCCCTACGTGCTGCGGGCGGGTGCGTCGAAAAAGCTGTGACCCAGTCACATTAGAACGATGACTATCACTGATACATGTAACACAAACTCTTCAGTACAGATATGATTAGGCGTCTCCACACAGAAACTTCATCTTGTGACCGACCACCTGGTTAGCTTCTGACTCGAGGGGCAGTTACCATTCCGTGGTGCCATAATAGCACTCCACCGATGAGCGATGAGTTCGTGTTGATGACGATGGTAACCTGTTGAAGGCACGGGGCATAGAAGCAATCAATCCAGGGTGCAGTCGTGATTAAATTTGACCCGCGCATGCCGGATTTGGACCTGAGTAGTTGGTGTAGATCAAAAACATTTCAGAAGGCGGGATGTGCGTGAGCGGCCCCCGGCCCCGCATAAGCAGGTGATCATAGTTGGTGGGGACCACAGCTGCTCGCTGTTGGTGTTGATGGTATGTCGATGCCGAGCACCCACATCTACTGTAGGAGTCTGAGCAAAGTAGGAAATCGAGTCAGCGATCGCAGCACGGGAAGTTCCACCGGGCCAACCGTTGTAGTAATAGGAGAGGAAGACGGAAGCTAGTCTTGGCACATCGATTCCTCCAAGTCTCCTCGTTGATGGTACTCAGCTTTTATGTCACATAAGATAGGGCATTGGCAGAGGAAAAACACGCAGTGCAGTGCGGCTGTTGATGGGTGTCCGACCACATTACGACTACTGCACGCTAGCGAAGTGAGGAATATGATGAGGTCAGCGCCGAGCAGCCTCGTGTCAGCGTGGTCTGGTTCCAGAACCCGTGCTAAATAACGAGATCGTTGATGTCGATAGGGCATTAGGAAACGGAGCGACCGAGGGCGGGATCGAGGGTTGTTTAGAGGGGCGAGTGGCGGCGAGTCATGCTATTGCGATCATTCGCGCGCGCTGCGGTACCCGCCGGCGGCGGCGCCTTTGACATCTCTTTCTGAATCAGCCCCCGAGCCCCCGGAGTCCCGAAGACGGAGTGAGTCGTACGGTGTCAGTGCTAGTGGTCGTTCGTGGTCACCGCGCAGCACAGCAGCAGAAGGAGGGGAGTGACTGACAATCTGACTGCCCTGTTCGGTCCCACTGCCGCGACATTGCCCCGCATACGCAGGCAAATTCATCTCCTATCTCTCCTCTTTTGTTCTACTGATACTATTTCGTCTTTACTTTACCCCAGTCCACTTCTCCAGACCGCCATACTTGCATCCAGCACGTACGCTAGACTACTTTTCCATTCACAAACATCTTCTCAACACACCAATCTCTTTAGCTCTTTACTACCTACAGACTCTACATCGCCCACTCTTTCCAGATACGCTCACACACAAACAACCCCACATATACACATACAGGACGTCCCACCATATAAGGCGGGTCCAGGCTTTAATTTGCCGCCCCGCTTAGGTGCGCCCAGCACACGTTTTCACCCCTCTTCTTTCTTCAACCTCTCCATCCTCTTCGTGGCCCCACGCAGACTTTCGGCATCCACCTAGCACTCCCGCGCAATCTTCAACCTCGACGCCATCCACAAGCTATCACCCCATCCTTACATCTGTCGATCTTTGAGCCTCATCAAGTGGTAGTGTGCAGTGCATATACTTTGCATACACAGTCACAAACCTCTTCTTTCGCTGTGTAGAACGGTTCACGCAATTCGGCAAGAGCTGTCGTTGAATTCGTCCGACTCGCGTCCGCCACCAACTTCTATCTCTTCTACGTCGAGCAGCCCAGTACTGGGGGTTGTGCGCAGCACTGGCCCTCCTTCGGGCTCAAGATCAACACTTCAGCAACTCCGCCCACCGTAGACGTCGATCATGTCTCAGCCCCAACAGCAGCAGCAGCCTGCTACGATCGCCGAGGCATCGTCAGCAGAAAACAACAACAGCAACAATCCTCTCTCTGCGCTCCCTACGCCTGTCCCAGACCCGATCACAGGTCGCCTGGATCCCAATGATCCGGCAGTGAAAGCCCTCACGGATGCGGCCCTCAACATGGACAAGAGTAAGATCCCTCGGCCTTACAAATGTCCGTTGTGTGACCGCGCGTTCTATCGTTTGGAGCACCAGGTGAGTAGCTGGACATATCTTGCTTCAGTGTGCTGACCCACTCAAGACCCGCCACATCCGCACACACACTGGCGAGAAGCCACACGCATGCACACATCCCGGATGCGACAAGCGCTTCTCTAGGTCCGATGAATTGACGCGTCACGCTCGCATCCACCTGCCGCCGGCCTCTGAGAATGGTCAAAAATCGAAGATGGCAAGACATGAGGACTCGGATGTGAGCAGAGCACAAGAACGGCGAAAAAGAGCATGGGCTAATCATGATCAGCATGACATGGACAAGAACGATCGTCGAGGACACCTCCCCCATCTCGGTCCCTCATACGGCATGGACTTTGATCGCCACGACTATGCTGGAGGCAGTGGGGGTCCACCGACAAACCCATACCTTCCTCCGCTCCCGGTGGGCAATGGAAGCGGCTCTGGGATGAATGATATCTCGGCCCTTGCAGCCGCTGCATCAGATCAGCTTTACGAGCTTGAGCGCCATGAGGCTTTCCGTCGTGCCGAGTACGAGCTTCGTCACCGGCAGATTGCAGCAGGTGCATCAGGTCGCTCCAAGAGCAACGGAGGTAGCCCCAACGCGAGCACACCCAACGCCTATGGTTTCACGGAGCGTGATCGCTTTGTGCAAGGCGCTCCTGCGCCCGGCGGCGGACAGATCGTCTTCCCTCTGTCAGCCCCGCAGCCAGCAACAGCCAACCACCCCGCAGTGCCTGCTGGTACTCTTGCTGATCCTACGTATCTCGTACCTCCAACGTGCTGTCACGAGGATTGCCACAAGAGCTATCGCAAGAGGCTCAAGGCCGCCAGGCAGACTGCTGCGTGCCCCAACTGCCTTACCCCGGCGCACGCTTTCGCCGGTGGCCATGGTGGTCACAATGCAGGCGGTGCCGGACATGGCAATGGAGGCGATCACGGGCACTCTAGCAATTCTAGCACTCCCAAGGATCGCTCGAACATTGGCTCTGCAGAGGATCTGACAAATCTGGGTGGCAATGGAAGTGGCTCTGTCCCGGGTGGCAACTCTTACCATCTGCACCATGCGAGCTTGCAACAGCAGCTTGCACGTTTGCAGCAGCAGCACAACATGTCCCTGCAGAAAAGCCGCTCCGTGTCACAGCATAAGCCGAATGCTGGTCTCCACCACCACATCAACCCCTACCCGGTTAACATGCACCAGCACAGGTCGACACATGCCTCACTCGCACCATCCGCGAACGTATCGCGCGCTGCAAGCCCATCTTCCGACTCCGACTCTGACGACGGCAAGCCCACCCTCCATGGTGGCATCCATTACGAATATTCACACACTAGCCCCGTTCTGGCCGGTATGCGCGGTATGAGTTTATTCCCCGGTCGCAACGCAGTCACGGCTCCGGTCTCGGCAGCGCCCAGTGTCATAGGTTCGCGCGCCCCCAGCCCCGTCGAGGGACACTCGGCAGCATCAGGCAAGCACGGCCATGCCTCACACACTGCGCGTGATGCGAAGACGCGATCACATCCCTACTCTCACCCCCATCCCCACCACCATCTCAACTCGCAGGGCTCCGTTCCAAACTCTCCCCGCATCTCGACAAAGTCACGGATGTCCCCGCCTAAACTGCCAGAGCCGCATACTGGTCACAAGTCCGTTGAGGAAATCCTCAACTCGGGTTCTATTCCCCCGCCCAACCGGTCTGCGGATCGCACATTGCCGCCACCGAACTCGGGCTACTCGTCCGTCGCGTCTCTGAGCTACTCGCTCTCTGCGGGCTCTGCGCACGCTAGTCCTGTAGGATCGCGATCTTCGTCGCCAGTCCACTCCACACACTCATCGTCGAACTCTCATCTGGCCAACACTGTCCGCCAGGCCTTTGGAATGACTCCAATGTTCCGTGGCTCAGACACGCCGTCGACGAACAACCCGTCACCGAAGAGTGTCATGGGAGGACTGTCACCACCTCCCAAACTCGCTCCGCTGGGTGTCGGCAACCCCGATGTGAAACCCTCTTTGCCCAGCTTCAGCCGTGGTCCGTCCCCTGTGCATCTAATGGAGTTGGACGGTGCGGCTTGAGGCTAGAGGCTACACTTTCACGCTGTATCAATATAACGCGCCGAGTGCTCTGTACATACATTCGCCAGCGTATGGACTCCATTCTGAATAGACATATGAATAGATGCGATCATGTGCTTGTTTTTGGTGGCGCGACTGACAATGGCTATGCTGGATCACGAGTCAAGGAACATCATTCCCAGAGCGGCAGATAGTACTGATCAGGTGGGCAACGGTTCGGCTACCAATACAGTATAGTGCGCTATATCCCATCTCCTCTCCAGGCTGCGTTGTGCAACCGACTTTCAAAGTTCAGCGCATCACTGAAATTCCACCTTCCTCCTCTTGCCTCGATAACCACGCCGAAAATGCATCTGTTCCTCGCCTACTGTCCGGACAGAGTCGGCGACGACGTCCTACCCACACGGCTTAGCGTCCGCGCCAAGCACTTTGAGATGTACAAGGAGACGATGGACGCAGGCAACGCAGGTAAGTGGTCCCAAACCTTCCAGACTATATGAAGCAGTGCTGGACACAGTGCTAGCCACAATGCCGGACACGATGCTTTCTGAACACAATGCTATATGAACACGATGCTTTCTGAACACGGCATAGAATCATACGACTTCTTACGTCGCATTTGACAGGCTCGGGCAAATGTGGTCCAGTCACACCTCTGCTGCGCCCGCTCTCGCGAACCTGTCAAACATACGCGGTTACTACCCCTGGACATCTGCGCTCACTCAAACTCCCTTATCTCCCTCCACCTCTTGGACGCGACTGATATTGCAGAGTTCGGCCGAGCGATCTTGCCCCAACCAAACTCCCCGCTCTTGGCCCCGGAGAAGCTCGCACTCTTGCCTCCGAATGTGCAGCCTATGGCTGGGAGCGTCTTGCTGCTCCGTTACGCGTCGCTTGAGGAGGCTTGGGCCCGTGTCAAGGCAGATGTGTATTGGACTGCTGGGGTCTGGGACCATGACAGGACCGTTGTCGAGCAATTTGCCGAGCCTCCGCCTACGGGGACGGTGCCGGTCGACGTTGGAGGGAGATTCTAGCATACGATGTGTAATGGGAGAGTACGCGGTATATCGAAGCAAGCAACAGGGGCAGTGAGACTGTCGTCCGTAGTAGTGATGAAGGTTGTAAAGAGTATGTTCTTGAATATTAGCTCTTGGAAGTCAATGATGCGCCTCTTGACACTACTTGCCTTCGAGCTGTAACACACATTATGACATACAGATGTACATATGCTCATAGAGCTTCAAACTAGATTACTACTCGCCTACTGCATGTAGGTCTGATCAGGGGTGAATTGCTCGGCGCCAGTCATCCAAACATCTGGGGCACCTTGAAGTGCGATGCCCAGCCATTCGTCAAACTGCGCCTGACTCAACGGGTCGCCACCAAGCTTAGCAGCGTCGGTGGCCGTATTCCGGCGTGGAAGTGCACGCAGCATGGGCACTTCGACAGTCCCAGGCGCGGCAGCTACCTCGTCACCAGGAAGGCCAGGGATAGTGATTCGACAAGCACGAGCAAACTCTGTCAGCAGCTCTGCTGCTCGGCTTCCTGCGGGACGCTTATGGTCAGTACCAGTTGTTTAACTAAATCGTGACTCACTCTTTGACCGAGCTTGCGCAGGACAAGTATACTCGCTGTGAGCCCTTGCAAAGCGACGTGAAGAACACTGTCACCCCCAGCGACCTGAGTCGAGCGAACATGAAGCACAACACCGATCAAACCCGCGCCTGCTTGGGTCAACTGCGAGATGGCGTGCGCGCCGAAGTAGTCCAGGCGCGCCTGGGTGTCGATGATTGAGTATGTTCCGACGATGCCAAGAGCCGACTGAGTGATTTGCTGCAAAACGGCTTGCTCCTCTGTTCCGTTGTTTGGCGACTGATCGGAAGACCCCAGTAGTTCGGCCAATCGATGCCTTGCGGACAAGAGGCGGATGAACTGCTGCAGCGTGAAGACACGAGTACGCTGGAAGAATCGCACTGAGTCTGAATCCGAGACAGTTGATGGGGAGAAAGACCAATCGCCAACCAATCCGTCGGTTACGTGAGGCAAAAGCTCGAGCTCGTCATTGATGCGGAACGTCCGTTCTCGTCCTCCAGTGACAAGATCCATGAAGGTCAAGTTAGACTCGTCGACTTGCCGTTGTATGCTGTTGACACGGCGGATGGTTCGCTCCAAGATCATGTGAAGACGCACAGTGGCAACAAAGCCGGCCATGACCGAAGGGCGGTCTGATGGTTGCGTGCCAATGCCCTGGTCGACGGATATGTACACGTCGTCCACAGCAGCCGGCTCGTCGAGTTCGATGTCGATCAGGCGGAGCATTTGCGGTCGTCCATATGTACAGCTTGCTTGTACGCATTGGCAGTATAATGCCCATAAGGTTCGCTTCTGCTCTTCGATCTCGATAGCCGTAAAGTTGTACTCGTCTTTGCGGCGATGCAGACCCAGATCCAAAGCGACGCTGACGCCTTGGCTCAAGTACATCCACACCTGGTTTGACCTCGCAACGCCTTCCTGTACTACAGCCAAGTTGAACAAGGCCTGGACAATGTATAGGTCTGAGCGATCTGCCGATGCAGAAGCCACCACCTCTTTGGCAAGCTCAATAAGGTCCGCCGAGAGCGGTTGACCTGTTGATGTTGCTTGACGCAGCCGGTTATCGGGCGTGTATCGGCAGGACAAGGAGCAGATGGCGAGAACAAGGGCAACGAATGAGGGGTTCTTGCGATGTTCTGGATTCACATACGATTGCATGAATGTGGGCGCGTGCAGGATCGGCCACACTGATATCGTCAGCAGGGCAAACGTTGGACCACATACAGAGATGGCTGATTGTGAAGTACGACCGCACCAGACTGTCCAACAGATCCGCCGGGATCTTCTGCGTGACGCGCTCCCAAATGTAGTCGTCGTTTGCGCTCGACGGAGAAGCAACAGCCGTAGGGTTCACGGATGCGAAGCGGTCGAGAGGATCCGAGTTCTCGACATCGACTCCGATAGCATTGGTCAATGACATCCACTCATCATTCAGAGTATTGCCATTGTCGTCCATTGGCGGGTTCCATGCCCCATTCACCTTCAGACGCTCCAACAAGGGCATACCACTGTCATTAGGCGACGATACGAAGAAAGGAGCTCACCTAGACGGTCCCAACCACTTTGTCTGGCCCTCTGCATCGCTGCCGAGTCAGCAAAATCCACATGAAGCGTACTGACCGGTAGAGCAGATCCTTGCCCTTTGACGATGTGGGGTTCTTGACATTGGGTGCGTAGCCGCCGAGCGCGGCTGGATCATTTAGGCCGGGTTGCAGTGTTTGATTTGCTCCACTGACAGCTGCGTTGCTGGGCAGAGCTTGAGACGATGTAGGGACGCCATATGCGTCGAAGACAATCGATGGCACATAGTTCTCTACTCCAGGGCCACCTTGGGGCATATTAGCAGGCGTTGGTCCGCCCACCGATGGCGGCGCTTCAGAACCGGGAGGACCAGACCATGCTTTCCTATTGGGCGTGTTTGCGTCGTTCTCCGAGTCAGAGGGTGGCGATGTATCTGATGCTGGTCCAGGTGTGATATGTGCCGCCAGCTTGATCTGATCGAGTTCGCGACGAGACAATGAGATGGCTGCAGAGGAAGATCCGGACGATATGCTGGCTAAGAGGCTCTCGAGGTTGCGCAGCCGACTCTCCACATCGCGATTCCTAGGCCTGTATTGTCAGCTTGGGACGCGATTGTCACTTACTTGGGTCGAGGACCGCGTTTCAAAACCGGAGCATCGTGCGTACAGGTCACCCCTGCCTCGGCACAGTTGCGACACGGCACCTGTTGGTCTGCGGACGTCAGCATCTACGAATGAGGCCGCACCGTCCCTCGTTACTCTACACGTACCGCATCGTGCTTTGCGTTTCCTGCCTGTTGATAGTCAGCAAGAAAGCCCGAGATCACTACAAAAATCCAACGTACATCGATCACAAGCTCGAGGAACCCAACTGCGGGGCGCCTTGCCACTAGAGGGGGCCTGTTGGGCGGTGTCAGTCGACATCTTCTGGTCCAGCCCCATCGTGCGTAGATAGGAAGACGTTTCGAGGCCCAGTCGGTCGAGGTGAAGTGATGGATGATGGAAAGGATGGTGCTCCGGAAGACACACAACTTGGATCGGAGAAGCGAAATGTGGGGACAGCTATTGGCGACGGAGTTTGAACTCCTTGATTTCTGAGTGGAGAGGAGCAGTTATCGAGTTTCCAGTGTGATGTTTAGGTGGGGGGAACTAACAATCGCGTAGATCAAAGAGTGGGGCCAAGAAGCTTGAGCGTTAGAGTGTGACCATCGTCATGGCAACATGGCAAACGAGCTATCTGCCGTCCTGCTACACGAGTGGATATATGGTGGACACAAGCATCTTTGCACCTCGTCGAGATCTCTCGCACGAGCTGACACGCGGCCGCGAAGCCGTGATAAGTCGCGGACAGAGCGTAAAGTCAGGCACTAGCCGTTATACTGCGCCGTACGCCGTTCCAGTTAATAAAACTCAAGTAGTACCTGATTCTACAAGCGCGAACACATGGACAAATATGCCGGGTTTTCTCCGCCTCAGCGTCGCGCGCGTCGTGCGGCATTGACATTGTCATTGTCTATGAAGACATAGTCACCTCAGTGAAGACCAGCATAGGCTGTTACCAGTCTGCAGAAGACTTCTGGACGCAAGCCAAGGATTAAAGCAAGGAAGGGAAAAAAGGCGGCGTTCAGGACAGGATCTCCTCACAGATAGTGAATGGGGCATGCCATGACTGGCCGGGTCCAGAATATCAAGATAGCAACATTGGGACTGTCAATCAGTAGCGACTCAGCCTTCTAGGCAGATAGTCAAAGGTAATAATCGGTGACTTGCTGCCGTCAGCGAGGCGAAGACAAACCTTATGCACCCGACATTAAGTCGATCAAATCACATCGCCAGTCAGGTACCACAGCATTCGATGACGGTAACGCTGACAGGCAAGAGGCAGAGGGTTAAGAAATCATTTCTGAGCATGAGCCAGCGAGCAGCGGCTAGAGATCAGGCAGGGATTGAGTGCTGAAAGTAGGCTAAGAAGGGCAGCGCAAGTGCACTTTCGGAGCCGTTTCTCACCTCCATATCATTCTCACTGCGCGAGCTGAAGGACTAAACGCATACCGTTCAAGTACAATGTCATTTCGCTTTACCTACAGCGCAGCCTGAATGGACAAGAAGTCAGTAAGGCCAATCTGCAACGCAGAGTGCGTTGCTAGGTAGTCAGTCTTCAGCATGCAGCATGCCACTCATGGGCGGTTGATACAGCCAGGCCGCCACCGGACATGCGCCACATCGGCGGCTCAAAACTCCGATCATATCGCCGGCAAATTCGTACCCTTCACGTGCGGCCGGCTCGGCGACTTCTCGTTCATCCACATCTTCACACTTCGAAAAACGGTGGAAGAAGACTATCAAGATGTCTGACGCCGGTTCCAACGCTTCCAACCCCGTCGAGCAGGTCGAGCAGGTCGAGGTGGCCGCCGACAGCGGCCCCATGTCTGTGGAGCAAGCTTTGGAAGATGTCCTGAAGACAGCGCTCACGTATGACGGCCTCGCACGTGGCCTCCGCGAGTCGGCTAAGGCTTTGGACAAGCGTGAGGCTCACCTCTGTGTCCTCGTCGAGACCGTCACCGAGGGTGAGTAGAAGGAGCTGTTGTGACAGTGTGAAACAGACGCGCTGACCGCCAGCCGAGTACTCGAAGCTCATCGAGGCTCTCTGCGCCGAGCACAACATCCAGCTCATCAAGGTGTCCGACGCCAAGGTCCTCGGCCAGTGGGCTGGTCTCTCCAAGATTGACCGTGAGGGCAACCCCCGCAAGGTTGTTGGCTGCTCGTGCGTCGTCGTCACCAACTACGGTGCCGAGACCCCCGGCCTCCAGGTCCTCCTCGACTACTTCAAGTCTCGCTAAGCAGGTCTGCCATGGGACATCGTGAGTGTCTTTATCCTTGTCCTCTCGTGTTCTTTGATGAATATGGGACTCCCTCTTCGCATCCAAGCATGTCGACAATCCCTTGGAATCGAACCTTCCTCGCAAGAGGACATCCTGTGTCTGATCAATCCACGTCGCGCAAAGAGCCTTCCGCAGATCTGCATGAGAATATACGCTGACAGTACAGTAGTGCTTTGTTGCTCTAGATCTCATATAGGCATGCACGCGGTGTTGGAGCGCTTGAGTCCGGTCCGATATGCACTGACAGATCTGCACTATCTTAGTTGCTGACATGTGATATATTTTGGCTGACCTGGCTGACAAAGTGATGCATCGACGACGTCAATCAATGTCCATGAGTAACGTCGAAAAGGTGTTGCACGGGTAACTTCGTACTATAAACTACACTGCCCAGGTGACTTTGTACCTGTCTACAATCCGCCGCCGGTGAGGCAGCCATAGCCCCCAACCGCAGCACACCCCTTCAATGTGATGGCACTTGAGCCCCATACGAACTAGCGGACCCGCGGTCGATCGATTGCCCATAGTTAGCAATCAGTGCTCAGAGACTAGCCACAACGGATGAAAGAGCCCCTCTCTAACGTGATAATAGTATACATCGTATTAGTACTACAGACCCACGATCTACCCAGAATGACTGCCTACCAGCTCTGTTCGTCTCGCGCAGGCCCCCGTCGTTTAGTCCATACTCTCACACCTCCACGACGTTTCTCTTCGTCCTGAGCCAAGTCGAAGCCGTTCCAGAGCGATGCCAACTCGCTGTATCCTCGGTCTTGCAGCGCCTGGGCGACAGTGACGGTCTCACCGTCGATTGCCTCGGAGCGCTCCAAAACCTCGCCGAACAGTACGACATGAGTGGGCATGTCAGGCGTGTCGTCTGCAACAGCGGCCTGATCCAAAGGCAGAGGTGGGTATGGGAATACTTGCTGAACGTAGGTGACGGGCGAGTGATAGAACATGTCCTGTTGAGTCCAGCCATGCCCACCGTTGAGGGGGGGTTCACATGTAAGGAACCATCCAGAGACGTTGCCAATATGACTAGCCCATGGAGTTGAATGGCAGGGCATCAGAACGACAAGGCTGTCCACGTTGCCATGGACTCCTGCCCGTAATTGACTCGCGACGGCTACCTGAGCGCTGCCATGAACGGCGTTGAGATAGATGTAAGGAATGATCGGTGCCAATGTCACCAACAACCATGCTCCTCGAGGAAACCGACAGTACTGGCGCAACGAGGTGAAGAAGGAATGACCTCCTGCAGGTGATGCGACGTATGTCCTTTGAATTGCAGGGAGAGCAAACAGCAGAAGGATTGGAAGGAGAGGGTGGAGGAACCGCCATTCGGAGTGAGGCGACAACGACAAAGTCAGGATTGCAAAGGTCGTTGCTCGTGCCAGTGCTCGAAGTTGTGGTGATGTGTCGATCTGGGCTAAGGCAGGGGAGGTCGCGGCCGGGAGAAGAGCAGCAGCGAACCCAACAGCCCACCAGTACCATATGGGGAAGAGCATGATTGGCAATGACTGCACAAAGTGGTACGTATAGTTGGTTGCACCATAGAATGTGGAAATGTTCAGGACGACATTGCGGTGGAAAAAGGTAAGGACGGGGAAGGTCAGACGTCCAACCATAAGCCAATCCACTGCGGTCGACACGACGACCATGAGGAGACCTCCAAGCAGGACCTTGAGGTTGAAAATGATCGTGGGTAGCCCACCGAATGCCTTCCACAGCCGAACAGTGTTTTCCAATTGAAGGTAGCCCCAGAACACCAGCATGGTGGGCCGAATACAGATCGATGTCGCGGCCAAAGCTGCGGAGAGCATGGTGTTGTCTTTCATGGGTCTGCTGTCAGAGATACTATAGGTACAGATGTCCGGACATACCTGCCCGCCTTGCCTTCGATACGATCCATGCTCCCGTACGTACTTGCATTTTTTCGTTCTTCGTCAGCAGAAGGGGTCTGCTTTAGGGATGAAAGAGGATAGTAGACGAGAGCCATCACGGTGAGGAGCGTCTCCGGGGAGGTGGATAGAGCTCGAGTGAGTAGATGTGCATGGAAGAGCGATGTAAACGACAAAACCAACTTGCCATCAGCTACCATAGTCAGGTCAGACTTACTGCTCCTGACGCATACCCAAGACCTAGAACTTTCCGGGCTAGACGGTAGGTGTAAAAGTCCGTTGCAGCAGCGATCACAACACCGATAACGCGCGGCCCAACCGTCTGCTGTTCAGCTGAAGAAGATCTAGTGACTCACGATCCACGGGGCATGGTCCAATCGCAAGAAAGCGAGTGACTTGTACAAGACAAGAAACAACCCCGGCCACAGCCATCCCCTCAGTCGACCTGCCACGACAATGTTGTTCCAATGTTTGGCCCAGGCGCTGGAAGAAGAGGCCTCAGTAAGGATAGACTCGGTGACCGCTGGCAGGTCTCGCCACTCCCACGTCAAGTATCCTCGTCCGAACACGGCATGATAGGCTGGTTCAAATGCTTGGTAGAACTCATCCGGCTGGAAGAAAGTATGTGGGAAAAGCAACGAGACGCTCCGGAAGGCCAAACACAACAGAAGTATCTTCATGTTATATAGGCAATGTCAGATGCAGTCGATTTGGCATATGAGCATAATGGTCACAAATGTTTACGTAAGATTCAGGCACATGATAAGATAACCGGTCGAATTCGATTGACCGTTGCCAACTGTATATCCGTCACTAATTACTTGTGTCGTTCACCTGGGATGAAGGATACCTGTGCTCCACCTGCTCATACCTATTGCATGGAGTGCAAATCACGCTCTTGAAACGTTGGACAAGCTAGCAGTCTCATGCTGTGAATTCCACATGCATGGCAAGCACCTCTATCCTCCCAGCACCAAGCTGTGCTGATCGCTTCGTATAAGTTGTCCTGGGGTAACAGATATCGTAATGATATCAGCTGTCAGCCATGTCAGCTCGATCATCCATATGTGAAGTATCTCACACAAATGTCAGCAACACTTGGAAAGAAAGCCGACCAACGCGCGATTGACTGACATACATAGGGGAGGAACGTGATCTTGATACCGCTCGGTTAGAACATATATGATCGTGTAGGTTTATTTGTCTCAGTCCTTAGGTTGTTTCAGCATTCGTTACTAAAACGCAGAAATAAATATCTGGAAAAGGAGGCTTTTGTCAGTGGCAGGAGGCGTACAATACCTCGCTCAGCTTGCACATGAAGTCCGAGTGTCTACAGGAGATAGCTAATTGCTAATAGTTTCAGCCCGCAGCCCGGCTGAAGAGGCCCATGAAGTGTATAACCTCGATCATCCTGTTGTGCGCTCTCACCACTCGATGCGTCCAAGATTCATCCGACTTTTACTTGTCTGTATACGGTATCAGATCAAAGATGATCAGGGTTAGTAGTGGCCTCCGTGGCTATCCGGCAGACTGAGCGCGATCAAAATGAGTTCCTTTACTCACTCGTATGCATGTGGCTTTATCATTGATTCTCATCGGTGGTTCTATCCGGTGACTGACGGTTGATGTTGAGTCTTCAGCTAGTATTCCGACAGGCTGAATGTCACTCCAGGCGCAAAAAAAACCTACAAGCCGCTACATTCTGATCCAAAGTTGGATCCGTGGTCAGACATGATTCTTCTCACAGACTTCGATCTTCACGTACTACTCCGAGATTACCTCGAGCAACATCACTCGTCTTTCCTTGCTTTTGAGACGCATTAACTGCACGAAAGTCTATTGAACGTCATATCGCGACACATTCTCTGGAGATACTGTGCAACTTGTCGCCAATGAATTTCGCTGACCTCCTCCAATTTCCATACAAGCAAAGTCCAGTGAATGCTGAGCGAGATATCTCACTATACATTGAATTCAGCAGGTACGTTCAGAGTGTAATCAAAGCAGCATGAGAAAAACTGTTAGTTACCGGTGAGTTCTGAAGTTGGCGCGTTATCTTTGTGGCCTGATCGGAACTTTATCAGTTCATGAAGGCCATTGTTACTCTTTATGTACTATCGTTACGTTACCTACTCTCCCTTTCTGTTCATGCTTCTGAATGTTTGGAGAAAGCACCTGATTGGTATGTACCAATGGCTGAGGTGGGATGTGACTTGCAACGTGACAGTGATCCTTGCTCATTTTCATTGTGCACGAATCATTATGACAGCCTGGCTCTATGGGTATGAATTAGAAGTCGGTCGGTGACTGACTCAAGGAGCCAAAGGAGCTCCACAAGGACAATTCAAAGAACGAAGACATACGTTTGATCAGGTGAGCTAGTCTCTGATAGGTGTGCTCTCGATCCACATGCCTCCAGCTTGAGACCTCGGATTGATTCTCAAGGCTCACAACGTTTGTTTTCATGGACTATGATATTCGCAAGGCGAGGTTTCGATGCAACAAACAGGGTGGGCAAAAGAATGACATATCGGCGGGTACATGTGAAATCATTGATTCTAAACGGAAAGGCTACAAAGCTGAGAGCGGCAAAGCCGGAGTGACAAAATTGAGATTTTCCGAGACAGCATTTGATCACAATTGGTGGCTCTTCACCGGATATCAACTTCAACGTAGCTTCATTCCTTTCAGATCTTACGTATTGCTGTGATGCTACCAATTTGAAGGTGAAGAAGCATGTTTGCGCTGCAAAGGCATGGTAGCAGATCATTCCTGAACACTTAGCCGTAGCAACGAAGCAATGTTACAACAAGTCCTGGATTATATGATGGCGAAATTTCAATGCGCCACTGATAGATACTCGTTTCCTTTGACGGGGACTTGAAGTAAGCAGAGATAATATTTGCCGTCATTAAGAGCTGTCGTAGTTGACATGGCAGACCTACATGTACGAACAAAGGATTTCAGACCAGAGCCATGATCCATTCGGTGTACCACTCTAGATTCTCCCTCCATATATGCATAGTGCTTTTGCTCATATACATTCTGTCAATGTTGAGACATGGATGAATATCGTGGCAAACTTCAACGACTCAGAAGTGACGTCTTGATTCAATGCATGCCAGAAACAACAATGGTGGGAGAAACCAAGGAACCGTAGAATCAATCCTCTTCTTATCATGATGCTGTAAATCGATGAGACCTGTGCCTCTATCACAACTTACTCGTCGCAGGTGCGTTGCATAAGAAAACAACAAGGACCTGATTTCATGTCTGCTGAATTCGATGGCGTATTTACAACATATCTAGACCCCTCATGGATTGTTTTTCTAATGCCCCTGAAATGTCTGGTAGATGTATCTAATGCACATCATTCGGCGACGGTATAAGTTTTGTATCCAGACTCTGCGCAGACTAAGCTAGGCAGTGCAGCTCATGCAATGGATTGCATGAATATGCTATCCGGCATCTATCTAGTAGTAGTATGTGCCAGTCCCTCAAAAAAAGTGGACATCCACTAAGTGAATGCGTGTATCAGCATCAAGAAGAGTCTTGATCACTGAAGGGCAACCTGAGCAGATGATCGCGCAGGAATTTGTTAGAAGTTGCGTGCAGCATGACGCTCAACATCTGTAAATTTTCTACATGCATACTGCCTGAGTATAATCTTCCATCTACATTTCAAAGACGCAGCAACTGTCATGGAATACCGATCATTCTTAGGAAGTTGATTAACAAGCGTCTTAATGAACCAATGAGTGAGCGTCATTTGTCGCTAATCTTCCGACTCTCATCATATAGCATCATCATCAAGTGCTACTCAAATTGCACCCGCTATTTCTTACCCTTCCTCAGTATCATCAACCATTTTCGTAATAACATACACAACATATGTTCATGCGTGCCGAACGGAGACCAAAAAAGAGTCTAAAAGGCGGTACAGCTATACCACGCCATATCACGGTACCTCAGCTGCCTGGTACGTTGCGCCCAGTCCGAGCACGGATCGTGCTGCCACCCTAGCAAGGAGTAAGGTGAAATTATCAGGCGAGTGATCCTGTTGATGGCGTTGTCATCTCTGCTGCAATGCCTGCTACAAGAGTCTGAAAGGCAATTGTATTATCTCTCCAGGAGGACAGGGTAGTTTGAAGTCCGATTCACGATATAAACTACATCTCGGCAGTCAAGCTGCTGACTATCCGATGCAATGCTTCTCTCGACACATCCCAAGCTAAATTGGATTATAGCTGGCAATTCCAACCATCAATAAATAGGAATGCTAATACTCGGAGACGTTGTGAACGGACCATGCGCGCAGTTTCCGGCTCCAGCAACTTATCGGCTGTGTAGTGATCTCTATCGGACAGCAATGTGCTGCAGGCGATGTGCTCAAATGCATTTCACACATCGGTCGAAAGTAGTTATCACATTGCCTACTTCAATACTGTTTGCTCTCCATTCGAGTACAGATATTCATGTTGTTTATCGGAGATCGTGAGAATCATGTGCACTCTGCCACGCCCGACTCTTTGTCCAGTACCATCTTCGGAGGCCATGTGTATATTCTTCCTTGCAGCGTTGTCATGCTAGGCATATCCTCTCAGAATGACGCCCTAGATACAGAATTACACGTCATTTAGCTTCTTTTCTAATATATAAGCTCGGGTAACTTCATAGTTAGTCCGATGCACCGCTTCTACCACACCTACAGTGTATTACAGCATCCACAGCCTTCCAAAGGTTATGAGCCTGGAGCATTCACCTAAGCGGTCCTATCTACAGTAACAAAGCACCTACAGCACACCGGATACAGCAGATTCCTACTTAAAACACACAAAACACCAAAAACATTTCGATTCTCGATTTTCTCAGCTATTACTTCGTTTAAACCCACCAAAACAACAAAAACAGTTCTTCAGAATGGCCGATACTACGACAGAGAAAACCGACTTCAAAATCGTAAAATTACAAGGCTCAGAGAATTTTGATACTTGGTGTCTCAATCTCATATCAGTTCTCATCACCAAGGAGGTCGAGGCGGCTCTGGATTACGCTCCCCACGCCACTCTGACTGCTGAAGAGCAGAAGAAAGCGAAACTGGCTTGGTCAATCATCATCCAATCGCTTTCCAGCAAGGTCCAAGCCTCCCTTTCGCCCAAATCGCGCGACTGGCAGCATCCCAATGCGTCCCACCTCTATACAGAGCTCAAGGAGACGTACTCCGCCACTTCTGGGGCTCGATTGGCCTCTCTGCTCTCTGAAATGTTTAAAACCACCATTTCAGAGGAGGAGGAGCCTCAGCTCGTTTTAGGCAAGATCAGACTCGCCCATACACAGCTCAACAGCAACCAAGTCGCCCTCAGTGAGATGGTCCTAGCCCATGCTATGCTCATGGCCCTCCCTGAGTCCTACAACGCGATGAGACAGACTCTACTGGTCCAGAAAACACTTGATTCAGAGACAGTGATGTCTTCTGTACAGAATGAGTGGCAATCTCGCAAGAATCGACCTGATGCCACCTCTACAGCCCTGGTATCGACACAGCACAACAAGCGCAACTTACAGAAGCGAGACCCCAACATGTGGTGCTCTTTCCATAATTCTAGGACCCACTGGACCAAGGATTGTCGCTCCCCTCACAATAATAAGGACTCCCAGAACGACCAGAGGACCGAACAAGGCAACTACAAAGCGAATACAACCGAAACTACAACTGCAAATGCTTTTACAACAATTACAAAAATTATTCAAACTCAAGATGACAAAGAGCTCCATTCGACTTTTCAAAACTGCAAAACCTCATATCTCAATATCGCGTACTCCGACACTTCCACGAATTTATCAGTGCACGACGGCATACGGGACGCACACGATGACAAATTTATGGACACCTCTCTTCCAAACTTCCAGAGTTATTTCGTTTTTGGCACCGACAATAAGCGTCCTAATCACAACATTAAGTCCACCAATACAAAATTTCTAATTGATTCTGGAGCTGACCAACACATGGTTAATGACATTTCTCTTTTACTGTCACCTCAACCCTGCTTTCCCAGGTCAATCACCGTTGGTAATGGCGATGTTCTACCATGCAACATTCAAGGACAGCTCAGATTTGGCCCTGTCACCCTCACAGGAGTTCTTTTTGTCCCAGGTCTCAAGCACAACCTCATTTCGGTCTCTCAGTCCCCTGGCGAGTGGCGCTTCTTCAAGACTTCAGCAGCACTCTTCCAGGATGGCAAATCAATTTTACAGGTTGATCAAATTCATGGTCTTTATTCTCACTGCCTAATCAGTCAAGTGGGAGACGATCTCGCAGCCTGGCACAACAAACTCGGTCACCTCAATGTCAAGGACATCGCAAAACTGGCTTCCTTGGGCAAACTGGGCGATTTCAAGCCTTCCACATGCGAGATTCAAGCTTTCCAATGCGACTACTGCATCATGGGTAAAGGTACTCGACTTCCTGCACCCCCAGTAATTTTCAAGGCTCCCAGAACTTTGGCTCTCATCCATATCGACCTCTGGGGTCCATCTCCTGTTGTCTCTCTCGGTGGATCACGCTTTTTCCTCACCTGTGTGGATGATTACTCAAGAAAAATCAATCTCACCTTCCTCAAAACGAAATCTCAGGCTTTCCAAGCGCTGTGCGACTACATTAGCAAAGCCGAGCGCCAACTCAACCTCGAAGTCCTCAAAATCCGCTCTGACAATGGTGGGGAGTTCATTTCCCACCAAATGGCTTCCTGGCTTCGACAGCAGGGTATTGAGCACGTCCGCACGCCACCTGCAGCTCATTCACAGCAGGGGAGAGTTGAGAGAGCCCACCTCACAATTCTCAATGGGGTGAGGACTCTTTTAATTCAAACTATGCTTCCCAAGACGTTGTGGGCCGAGGCAGCAAGCTATATCGCGTACACCAGAAACCTTTCACCATCTTCCCCACTCAACAAAATCCCTGAAGAATTTTGGAGGCCTCTCACACTCGATTTTCAACGTCTTCAGCCGTTTGGGCGACCCTGCTTTTATCGCAACCACAAGCCAGCCAACAAACTTGACACAAGGTACCTCAAAGGCTTGTTTGTTGGTTACACACCTGGCTCAACATCATATCGCATTTACAGTGAGCAAACTGGTCAAATCTACACGTCTAGGGACGTTATTTGGGCCAAAGTCACCCCAACCCAGCCTGCAGATATTACTGAGGACAGTTTTGAGGCATCTTTCGATGTTTCTCAGTCTCCTGAGCCACCACAAGAGCTCGGAGAATTTATCCCACCACCACCCATCCGCAGGAGCAACAGGAACGAGGGCAGACGTCTCAATTACAAAGAACCATCACTTCGCTCTTCTTTGTCACCTCAAGTCGATTTTCTCGCCAACCAGGACACTGACCGGTCTACGAATTTATCACCACCTGCGCCCAACGTGCATACACCAACCTACAATTTCTCAGAAGTGGATGCTCAGCGGAACGAAAGTTATGAAGATTCAACAAACGACAATTTCGAATCAGCTCAATTGCCACTTGACAACATTAACTTTTCAGACACCTTGGATTTCAACAATATCAGTTCTCCGGACCCCCTGGATGTTATCAGCGACTCTGAAGGCAACTCGGCAACCAGCATTGCTCTCCATGCAGCCTCAAACGCCCAAATCGATGCTACACCTCAGACTTACTCCCAGGCCATCCATTCAGGCGAGTGGGAGCATTGGGAGGCTGCAATCAAAGCCGAATTAGCCAAAATGCGCGAGTACAATGTCTGGACAGTTGTTGACAAAAATAATGACAACTCAAAGCACCTTATTGGAGCCAAATGGGTCTTCACTCGCAAAATCGATGGATCTACAGGGCTCCCTTCCACCTACAAGGCCAGATGGGTTGCTAAGGGCTATTCACAACGTCCTGGACTCGACTATAACGACATTTTCAGCTCTGTTGCCCACAAGGACTCGCTGCGCTTCTTTTTGGCTTTGGTTAATCATTGGGACCTCGAGTGTGACCAGGTGGACATTAAGGCAGCCTTTCTTAATGGTGATTTACAAGAAACTCTCTTTGTGGAACCTCCTGAAGGCAGCAACATTCCCAAATCGAAGGTTTTGCGACTCAACAAGTCCCTTTACGGTCTCAAGCAATCGCCACGCTGTTTTAACAAGAAACTGGACGCCTGGCTTCGCTCTAAAGGTCTCAACCCCAGTCAAGCAGATGCTTGTCTCTATTTCTTCCACAAGGATGGAGTAATCCTCACGCTCTCTGTCCATGTCGATGATCAGCTTATCGCCTGCAACAATCGGTCATATTTGGATCAATTCAAGTCTGAATTAAATCAGAATTTTGAGTGCAGTGATGGGGGGCCAGCCAACTTTTTCCTCAAGTTCAATATCACTCGCATTAGGCCGCACACGCTTCAAATCTCGCAAAGGCATTACCTTAATTCAATTTTATCGAAATTCAACATGGCTTCCTGCAACCCAGTTGGCACACCACTTCCTCAAGGTTTCCAAGCGCTCCCTGCAACAGATGAGGAGTTCCAAGACGCTAAACACCTTCCTTTTCCTCAGCTGGCTGGATCTCTGCTCTATGCTGCCACCATAAGTCGACCTGATTTTGCTTTTGCTGCCTCTGCGCTCTGCAGGTTCATTAGCAAGTGGAATACAACACACTGGAACGCCGCAAAGCACCTATTACGCTACATTAAGGCCACAATCGATTTTTCCCTCACTTTCAACAACCAATTCTACAATAAGTTGACCCCTGTCATTGCTTACTGCGATGCAGACTGGGGAGGGGACAAGGAGAGAAGGAGGTCGACTACTGGACACCTTTTCATGGCTTTTGGGGCAACTATCAGCTGGAAATCACGCTTTCAGCCTACTGTTGCTCTCTCCACCACCGAGGCGGAGTATATGGCCACATCAGACGCCGCTTGCCATGCTCTATGGGTTTCAAAACTCCTCTCTGATTTTGGATTTGGTCAAGTTGTCATCCCCCTTTTTAATGACAACCAGGGAGCCATTGCACTCGCCAGCAATCCTGTACACTTCGCCAAAACCAAGCATATCGACATTAAGCACCACTTCATTAGGGAAAAAGTCGAAAACAAGGACATTTCCCTCCAACATATTTCTACACTAGCCAATTGTGCAGATATCCTCACCAAATCGATTCCCCGAGACCTGCACAGGCGCCACCGCGATGCCATAGGCATTACACGCATCTAGGACGAGTGGGAGTCTCAGAATGACGCCCTAGATACAGAATTACACGTCATTTAGCTTCTTTTCTAATATATAAGCTCGGGTAACTTCATAGTTAGTCCGATGCACCGCTTCTACCACACCTACAGTGTATTACAGCATCCACAGCCTTCCAAAAAGGGATGAGATATGATCCAAGCTTGTGTTCTGATGGGAACTGCTCTCGCCGATCTATTGCCCGAGACGTGGCCCATCTCCCAACGAATATCGGCTGGCTGCCTACGGTGCTTGTCAGACAAGCTTAGGGTTCTAGGCTACATACACAATCTGCTGCACGGGCAGTGCTTGCTAAGAGTGTAGTATCGAGGGTTGATTGCTTATCCGTGGAGCGGCGAATTTGCGGTATGTCGACGCCATTCATGTTAATAGGCACCTTCAACTGCCTGCCTCTGATTGTGATTTTTCGTTGACCAAACAAGTCCAGGCAATGGAGGAAACTCAGATAATTACATTTCTACCATCTGGGCCTCATGAGACGCCTGTCTGACCGGTGCCCACAGTAAATAAATAAATCAGTACCCTGAGGTTGGGCGATGCCAGGGCAAAGCTTATTGGGTATCAGAATTACAATGAATTATTCCCTCAAGTCATGCATATAGATCTTTCTAAGGTTGTAATCATCAATACTGAGGATGGACTCGAGGTTCACCAACTCCTACAGGTTGCAATCTTCAGGTAACTCTCTTCATAAGCGGGTGACTGGGCAGCGAACAATGACAAGTGCGGCCCGTTCTTACGCTAGCGCGAAACTCCCAAGACCTGATTTTTCATACCTCATGCCCCACGGTTCATGAAGCCCAGGCGGTTAAAAATGTTCTTCGACATCGCAACAGCACACGATGACCACATATGCATGACCTTGAGCCCTGTGTCTCTGCTCTGTGAACACGGCAATCAATAACAAAGTCACGACATTCAGTGACTACAGTCTTGGGTACCGAATGTTGGCCGTCCTCTTAGACAGAGACAAACAAAACAGACAATCGCCTCACCTGATGCCTCACACATTCCCGTCCACGAAGTGCATGATAACATTACAAGTCTCACCAGACAGGTGCGCTTGTTGAATACAACGTGGGACTACCGCGAGATCACACTTTGCGTTAACATCAAATGCCGAGATGTGTGCTCCTCCCCCATCGAATCTACGGGAGCGTCTCGAATTTGAAGCCATTCTCGATGAACACGGTGTGTCGTGGCCGATTGACTTCCTACCGTGACACACAAACTCAGCTGCGTGGGAAGCGCATGGGGCGGAACACTAAATATTGTTCACTGCAATGTCATGATCTGATTCGGAAGTAGGGCTATCTGCACTACAACGCCGAGCGGGCGTTTCTCAAGCTGCTCCTCGGAATAACATCAGACGGTCCTGTTGCCAGTGATTCCGTGCACCTGATACAGAACGGTGCTAACAATTTATAGGAAGATGAGAGACACTTAGATGCAGCATCTGGCAAATTGGTAGCACTGTACTATGTGCCGATCTGTAATAAGCTGACTTTGACGAAGTGGGAACCTCACGGGTGTAGGTGCGAAATCACTTCAAAGTGGCCAATAGTATGGATTGCATATGCAAATGAGCCCAATCTATCTGCATAGCTGTCTATTTGGTGTGATGTTGATGCGTAATGTGCGGAACTCGTGCTCAACATCTCATGGCCGTCGGCGGTAAACAAACATGCCTCATGGCATCTTAAGCGATGAAAGTCATTGTTACTATCCGAGTATATTTCCGCTTGCACGTCGAGCTTTCTGCAGGTCTCGTCTATGCTGGAAAGAAACTGACTCGCAACTCTAATCTCTTGGTCTTAATACATGAAGTAATAGAACAACTTCACACGACAAAGTCATGATCGTCAGCTTCATGGGAACAGTTGGATCCTTGAGAATTCATTGACGATGTTGATCGATGACTTTGGGCTCAGGGCTTCAGATCATAGGCAGGTATGAGGGTTCAGTCGCGTGCAACTGCACCTTTTCTGACAAAGTTGCAGCATCTCATCAGGCTTTGTGACACCGACACAACGATATGCACAGTGGAATGAGAGCTTATACTCCCATCCCAACTGGCAGAACGCCGTGCAGAAGTCCGTCGCTCTGCCATGCACTGTCGAAAACCGTATACTTAGCTGACGAGATCAAACGACACTCACCAACGGCCTTCTGACCTGTCGACCGTAATTAATGACACCTTTCGTGAAAGGACCAGAGTTCTCAATAGCAAATCGTTGCTCTGTATATCATATGCCTGGAGAATTAGCTAGAGCTAGCTATTCGCCGCCAGACAGACTTTTGAGACCTAAATCATCATAAAGTTCGAATTGATTTGGCAAACAGCATGAGATGAGCTACAGGCCGACATCTTCGACTAAATATGAGAGAGACACTCATATGTTTCATGAAATCAAGTCACCCATCTTGAATCAGATCTCGTGCTTGATGTAGATCCATATAGGCTATGTGCATTTACTTGACGCCATAAGGGCACACAATTGATGGCATGGTATCTTCGTAGATCAATGATGGAACCAGACATCGAGCGTCGTTGTTATCACTATATCATAACCAAAGTCACCGTCCGTGGTTCTTCTCAGATCTATGTCCCGCATGCGACTGCGACTGAACCACGCCAAGGAAAGATGAGATGGAGATAATTGCCAGAGCTCAATGCTATACGGCACCTTGCTGTCACATGCAGAATAATTGTCACCGACCTCACTTTTCTGAGATTTTTCATCGCCTTGATTTATTCGATCGCGATGCGGCTCTTCAGCAACTGCAGCTAGACATGTACTACTGAGTAGAATAGACACTGCGCTGAGCTGTGAAAAATTTTTGTGTGCACGTTGAAGAATATTTTGTGCACGTTTAAAGGCACTGCGCTGAGCCGTGAAGAATATCGTGTATAACGTGCACACAATATTCTTCCCAGCTAGTGTAGGGTCCTACACTGTACAGGAGACGTCCACATTTCATGATGAACTGATGGCCAACCCTGTAGATGCATGTTTATGAAACATCTGTGCTGACCTTCAAGGCGCTGCAGAGCGTTTCCTTTTTATAGCTGGATTGGGGATCATTGACATCAAGGCTTTGCTATGCGCTGCAGAAGCCACGGCAAACCTTGTGAAAAGGCCACAAAACCTGACGGCAGGATTCTTATCTCAGCGTTAATTCATAGAGTGCACCTAGAACCAACCCGTCGGTATTGTCAAGAACCTACAGGTCTGTTGAGCCTACCTCTAAAGTACGAAGCTGTTGTTATGCTTTGGGGTTCTTGTAAAGGCTGTCAAAGTAGCACAGTCAATCTGCCACAATGTGGTGAGTTTGGCCTCTGGTCTTTGCCAGGCTCTCATGGCGCTGAGACCTCTTGTATGCATCTGCCATCCAGCTTGTGCAATCTGCCTATGCTTGGCAAGAGTCACAGATAATTTGGGGCGATTTGGAGACCGTATGACTGCCGGAGGCCGATCTTTAGGCAGGTGGCAAGATTCCAGATGGAATAAGACGTCTGTACTTCGGCACTTGACACATCATGCAAATCTAACATTTATGCGTGCCATAAGATCTTCCAGCGCAAACTGTATCATCTGGTATTTATTTATGCATCTAGTGCTGGAAAACATGCACACGAAGACAGCAGATACCCTATCAAGGTAGCGAAAATGGGGGAGTGGCAGTCTTTTTGCACGTGAAAAGTATCATTAGGTCCCCGAGAACCAGATTGACTGACGGAAGATGCACTGTCCAACTGTATCATGTCATTCTCACTTATCTTAAGTCGAAAAACTGACGTGCTGTCGACACTTTGAGCTGCTCTTTCTGACTCTCGCTCTTCCCCTCCCCTCCTGGACCGCGGCTAACTTCTTGTAGCAGCTACAGCTGCAGTCGGCTGAAATCGAGATTTGGTACTCTCCGTAGCTACGATGTACAGCTACTTGTCAAACAACGAATGAGCAGTAGGATCGCAGGAATTCCATTGCCATTGCCTTTCAAAGGTAGATGGATGTCTGCGATGTGGTGATTGTGTTGAGACGAATGCTTCTGCAAGTCGGTGCAAGGTCAGGTTTGTCTGAATTTGAGACAGAGAATGTTCATGAGTGGATGGAGACTATCTGCGAATGTCATTCCGTATGGTGTGTATGATAAGAGAGCGACGGACACAACGAACTGAGCGGGAGGGATCGTGTGCATGACTGCAGACAGCCAAGAGGCACTCCCTATTCATTTGCATACGGCTAGCGACTGGGGCGTCGTGATTCCACTGAATGCATAGTTGCATTGACGAGGTTCGTGTGGAAAAGCTGGGGAATCCCGGCCTAGAAGTGAATCTGGGGCTGGCATTGTGCACAAGGTCTAATTGATGTGAGGTGTTACAAGAGACGAATCGTGTGAGATGACAGCGATGTTGTGAGGGCTAGCCGTCATTGTAAAACATGCAACTCTTATCAAACTTGGTAGGTCGCCCTAGGATACTCGACATAATCGGGCTTGCTTCTCAACTCGGCCAGTCGCGCTTCATAGATGGCCATGTCGATCGTATCTAGAGCCAGGAGACGGTGGATGTGCACCTTCTTCTGCTGTCCGAAACGGCGGATACGACCTATGGCCTGTGTCTCGACAGCCCGATAATTGAGCAAAGTTGGTGTGAATAGAGGCCCAAGGAAGATGACATGATTCGCCGTGGTCAGGTTCGAGCCAGCTGCCGAGGCATCGTTGACTTTGAGCAGAAGCACACGAGCTGACCCAGCGTCAGATTGGAAGAGGTCCAGCGTATTCGCGCGTTTCGTAACACTCCCAGTGAGAGTTACATGCTTGACCCCGCCAGCCGACAAAGCATCACCGATTTTGGAGGTAAGATCTTCCCACTGATAGAATACGAGGATGCGCTCACTTCTCGGGATTGACTTGATCAACTCAACGAGACGTTGTAGTTTTGCACCGTACCGGCCGGAGGACAACTCTCCTTCGATGCCTAAAGAAGAAACTTTGACAATATTCGTATGACGAACATGCGCAAGGCACGCATCGCCCTTCACGCAGCGCTGGTTGTTGGCGGCCTCCAGCATACAAGCATGGCACGAGACGTGGCCGCAGCAACTGAGAACACTCATGTCGACAGTGCGGGAAGCAGCCGGATAATGCCCACATTCCGACCCATTTAGAACCTCGACAGCTTCAGAACCGTTGTGTTGCAGCTTGCGCACGACCTCGAAGAAGCGAAGGGATCTCACTCGCGCAACTAGTTCCTTGGATAGGCGACGTAACAGATGAGTTTGTTCTCGCAGGTCCCATTTAATATCTGCCGCCGATGCCTTGGCCTCCACAGAAGGATATTTGCCGTTGGCCGGTACATCAGGAATCGTCCTGTCCTTGAAGTTGCACTTGCGCAGAACGCTTCTCAGCAACACGGCGGCCTCTGCATCACCTTGGTGCTTGCTACTGTCGAATGCCAGATTGATCCAATCCCGGAACGGATGCGGTTCGCCGGTCGTGAACCCTCCCTTCTTCCGTATCAGAGTGTGCAGGCCCACAGCCGCATTGATGGATCGCTCTAGATCTGCTTCGCATCCGCGCAGTTGCGTTCTCCTTGCATCCGCAATGTGCTCACAGGCTTCACTTGCCGATTTCGCCTCCCGCTTTTTGTCCGTCAGATCGAGGGTAAAATGGCAACACCGTTTGAGGAGTGCCTCTTCTGCCGTTTTGGAGTCTGCCAGAGCTTCTTCGAGGCGCGCGTTACGGTCCCCTTGAGACACATTCTTGAATTTGGTCTCCTTCCGCCTTTCGTCAGTCACATATCACCCACATACGCGATACTCACGCTTGCATCTCAAGGGCTTGCAGGTGGTGCTCCAGCTCGAGATAGACGGCCCCTTCAGAAGCTGGCAACCGGAAGGTGTGAATGTGCTCGACTGTCGGAATGTCATCGATCTCGGCGATGTTCTGCCGCACGAAGGTATTGAGGAACTCTTGAGCCAGGTCATCGCGGCGGCGGTGCCACGCAGACGAGTGAGCCTCTCGGAAGGCGTGGAACTTTTCAGCTGCAGTCTGTTCCTTAGCGCGGAGCTTGCGGAACTGAGCACTGCCTTCCGCATCGTCCTCGACACCCAAGTGGATGCCCATGAAGGCGGCAATGCTGCGGATGGACGGGAAGTCATCAACAGGCGGCGTTCCGGATAGGACCCATTTGTAGCAAGATTTGAGCCGAAGGATCGAGGACAAGCCCTTCCGCTCGAGATAGGTGAACTCATCTGCGATCACTCGACGGAAACGGAACATGTGGAAGAGAGGGCAAGTCAGGCGCTTGTAGTCGCCCTCGACTGCACTGCTTGCCAACGACTGGAATCCAGATGCCTTGCGGAAAGTTAATTTGGGCACAGATATCGCTAGATCATCCGCTTCTTGCTCTTCGTCCTCGTTGACCTCCCAAGGGCTTTTCGCAGGCGTCTTGTGCGATCTTTTTACCTTCTCATCTGCGTCGTACTTGTCGCGGTAAGCAGCACCCTTCAGTCGCTTTCCAAAATTTGCAGCCTTCATCTCTTCTTTCTTGCTCTGTGCGTTGTCTATGGCGAGCTGATGAAGCAACTTTCGATTTGAACGTGCCGCTGCGGCGCCCTTGCTTTTCAGTAGCTCTGTCTGTTGTGTCAAGGTAGAGATGGCGGTATCCAGCCTGTCTGCGAAGAATCGACCGCCCTGTGTATCGTTGAGCCAGTCGTCAGGTTGGGCCGCCAGATACTCCATCCGCTGCCAGTATGCGTCCGAGTCAAAGATCTCTGAAGCAACGATAATGATGTCCGCTGAAGTCAGTTCGCCAACAGTCCGGTCTTGAAGATCTCGAAGATTCTGAATAACGACAGCCTTGAATGAGTCACCGGTGAACCGTTTGATTTCGCTAGGCCATTGCTTGCTCAGATGACCCGGCACAACGATGAGCGTTGCTTTTGAGTCGATCAGCCCTTTGGGTGCGGGTTCAGGCGCCGGCTCAGATTTCGTCTCTGCAATGAGAGCCAGTGAGATGATGGTTTTGCCGTAGCCGACCTGATCAGCGATCACGCCGCCACGGACCATGACAGGTCGTTCAGCTTTGCCTTCGGCTCGCCAGCCCAGCGCTGGCAGTGACGCTTCGGAAATTTCCTCCTCAACGAAAGTGTGTGACTTGCCCTCGACTCGTTCTTGCTGCAACATCCACCACAACGATCGCAGTTGCTCAGGTCTTAGCTTGAGACGGAAATGTGCTGGTTGGCGATGCGAGGGATCCGCCTTGTTGCTGGGTAGCACGAACACCCTTGGAGGTTGAGGAACATCTGCTACATGTCCAGTCGTCAATCTCCACGACAACTTGACTGTTCCCTTCGAATCACTGCGAGGAAGGCGAGCAAGGGCGCGATGAGCAAGCGAAACGCCATTAAGACCAATGCGAAAGGCGCCAGTCCCATTGTCTTTACGCAATTGAACCACAAAAGGCGACGGTCTGTTCTTCAAGGCCTGCAGTATCAGCATCGAACGGGCATAGTCTCTTACATGTTCATAACGCCCCGCCTCGAAGCGATCCTCAAAGGCCACGATAGTGCTCTTCGTCTTGTTTCCGTTCTTGTTCGGCTTGCCAGCTTGCTTGATCCAGTGAATTGTTGGAGGACGTGGTGCACATTGAGTACAGGCAGAACCGGCAGCATCTGTGTCTCTGATACGATTCCACTTTGACAGCGACTGGAGTGGCGGCAAGCGTTCCGTGATCCATGCCAAGTCTGCAAACGTTGAGTGGCCCTGATGAAGCAAATCAATCTCTCCCCAGGTTCCCTGCTTCCACATAGGCTCATCCCGGGAAGAGACCAAAGGCACTGTCACAGCTAAGATGGCGACAGCATGACTGCAATCATCTGTCGTCCTGAACACTTGTCCCGGTGACGAAGGTATAGAGTAGGTAGCCTCGTCCCGATGAGCATCGTCATCGTCGACGACAATGTCGTTGCCGCCAACCGCAGTCAGACGAGCTTGCCTTATCTGTACCCATCCACCCTCCACCTCCATGTCGACAGTCTCTGTGGCTTTGCTTGATTCGCGCCACTTCGAGCTCAGCGATGCCAGAACATCTCGCTCAGTATTGTATTCCACGCGGTCAATTGAAGTCGAGAAGACATAGCGGTCGTCTGCGGCGTTTCCACAGCGATCAGGATCCAGGAAAAGGTATAATGGGGGTGATCCAAAGTCGGCAGGCTGCTTGATATGCAGGGAGCTCATAGCCATCCCACACTTGGGCAGAAGCTCGTATGTACCAGAGAGAGCTCGGTCGAGTGTTTGTTCTTCATCTGAGGGGAGCGTAATCTGAACTTTGGACCAACGAGTGGTGCCCTCGAACCTCCCCTGCAGACCTAAACCTGCTTGCCATGTCGGTACCAAGTCTCCGCAGCCCTTGATGTTGACTCGAATCGTCTTTCGCGTCGGAAGACACAACTCCCAAGTACCTCCAAGCAGGTCGTGTCCCTTGGGATCGATGCGAAGTCGAGCGACAGGATGACGGAGGAGGTGTCTTAGCCGGCTGTTGACGGGCTCAGAGGCCGGACATTTGATCGTCAGACGCCATTCGGGACACGGTGCTCTGAGCCACAACTCCAACGTGGCCTCTGGTGAATCATATACCGCAGTCCAGGTGCTTCGTCGGATAAGCGAGCGAAAGCGGAACTCAACGCTGTTCACGGCGGTGGATACTGCTTTACTCCATATTCTCCAATCGGACTCCTGGATTGTTCCTTTTCCTGCAGCGACGGCGCGATCCCGCGCTTTCGACATTTGTGACTCACAGACACCTGCAACTCTGAGGCGCATGGGCAAATGTTCCTTGAGTTGCTTACCGAACTCAGTAGGTTGGACGCGAACGTGGTTGCAGGTAGAGTAAACATGTTCGGGACGTCCTCCACAGTCTTGACAAGAGCGGTAACCACAGGCTGAGCACTCGTTGACTGGTACCGTCACGGTACCGGATTGACCCTCGCAGACGCAATGCCGAGAGCTTCGTGTAGCCAGGTCCAGGATGCTTGATAACGAAGCGCTCTTGACTTTCGCCAGATCCAACGAGTGGCTGTCGAGTAGATCTGCTCGAATGATGCGTTCTGCTGTCTCGATGTCAGCGGCAGCTTCTCTTTCTTTCTGCCTGACAGCCTCCGCTTTGCCGTCCCTTCCTTGAATCAAGTAAGGTACAGCTATCACGAGCGCAGCCAACATCGATGCGCCTACAACCGTCGTTGTCATGGCATTGCCAGCAAGATCGGCGAGTTGATCCTCGTTCTCGCTTGTAAGCAACAATTCCTGGACTGGAATCCCTTGTAAGGCTAGCGCTTCACGACCTGTCACAGGCCCGCCACGGTTCGTGACCCAGGGTATCATGTTTGGCGTAAGACATTGAGCAAGAGCTGTCCGCGACGAGCCGGTTTGACGATCGACGTTTTGACTGACATTCCAGATGCACGCCTTATAACCAGAGTCGATGCCTTCTTTTGCCATGCGCAATGTGGAGATTTCGAGCAAGTCCACGACTCTCTCGGTCTGAGATAGCAACCAGTCATTCCAGGTCCAGTCCAGACCTTTGCAGACTCCAGCCTCCTGCCAAGCGGTTAGGGGTCTAAGGTTACCCAGTTCCTCTTCTTGCCTCGCCCGCGCGTGCCGAGATTCACAACGACCCCAGTCAGTTGCTTTGCGCTGAGTGCCGTCCCTATAGTATTTGGCGGCAGCGAGATCAAGCCGAGCACGATGAATGTTGGGGTCGTCGGCGGGAAGAAGGAATGCCTCAAAGGATGACGACCAAGGGCGGCGGAGGGCTCGGACGGTCTCCACCCACTTTTCTGGTAGATGGATGCCTGCTGACTTGGGAGTAGCGAAAAGGTACACTCTTGTTCTCGTATGGGGGATATAGTATTCCTTGGTATCAAGTCTAATCCAGTCAACCCTTGTGCTATAAGACGACTCACCTCGCGTATTGGGCATCATAGTCAATCTGACCAAAATACTGGACAACTTTGTCCCAAGGAGCGCTACACACGTTTTCCAGAATGACAATAGGAGGTTTGTGCTTATTGACCCATTGCAGCATGCCTCGGAATGTCCTACCTGACTCTCCATTCGCGGTGATATCCTGTTTCTCGTTGTTTAAGCCGGAGTAATCCACGCAGGATGTGCCAGCGATAAGCATCTAGCTATCAGCATCGACTTGTGCGATGGGCTTGGCACTCACGTCGACATCTCCTGGAACGTCCACAAGAGACCCATAAGCTGTATGAGCCTTGCGGCGTCCGAGCTCGGTGACATCTCTGAACAAGATAGGGGGTGAGAAGTTGCGCTCGATGTAAGCTTGCTTGAAGGGTTCGATCTCGCATGAGAAAACGTGTTCGACCTCGAACGTCACTCCATGCCTTGCTTTGATGGCGTCGGCTATCATGTCGAGGGCAAGTAGGGGCGACTCCGTTCCACTGCTTGTCAGAATCCAAACCATGCTTCAAGCTTACGAGCACATGGTCGCCACTCGCAACCTACGCCCCTGCAGTCGTTGGACAACCTCAAGGACAGATGGTATCTAGGTTCATCAGCATAACCCAGAAGTAGAACCTCACCCGCGACGCTAAGTGGTCAAATATTGCTCCAATGTCGCTGATAGGAGGCAGTTCTTCTGCCATGGCTTTGCCGAAGCTTCTGGCGTCGAGTTGCACTTCCGCAAGTGGTGCAACACCGGTGTCGAACCTCCCGAGGTTGACTGGCGCTTTCTTAGGAGCCTTGATACGACAACCCCATCCCCCTGTGGATTTCTCTGTCCGTTTCACGGGTTTGGGTTCTGATAGTCAGCAGTGAGATACAGGTGACGACCCACTCTCTTCTTCATCCTCCTCCTCAACGGACGCGGAGTCATAGTCGTCTTCGCCTTCGGACTCAGCATCGATACTCTCATCCCCTTCGAGTACCTCCTCTGCCATGACGAAGTCCTCGTCATCTGCCTTTCGTTTCGGTACCTTTGGAGCTTTGACTGCTGGAGATGTGCGATTCTCCTTGCCTTCTCTTAGCCTGCCGCGCTCCCTCGCAAGGTCCTGCGGTGCCGGCTTTTGCTTCTTCCTCGGCGGAGGTTGATTAACGCTCATCAGACTCAAGATTGTTCGCTGGTTCCGCCTCGGCTTGAAGGGATGTTTCTTATAGAAGTCGACAACCGGGGGGTCATCATCGTCCAGCTGATCGGCCAGTGTCCAGGAGCGGTCCTTGACTCCGTAATCCTTCCAATGGATGAGGTACTCAAGGACAGTGCGAGCCCCATAAGTCTTGAAGCGAGCGTCAACAATGTAGTCTATCTCATACTCCTCGTCGCCCAACTCCGGGACATCCATACTGCCCTCCTCGACTTGGGGGCTAGGTGACTGTGACATGTTAACCCATTCGCACACCGTTACTTACGCGCAACCGTTTCTTCGGCGCGGAGAGCTGGATTTCATCGTCCGAGTCGTCGGAGAGCATCGTTATGTCAATATGTGCCAGCGCCCGTTCCGACGCTTTGCGCCGCTGCACGCTCCTTGACTCGGACATGATGCGTCCACCACATAAAGGTTGCAGCTGGTAACGTCCTTGAGAGGATGCAGAAATCTCGGAGCGACATGCAGAACGCGTCTCGGATATGACGGTCATGTGCGCGACGCGTGAGACGCGTGAACGTCATTACGTAATAGTGACAACTTGTGTTTCTGGTTGTGTTTTGGGAGCTCGATCACTAAGCATTAAGACGCAGGAAAAGAAAGAAACAACTACGGTCATCAACAATGATGCATACAAGTGAAGAAACCAATGATACAGCACAACGCCCCCTCAATCCAAGCCCGTCGCGTCCTCCTGCTTGCTGACCGCTGGTAAAGCTTTACGCAGTCTAGCAGACCGAGCATCGATCTCGTCCAACAAGCGGATCAGCTGCGTGACCTCATCCAGAGGAGTAGCAGCCGCACGCCTGTCAAGCAGCATCTTCAATGCCTCTGCCACATGATCATCCGATGGTCCAAATCTTTGCAGTTTCTTAACCGTGTGTTGCGACGCTGGTCGGGCCATGTAGGTGTATACGTTCGACACCAACAAAAAGGCGATCAGGAGTGTCAAGATTGTCCCCTTCCCCATTGAAGGATTGCCGAAAATCTTGCTTATACTACTGATAGCAGAGCCGAGGCCTGATCCAATTGATTTGAACCCCGTAATGACATTGTCGAGAGCTCCTTGCAAGACCCAATACTCCTGATCTTGCTTCGAACGCCTATTCTGCTCTGCATAAGCTTGAGCCTCTGTTCGTCCTTCCGTATCGGCTGGCTGCTCTTCCGTCTCCTTGAGGGGTTCGGCACCTGCGACAGAAAACTCTGAGGGATGTTCCTTGATATACACTCGCATCTCCCGCGCGAGGTCATCATGATATTGCTTCTGGCCGTCTACTGCGGACTTCTCGACTATGCCTGATAGTCAGACGTGTCACTGTCACATTATCCATACTTGACTCACCCTTTATCCACGACTTGCCGGTCCATTCAACTTCGGTGGTCACAAGAACTCGCGACGAGGCCGGTCCAGCCCAAGTGATGCAGGTGCGAGTCTTGACACTGAATACACCTCCACTCGGCACGTCCGGCGTACGAGTGGTCGTGATAGTAGTTATGTAGTCGTCATAATCGCAATGCTCCTGGACATCGACGATGTGGCACTTGGTTTGCTTGGGTCCGATGGAGCCATTGATGGGCTTTATGTATGATGTGGATCGTGTCAGATTGCCGTCCTCTGACCGCCAGTCAGACGATTCGATATCTGGGTGTCAGTACGACTATGGCAGTCCACGAAAATGGGTGGTTGTGCTAACCTTTGAGTTGCTGATTATCAGACAAGAAGGATTTGTACCAGCCGCTGTTGAACATGAGGTTGTATATCTTCTCGGGCGAGCTCGGTAGGACGGTATCCAACGCCGTCTCGGCATAGTGCTTGCCTGCCTTGCCGCACGCACACTCTGTACGTTTGTGAGTCATTGGAGAGGTCTGTGTAACCTCCATATCCTGGACAGACGCAGGTCGGGAGGAGCCGTTGGCTGTTGATGAAGAGACCATAACCGCCCCGGGATGCGCTATGCGCCAAATGTTCATAAGTACGTCGAACGTTGAGTCCCTAGAGATGAGTGAGGCGAAGGTATACTAACATCAGCTACAGCCTGACCGCGCGCTCACCTTCTCCTTCTTGGTCACAACGCCGATGGCGTTGGGGATGACTAATGCTGTCATCTTTTTCTCGATCTCTAAGACATCCAAAAAGGGGATAACAACCTGCTGGTTAGCACTGTCAGCAAAGTGTGTCCTCGCTTACGTTGGTGACCCAGCCGAACAAGTTGGAGTGGAAGCAGATATGGTTTTCTGACACATATAGCCGCCCATGAACGAGGATGTCCTTGGCTAACGCGCAACCATAGTCTGTGGGGTCAGCTGCTATACCATATTCAGCGACTCACCCTCAATGAGGTAGTCGCCCTCGTCGACCGTTGGAAACAGAGCATGGAACTCGGCATTGCGTCTGTTGCTGGCGACTGCGAACCCAGTGACTGGCAGGTGATCAACACCCTCGAGGTCACTGCCCTCAGCACTTTCATCCTCAGTGCCATAGCCATCGTCATCGCTGTCATAATCGTGAGGGTGTAGTAGATACGGCGAGCGTCCTGTTGACACTGCGCGAACACTTGCCGCCTTCGCTATATTTTCATCACCTGGGCTTGCTATCTGAAGACCGCTCTTGGCCAGAGCGGCTGCGATGTTGTGACTGTGAGATAACGCAGAGGATGTTGACAGCCGACGCGAACGCCGAGACTTGTGTCGTTTGTGTTCGCCCGATGGTGAGTTTAGTTTGGACGCGACACGATTGACTAACGAGTCCCTGTGACGACCGGCCTCTCGAATCTCCGGGACCTCGACTTTCTCGACGTCCGCCATTGGTCCCAAGTAGTCACCTCCTTCTACACCCTGCACGTAGTCCTCACTCGCGATCAGCAAGCTGCTCGATGCCGAGGCAGACAAGTATTGCCGTGTTGGTGGCGAGCTCTGACGCCGTGTCTGGGTGTTTGCAGTGGCCTTGAGCCGTTGCTGCAGGTCAGTGCGCGGCTGCCAGTAAGGATGTAGGGGATCGCTCGAGCCTGTTGTTGATGGAACAGAGACTGATGTCTTTCGAGATGCTTTCTTGACCATCGTAGGCATACCGGCCATCAAGCTACGCGGTCCAGCGGATTATGACGTGTTGACCAGCAAGAGAATGAACGAACTAAGAGCGTGCATAGCTCAGGTTCGCAGATGCTCAGCTCCACATCATGACGGGGTCTCGCCGGCCAGGCACGTTGGCGACAGGCACGGACAATTCTTACGTAACGTGATGTTTTGCATACCTCAACCTCTATTTCGCTACTTCGCAATGAGAGTCGTCTGGTGCAAGTCAAGTTTCGGCCATTTCGCTCGCTGATGTCTGACAAGGTCGTTATCAAGCTCTCATAATGCGGGTTTGAAAGAGTCTTGAGAGGTGGCGATGCACCTGTATGTCTCTCGATGAGCTAGACTGAAGAGTTGCAAGGTGATGTCGTTACATATCACGTTCTGTCTCGGGCTTTGTGACTCATGCTATCATCGAGCCCGGTCGGACTCTCATGCACGAGCCAAAGAAGCACCGCATTTGGTCTATGAGCGCCATGGCACATATGCCCCACGATCAACTGCGTGCGTCGATTCAGTGCGCAGGTTCGCAGGCGGTACTCAATGTTTGAAAATTGAGGGACAAGAAGGGGACATGGCCACTTATATACGTAGAAAATTTGTCACGTGACCCAGAGAATACTCCTCAGCTGAGTATCGTTACGCTGCATTCTCTGTCGTTCCATGCTGCATGCTGACTGTGCCACCACCATGCATTTTGCTCTACTACTCAACAACACCCATCAGCCACATCCAACACATCCAAACCGACAACCTCTACGACCCGGAGAATCAATTCTTCTTCACAAGCGAGCGACCGGTCATTTCTGACACATCAGCGTCCTCCGTCAGAACGGAACCCACCTTCAGGCTGAGAAAGACCCATGATGGACAGGATGGTGGGAGCAACATCAGCAAGCGTGCCGAGCTCGCCCTCCTTGACCTCGAGTGCACCCTTGTCACCAGTGATGAGGAATGGAACGGGGTCTGATGATCAGCTTTGGCCCACGTTGACAACTTACTGGTAGTGTGAGCAGTGTGAGGCTGACCAGTGATAGGGTCCAGCATCTGCTCTGCGTTTCCGTGGTCGGAGGTGATGCAGAGCACGTAGCCGGCCTCCTCGCAAGCGTCATAGACAGTACCCACAGCAGCGTCGGTCGCAGTGATAGCCTTGACGGCCGCGTCGTAGACGCCGGTGTGGCCGACCATGTCAGGAGGGGCAAAGTTGCACATGACAAAGTCGTACTTGTTCGACTTGACGACCTCGGCCACCTTGTCGGCAACAGCCTGGACGCTCATCTCGGGCTGCATGTCGTATGTAGCGACCTTGGGCGAAGGGATCATGACACGGTCCTCGCCCTCGTATTGTTTCTCAACACCACCGTTGAAGAAGAACGTGACGTGGGCGTACTTCTCGGTTTCTTGAATGTCAGGGCAGGTCGAATATCAATCACTTACCGGCGATGTGAGACTGAGAGGCACCCTCCTTGCCGAGCCACTCGGCGAGCACGTTGTCCATGGACACTGGAGGGAAGGCGACAGGAAGAGTCCACTCGGGGTTGTACCTAGACATCGTGGTGATGTGCTAGCAGGTCAGACATATATCTGTGTGGTCACTCACAAGACCCTTAGGAATCTTCACGTCGATAGGCTTGTCCTCGAATGCAAACAGCGAGGTGATCTCGCGCATACGGTCGGAACGGTAGTTGAAGGTGAAGATGGTGTCGTTGTCTGTGTGGTTAGCCGATGTTCGTCATACAAAGTAGCAACGCACCCTGGATGCGCGTGGACTCATCGCCAAAGATGAGGGGCTTGATGAACTCATCAGTCTCCCCCTTCTCGTAGCAGTCCTCCATCGCCTTGACAGGGTCATCAGCCTTGGTGCCCTCGCCCTGGACAAGGGCATCGACCGCAATCTTGACGCGGTCCCAGCGCTTGTCGCGGTCCATGGCGTAGTAGCGACCGACGTAGGTGACAAGCTCGCCAAGCCCGATCTCCTTGAGAGCATCGAGCAGCTGCTTGACGGAGCCAGCGCCAGACTTGGGTGCGGTGTCACGACCGTCACCGAAGGCATGGACGTAGACGTGAGGGACACCCTGCTCCTTGGCCGCGCGAACGAGAGCCAGCAGGTGGTTGATGTGCGAGTGCACACCGCCGTCAGACAGAAGACCCATGAGATGGAGACGGCCGTTAGTGTCCTTTGCGTGCTTGAGCGAGGCGACGATGTTGGGCTGCTCCTTGAAGTCGTCCTTCTTGATCGCTGGATGTCAGCGGTATTTCAACATCATACCTCCGAACACGTACACTGGTCAATGCGAACAATGTCTTGCCAGACGACACGGCCAGCACCGATGTTGAGGTGACTATTGAGATCAGTCTACAGTCCAGGACGAATGTCATAACATACCCAACCTCGGAGTTGCCCATAAGGCCCTCCTTCAGCCCGACAGCAAGGCCTGAGGCATCAAGAATCGCGCTGTTGTGATTGTCACGGATCTTATCCATGTGCGTAGTGCTTCCGTGGTAGATAGCGTTGCCCTTCTCGTTGTCCGACAGTCCCCAACCATCGTGGACACTTCATGTCAATTTCATTCTTCAACATCCCTCTGTGACGTACATCAGGCAGACCTTTTCTGTTTTGTGTCAGATACTCATGCTTCACGAAGAAAGGGCCGCTGTAACTCACTCTTGACGATGGGCTTCTGCTTCTTGGAGTCGTGTTTGGGGTCCTCAGCAGGGCGGGCAGACATCTTGGGCGATTGGTGTACAGTAAGTACTCTAAGAATCTATATGAGTATGATAGAGCAAGTCTTAAGATAGGAGCAGTCGAAGCAGTCAGGCAAAAGTCGAGCGGAGGTGTATTCCGGGCCTGTTTTCGATGCCCGCTGAACGACGATTTGGGGATAGCGATACATACAATGACGTCTCTACTACGCGACCCCATATTCCGGTTGTAAAGTGGAGGACTGACTTTTCAGCGGGACTCCTCTCGACTCTCCGTTCCGATAGATCAAGAAAGCAATTACACGCGTCAAAAGGTAAATTGTCAATACAAAAGCTGATGCGGCATTACCACGGCCAGTATTCAACTAACCACGCGCAGTATATGCAAGTCTAGCAGGGTCCAAACTAGGGACAGAGATCGCGACGGGATCAATTCGTGTAATGAAGCGAATCCCTATGTCCACAGCCCCTCTGTGGCCTGTAGGGCTGTGCGGTTCAGCAGAGATCGGCGCGGGAGCAAATAACACGCCCATAGCAACGTTCCAGGGTAGGACGCCATATCCCATCCCTTGTTGGGCGCCTGCTCGCGATCAATCTCCTCAATCTTCACACGTCCTTCAGCCCGCAGACCTACCTCATCCGTCTTTCTTGCTGGCAACATTCTCGTCACCAGTATCAAGACGCGACGCTCTCGACGACGAAGTTGACGACGGACGACGTACCAAGAGATCGCGGTCTGCATCGCCAACGACGCCTCTTGTGGAGCAGTTGTGTATGAGCGCTGGCGCCGCACAAAAGAGTACAAGCACCACCGACCTCGACATCTTCTCTTGATAACCTGGCGTCAAAATGTCACTCAAAGAGCTCAAGGCGTCCAATTTCAAGTTTGGTGACTTTCACTGGGTATGCGAGCGAGCGTCCCTCATCGTCTGTCCCATGCTGGGGAGTGACACTGGTATCGAGCCTACATGTTACGCCCGCAATGTTCAGCTTGGTCGACAGATCGTTTTCCAGCCTGGTACGTGCATCGCATCTTGCATCTGTGGTGATGGCCGCTGACAACAAACAGCAACATGTATCGTCCACATTGCCTCTCTAGGCATGACTTTGATCATGCTGTTCCACGTGCGGTCCAAGTACACAGCAGTTGGCCGCAAGGAGATCGTCCTCTTCTTCTACATCTACATCTTTGTAGAGCTCCTCGCAGTGTTCCTTGACTCGACAGTCATCCCAACATCGAACGCTTCATATCCGTGGTTTGCTGCTATCTACGCTGGTGCTGTTGGAGCTCTCTACTGGTGCATCTTGGTCAACGGCTTCGTCGGTTTCCAGCTGTACGAGGACGGCACGCCCATGAGCCTATGGGTAAGTTTCAGCCCAGGAGGTGTAGCTGATCATGTAGTTCCTCCGACTCAGTTGCTTGGGTGTCGGCGCCATCTGCTTCGTCATTGCTGCAGGAACGTTCGAGAACTGGGGCACGCTCAACAAGACAAATACTGTCGGATTATTCATCACCTATTTGGTCTATCCTCTCATCGTCGCAGTCATCAACTCCGTCTCGCAATTAATACTTGTCATTCGGACTCTCGACGATCGCTGGGTTATCGGTGATCTCCTATTTGGCATCGCCTTCTTTGTCGTTGGCTGCGTTCTTCTCCTCGCCTTCAGCGTCACGATCTGCGATGCCGTCTCACACTACATCGACGGCGTCTTCTTCTTCCAGCTCTGCATGCTCTTTACAGTGATGATGGTCTACAAATATTGGGACTGTAAGTAGTGTTCTCGCTTCTCGCTAACTCTCAGCCATCACGAAGGAGGATCTGGAATTCTCAGTCGGCTCCAAGGTTGCTGTTTGGGAGGTCAAGGACCCTTTGCTTGCTGTGAGTAATCTCTGCTGCCTGGTCTGTGATCTGTGGCTGACTGTAGCCCAACCCCGAGTACATGGAGGACGATGCCCAATCGTCATACCGCGGTGGTGGTGGCTCGCTCGTTGGCGGTTACGGCGGCAACCACTACTACTAAACACGGACACTTCAGTGGCAATCAACACGCTGTCTACGGAACTATACACTCTCGGGCTGTAGAACAAGCATTGAGACATTGCTGAGGAGTTGATTCTCATGATAACGACTATGTATGGACATTGCTAGTGTATGGAGACAGACATATATATCGGAGATCTCTTCCGGACTACCGGTCATGCCCACAACCGTCGTTTACCGGCGGTTGGCGGGAATGACATTCATTGCCTTAATGCCGTTGCGGCGGAAGGCTATGCATATATCAGTACTGGTCTGACATGCATAGCGAACATATTCGTATCATCTGTCTGCTCTGAGGTGTGCTTTGACTTGGGAAATGGCAATGACAACAACATCTGTCGGCTGGATCGGCCTGGGAGCTATGGGCTCTGGGATGGTGGCTGTACGTGCATCGCGCAGGTGATCAACCTCCGACACTGCTGACTATCAGAGCCTACTGTCTCAGGGGTTCTCTGTGCGCGCGTACGACGTCTACGAGCCTTCGCTGGACAAGGCTGTCGACCAAGGGGCCGCTCGATCGGAGACCCCTGCAGCAGCAGCGGAGGGCGTCCAAGTCTTGGGACTGATGGTCGTCAACGCCGCTCAGGTCGAGGATGTGCTTTTCGGAAGCGGCAAGGTCGCTGAGGGTGAGTGAGCACTGGGCATCATGTCTGGTTTTAGACGATGGAGCTGACACCTCAGCTCTCCCTGCTGGGTCGTCGATCATCTGTTTCTCGACTGTACCCCCGTCGTTCCTGACTAGCGTCCGCACGAGGCTGGATGCTTTAAACAAGAACATCGGGGTGGGTTAGGAAGTGTATTCCATGCTCATCTGCTGACATGCCTCAGCTCGTTGATGCACCTGTGTCTGGCGGTTTCATCAGAGCTGCTGAAGGTCAGCTCAGCGTTATGGTTGCAGGAACAGTCGCTGCGATAGACAGAGCCTGGCCCGTCCTCGAGGCGCTGACCCGCAAACCAAGCGGCAACTTGGCCATTGTTGGGGACAGCGTAGGGAAGGCGAGCGATTTCAAGCTTATCAACCAAGTGTTGTGTGCGATACACATTGCTCTGACTGGGTGGGTGCACACTTACAGCGAGATGCTGATATACAAGTGAGGCTATGGCACTCGGTGCCAATCTCGGAGTGAATCCCCGCAAGCTCTACAATGCTCTCCGTGATAGCAGTTTCATGTGTGAGTCGGCAATTCATGTCTGTACTACAATACACTTACGGGTTCACAGTCGAACACCGGGTGCAATGGCAACTGCGGAACGATGGTGTACCCAAGTCCGCCATGACTATCATTCAGAAGGACATTGGCATCGTCAACGACGAGGCGCGTATGATTGGCTTCCCAGCACCACTGTCGGCTGTTGCAGAACAGGTCTTCACAGCCGGCATCGGGGCGGGACTTGGAAAGGAGGACGACGGCAACATTGTGAAGCTGTGGGAACGGTTCGGTGGCAAGCCCGTGGCGGAGTCTGGGAGCGTGGAGGCAGAGGAGGCAATCGCAGCCAAGTCTGAAGATTCGGAGAACGCCATCGGGACAGTGAGCGATCTCGTCTATGCCGTGTACTTGGTCACAGCTGCAGAGGCTCTGGCGTTCGCTCGTCGCAAGGGCATGAACCTCGACGATGTTTTCAACATCGTAGGGTCTTCCGCCGCCACTTCCAAGCCCTTAGTCGCCTTCAAAAATGAGCTCTCGTGGCCCAGCAAATACGAGCCAAAAGCAAATCAACCGACAGTCAATGAGGTGCTCACAAGCCTCAAAGCAGTTATCGCCGCGGCGAAGAAAACAAACACCCCTCTCTTCCTTACACAGGCTGCATTGGTGCGACTGACAGAGGCATCGACCAAGGGTTGGGGAGACAGAGGCGCGAGCATCATAGGACGACTTTGGGACTGAGTAGAAGTTGTAGGTTGCTATGCACACCTCATATGGTCACCATCGTCTGCGGTCTGGTCTGTCTTAACGCTCGGGTTCGGTCAATTCAGTAATAATAGGAAGGAAAAGCGCCTCCAACAGACGCGTTATTAACATATGACGCTCGGGCATCGTAAATGGCTCATAGCCGAGCGGCATATAGGCACGTGCCTGATCTGCTCGTGACTACTGCTAACCCAATCAGATAAGGGGTCGGCCCGGTCAATAACTTGGCTGTCTCGAGTTCCGACATCTTTTTGGAACAACGTCTACGCCATGCATACGCAGCAGATGCTCTCGTCGCCGAGCTCCAAGAGTATAAGACTAACTTCCCAATCTCTGACTTTTTTTAAGCTTTCATCCGCTCACACCCACTGTTAGCACTATGTTCAAGGCTCTCGCTCTTTCTGTCCTCGCCTCGACGGCACTCGCTCACTACTCTCTCGAGTACCCCGTAAGTTGCTGATCATGCCGCGATCGTATCTGACCTCAGAAATCTCGTGGCTTTGTCCCCGACATTGAGACCCAGTTCTGCGGCGGTTTCCCCAATGTTGCCGAGCGTCAGCCCTTCCCCCTCAAGAACGGCCCCATCCACATCGACTCCCACCACACTCTCGCTACTGTCTGGGCGTTCATCTCCACCCGTCCCAACCCCCAGTCGTTTGACGACTTCAACACGACTGCCGACGGCAAGTCGATCCCCCTCCTCACCGACGCCTTCCAGGTGAGCCACTCATGATCGAAGCGTAGACGCTAACGTTCAGGTCCCCCAGGGTGAGCGCTGCTGGACTGTCGACTTTGAGAAGCTGGATGTCGGTCTGAAGAACGGCTCCGAGATCACCCTCCAGCTCCAGTACGACGGTGTAAGTATCTCTAAACCTCCCCTCCACCTCTCCACTCTGCTGACGTCCCAGGGCGACTCAAAGCTCTACCAGTGCTCAGACCTCGTCCTCATCTCCGACTACAAGGTGCCCGACAACGAGACCTGCAAGGAGGACGCTGTGGCCGTCTTCTCCTCGTCCAAGGCTGGCGGAGCGTCCCAAACCTCTGCTCCTACGGGCTCGAGCGCTGCAGCTCCTTCCGGGTCGGCGTCAACGGGTGCTGCTTCTCCCTCTGCCTCCAAGAACAGCGGTGCCTCGCGCAGCGCTGTCGCCGTTGGCGCTGCCGGTATCGTTGCCCTGGCTGTCGCTCAGGCCATGGTTCTTTAAATGGCTCAGTAGTAATATATAGACATAATCAGCCATGCAAACGGGATGAAAGCGTTGAGATGGGAGATCGTTTAACTGATCTGACCTCGATAATTCTGTTACGTTCACTTGCGAGTAGGGCGATGGTACTCTGATAGCGATGATAGCGTTATCAATACACGTGTCAGAAAATCAGGTCGCATATCGGCACTCACCTCCACCGTCGATGACCAGGTACCTGTGCATGTCAACAATCGGTCGTGGACGGTGAACGCTTCACTGTTCGCATACTTCAGCATTATACTATACAAAGTGGGCTTAAAGCGATGAGGCTGGTGCCGTACGTGGAGCTGCCGAAGCTATCAGCCGAGGAGAAGGCTGCATACCGGCATGTCGAGGAGCCCCCCTTGGTCATTCCCAGTCTTCGCTCGACACCGCGAAGGGTCAGTCGTTCGACATCGGACAGCCGCCGCCGCCCACAGCCTCAGCCTCGCGATCAGCAAGAGGAGAGCTCAACGTCGAGAAAGAGGAAAGAGAGGGAGACAACGAGAAGCAAGGCGAAGGCCAAAGCCAAGCCTCGACGGCGCAGAGTCCGACAGGGCACCCGCGACCCGGACGAAGAGGGCGGTGCAGAGACCGAGGACGAGCACGACGTCCTCGCGGATCTGGAGCTCGATGAACCTGAACGGTTCAAGTCGGAGTCACGGTTGCGGAAACGAGGAGAGACGAAGAAACAACGGCTGCTGCGAAAGCTCATGAACCGGCGGCAAGGTGTCGCAGAGGAGGACAGTAGCGGGTCGGACGGCGATGCAGGCGACGACGACGACGACGACGACGACGACGACGACGAGGCGGATGACATCAAGAGCTACGATGACAGCGATAGCGAATCCGATGCGTTTGTAGTCTCGGATGACGATGATCTGCCGCGTCGCAGTGGTCGGATGGTACAACTACCACCTCAGTTTACGGCGCGCGCTGCACAACCAATGGTGTTCAACTTCAAGGTTGTATTTCAATACTTCGTTCTGCTCGTGATCGGTGGACCGAAGATCCTGCCCCTCAGAGGCGACACGTACTTCAAGCCTGCGTTCCAGGAGCTGCGATACCGCCTCAACGGTTACAAGAACAACATCCGCAGTCAGATCTGGAGGCCGTCGTTTGTCCAGACTCTGGAGGCGTACCCGGCGTTCAAGGTTCGTGCTTCGCCCCCTGGTCGGTCTACTGACTACAGGCATTGCCACTGGACGTGGCTGAGAGCTTCTGCGATGCATGCCAGCGGCGAAACCAGAACTGCCGAGCGCGCGTGATCGTCGGCGGGCTGAGGTATAACAAGGCGACCCACCAGACGCTCGACAGCGACAGCGACAGCGATAGTGACGGCGCCAAAGCGACGAAGGGCACGAAGAAGAACTTCCACATGGGTGTGTGGATGTAACATTTATTTGGAAGCGAGTCAGACGCTGACGGATCAGGATCACAGTGCCTCCGGAGAGCGGAGCTGTTCCACGCCCTGTCGCACTGGGAGGACGTTTTGTACCACCGCGTCCGAGGCTACTACAGGGATCTACTGCGGGCGAAGGGGAAAAGGTTGCAGAGTGACTCAGAGGCGAGCACGTCGTCGCCGGACTCGGACTCGGACATCGAGGAGCGAGAGCGCAGGCATGCGGATCGCGAGCGGCGGCGTGCACGAACGCGGGTGCGGGTCACAAAGCTCCGCAGCCACGGCTTGCCGGATGAGCACAAAAATGCCGATGCGGTCACGGAGTGGATGGACGGGTTGGGGTTGCAGCGGGCCGCGTTCGCGTGGTTCCAGGAGCTGGAGAACAGATGCAGGAAGATGGAGGCGGAGGGGTAGGGGAGGTTAGTGAGCGGAGGAAAAAAGATCAGCAGTAGGTTGTGCTTAATAGCAGCACATCACCAGAAGAATGACATGAACATGTAGCCAGCAGCCTCTGTTTCACGAAAGCAACTGACTCCTCACAATATGCGACCACCTGTTGCATGCGAAACTCTGTCTACAATTTATCATTATATAGTGCACAAAACTACAACGGTCAACATCCCTTACATTATTCCACAGTATAATGTAGTTCAGCTAATGGGATATTTACACGAATGTCGTCTTCATGAGCACAACAGTAAGGATACATATCACATGCACGTTGTGTACAATCTCGGGCCTTGGTTGCGCGGTACATACTGATACAGTCAAATTCCAGCAGAAATGAGTGACCGAATATGGTCTTTATTCACCGAAAATGCTGTCCGACGACGTTTGGGTTTGCTATCTCCTCCAGAATCATGCTCGCGCTTCACTTCGATGCAAGGTTTGGTATCTTGTGTCGCGGAAGGTTCGTTGGCAATGGTAAGAACGTTCCCATCAACGTAGCGTGCAGCAGGCGTCGACGACGCTGCCACGTCCCGCTTGATGTCCGGGATAATGGGCAGCCTCTCGGGGTTGCTGGGCGTTGTGATGGGCGTGACATTGGGCATGGATGAGGGCGTGATGTTCGTGATCTCGGGCATGGTATCGGGCATGGTATTATTGGGCATGATGTCGGGCTTGACATCGGGCGAGGTTTTGGGCGTGGCGTCGGGCGTGGCAATGGGCGTGACGTTAGCTGTGATGTTCGACGTGTCGGGGTCGCTATAGGGCGTGGTGTTGGGTATAAGCTTGGGCTCGATGTCGGTCGTGGTGCTGGGCGTCAAGTCCGGCTCGATGTCCGGCTCGATATCAGGCAGGATGTCGGACTCGTCGGGTTCGGCAGGATACTCGCTATTGGGTTTCCCATCGACTGTTCCAGCAGACCGCGGACGAGTGCTTGGCTGCACACGGCCATCTAGAGTACTATCCACACTCCAGGATATCCTCGCGCTGTCCTGCTGCTTCGCCTTGACCTTGAACAAACCCACTGCCGACCACGATGCCTCCATCTTTCGGAGGTGATGGGAAGACATCTCCGACATTGATGTAGGAGTAGTGCCATCGCCAGGATTAGTGCCACCGCCAGGAGTAGTGCCATCGCCAGCACTCCCCAGAAGCCGATATTGCTGATCCCTGATTGTCGACTGCCGCGTGCTGCTCAGAGACGACTCTACAATCGAGTGATGCGACTCGGCCTCAGGCAGCATGGACGCAGCCATCCTCGACAGCTTCTGCAGCCTCGCCAGCCCGGCGGGACCGAACTGCGGATTGCTGAGGAACCACCTGTCTCGCTCGAGACACATCTTCTCCGCGGCCCCCTCTGCGACGACGTCTCTGAAGATCTCGGGCAGAACGTAGAAGTCCCTCCCCTCGTTGTTGGGCAGGAGGCAGTTGGGCGAGATGCTATTTGGCCGGAAGAGGTCTACGAGGTTGCGGAGCTCGGGTATGAGTGAGTGGCGGGCGAGCGGGGCGTGCTGGGGTCAGCGCGGTGATCAAGAGCGACGCCCGCATGCACGAGACAGGCATGCAGTGCTCGAGGTAGGAGAATTAGAGCACTCACGATCTCGGTGGGCCATGACCCCTCGCCCCGGGCAGCCTTGGCCAGGTCGACTAGGAACTGCTGCTGGTGCTCGTCCCAGGCTGTAGAGCACACTTCCACCATCTTGACCTGCACCACGAGCCTGTCACCCCACTTCCCACCACTTTTGCACGCGTCGCATCGGAACCACCTCTCACAGGCGTGGAAGCGCGTCGCGGTGGGGTCCTCGGTCGTGCATTGTGCGAGGAAGGGGTCGCTCCTGATCGCGGTGTAGATGGTGCGCTTGTACCGGTCGATGTGGACCTGTATGTCAGCATGTCTCCAGCGGTAAGAGCGACTGTGAGCAGCTGAGCAGATAGACACAAGCCAGAGGGCATCAGCATAACTCCAGGCAAGTCGGCAGAACCTTCCATAACTCATGCGATAGGCTCAGAAGAGGGCTCTATGCTCGTGGCCCCTATTCCGACGTTGCTATCGAGGCCAGGCGGAGGCGACAGAGCATGCCAAGTGCGCGACACTGTCGTCTGCACGCCCATCGCCGACGACAAGAACGGCCGTATCGTCCGTCACTCGGAGCGAGCGAAAGCGCATCAAGTCACACCCACCTGAGAACCAAAGTGCCTCGCAACCTCCTCCACGACATACTCCCAGCCGAAGCACCACACGTCGAGGAAGAAGACCGTGTCCTCGGGGTACATGCTCATCTGGAGCACCAGGCTTTGTAGCACCTCTTCTCGGTCAGGCATGTCGCCTTTGAACCTGATGTTAGCGAGTCTGTCATAAGGTTGTCATGGGGACTAGACTCCTGGACTCCTGCCACCTTATTCAGAGGGTTCTGAATCTTCTGAGTTGGCACGGGCGTTCTTCACTGGGAGTGAGAGTCGGCTGGACAGCTCTCGAGAGATGAGGTCACGACTAGTTGTCATAGACACTCGTAGTGACGAGTTGTCGTGAATGACTGTCATGTGCAGCCGTCGTGAGCTGTTTCCAACGGAGAGCCGTGCCCCATATACAGCCCTCATAACCAGATGCCTCCAGCCGAGTCGTCATGAACAGCTGCCACAGAATCGACATGAACAGCAGCACCTCTACTCACAAAGCACTCGTATCCAGATAGATCCTATCCAATCTCCGAAACAAGCCCCCCGCCTGCCCCAGGCTCCACGGGACGAAGAACTGCTGCAGCGCGGGTATGCGCCTCAGCCCGGTGAGAAATGTGCGATCTGCGCGAATATCGCCTGTGTGCAGCACTGCCGCGGTCGCTGACGTGATGAGGAACCTGGGGTCAGCAGACATAACCTACACTGCTCGAGTGCTCGGACTCTCCAGCTGCTCGAGCGCTTTCTCCGCGAAGAGAGAATGCCACTCACATAGACGAGCCAGGACAGTGATTCGCATCCAACAGCGTGATAGACACGCGCACTTCCTCCCCCTGCTCATACCCAAGGAGGTAGTCCTTCGTCTGCCCCACCTCGATCGTCTCCTGAACGTTAGTACAGCATTTTGCACCCTCCGCGCTCAGCCAGCCAACTCCGTTCCTCCAGCAGCAACTGCCCCAACACCAGCGTCCCTCCCACCTCCGACCTCCCCACCCCTTCCGATTCCCCCCTCAGCACTCCTATCCTCTCTGCTTGCTCCCTCACCCCCATCCCCACTTTAACCCCTCCGATTCGCGCTCCCTTCCCAGCATCCTCCTTCCGCCCACTCCAACCATCTACCACCTCCAGATTTCTTCCCCCCACCCTTTCCCTTCCTCTCTTTATCTCCAATCGCCCCCCCTCTTTCATTCTCCTCCCCTTCAACCATTGGCCCACCTTCAGATACTTACTCCCCCTGCAACCATTTCCCTTCCCCTCTCCCGCACACCCTCTTCTTCTCTCGGCCCGCTCGCCTGCCCCTGCGGGACAGACTCGCCGGGACAGAATCGCCACTCACAATCATATCCACCACATGCGCACACCCCCCCACGACCCTCCTCCGCGCCCTCAGCCCCTCGTACTTCCTCTTCCTGACCTCCCTCAGCCCAAAATGCGTGTGCTTCCGATCCACCTCGGCCTCCAAGCGCAGCAGCATGCGCTTCGTATCTGGCGAGCAGAGGATTTTGCCTGTAAACTCGTCGCTGAGGCCAATCAGGTGGTCCGTGTGGACGTGCGTGAGGAGGAAGAGCTGTGCGGCGGGGGCGGGCTGCCAGGGAGCTGCGGGGTCTCGGGGGTCGGGGAGGAGCCATGGCTGCTTTGGTGGTTGCGGGGGTGTGGTGAAGCAGTCGACGCGGATGAGAGGGAACTCGAGGATGTGGCCGTCTGGGGTGAGCGGAGGGTGGGGGATGGAGGACACGTACTGTAGATGCCTGCCATGGCGTACCTGGTGTTGCTTGCTGTTGATGTTACAGCTGCTGTTGCCGGGCTCGCTGATGACGTTACAGCTGCTGTTGCCGTGCTCGCAGATGAAGTCACGGAAGCTGCTGTCGTTACAAACAGGAGGCTACTGTTGTTGTTAAGAACGAGCTGTTGTTGCCCTTCTAAACAGAGTTGGGGTTGTCACAGTACAGCTGTTGATGTTCTTACGACAAAACGTTGCTGTTGTGATTTCGCCAATTCAACAGTCGGTGCTATCGAGTTTGACGTAACGAGAATGGAGCGGCTGTCGTTGTCGTAGATGGCGGCTGCTGTCGCAAACGGAAGAAGACCGCTGCTGTTGTTACAGGAGGAATGTTGCTGTCGTTATTGCCCTGTCAGAATGCTGATGACTGTGGGATGAGGTTACTACCACCTAAATCGAACGTCGACTGATGTACCACCTCCACCGGGTGGCAATGGATGACTAGACCTGCTTCGAGCCAGGCACGACCACATGCCCATCTGCTCAGGCACGACTTCGGCCAGGCACAACCTTATGTAAGATAAACGCCACTGGAATCAGTAACATAAATCACGTCGGGGGACATCGGCTGCCCCATGCCCCGGTGTATGATTACATTCCGGGTCCTCCGACGCGCTTAGAGCTGCCACTGCGTCTCTACATCGGTGCGAACGAAGCATCTATATCGAGCGACGAATGGGCCTCCCGCTGTTGCGCTGTTGCAAGCGATGCCGGGAGTGGCTGGCGAGAGTGTACGGTTCGGTCTAGATGTGCAGTTGAGCTCAGAGAGATGTCCAAGGAGGTAGGTGTACGGTTCAGCCCAGAGATGTCCATTCAGTCCAAGTGACTGACATAATCTCGATTTCAGCCCAGAAATGTGCTACGTGCTACTGCGCTCGCACAGAAAGATGTACGGCCCAGCCCTCAGTAGTGAAGAACTTCAGTGAACCCAAAGAGAAACACGTCCAGCTAACGACACACGCTTCAGCCCTGTAGCCCTGTAACTCGAGCATCAGCCTGGAGAGCTACTGTAACATTTCCAGCCTAAAGTGATGTCCGACTCGGATCAGATAGATGTACGGGCAACCTAGGAGAATACAGTTCAGTGCTACTAGGCTAAGTAGCCGATTAGCGCTACTGCCGTACTGGGACTGCTGCCTATACGCACGACACTACTGCTGAACTGGACAATGGACAAGTCAGTAAACTCGTAACGAGACGAGACGGGTCTAGAAGGAACCTTGTGTAGCATAGTAGTATAGTATCAACAACAGGGGCACAACAATAATAGTCTAAAGTAAACCAAAAGCAGCATGCAGCCACAAGCGAGCCGGAAACCAAGGACAGGAGCCAAAGACATCAGATACCAGACTGAGGACTGAGCCCAGTCAAGACATCAGAAACCAGACTGAGGACTGAGCCCAGTCTAGGTGTAATCATTTCTAGAAGCCAGAGCCTAACGGCTCTGGCTAGCTCTGGCTCCTAGAACGTCGACCAATCCAGCTCCCTCTCCTGCGGCGTCCTCGTCCCATCACTCCTGCTCGACTTTGTGGTCGCCACCCTCCCCCTCCCCCTCCCCTCCTCCTCGTACTCTGACTCTACGTCGCTCGTCGCCGGCGTGGTAACCCACATGCGCACGTTCCGGCGTTGGCGGAGGGTGAGCCTCTCCCTCTCGCGCTCCTTTGCACTCCTGCGCTCTTGTATCGTGGGCGCGAAGAGCGGGCCAGCAGCACGGGGACAGGAGGGAGACGTAGCGCGTCGGGAATGCGACGGCTGCACTGCGAGCGGGTAGAGGGAGAGGATGCCCGAGCGGTCCATCCATTCTTCTATGGGTGCGAGGCGGGTGTCGTCCTCCTCATCCATGTACCGGGGTCCTGGGAAGCGAGATGACCTGGGGCTCGAGAGGTGCTCATCCGTCGCTGACGAGTCCGAGCTCACTAAACTCGGTGCAGAGTCACTGATTCTGCGTGCCATGGAGGCCTCCTCGTTGATCCCGCAGCAGGAATCACACACGCGTTGGAGAGCAGTGTACTTCCGCCCCCTGGTGTCTACACTCTGGAGCTGCAGGCGCCCCGTCGAGTGCGAGTAGCAGAAGATGAGGCCACAGAGGCGGCAGTGGTGTCGCCGGGGCCCGGGGGAGAATGTAGTCTTTGCAAACATGACTGAGCAGAAGGGGTGGTTGCAGAGGGCGGAGTCGGAGTCGGCCTGCGGGTTAGGGGGGGACTATGTTGATATGCTAGAAGCCACTTACCTGCCACTCTGATCTCGGCTTGGCCCGGAGTACCGATTGGAGAGGACACACCGCCCGCAGAATCTGTATACTGCTGTCCCCGCTGTCTGTGCTCGCGATCGACATGTCTGTCTCTGAGCGCTCCGAGCGCTCGGAGGAGAGCCGCCGCAGGGGGTAGGGCCGGGCCAGGTGCGCCAGGGGGGGTACCTCTGTGTCGACCTTCATGCATGGGTCGACGCGTGGGGGGCAGAAGCGTAGGGACGTGGGTGAGGCTGGCGTTAGTACATAGCTCAGTATGAATAAAGAATACAGCACTGGACAGCACAGGAGGAATCCAGTGCTACGAGCAACTTACATGCGACAGAGTCAGGCTGCTCACACACAACCTCCCCCTGCACCACCACCTGGAGACACGCCCGCCTGTTCTCGAGGGGGAGCGGGGCGGGTCGTCGCAGGTGCAGGAGGGAGGAGCCGGAGGCGGATGCCTGGGGGACCATGGCGCGGGAGGGGGGGGCAGTGTTGACTTGGGTGAGGGTGTTGATGCTGCTGTTGGTGGTGTTGGTGTGTGCAGTGTGTGTTTGGTGTGTGGTGTTGTTACAGGGCGACAGGAGACAGACAGTGCGAAGAGATCGAAGAGATGTACAGACGACAGTGTCGATCCCAACTGCTAAAGTAGAAAGTAGATAGCACGATAGCAAAGACAGATCGGCCACTGCTCGTGTGAGATGCAGTGTGTGCGTGTGTGGTCAAGTTCGACGAAACCAGATCAGGCATCGAGGGTAGTGGCCAAGACCAGTATATGGAAGTTGTGGACCACCCTCCGAAAGTCGAACCCAGCGCGATCTCATCCACCATGATCCACCATCCGGCGTCATATGGTTGGTCGAAACGGCGGATCCGTCGGGTCGGTGTATCTCCAGGAGGGGTGGGCCCTGGCGAGTCCAGGGTGTACCTGGCTCCAACAGCTCCAACCCTCAGTAGCTCAGTATCCCTTGGAGCTCAGATCCATGCAGTGCTACGACGCAGTAGCAGTGCTGATCTCAGCCGCAGCCGGAAGAGGCACACACACAGACGTAAACGAAGGACGGATCAGCAACCGAGCTACCGAGGAAATGTCAAGCACACTACTGCAAGCAGGCGACAAGCAGACACAAGCAGACGCCGGGCCCTGACAAGGTAACTGGGCACGCATCTGGAATTGAGATGGCATACAGGCAGACGCCCCCGTGTTCTCCGGATGCAAGCATGTGGTCGAGAGAAGGGTCTGGACAGCTGGACAGGGTCTGGCGCCAACCATGTATGGCAGTAGTTAGTGTAGAGTATGACTTGGGCCGTACACCGGCTGTTCTCCGTTTCACCGCATGCGGCTAAGGGTGGATGCATGATGGTAGGGAGGTTGTATGAGGATCTGTGTTGATACTGTAGGGTGAGTCTGGGCAAGAGGACTTGGGTGTGCATGTGTAGGGTGTGCTACAGGGGCTGGGCAGTGCCTGGGGCCACATCCAAAACCTACTGTAGTTACCGCCGTTCAGTGCTCTCTCCATTCACCGACCAGATGCTGAACAGAGATGTGGTATAGGAGATTTATGGTAGGGACAGACAGCCACCACCCACCACACGTACAGATCCAAGGGTATCAGTGAGCATGAGCAGTCGCAGTCTGTATGCATGCGCATCGGAGCGCCGAGCAGCGTGAACTGCATAGACGAGACAGGAGCAGGCGGCGCACTACCGCTACCCGCATGAGGCATAAGCGCGCGCGTATCATTTCCTGCACGCGCTCACTTCACTTCGTGCACTTCATGGGCGCCGGACATCGGACGATCGGACGACTGTGGTGTCGGTGTGTTTACGTTAGTGGCGTTGCGTACAACGGCCCGATGGCGGTTGGGGATCGCTAGGATCGGTACTGCTGAGATCGGTAGAGCAGTAAGAGCACGATCGGTTGAAGATGAGGGATTGGTACAAGATCTCATCAAGTGTGGGATGGAGACAGATACGGCGACTGCGAGTGCTACGACTACGACGTTGAGACGGCTACGGCACCGCAATACGGCGACAGAGACAGCATACGGGGATGCAGTGCAGTGCAGTGCATTGTGGGTGATCAAAGGCCGCAAGCGAGGTGGACAGTGGGTTCATTATCTGATCTGAGGGGAGGGGGTGGGGGTGGTGGAGGGGTGTGTGGAGGAAGGAAGAGTGTGCATATGTGCATCTACAACGCATACAACGGAGGCTCCCGATCATCCGATCATGGGCTTGAGCAAGATCTGCTGTCAATCTGCGTCAATCTGCGTCAATCTCCGCATCAGTGGACCACTGCGCAGAGGAACATCATCAGGCAGCTGCATGCGGACGTCGGTCAATGGATGTACTACTGTCTCTGTGATGCCAGTATGATGCTCCACCTCTGAGAGGGGCTCAGAGGTGCACGGCCAAACGCGTCGTGCGCGAGGAAAGTCGAATGCAGTGGTAGTCGTACCTGTGATATAAGCTGACGCAAGTGCCTGTAATCCGAGATGGTAGAGATAGGCAGTAGTGGTGGTAAAGTCAAGTGGAGTGGTTTAAGGAACGCAGCACCGAGATCTGCTGAAGCGAGGGGATAAGTCCGAAAAGCATAGGTGGAGAGGAGCAGGTATCGGTCGAGATGAGATCATGAGAGTCAATAGATCTGGTGACCGATACACCGAACAGACTGACAACGATTGTATGATTGTATGGGCCGATGTAGATATCAGTGAGTCAAGCACACGTCTCAGAAGACACTTGGCAGTGGACTCGATGGAGTAACGATGGACTTGTGGGACAAAGGATCGTGGACTATTGAGCTGCTTACTGATCGCCAAGGGCGGTGGGTGGCGATCACTTACTGTCGTCGCCTCGCAGCAGACGACTTCACACAACGTAGGCACAGTCAGCACTCTCTAACTGGCAAGTGTTGGAGTGACGAGGTGAGGTGCTGCTGCAACTTCAACGCTGTGACGTTGTAACCCCTCCTCCTTCGGTTTGATGTCCGTCCTCTTTCGGTCTGATCTTCCACCGACTGCGGCCTACAGTGACAGTGTTACTGTTCTCATGTGTAGGTGTCGGGCAAGGTGTGGTGGAGAGTTGGCCGATTGCGTAACCATGTTATCTCCCTTGTTGAGGGGTAGGGGCATTGTCGTCACACAGATCAACGAGACGTCAAAGTGACTACTGTAGCTCCACCAGTCCGTGGCACTGCGGAATGTGACTGACGTTGGAAGGCACGCTACACTTCACACAACCGCAAGTGGAGCATCGCACAGAGGACGTTACACAACCGCATGTGGAGCATCACACAGAGGACGTGTGGTTTGTGAGTGTATGCGGTTGCAGATGGTTGGGCATGCTGCATGCTGGGGGGGCTTATCGACACAGGTGCCTGCCGCTTGATGTTATGGCAAGTCGAGCACAGAGTCGCTGGCAGTCAATGAGCACAGAGTTGCTGGCAGTCATTGAGCAGAAGATCATTACTAGTTGCATATCAGTACCGGCTGTTCAAGAGTGTGTTCGGCTTGATCTCGTTCAGAATCAAGTCGATCTAGTCTGGCCGAGGAAGAGGTTGTGAAGTGAGTAGTGTATGCAGCAATCAAGCTTCCTCAAGATGTGAGGATGAGCCGGAAATGATGGTCAAATGGTCAATGAAATCCGGCGCGTTCTTGTGAATTGACCTGGGCACACCGTAGGACCATACATAGCCCGAGTTTAGAACTCGCGCATTCAGCCGCCTGGCTCTCACACGTCGCTCGCCTCACTCGCCTCACGATCTATCACGGCCATAACCCTCGCGCGCCTCGCGTCTCTGCGCCGATGAGGTCAGAGAGCCAGTCCCGGATTATACTGTGGAGGCAGTGGTCGGTCGCTCGTGCCACCGTGCACATCCCAGTCGCAAGTGGCGGGCGTCTGACCAATACACAGTATAGGACGCACAACTGGTCAACTTGGGAGCAGAGGTTGTTCTGGATCAGCCGCTGTTGGTATAGATGAGCACAGAGCTCTGGCGTGCAAGTCCAGAAGGTCAGTGGGGGTACAGAGGGATGCCGAGCTGCACCAGAAGGTCAGTGGGGGGTACAGAGGGATGCCGAGCTGCACTCGTGCTAGAGTTCAGGACCCCACCATATTCGAGTTCTGCGCTCCTGTGCCACAGACTCCTCAACTTCTCAGCAAAGTCCAGTTCGACACTCATGGCAACAGTCTAACACTCCTGTGCCATGAGACCATCATCTTGTGGCCACTCTGGAGTCCAGACGAAGATCTCGCCTCGCGCATCACGACACGATTTGGCCTGCCTGGGCCACACACGCGACTCCCGGTTCGAGAGGACTATAGGATTAGTAATTTCATGTCCCTGTCCGAGAGGAATATAGGATTAGTCATCTGATGTCGCTGCAACTGCGACTGGGCGAAGGCCGTACTGGCTACTGCCTGCATTGAGCAGCTAGTGTGATCGACGACCTGAGGAGATGGAGGTAAACGGATACAGTCAGCTGGATCACGGAGAAAGTAGACGAGCACTCGCTGCATCCGAAGCTAGCGGGATCAGGAGGTCCGCGAGAGCAAACACAGTACGATGCCGAAATCAGTATCCACCGGACGATGCCAAGGTCAGTGTTCTCGCAGCGTGAAGCCGTTACCGCACTTCGGCCTCATTCGACTGTCCGACACCTCCGCCTGCTGCTCGCGCATTATGATCCAGATCATCGCCAGCCTCGAACCCACACTTAGGTCCGCCCAAACTCTATAGGTAACACGTATCATCAAATCACCACGTCCCCGACACGGCCATCTAAATCGCTCCTCGGCGCTTGACGAAAGTCTGCCTGTCAACACTGACGATCGCTACCACTCACCTCCAGATCCGCCCTAGTAGCCACAGCCAGAACCCATTTGCGCTCCACGTCGGTCACTGGGGTCAGTGGAGTCTCCACATGCCGTTGGGAGGCGGCCAATGCACGCACCGAGAGCGAACTCGACACCACGCGCCACGAAGAACGTCTCTAATGCCTCCAGGGGCGTGTCGGGGGTGATTACGCTGTAAGGGTGCGAGTTGGACGAGCGGGGGAAGTGGGTCATGTGTGAGGCTGGGGTCAGCATACCTAATCAACAGAGACAAGACCAAATCATAGCCAAAGACGGCGCCACCTCCATAGTCATTGCCAAAGCCAGAGCCAGAGCTGTGATCGAGTCATGGCACAGCCATAGCTCTTGCAGAGTACAGTACCAAAGTCATGGCCGAAGTCATAGTCAAGAAGATAGCTACAGCCGTGGCAACAGTCAGGGCCATGGCCATTTTATGGCTATGCGCAACGTCAAGGCGATGACCAGCATTTAAGCCATCATGAACGCCGAAAACCATAACCGATCCCAAAACCATAGCCAGACCATGACCGATGCCGTGACCCGAGCAATGGCCAAAATGTAGCATAGCCATGGCCAGAACCATCATCACAGCCATGGCCATTGCCATTGCCATCATTGAAACCAGAGCCAAAGCCGTATCTAAAGCCGCGGGCCAGAGCTGTAGCCAGAGCCGTGGTCATGACACAAGCCAGATCAGTCGGCAAGCAGCAGCCAAACGCCGCAGCCTGATTCAAATCCAGAGCAAAGTGAAATCCCGAGCGCCACGCACAGATGATATCCCCCTCGGCGGCCTGCCCGCTCTCGAACTTGCGCTTGATGGCCGGGACATCGAGGTAGCCGATGGGTCGGCGGTTGGCGTTGAGCACGCTGCGGTCAGTGATCACTCTGAGATGTCGCATGCTCATACTCACGGGAGCTGGTCAAACTCGCGCTCGTAGGCCTTTTCCAATGCAAGTGAGAGCGGTGCAGTGCTGGGGACGCAGAACGCAGGCGGGAGTTGCAGGTCCTGCACGTGAGCGAGGTCCATACTTGACTGCCCGCTGCTGCAAGCGACTTACCTCGACAACAGCTCCCCTATACCGCGTGCTGTTCGCCACGGACGCAGTTGGTGTTGTTTCTCGGTCTGCCATGGTGGATCTGCGCGTGATATGCAGCTAGAGAGTTGTAGCTAGGATCGAGCTGATCGAGCTGATCTTTGTTGTCAATGCACCGTGTCGCGCAGATCGTATCAGCTCAAAAGAGGAGTTCCCACAATCTCCGCGGTATGCCGCTGCCGTTCAGACGATGATCGCCGGAAGCAGATACTCGTCATACCCACGGTGAGCCGGCAAGAGGCCGATGTACCCGGGTGTACTGCAGACAAGGACTACTGTCCCCGTGGTAGCATCGACAACATCAACATCATCATCAACGAGTAGTATAACATCAGTTACTGTCGCCGCTGCGTTCTGCTTTCGACTTTCGAGATGAACGCCACGAGCGTCCCGTCGCTGTCGATACCGCAGGCGCAGCGCCGGCGCCTGCTGCTCCTAGCTGTTATCGGGCTGGCGCTCGCCCGGGGTGCGCAGTTGCCACAGCTCGCGAAGCTGCGTGAAGCGGTCGCTCTGAAGTCATGGAGGGATGAGCGGAGGGCGCGCCGCCAGGAGCGGAGGCGGAGGGAGCGCGAGACGCCGCTGAACACGCCGGCGCTGGAGAAGAAGCTGGTAGATTTGGTGGGTGTTTGTGATCTGGACCAGCGTGCTGACGAACCTAGTACATCACCGACCCGTCAGGATCGCGGACACTGCTCGTGCCAGATAGAGGGCACATATCGAAAGTCAGAATCACACCTACGAGTGCGCGAGTGCTGTCGAGGAACCGCAAGCTGTTCCCGCCTCTGAAGCCGGGCGAGAAGCTGGGGGTCAACAAGCGCTTCTGGCAGATGCTTACTGCCATTCTGACGATTGCGATGCCGAGGTCAGAGAGCTTGGCGATGGGTATGACTGACGTACAGCAAGAGGGGGAAGGAGGCGTTTCTACTCGTATCCCATACATTCTTCCTGGTCGCTAGGACATATCTTAGTGTGCTTGTTGCCCGTCTCGACGGCCGGATTGTCAGGGATCTGGTATGGTGTCCAAAATGAACCTTGAGCTGACCGTGAGGTATCCGCAAACGGGATGGGCTTCTTGCGCGGCCTGGCACTGTGGTTCGCTCTCGCCGTGCCCGCGACATACACCAACTCGATGGTAGGCTCGAGCAAACCCATCACGCCTGGGCTGACTTCAGATCCGTTACCTCGAACACAAGCTGGCGTTGGCGTTCCGCACCAACCTCACGCGCTACATCCATGACTTGTACCTGTACGTCCGGGTCCCCTAGCCACGCTGATGAGAAGGAACGAGAACCTCAACTACTATAAGTTCGGCTTGGGACTCGGTGTGGCGTCGTCGGCCCCAGTCTCTGCGAGCAGCGAGAAGAGAGGCATGGCCGCGGGCACAGCCGAGGACGCAGCAGCAGGCGGAGCAGACCAGTGCGTCAATCAATCATTCCCCAAGTCTACCATGTTCACTGACCCCACAGGCTCATCACCACGGACCTGGCTCGCTTCTGCGACACGCTCGCTGCGTTATAGTGCGTCGCTATGAGAGTGTTGGCTGACATCAGCGGGAACATGGGCAAACCCTTCCTCGACATGGTCATCTTCACCACCCAGCTCTCCACGTCCCTTGGACCAGCCGGCACCATCGGCATGTTCGCGCAGTACTACTTTACCGCCTGGATCTTGCGCAATGCTACTCCGGCGTTCGGGCGCATGGCGGCTGTCGAAGCACGCCTGGAGGGCGACTACCGTACCGGTCTGGGGCGGGTAGGCCGCGACAGCGAGGAGATTGCGTAAGTCGACTACTGCCTGCCGCAGTGACATACGATACTACCGGTGGTTGCTGACTACCCCAGGTTCTACGACGGAGGCCACCGCGAAAAGTCCATCCTGAGGGACGCGTACCAGCGCCTAGCAAAGCAGATCCACTCGATCTTCAAGGTCCGCATCCCGTACAGCATGACCGAGGACTTTGTGATCAAGTACCTCTGGTCCGCTACAGGCTACGCCCTCATGTCCATCCCGGTGTTTTTCCCGGCTGCTCGGAATGCCATTGCTGTAAAGACCGCTCCTGGGGCTGCTCCCATCGCGCCGACGGACACTGTGGCGTCCCGGACGGAGTGTAAGTCCAGCCTGAGTCAATGGGCTAACCCCAGCGTACGTATCCAACCGCCGTCTCCTTACGTCCCTTGGCGACGCGGGCGGACGCCTCATGTACTCTGGCAAGGACCTTGCCGAGCTGTCGGGGTACACTGGGCGTGTGTACTCTCTCATCGCGTCGCTCCATGCGCTCAACGACAATATCTACCCTGTCAACCCTCGTCCGGCGAACCTGCCTCCTGACCAGGTGCGTCCACGTCCACCCTCCCCTTTCCTCCCTCCTCTCTCTCTCCTCCACTCAGTCCCGCCCCACCTTCCACCTTCCACCCTCCTGCCCTTTTCCCCCTTAATCCTTCCTTCCCTCCTGTCTCCTCTCCAGTTTTATCCCGTTGTCAAACCCCCACCGCTCCCCCTCCATCCCTGCCTCTTGTGACCTCGCCCCCACTGACCCCAGCGCTTCTACGACCTCAGCGACGTGCGCGGCCTCGTCTCCATCGGAGACAACCACGTCCTGCTCAAGGGCGTCCCGATCGTCGCGCCTGCGGGCGGTGCGGCCGGCGCCGAGCGCGGCGGCGAGGAGCTCATCCGCAGCCTGGACCTCCGCGTCGAGAAGGGCGAGCACACGCTTATCACGGGTCCCAATGGTGTCGGGAAGACTGCGATTGCGCGTGTGATCGCACAGCTGTGGCCCGCATGGTCGGGTCTCCTCGAGCGACCTGTGCAAGGCGAGGGAGGTATCTTCTTTATCCCGCAGAAGCCGTACCTCAGCATCGGCAGCTTGCGCGATCAGTAAGTGGCTCATCTATCGACTCGCTGACATCGCAGGGTTATCTAGTATGCTAGTTCAGTCTTCACCACTGACGCCAGCCCCCACACCTACGCCGAGATGAAGGCCCGCGGGCGCACCGACGCCGAACTCATGAACATCCTCGAGCACGTGCACCTCGAGTACCTCCCCGCGCGCGAGGGCGGGTGGGAGACGCGCAAGGAGTGGAAGGATGTGTTGTCGTGAGTGTCGAGGTACCAGGAGCATGTTATCTACACTTCTATGAGGCGAGCTGGATACTGGCCATGGGGTTATGGCATCGGCATCTCGATGCCCTGCTCGGGTCCCCCAGCTTCCGATAGAGGCCCGCGACTGTTGAGATCTGTTTCCCGAGGCCATGGTGCAGTGCTGACAGACAGTGGCGGCGAGAAGCAGCGAGTGAGTGTGTGCGTGTGTACTCCTACTGACATGGGAGATGGGAATGGCACGTCTCTTGTAAGTCTAGCTAGCGTCACCGCTGACCCCAGCTACCACGTCCCCGCCTACGCCGTGCTCGACGAGTGCACGTCTGCGGTCTCGACCGACGTCGAGGGGCTGATGTACGAGCATGCCAAGGCGCTCGGCATTACGCTGATCACTATCTCGTGAGTTCGATTACCAATTCGTGTAGTCGGGGTTCGTGGAGTGTCGAAGTGCTTTGCATGTGGCAGAGCACCAAGGTCATTTCAGAGAGTCACGAGAAGGTGGGGCATTCTGAGAGTGCTCGTGTACCTTGGCAAGGAAATGTTGAAGTACTTTTGGAGGTGCTCAGAGTGCATTGGACATCTCGAAGCCTGAAAATGCTTTGACTACTATGGAGTCGGTAAAGCACTCCAAGCATGTCAGGTAATCTGAGCTGGTCCACGTATCCGGGAAGTGGCAGACACTCCCAAGGTGTCGAGTACCCGGGAAGCATCAGTACCCTCTTGAGGGTACTCTACCAGCTCTACTGTTTGCACACGCACAGCGGCCTGATCAAGGCCCCTCCCTCTTTGCAGATCTTGCATATTTTTGCAGTCTCTTACGCATCCCAACCTTTTTTGCTTCCCCGCTCGCTCGCTGACACCAGGCACCGCCCCTCCCTTTTGAAGTACCACAACCGCCACCTCCGCCTCGGCGAGCCGTCGCTCCACCCCTCGCTCTCGATGGCAAACTTGCACTCGGACTCGGCGGTGTCCACCCCGCTCGCGTCGCAGGGGTGGCAGCTGACCAAGCTCCAGTCCTCGACGGACAGGGAGAAGCTCGAGGTGGATAAGGAGATCGAACGGCTCGAGGCGGTGTTGGGCACGGATGTTGGGCTGTGGGAGAAGCGGCTGGAGGAGGTGAACCGGGAGTTGCGGGGTGGCAAGTGAGCCAAGCTGTGCACGCAGTGCGCTGCGAGGCGGGGCGTCGGGCGCCTGCAGATCACCGTCGCGTCGCGGAGGATCAGCAAGCATCATCGCGAACTCGACCGCGCGGTCGTCATGAGTCGACGTCGACAGAGCGGAGAAAGTTGTAGATTGCAAAGATGAAAAGTTGTACATGTGCATGACCGCTGCCCAGATTCTAAAGCTCCCCAATGGACTTGTGAGCTCGATGTTAGGATTTGCCTGTGTCTCTGTCCATACTGACTCTATAGAAACTCGTTTCATGTCATCTCGTTCCCACGTCGGGAGCGAAGACGCTTCAGACCAATACATTACTTGCATTGTACCATATCTGGACTACTGATCTATCTAAACCGAGGTATGTCTGCTTGCCCACAGCTGCATAGCCTGGATATCCTCACCCAGTCTGGCTCGCTGGGCCTTGCGACCAGACACGCCTCTGAATTCTCGCTCGCCTGGCCTTGCAGCCAGACTTGCCTCTGAATGCTCGCTCGCCTGGCCTGCGGCCAGGCTCACTCATGGGTTCAAACTCGCCTCACCCACATACCTCCCCGACACGGTCGCCTTGCTCACCTCACCCAATGCGCTCGACCCCACCGCCGCGAGTTCCAATCCCGACAACAACCTGCCCGGGACCACGAACTGCGCGTCGATCTCCTTCGGCGCGACGCCCTTGACTCCCGGGGTAGTAATAAACCTCGCGATAATCTTCCCATCCGCACCCTCCTGGACCACCGGCTTCCACCGCACAAGGCGGTCCTCCCCCGCGTCGCTCCACGCACCCTGCACGGGCTTGGACTGCGTGTTCGTAATAGCCGGCTGGGACGGGAAGAGCACCCCAAGGCTCAGGTCGGCGACACCTGCACCCGGCGCGACGCGGTAGTGTAGGATCATGCGCGTCTCGCCGTCCTTGAGCTGGAAGGCGGGGTTGAGCGCCAGCGGCGCGAGCGACGTGTACGCCGTCTCGGGCACGAGCACCTGGTACTGGAACAGCAGGGGGCCACGTGTGTCCTGCGGCGCAGCGGACGCGACACGCGAGAGCACCTCCGCGTTGAGGAAGTACTCGCCGGGGCTGTTGGGGACTTGGGAGAGGAAGTCGGGGTTCGGCGCGATGGACTCGAGCGAGTCAAAGTCGGACAGCTTGACGTGCACGGGGGCGGAGAGGGACGCGGCGGCGGCGGAGGGGGCGACGTAGATCTCGCCCGTGACCGTAGTGCGCTGGGAGTGGTTCTCCTTCATTGTCGCGTGGACGGTCTCAACGATCGTGGCGCGCAGTGCGGGGCCTGTGGCAGTGGAAGTCGAGGTGGAGGTAGACAGGTGCTGCGAGGCGGTGGTGTCCAGGGGTGCCTGTGGCGCTGGCGGCGAGGCCTGCGAGAGGGCAGGCGAGAGCGGTGGAGGAGCGGAGACCTGCTGCGCATCGTGTGCATGGTGGCCTGAGAATGCACCACCAGCTGCGAGGCCAGCAGCGCCTCCTGCTGCTGCGGCACCGGTGGCAGCACCGCCGAAGATGTCGTGGCCGCTGGATGATGGCGGCTGGGGCGCGGTTGGCGTGAGGGTCGTAGGGGACTGCGAGAATGGCGCAGTCGGGGCGGAGAAGTCGGAAGGACCCGACTCGAAGGGGTTCCTGTTGTCCTGCTGCGAGACTGAGCGCTGGCGCTGCGCCTCCTGCTTGATCGTGGCGAGGGGCGTGTCGTCGTCGGGACGCTCGTCCTCGTCACCGATCTTGGCCAGAGCAGCCATGTGGTTCGAGGGCAGCGGTGTGTCCGCTGCAGACGCCTGCATCGTGTGGCGATCTCCACGGCGCCCGCGCGTCGTGGACCGGCGAGCTGGAGGCTGAGGGCCCATCTGGAGGGTCTGCTGCATCTTGGCCAGCGCGGCCTGGCGCTCCTCCTCGCTCTCCTGGATCGGCGTGGGTGCCAAGGCGAGGTTCAGCTTGTGCGCGCCTGCGTCGTGGGGCGAGGCCTGCGAGCCGGCGTTGTTGCTGCTCTGCATCGCTGTCGGCGAGGTGGAGCGCTGCTGGCTCTCCGCGAAGATCGCAGATGGCATCGCGACGCCTCCGCTGCCCCCCCGTGTTGGGCTTTGAGCCTGCGCCGAGATGGGAGTCGGCACGAGCTCATCGGGGTCCTCCCATGGGTTTCTGTGGCGATCGGCCGGGGGCACCGAGAAGCCCTCAGAGTCGACAGGTGGTGCCTGGGGTCAGTGCCAGTGATTCTTCGAAGTGCACTGTCATGTCATGTGCGGAGTAAACTTACCTTGGTCGAGTGCGCCACGCTGGGCTCCCGCTCACGACGCTGCACTGGCGTGCCAGAGCGGTCGCCGAAGCTCTCCTGGCGGGGGCGCTCGTCGAGCGTGTCGAACACGTCTCCTGTTGCCGTAGCCCGGCGCGAGCTGCGGATCGAGGTGCTCTCGCTGCCGCTCCTCTGGCGGTTGGCAGTGGTGCCCTTGCGCGAGAGCAACGACTTGATACCGCCGAAGCCGCCTGAGGGCGTGCCGATAGCAGCAGCCCCGTGCGACGATCCTCCATTCGCTCGCGCGGATCGCGGAGTGAAGTCGTCCTGGGTCGATCCTGTTGTGCGCACTGATGTGCGGCGTGTGGGAGTACCGACGGGTGGAACACTGTCTCTGCCATGTCCATCACCGCCGCGAGCACCACCACCGCGGCCCCCAGGCGTCCCTCCTGCAGCCGCGACGATGCGGTGTCCCACACCCTCGATTTCAGCCATCGGCTCCCAGCCGAGCAGCTTGGCAACACTCGCCTCGGCCCTCTCGCCATCCCTCGATGCCATGTCTGCCCGAGCAGTGGACCAGCGGACCACAACCTCCTTCAGGCTTGTGAGACGCTCTTCGTCCATCTTCTGGAAGGTCGTGTACACCATCGGAGCGAGGGATGACAGCGAGTTGTTGATCTGGTTGAGGTCGGCCTGCAGCTGATCGGTCTTGGACGACTTGCTCTTGGACAGTGCCTTATCGAGCTTGGCTCCCGTCTTCTCCTGCTCCTTGAGCGTCTTGTCGAATGATGCCTCCTGGTCGTGAATGCGGCGCCAGGCAGGGATCTTGTTCGGCAGCTCGCGGACGGGCTGCTCAAAGTCCGTCTTCAGCATAGCAGCTAGTGTCCCATGGGAGCTGGAGGTCTGGGGTGTCAGAGGTGCCATAGTAAAAGCGATCGGTATGCCACACCCACCTCCTGGATGTCTGCGACAACGGAATCCCACAGCCTGGCCTCTCCAGCTCGGCGATCCCACTCGGTCCCATTCTTGCCCAACAGCTGTCCACTGTCGGCAGCCTGCGCAAGCTTCCCTAGCCTCTGGGCGTACTCCTGCTCGATGACAGCCCGTTCCCGGAAGAGCTCAGCGAGGGCGTGGGCATGGGTCTCGGATGCAGCGAGGCGCTTCTGCAAGAAGTTTAGCAACTTCCTTGGTGGTGCCGTCTGGAACTCGGAGCTCCATGTGTCCTCTGGAAGCCTGTCGCCGCTCATCACGGATGGATCGAGGCCTTGCGATATAGAAGGGACACAAGTTCAACTTTGTGTGGACTTTGGAGTCCCCGGAGTAATGCGTTCGATCGGCTGTCGACCTGCCAGACTGTGCGTTGTCGAGCTCGGAGGACAGCGGCGAGGTTGCTCTACGGTCTGTCAAACGGCGCGGTCGTAGAGGCTGTAGAGAAGTAATAACAGCAAAGGCTGCGTCGGTACAAGGTGGATGCGCCTGAAAGAGGACGGAGAGATGGAGATGGAGATGGAGATGGATACCTGCGAGGCGGAAATGGGCGTCGTCATCAGCAGATGAGATGGCATTGGATGCCGTGGTTGAGGCTACTACCGACTTTTGTAATGGTGTTGATCAGATCAATTACAACAGTACAAAGCGGACGTGCTAAATGGAGTCATCATTTCTAATCGCTTCATGGATATATCCATGACGTCCGTGCCAGGTTTTGCTCCCGCTCCTGCATGTATGTTGCCCCGCCACCGTGGGACACGCTCCGTGTAGCAAAGCACTCCAGCGCACAGCCATCAGTCGTCGAGCATCACAGCTGCTGTCAACATTTTCTACACCACTACACCTCTACAACGCTCATCGACATTCATCCCATTGCACTAGCACCTGAAGCGCAGCTCGAGAAGCAAGGGTTCGCAACGACTGAACTGTTCGCTCGTCAATTACAGCTCCTACTCTGTCTCGATTGTTGACACGCACCACAACAACAATCGCTTTGCCAAGATGAAGGTCTACTCGCTCTCCCTCCTCTCGGTCACGCCTGCGACACCGGCGCAGGCAACAGTCCTCGGCTCTACACAGGACCTTAGCAGCTTCTCCTTCTACCAGCGTGGTAGCGTGGGCGAGTTTATGACGTTCTTCACCAAGGTGCGCACGAGCAGCTGCCACGGGACACGCGCCAGAATCCAAGCTGACAAGCTGTAGACCGTGGCCGAGCGCACACCTCCCAACCAGCCCTCGACAGTCGAGGAGAACAACTACAAGGCGCACGTCATCCGCAACAACGGTCGCACACCCGGAGGCCAGGGCTTGGCAGGTGCGTTGGCCACGTCACGCGACAATGTATCACCTCTTGCTAACGCAGCAGCCGTCATGATCACCGACACCGAGTACCCCTTCAGGCCAGCATTCTCGCTTTTGACCAAGATCCTCGATGAGAACGCAGGTCTCCTTGCCTCGCTGCCGAACTCGTCGGCCGCGCCCTCTTTGTCTGCTGCGTCTGCTTCTGCCTTCGGCGGCAACCCCTCTCAGGCGGCCGCTGGTGGTCTGTCCCCGGCACAGAAGGGAAAGCTTGAGGGAACGCTCGCGTCGTACCTGGCAAAGTACCAGGACCCGAAGCAGGCCGACACCATCATGAAGGTGCAGCAGGAGCTCGACGAGACGAAGGTTGTTCTGGTGAGTGTGGCTGGCGAGAGAGGGTTTCGGAATGGTGGCAGGTTGCCAGCAGGTCCGCGCTATCTTGCCCCCCCGTGTCCTTACAAGACCTCGACAGGTTGGGACGTGTCGCTAACATCCCCAGCACAAGACAATCGAGTCCGTCCTGGAGCGTGGAGAGAAGCTGGACAACCTGGTCGAGCGGTCCAACGCGCTTTCTGCTCAAAGCAAGATGTTCTACAAGACTGCAAAGAAGGTGAGCAATGAACAAGCATCAGAGCTGACGAGCTAGCAAAACTCGTGCTGCGTTATCATGTAGTATCGTTCACTAATGTGTGCCCATGGAGCCTTCACCGCTCCAACCCTCATCGGGTCTCGTTACTCCCTTCCATAGCTGTGCCGGGTCGCGTGCTAGGATAGATTATCATGTCACTTATGTTTCCACGCACAACGCACAATTACGCTCATTGCACCCTCAGTGTGGTGGAGACCTACAACAGAAAGTCTGCTACTGCGTCGTGTCCACTCTTCATCGCTACGTGGTGACTACCGCGGAGATGAGCTGATGTCCGCTTGTGTGGTTCCTGTACGCGTCCAGTCAACTACGGAATATTGCCTCTGTCAACAATCAGCACCAGCAACGACCAAGATGGCCAGCAGAGGTGCGTAGCATGCTTGACGCGGCACGAAACACGGCTGACTGCTAGTGGAGATCCTGCTCTCAGATACAGACTCGGACGAGGATGATCTGGTGGCCATCCTCGGCTCTAGAGGTGCAGGAACCGGCGGCAGCTCCACGGCGCGAGTACCAACAACTTCCTCACGACCTCGCGCCTCCACGAAAGCGACGAACGGGTCACCTCACACTGGAAGTCGTAGTGGCCTGCCAACAGCACCTCCGTCTGGTTCAGAGCCCGATACATCGCCGGTGCTGCTTTGCTCACCACCTGAAGCAAAAGCAGATTCTTCGCGTCGCCGCGCTGCATCGCCCTTGTTCCTGAGCTCCTCGCCTCACTCGCCGCCTGTAGCTGGGTCCTCGAGTGGGCGTGTGGCTACTGCGGGAGTGTTTAGTCGTCGTCATACTGGGTCAGCTACGCCTGTGGTCGTCAACTCGTCGCCAGCTCGATCACGTAGCCGGTCTGCCACACCCGTGGTTGTCGGTTCGACTCCAGCACGTTCACCCTCGCCATTGTTCGTGCAGGAGTCACATGCGACAGCGATAGAGATCCTCAGCCAGACCTTGGAGACAGACACAGACGATGACGACCTAGAAGTGGCGTTGGCTCAGTCGAGGCGGAGGCCGGCGAGGGTGCGCTCGACGTACTCTGCGTCGTTTTCCATGCGGAGCGTCGAGACGACGTACTCAACTGATGGGGCAGCAAGGCGTCCGCCTCCGATACGAACGGTGTGTCCGTGCCTTTGGTCTGTGCTGACAGCAGGCATCTAGTACATCTCGCTCCGCGTTGCAGCCATTGGACGAGCAACAAGTGAACACGGGGAGACCCGAGAAGCGGAAGAAAGCTCGCCATGACAGCTTGGTATGTCGGCTGATAACAATGGACTGACACCAGGACGATGAATTGACGGCGGAGGAGAAACAGGCACTGGCAGAGAGGAAGAGGAAGGAGAAGCAGGAGGCAAAGGAGGCAGAGAAGGCTGCGAAGAAGAGGGCCAGAGATGAGGCGAAGGCGAGTCTGCGTGCGCGGCTCATCGCTGACGACAGGCTGCGAAAGAGGCCGAGAAGTCGTACAACGCGAAGCTCAAGGATGCCAACAAGGTGGGTAGCGCCACAGTGGTGCAGTAGTGGCACACGCCATAGCCAGAGCACCTGCTGACCCCAGCTACGCACCTCCAAGACCGAGGCGCTGCGCGAGATCGAGGTGCACTTCGCTCATGACCTATCATTACCCGACTCTGTCATTGCTGGCGCCCTACCTGAGATCAAGTCACGCCTGGAAGAGTCCCGAGCAGAGCTGGTGTTCCTGTCTGAGCAAGATACCGTCGTAAACAGCACCGTGCGGTTCCGTCGGCGCATGACTGCGGCCTGGGACGAGGGGCAGAAGCGCTTCGTGCCACTAGCCCATGAGCGTTACGAGTGGGAGCCCATGCTCGTCGTCATCACGTCCGTGGACGCCATCGTCGACCAGATCGCAGAGGACGACAACCTCTTTACTCGGTGGCTGCAGGATATCCGGCTCACCATGGGTCTCAAAGCCGACGAGCAGATGTTCCTCCTCGTGCGAGGCATGGCGAAGTACCACTCCAAGACGGTGTCCGTGGCGAACAAGTCGTATCGCACGGCGGCAACGGCCAGTCTCTCGGGCGCGAGAGTCGAGCAAGCACCAAGGGACAGGACACGGATTACGAAGGAGATGGTGGAGTCGGAGCTGTTGCAAGTGCAGATCGCGGAGCGGGTGTTCATCGCTCTCGGTAAGTCAAACGAAACACTGATACGCCATCTCTGCTAACCCACAGTCGACGAGACCACCGACATCGAGGACTGGGTGTTCAACATCGCTGCTGATGTCGCTCTCCGTCCTGTGAGTGGACGCGACAGTCAAAAGAAGACACGACACCAGCTGACAGCAGTACAAGCGTCTCCAGAAGTCTCATCTCTCCTTCGCAGCCCCAGAGGGCCTGCGCAAGGCTCAAGACCCAACAGAGGCACTCGAGTACATGCTCCAGGAAGTTCCCGGCGTCACCACTGCCGCCGCTGCGAGCATCGCCGCATCGTATCCTACCTTCCGTGAGCTGATGGAGGCTTACGAGGCGGCCGAGGCGGGGTCGCGAGGTGAGGCAGAGGGCATGCTCGAGGGTCTGGGCATCAATCACAAGGTTGATGGAGCGCCGAGCTCGCGGCGGATAGGCAAGGTGAGTTCACCTCAGCTCATGGATAGACGCGTTTTTTGACCCCAGGCCATGTCGAAGAAGGTGCACGATATTATGAGGACGGCGGACCCCTTGGCTTTGTTCTAACCATATCACTGTTATGACTTTGATACCAATCTATCCTGTATGCATGTACACATCTACACCTTGCTCTTCCGCTTCTTCTCCTTCTTCGGAGAGTCGGTCTTGCTCTTCCTCGGCGACTCGAGCTTGCGCCGCTTCGCCTTCTCCTTCTCTGACTCCCCCTCGTCCATCTTCACATCCCCATCGCCCTCCACCGCACCCGCACCCCGCTTCCCAGTCGGCCCCTTCGTGTCGAAGCCGTAGGCCTTATTCCTAAACTTCAAGAGGTGCTCCGGCTGTTCCCGCTTCGCCTTCGGTGGTGCGATGTATGTGTCCGCGTGCCCCTTCTCCTGCGGCCGGAGGATGAGCTTGCGCGTGATCTTCGTCGGTGCGCGGACGAGCTTCCCACCCTGGGCAATGCGCGGGGTGAGGAGGGTCAGGCCGTTCATCTCGGCGCCGGTGTCCTCGTCTGCCTCGGCGAGGGTGTAGGTTGTGTTCTTTGTGGTGAGGGTGCCGGAGCCAGAGGCTGATAGTTGCAGCGAGGCGAGGCGGGATGGTTTGAGCTGGGGTCAGAGGAGAACCGACGGACGGGAGAATCGAGGGACATCACTCTCAGGCTTTTGTTGCGGCTTTTAACATATCTGAACAGATGCTTGCTTAGACGCAGATACTCGCTCGCGACGAAGCACCCTTCACCTTCTGGAAGCTCGCTTTGACGACGTTCACTTGATGCAGGTGGCATCGATCTGCTGCTCATCTGCATTGCCCTCTCGAGGTCTCTGCAGCCAGGACACAACGTATTGCCTGGTGCTTGCCACCCCTATATTTCGCAGCTGCTGGGGTCCGACCTCCTTCACCTCTTTACACTCTGCGCAATCACCATGGGTGCCCTCGGCAGTCCTCACACCACTTCATAGCCCAATACATGGCCAAACATCAGCCACAGGTGATCGATAACCTGCAATGTGCAGTCCGAGCCCATTATGAAGGGGGTGACCATGACCAGCAAGCCGATATCTAAAGCCTGCCCCAAGCCAGCCGCCCGCCACACTCACATCCGCAGGGATCCGCACAGCCCACAGCTCCATCCCACTCTTCGCCATGTTCTCAAACTCGAACGGCGACGCCTTGAACGACACGGACACGTCGACCGGCTCCATCCCCGGCGGGGGCTGGTACCGTCTGTAGCGTCAGCCTAATCTCTACCTACTACCCACGGCAACGGCGCTGCCCCTGATCCATTCCCCACGGCCTTGCGCGATGCACTCGCCTTGCTCGGCGTGATGGGCACGTCGTCGATCCTGTCCGAGTCCGCGCTCTCCGACTCTGAGCCCGAGTTCACCACCTCAGCCGACAGCTCCGCCCGCGCCTTGCTGCTCTTCGGTGACTGCTCTGCCGCCATGGTGGTGAGTGGTGTTGATGGGTGGAGGGGTGGTTATCAACTTTTGACGAGTGGGAGGGGGAGGTATCCCACGGTGGTGTGGGGGGATGTCGCTCATCGCCGATCAGCGCGTGGTGATCGCCGCGAAGTTGTTTATCCGCCATGAAGTCGCTAGCTGAGCTAGAACGTCGAAGAGATCTGGCGACATAAGTAGTAGAGCAAGAGGAGAGAGGGAGGAGCCGAGTAGGAACGAGTTGTATCGAGTAAGCAGCGGAGTTCTGGACATCCGCAACGGCTTGGCGAGTGACTATCCGCCAGGTACTACTGGTGACAGACTTCGAGATCTGCCCACTTGCGAGCAGAGATATAAGAGACTGAAGCTCATATCTGTAGCACGGATGAAAATGAGAACCCTCCTCTTCTCAATCACTCTGACTGCCTCGCTGATCGTCCTCGTCGTACTCAGCGGCTTCGGCTTCTTCTCAGATACCCGCTACAGCTCACCCCCCGTCTCGACCTTCTCCCCACCTACAACCACCATGGCCCCCTCCAGCGCCTCCAACGCCAACCGCGACCTCCTCTCTGCCGCAGAGGCAGGCGACGCCTCGGCCGTCAAGCGCGCCCTCGACGCTGGAGCTGACGTCGAGGCGCGCGACAGCTCCAAGCGCACCGCCCTCCTCATCGCCTCCCTCGGCGACCACCTCGACGCAGCAAAAGTCCTCGTCGAAGCCGGCGCCGATCCAAACGCGCAGGACACACAGCTCCAGTCCGCATGGCTCGTCACTGGCGTGACTGGCTCTGTCCCGATGCTCGAGCTGCTCCTCACTGCCAAGATCAAGCCGGACCTCACCCTGCGGAACAGGTACGGCGGCGTATCTGTCATCCCGGCGAGTGAGCGCGGCCACGTCGACTACGTCCGGAGAGTTGTCAAGACGGGCATCGATGTGAACCATGTCAACAACCTCGGCTGGACGGCGCTGCTCGAGTGCGTGATACTGGGCGATGGGAGTGAGAAGTACCAGGAGATCGCGGGGATCCTCATTGACGCGGGCGCGAAGCAGATCCCGGATAAGGACGGGGTCACGCCGCTGGAGCATGCGCGGAGGAAGGGGCAGAAGGAGGTGGAGAGGGTGATTAGGGAGAAGGCGGGGGAGGCGTGAGTGAGGGGGGCCCTGAGTGAGATAGAAGATACAAAGCGGTTGAGGCAGTGGTTATCTGGAGGTAGCAATGCTACTGAGGAGACCTCATGTATGATACAGTTGAAGATTTCTTGAACATCGAGATATCGACCTGCAGACGGTCGTGAAGGAGGGCCATGAGAGGGGCTATATATCTGATCTCCTCCAGTTGGCTGCGAGAGAGATGACGGTGTTGTCGATGTTGTCAGTGCGAGTCGCAGATAGCCAGGGGGCGGGGCCCAGGAAGACAAGGTGCAGCAGCATAGCAGCAGGACGTTGCACTTTGAGACGAGTGTTGACTTCGGTCTCAATGAGCTCGTGTCTCGCTGCTCATATCTTCCGAACAACATATAGCCGCAGGGCATCTCGATACGTTTCTCACGACACGAGACATACATTGGGAAAAAGGTCAGTCAGTTCATGTTCATGCACTGCAGTGCCTCGTGTGAGCCAGCGAATCGATGACACTAGAGGTCGTGGGGCATACTCAGAAGAATGAACATCTCGTGCTGCGCGCTTGAAGTGAAGCTGTGCAACCAGAAGCCATTTCTGAGACTACCTCGAACGGAGGAGCTCAATTCCTGCTTGTTACTTCTAGCATAGAGTGAGAGAGTATGACAGTCCTGACTTGTCAAGAGAACAGCTGTCAGGAGGCACTTGATGCCCTCCCTGCGTTTGACGACAGAATGTGTGTATGAATGGTTTGTAAACTATCGGCACAGCGTTCTGGTTCGTCCTACATGAACAGCCTCTGTGAGATACGAACGATATGCGGCCGATCAGGTGAACTGAAAGATGCCATGCTGTTCATGAACAGAACGTGTATGCAGCATCAAGGGTCAGTGGCAATGGCTTTCCAGTCGTCGACAAGTTAGTGTTCACCTGCTCTGTTGATACTGCTATGCATCCGCACGCCTACACCTACTTTACGCCGTTACGCCGTTACGCCCTTACACCGCTTACGCATTGTAGGTCGACGACGAGATGTCGCCCGAGGTGGCAGTCCACTTGACGTGGATGTCCTCGCCGGCCTTGAGGTGGTCGTTCTCCTGGCCGGGCATGACGCGGAAGGTGTGCGCGCCGAAGAAGTCGCGCTGCGCCTGGATGAGGTTGGCGGGGAGGACCGGGGTGCGGTAGCCGTCGAAGAACGACAGGGCGGTGCTGTGGGCCGGGATGGGGATGCCCCAGAGGGATGCCTGGGCGGCGACACGGCGCCATCCGGGCTGGGCCTTCTCGATCGCCTGCTGGAAGAAGGGGGCGAAAAGGAGCGAGGTGAGGTTCTCGTCCTTGCGGTAGGCGGCAGTGATGTCCTTGAGGAAGACGGACTTGATGATGCAGCCGCCGCGCCAGATGGCAGCGAGGCCACCCATGTTGAGGTGCCAGCCGTTGACCTTTGCCGCCTCGCGCATGAGCATGAAGCCCTGGGTGTACGAGATGATCTTGGAGGCGTAGAGGGCCTGCTCGAGGTCGTCGATGAACTGCTGCTTGTCGCCCTGGAAGGGCTCGGGGGTGGGGCCCTTGACGACCTTTGAGAGGTCGACACGCTCGCTCTTGAGCGACGAGAGGCAGCGGGCGAACACGGCCTCGCCGATCAGGGTCACGGGCATGCCGTAGTCGAGGGCGTCGATGGCAGTCCACTTGCCAGTACCCTTCTGGCCGGCCGAGTCGAGGATCTTGTCGACCATGGGCTTGCCGTCCGTGTCCTTGAAGCGGAGGATGTCGCGGGTGATCTCGATGAGGAACGACTTGAGGACGCCCTCCTCCCACTTGGCAAAGACCTCGGCGATCTCGTCAGTCGAGAGGCCGAGACCGCGCTTGAGAATGTCGTACGCCTCGGCAATGAGCTGCATGTCTCCGTACTCGATACCGTTGTGGACCATCTTGACGTAGTGGCCCGAGCCGGTCTCGCCGACCCAGTCGCAGCAGGGCTCGCCGTCGACCTGGGCGGCAATCTTCTGGAAAATGTCCTTGATGTGGGGCCACGCCTCGGGGGAGCCGCCGGGCATGAGCGAGGGCCCGTTGCGGGCTCCCTCCTCACCGCCAGAGACACCGCAGCCGACAAAGAGGATGCCCTTGGGCTCGAGCTCCTTGCAGCGGCGGATGGTGTCGGGGTAGTGCGAGTTGCCGCCGTCGATGATAATGTCGCCCTTCTCCATGTGGGGGACGAGCTGCTCGATAAAGTTGTCGACGGCCTGGCCCGCCTTGACGAGGAGGATGACACGGCGGGGCTTCTTGAGCTTGTCGCAGAGTTCCTTGATGGAGTGGGCGCCGATGATGTTCTTGCCTTCACACGCGTGAGCGCAGCTCGCGCGGGGTGTGACTCTGTGCACTTTAACTCACCCTTGGCCTCGTTCTCGAGGAGGTGGTCGACCTTGGAGGTGGTGCTGATGTCAGCGATGGCACTCGAGCATCGCGGCTGGCGCCGCGATGCGAGAGGGCCCAGAGCGGGTTCCGAGCATGAGGGGACAACATCGAGGTCTCTTCAATATACATCATCCTTCTGATGTCCATCCCTTCACATCCGAACCTACTCCGACCTCTTACCACTCACCGGTTGTACGCGCAGACCTCGAAACCGTGGTCCTCGATGTTGAGGATCAGGTTGATCTGGGGTCAGTGGAGTTCTTGGCAGCATCATGCGTAGAGCAGCACTTGGACATCGACGCTCGCTCTGAGAAAGACAGCAGTAAATGACAACTGTCACTGACACTTGTCATCATGTCCCACATCTTTCCCGAGCTCGACGTCCAACATCCCTGCTCCCACCCCCACTCACACCCATGACCGCAAGGCCAATGAGACCGATGTCAGCCTTCTCGCCGGGCATTTTGATAGATGTATATAGGAGTAGAGGTGGGAAGGTGAAGGTAAACTAGATGGAAAGAAAAGAGACTGTTGATAGAAAGTGGTAGATGCGGATGACTGGGGACGTTGGCAGTGGACTACAGTGCTTCGCAGGTGGATGAGACTTGCGGGTGTCGCGGTCGATGATGACACACGGCAAAGGACAGCGGCGAGCGGGGGTAAATGCGGCGTGGTTGTGGCATCTGGTTCTCTATGGCTTTTAGGGTCCACGTCACTAGCGAATAGTAGCAGTGGATGCATTGCCATTGCCGTTGGGGAAGAGAAACGGGGGCGGAAATCCTCCGACTGGGACTGGGAGGGAATACAGAGTAGGATGCATAGGAGACTGCATTGCAGAGGAATGAGGGCATTACGGTTATGTGGCAGATCGATCAGCAATCCCAGATGTTTGTCATTGGGAAGCGGATAGTAGATAGATCATAGAGAGAGCTGCAGAAACATGTGAATGGGTTGAAAGCAGATGGCAGATTGTACTGCGCCTGGGTTGATTATTCGATCTATTGAGCTATTGACTATCCGTAGTCCATGCTGTTCGCCCTCACAGTGTGTCGATCCGGATGTTGCTATGCTAAGGGAGCAGGACACGAACATAATCTTACAATACCACGGCCGATAGCAATCGTCACTACTGCAGTACATTTTTGGTTTTCTTCATCCCTTGCTTTCGAGTGCAGCGAGCTATACAGCTCTCTTCATGAGTCAAAGCAGATGACCGGAACTGCTCCTGAGCTACTCAATCTGGCTGTTCATACCCGCAGCCTGTCCGTCATCTGCCGACACATCGACAGCTCTCAGACAACACCTCACACTGTCGCTTCTCGTCGTCCTCATCTGCCTTCCGAAATATGGAATGATAGCAATGTCGCTGTTTCAGGGTACTCAGCAGATAGCACTAGCCATTGCCGCAAAGCCACCCACGAGCCTCGACGAGTGAGCGGCGCCGAGTCTCCGCTCCGGTGGATTTCCTACTTCTGACCTTTCAAACAGTCGCATAGCAATGCTACAGCGCTACCTACAGCTTGCATACTCACTTGTCCATAAGCATTCTCACTGCGAGGACAGCCCTATCTACTGATCCTCTGCACTCTTAACATTGCTGGCGCTCAATAGCAGCTAATAGTAGCCTTTGACTTCAAGACCAAACTTCGATGCCACATCTCTTATCAGCACTCACTTACAGCACACCATCACTCCTTGATGCCATTCCGATTCGGTCACCACGGCCGGACCGGATGCCCGATGCAAGCCGCGAGCCAGCCGTTGCCGCGTCGAGCCGGCGCCGCTGTGATCCGCAGGGCCGCATATCTCAATCTCTACAGACCTCGACATTCGTAGACTGCATGCGTGTATGCATGCATGTACGAGCTGTCCGTGTATGTTGTGGTTGATCATAGACACGCCTCAAGCATGATCAAGCATTAGGTAACGAAAGAAGCACGGATATAAGAAGGATAAGGTCAAGTGAAGTCAAATCCCACAGACTGGGGGCCGGTACCTCAGAAGGGACGTCATAGCAGCTCATAGCCATTACTCACAGCCCGTTCGTGATCATAAGCTACAGCCGCTCGTGACCATAAGCACCTCATTCAGCATCGTACACAACACAACACAATGGGCGTCGAGCAGAACGAGAAGACAGTCGTGCTCAAGCACCCCTCTGTATGTTGAATTTCGCAGCACCTGCATAAGCCATTGCTGACTCCAGGGCGCAACCGCCGAGATCTAGCAAGTCACCTCCCAGTACTCACTCTAACCCCAGCTACTACGGCGCGACAGTCACGTCGTGGAAGATCAACGGGCGGGAGCACCTCTTCCTCTCTGACAAGGCGAAACTTGATGGTTCGGGGGCGGTAAGAGTTAAGACTCGGCCCTGCTGATATCAGATTCGTGGCGGTATCCCTGTTGTCTTCGTAAGTATCTTCCGCCTCAGTGCTGTGTACTCCGCTCGCTGCCCAGCTGTATACTCTTTCGCCTCAACCAGCGCTGTATACTCCTCGCCTCACTCAGAGCTGTATACTCCCATTCCCTCACTCAGGGCTGTATACTACTCCTCGCCTGCTTAGTGCTGTAAGCTCCCGCCTTACTCAGTGCTGTATACTACTCCTCGCCTTACTCTGTGCTAAAGACATCTCTCCCCTTGCCAAATGCTGTGTGACTCCTTTCGTCTCATCCAGTTAAGTGCTGTATCACTCTCGCCTTACCCAGTGCTGTATACCCCCTCGCCCTACCCAGTGCTGTGTGCGTACGCCTTTCACCTTACACAGTGCTGTGTATTCCTTTCGCCCTACCCAGTGCTGTAAAGCTCTTCCCCTACCCAAGCTGTTACTCTTCCGCCTCACCCAGTGCTGTAGGCTCTCTTGCCTTACCCAGTGCTGTATATCCCTCTCGCCTTACCCAGGCTGTATACTCCCCCCGCCTTACGCAGGCTGTATACTCCCCCCCGCCTTACCCAGTGCTCACCTCCTAGCCCATCTTCGGCCCCCCACCCTCCTCTCCACCAGAGTACGCCGCACTGAAGCAACACGGCTTCGCACGCACCTCCACCTGGAAGCTCGACAAGGTCCTCCTCGACAGCGATTCGGGTGTGTCTGTCCGCTTTGTGCCCCCTCCCACTCCCGAGTCCTTCCCGCACAGGTATGAGCTCTCGTACGTCGTGACGCTGGCGGCGCATGAGCTCGTGTGTGACATCCACGTGAAGAACACGGGGAGCGAGGACTTCAAGTTCCAGGCACTGCTGCACAACTACCTTGCTGTGCCGGATGCGACTAGGGTCAAGATCGATGGGATCGACAGCGGGGTCAAGTATACGGACAAGATCTTGAAGTCGGTCGAGCATGCGCCGGGGGGGAGTTTGGTGATTGATCGGCCTATTGACCGGTGAGTGTTAAGGCGACGGGGTTCAAAGAATGGATGGACTTGGCGATAAGAGACAGACGGGGGAAGTGTGAGGAGTGGAGGGGTCACAGTCCTGATTGAGGAAGGGACTCAGCGAAAGGGGTATGGACTGTCTGAGCTGGGAAAGCTAGAGGAGATGCGGAAGGCGACCATCAATTTCATCCAATGACAGTCATAGCTCCAGGGCAGTAGGTGAGAGCACAGGAAGGCCCAACGGAGAAGAATCAGGGGCGGGAGGGGTATGACAGAGGACCTGGAGGAGGCGGTTGTGCTGAGACTGAATACCGAAGTTTAGAAACCGGAGACTGCAGCTCGGAGACTGGAGCTCGGATATGGGAAAGAGGGGGGACTTGAGGCTGGAGTTCGGAGACGGAGTGACTGGAGCAAGAGAGACTGGGAAGGACGGAGGCCGGCGACCCTCTAGTGATTGGGAGTTGGAGACTGGGGAGCTCTGGAGAGACTGCGAGCTGGAGTTGAGAATGAGTGAAGGGCAGGGACGGGGAAGAGACTGGAGTGGGGGCATGGAGGGGAATAGATACTGAAGGCTAAATGCTGGAGGGTAGAATGCAGGCCAGATGCTGGAGGCCAGAGCCTGAAGCTGGCGACTGGGACTGCGTCTGGATTCCAGGGCTAAAGACTGGGACTGGAGGGCCAGTACCTGGAGACGAAGTGGCTGGAGAGTGGAGGAGATTGGAGACTGGGGAGAGGAGTGGGGAGAGGAGTGGGGAGAGGAGACGAAAACGGAGGAGGTGGAGGAGAGTCATTGAAGAGGGGACTGGAGACTGGCAAATGGCAGAGGAAGGACAGGGGATGAGAGATCACGGAGACACAGGTGACCTCGGAGAGGCTGGAATCTGGGCAGGCGAATGAGTTAGTCGCCAGTCGCCAGTCGCTGTCCTAGGAGGTCATATAGATCAGACTGAAAGAAGCGCTCCGAACAAGTCTTCAAAGGAAGCCCGCTGACACCAGGGTGTACGCCCAGCTCCCGTCGCAGGAGATCAGCATCACCGAGGGCGACAAGCAGATCGTGAATGTCAAGTACCGCGGGTTCCAGGAGTGAGTAGAGAGAGCAGTGGCGGATGTCTCAAAGCGGTTTCATGGGGGCTGTGGTAATCTTCATGAGGGCTGTCATGATTTTCCAGAGGGCCGTGGTGACTTCTCACGGGGGCTGTGGTGTCTCTCATGAGGGTTGCGGTGACTCCCATGGGGGGTTAGTGGTGACTTTTATGAGGGCTGTGGTGACTCTCATGGGGATTGTGGTGACCCCCATGGGGGTTGTGGTGACTGTCATGAGGATCGTGGTGGGCCCTCTGACTACGGGTTTCGTGGCACTTCGTGGAGGACGGTCTTGCGTGGCACCTCCAAGGGTCTCGCGTAGCGCCTCGTGGAGGACATCATCGACGAATACATTTGTTCGGAATCTCGTTCACTGACACCCAGCACTGTCGTGTGGAACCCCCGCGCCGAGGGCGGGCGCACAATGGCCGACATGGAGGACGGCGGATGGGTGAGTCCTTGTGGCATGTGGCATCCAAACACTCGGGGTCACACTGACACGCAGGACCGCTACGTCTGCATCGAGCCCGGGTACGTGAGCGAGTTCAAGACGCTCAAGCCTGGGACCGAGTTCATCGGGCACCAGGTGCTCAAGTCGACCTGGTGACTAGCGAGACTGTAGTGGCAGTGCCGCCTGGCGCGAGCGCGAATAGCGCCTGAGTGGCACAAACTCCAGCGCTGTCGATCATAGGGTGAATCTGAAGATCAGAAGTACAGAGTTGAAAAAGCACAGACTGCTGATCGCGCACATCGTTGGCGCTACTATGCATGCGTGTTTGCTAGACTCGATGCATATGATTTCAATATTACTCAATGCATCGATGCATCTGCGCGATGCATCTGCGATGCAACCGGCTATCAGGAGAACCTTCCAGTCTATTTTGATCCCGAGGATTGACACCGATGTCATAGGCGACCTGACGACCGGTGCGTGTCGACTGCAAAGTTGGATTTCTGCATCTAGCATCTGGACTCATTGTACTCTACACTCTCTAGACGCATCAAAATGTCCGCCCCGACCACTTTCCACCCCGAGATCACGTACGCTGAGCGCTCGTCGGCCACCGAGCCCGAGAAGGTGAGCAGCGAGCAAGAGTCGCGCAGCGGCTCTTGGAGCGTTGTCGTAGCGACTGTTCTAAGGTTGTCGTAGCGGCTCTTGACCCAGAAGTCGTGCAGCGGCTCTTGACCTTCGACCTTGAAGTTTGCGCAGCGGCTCAGTGGGCGTTCGCAACGGCTGTTTGAGCGTCTGCGGCAACTATCTGGGCGTTCGCAGCGGAACTTTGAGCGTCGCAGCGGCTCATCCAACGCTCGAGCCCAGACTCACCCCAGAACATCATCTACCTCACCATCAATGTCCCCGACATCGAGGGCGAGCCCAAGCTCGACATCGAGGAGAAGAAGATCACCTTTGCGGCCAAGTCGGGCAAGTGAGTGTGGAGTTGGGATTGGGGTTGGGCGAGAGGTGGTGGGGGCAGCACTGACGGCAGCCCGTCGAAGGGTATCCCCGAGAAGAACTGGGCATTTACTCTTGACCTGTGGGGAGAGATTATTCCTTCTGTGAGTGTTTGACCGTTTCAGGAGCTGCAATGGGATGGAAAAGGGTGCGCACTGGTATCAGGAGGTCCGCCATGTTGGCAGCAGGCCTACAGTGGCCTACAGCGCTGCGTTATGCAGAAGTATGGATGGACTCCGGGAGCCTGTGGAAGTCACCCACATTCTTCAGGAGGTCACTCTGCAGTTCACATGATCAAGACTCGTGCAGAGGATTAGCAGCAACTGCAGGGACTACTTCACTCCGGGTCTATCTGTGACCAGTCAATCACATGAGGCGCCTGCTCTTGCCCTGGGCCCAGATACTGGCTGGCCGTGCTCCATATTCGGCTCAATCGACGCAGCTGTAGCGCTAACCCTCCAGGAGACAAAGAAGCAGATCACTTCCCGCGCAATCGACCTCGTCCTCCGCAAGAAGGAGCCGCGCGCCGAGTACTGGCCCCGGCTGACCAAGGAGAAGCCGAACCGCAACTGGGTCAAGACCAACTTTGACCGCTGGGTCGACGAGGACGAGCAGGACGGCGTCCCTGTGTGAGTAAACCCTCGATGGGTGTTGTTCTGGTCGACTCGCTGACCCCAGTGACACCGGAGACTACGACGACATGGGCATGGGCGGCGGCGGCGGCGGCATGCCCGGCATGCCCGGTATGGGCGGTATGGGCGGTATGCCCGGTATGGGCGGTATGGGCGGCGGTGCCGGCGGGATGGACTTTGCCAAGATGATGGAGCAGATGGGCGGCATGGGTGCTCTTGGCGGTGGTGCTGGTGGTGCTGGCGGCGAGGGTGGTGCTGGCAATATTGACTTTGTGAGTAGCTAAGGAAGAGCGCGGATCAGGGGAAAAGCGCGTGTTGCTGAGGACGTGCATGGTAGTTAGTGGAAGCCGATGTGGTAGCCCCAGACCGAGTTCTCTCTGTGGTTGAGTGCAGGGCAAGGACTAGGACTGGGCCTACTCTGTCGAGTGGGGCAGCCATGCTTCATTGCTCTTTGCTCGACGCTGACTGCGACCTGAGATGTGTGTGTTTGTGCTAACCCGCAGGAGAAGCTCATGGCCCAGATGGGACAGGCCGGCGGCGCAGCCGGCGCAGGTGCGGACGACGACGACGTCGACGACGAGGCGCCCAAGGACGCAAAGGACGCCAGCAAGGAGAAGCAGCCCGAGCCCGAGGTCGAGGAGGTCGAGTAGATCAGCAGCATATAGTGATGCATACATGCGTGTACTAGAGGACACAGATTTTTACTACGCTCAGTCTGAGTATTCTAGTCCAGAGCCTGTCTGCCCGCTTACGGCGTGGCACCGAGCCAGTAGTCTCTCGTAAATCGCCAAGACTGAGCTTCCTACTCCACTTTGCGATGCCCAGCTCCCATGATCTTGACTGTCAACTGGGAGATCGACAATCAATTGCGACACTCAATCGCGGCGATCGGCCGTCAATTGGTGAGTTGCGAACGTCATGTCAGTCAGTGATATCGCAGCTGCGATTATTCTGTCAATGGTGTATCAAGTTTTCGAGAAGCAGGATCTGCATTTCTTTGTGACAGGAGGAGTCAAAGTGAGCTTAGCACTTGTCGCTACTGCCATGTACAGTATGTTCCTAACCTCGCGTGAACATCCCGATCGCCAGATCAGTCGTTTGTAGTTTCCAGATCGGCAAACAGTAGCCCCCCTCGATAACACATGAGTTGCAAGCACCTTGCAACTCCTTGCAACTCGGGCGCCCTTGTCTTCGATGGGCAGATAATCTTCACCCGCTGAAAGAAATATACGAACACCACCGAAGATGGCTGGGGCAGGCTGTTCAGTCGACGACATACCCCCTAAACAGAAAGGTCAAGCGACGGTCAGATATAACCCCTCACTCTGGGATAGTGTACTTGCCAATTAACCCACAAGGGATGCATAATATCCATTCTAACTGCAGGCAGCTCTGTCACAATGAGTTCATGCAGATGATATCTGCAGAACCCTCAAGATCGACGTGCAATCGATGCCCAATGCACAGACCACAAGGCCACAAACATGTGACCGACATGTGGACAATCATGCAATCCAACAGACACTGATCGACCAGATCTGATTCCCAGGATCGGACAATCAGCACTCATCACCCCTCCCCCAGTCCGACCCCTCGACCCACAACGTCATAACTCATCCACTCTAATCTTCGACAGCAGATCACCTCTGTGGATCCCGAAGGAACCCAACGTCCCTGTTTGCTCTGTCCATCACGATGCCGCCCCTCCTCGAGGTCCGCAACCTCACACTGCGCCGCGACGACGGGACAGGATCGGCGATTCTGAATGTGCGTGCTGCGTTTATGCGAGCGCCCCGCTGACGCCAGGACGTGAACATCAAGGTGCAGAAGGGGGAGGTGGTTATCATCAAAGGGGAGAGTGGGTGTGGGTGAGTTCTTCTGGCGTTAGGTTTTGCTTCGTCGTTGTGATTTTCCCCTGAGCATGGGCAGCTGCTTGACACTAGCTGGTGTTGCAGACCAACCACGCTTCATACTTGCAGTGGCACTGCGATGACTCTCTGACCGGGCTACTGAGCGGCAATCGCAGCGATCTGATCTGCGACCTGTGATAGTGCTCTGCACGGTCTGGTGCAATCTGCTGCGATCTTATATAGTCAGGTGTACGATGGCGCAGGTGAGAGTGTTACCTCAGGCTTGCCAAGGGTTTACATAGACACTGTGTACTCAGCTCCTCTCACCGCTATCCTATCGCCGTGCTCCCGACCCCGCTGACATCAGCAAAACCACCCTCCTGAAATGCATCGCCGAGCTCAACGTCTACCAGAAGGGCCAGATCCTCCTCCACGACAAGTACGTGTCCCTTTCCCCTCCCCTCCCCTCCCCTCCCCCCTCCCCTTCCCCCTCCACTAATCCCAGGGCATCCACATCCTACGGTATTCCAAACTACCGCACCCGCGTCCAGTATGTGCCACAACGACCGTCCCTCCTCCCCGGGACGCCGATGCAGTTCCTCCAGACTGCGCGGGGGTTCGCGGCGCGCAAAGCACGCTGTGCGGAGATTGAGCAGGCCGGGGAGAAGATCTACGACCCGCTAGAGCTCGCGCAGGAGTGGGGGATCGAGAAGCACCTCTGGACGCGGGAGTGGAGCACGCTCTCGGGCGGTGAGGGGCAGCGGATCGCGCTGGCTATTGCTATTGGGCTGGGTGGGGCGGAGATACTGCTCCTGGATGGTGAGTGCTGGTCGAGGCGGTGACCAAGTGGAGGGGTGCTCAAGTGGATGGATGGGGTGGTTGATCTGACAACAGAACCTACATCTGCATTAGACGCCGAGACCACGGACCTGGTGGAGAAAAGTCTGCTCTCGATGCTGCCGAAGGAGGTGCGTTTGGTGTTTGGGCTGAGCTGGCGTGTGGGGTTGAGCTGACATTTAGGGGAAGAAGGGAACACTTCAGGCCTTGTTGTGGATCACTCATGCGGCTGAACAGGCCCACCGTGTTGGCACGCGTGATATAGACCTCACACACCAGCCGATCCGGCAATAGACGACAGCGGAGACTTGAGTAGAGAGACCCCAGCAGAACCTGGGAGGTGGCATAGACGCGCCCAGTACTACTGAGCTAGAGGAACTGAACAGCGATGCTATGCTAGACGCGCTCATCAGTAGTCATAGCCCGCTATGCCGGGGTTAGATTGTAGCATGTAACCATTTCGCCCTCCTTCCCCCCCCCCCCAGCACAGCTGAACTTCGCCCTTGCTGCATTGCGCTGGCTAGCACCTGATCCGATGACTCGCAGCACCACACAGCACACCACCCTACTCAGCATGAACATGTGATGACATCTCCAGTGTCGCAATGCCAAGTCCTGTCAAATCTAGATGGTATATGCATGCACAATGCCCCTAACCCACACTACCTGCACTACGCCCTGTGCTTCTTCCTCTCCCGCTCGTCGTCCTCCTCCGCCTTGCGTTTCAACGACGCCGACCCTGCACCCTCCTCCTCCTGACCCTCCTCGCCCTCGCCCTCACCCTCACCTTTCCGCGCCTTCCGTGCATCGCGCTTGGCCTTGGCCTGCTCCTTCCGCAGCTGCTTGAGCTCGCGGGCAGTGAGCTTGCTCTCGTCGATTGCTGGTGCGGCGGGCTCAACCGGTGCTGCTGCTGCTGCTGCTGCTGCTGCTGCTGCATTCTTGGGGGCCGCCTTGGGTGTTCGTTGGGTGCGCGCGACCTTGGGGGCCGGCTCGGGGAGGTCGGGGGAGAACGAGGGGGCGCGTGCTGATGCGGCGCGGATGAGCTGGGGTTTTGTTGGGTCGGCGAGGAGGGAGCCGGAGAGGGAGAGCATCTGGTTTGATACTTGGAGACTGGGGTTAGCGAGGCGTCGCGAAGAGATGTAATCGAACACGAGCATGGAAAGCAGAAGGCCATGCTCTGACGGTTGAGCATCCAGCGACTGACCGCTCAGTGGCACTCAAGTACTACGGCATTGATTCAAGCACCAGTTCTACAGACCGCAGCCAGCTGTCCACGTCCACAGCCATCCCTCAATCCCTTTGACCCAGCACGCAGCGCCCAGCACCGAGCACCGAGCACCGGGCACCGAGCACCGAGCACCCAGCAACCAGTACCGAGCACCCAGCACCCAAGATCCCAACCAGCATCCAAGACCCCAACCAGCACCCAGGACCTTGACCAGCACCGAATGCTAGCGCACACTCACCCGATAACCGTAAACTGCACACGCTCTCCCGCCGCTCCAACAACCTTGCCCGTGTCCTTCTCCTTCCACCTTCCGACCTCGTGCACCGCGCCATTGAGCAGATCCCCCTCCTCCTCCTCCTCGTCGCTCGACTGGTCGCCCTCGTCTTCCGGCAACTCGGTGTGCTCGAACTCGTACTTGTCCTGCGGGATGTGCTGGAGCGGGATGGAGACGTTGAACGTCTTGGCGAACAGCAAGGACAGATGAGATGGGGAGGAGAGGGAGTGTGTTCCATCTGAAAGTCAGCACGGGCACCAGCAAGAGGCGACTCACGCAGCACCTGGCCCACACGCGGCGCCCACACTATTGAGCAGAACTGCACATCGCACACGCCAAACGGGCACTCATTGATGATCTTGACGGTGTCGTCAGTGATCTGGTGGTCCCAGTGGGCCAGGAGGACGCCGCCCATTTGTGGGACGAAGCTGTTGTCAGCGGGGGCTCTATGGGACAGCTGTTCAGCAGCGTAAGTTGCGCTGACCGGCAGCGTGAACACTAAGCTGCCTCAACGCTCAGCTGCAGCAGCCGACACCAGCTCCGCCGACTGGCAGCAGGCCATGTACCCACCGCATCAACAATGAATCCAGCATCTCCCGCACTCCGTCGATCCAGTTCGCTGAGAACTTCGGCGGCACGCTCAGCTTCATCCGCTGGGTGCGGAGCTCGAAGGGCCCATCGACGCCGCGCTCCGCCTTGGGCAGCGACTTGGACTTGTGCTTGTGCGACTTGTCCTTCTTGCTGTGCTTGTCCTTGCTCTTGTGCTTGCGCTCCTTGTGCTTCGAGGAGCTCGCCTCTGCTTGTTGCGACATGGTGGTAGCCCGGTGGAGGATGGTCAGGAGCGCAACTGGTGTAATGGTAGAAAAAGTTGCACTTTGTTGTTTCAGGCACGGGTGTCGATCTGAGTGTAGGCAGTGAGTGCTACAGTGGTGGTCTTGTCGTCCGACTACAGATCAATGCTTGTGAGGCAGCTAAGATGCACGATGCACACGATGCTTCTTATACAATGCATATGCTATGTGAGCGGAGCGTCTCCAACTCCGTGTTCATGCAAGGATTGGGCTGCAAACTGTCAATGCCACGCCCAATCCGCCGACTACCCCGTGCGCACTTCGCGCTCCTCGTCCTCCGGTCTACCCTCTGACACCATGTTCATGCGCTCGAAGATGGCTTGGCCTCAGATTCTGACGGGGACGGAGCCTCAGCGATAGTCGGAGGGGGAGGCGACCATGGGTGCTGCCACTTGTGGGGCGTGGTAAGAACACCTCCCTGACAAGTCAGCTGCAGGTCATTCCCTCGTTGCTCACCTTCTCGAGCAGCTTCACAACCGTTCGTGTTGGCTGCGCACCCACGCTAAGCCAATACTTGATCCTGTCCACGTTCCACTCGATACGCTTCTCTTTCGGGAGCACTGGCTTCTCCTTCGCAAACACCAATGCTGCTGGGGGCATCTTGAAGTCCGCAGGGATACGAGGCACGGGGTCGAACTCGCCCAGCTTCTCAATCGGGCGCGCGTCTCGACGCTTCGAGGCATTGATCGCTACGATGTGGTAGAGGGGTGTGTGCTTCTGCCCATGGCGGGCGAGGCGGATGCGGACGACCATGGCGATGAGAGACGGACGAAAGAGAGAAGAAGGGAGTCGGGGGTTATCGAAGCCAGACGGAACTCTAGATGGACGAGGGTGCTGTGCTCTTCCTCACAGTCGGAAGGAGGCCGTTGGATGCTCGACTAGTGTGTTGGATGGTCTGACAGTGTCGCTGCCGCTGTCGATCCGACTTTTCGAGATGTCGAAAGCAACATCAGGCGAAAGACAAGCCGCAGACAATGACCACTGTAAAATGCCACGTAATAGCAGGTCTCTCTGATTTCGCGTCGCGTCGAGATGACGGCAGGTCGGTGGAGGGGTATCGGGACGGGTCAGACACTTGTTGATTGCTTCGAAGAGGTCTTTCAACAACTCTCAGAGCACTGAACAGCAGCGAGAGCAGCTCGAAATGTCGTCGAACAGACAGGCGTTGACCGCCATGCTGCCTGGGCTGTCGGACAAGGTGCGTCGAGCTTGGTGCCCACTCGGACCCCTGTGCTGACTACCTCTCAGTTCAAGTCGCCTGACTATGATATCCGGTGTGTTGATAGCAGTCTGCTATGATGCCAGGCTAACGACGGCAGTGTCATGGCTCTCATTGACCTGAACAAGGAGCTGGAGAAGATCAACGCCTCTTCAAACGCTCCTAGACCGCCTTCGAGCGTGCAGAAGGGTCCTGATCCGTATGCAGCAGAGGCGTCCGAGAAGGTTCTCACGGGCCTGGTGCTTGAATTGTTGTACGATGAGAACTCGGAGGTCAAGAACGCGGCTGTGGCATGGTATGTATATTGCGTGGCCATGACGGTCCTGAGCGGTCTAGCTGACACTACAGTTTGGCTAACATGGCCAAGCGGGCACGGGCCAACTATCTGACGCAGATCGTTGACACCATCATCAAGGGCATTGGCTCGCCGGACCAGAAGATAGACGAGGAGAAGCGGGATATTGCATGTCTTGGTGCGTGCTCGAACGTTGCGAGCGACTGCTGACTACTCAGCGCTGAAGTCGGCTGTCGCTGCTATCCCGGCAGACGGAGCGGCAGTTGACTCTTCGATCAAATCGATCATCGAGTGCACGCGGGTCAATGTTACTCATGTGAGGCTGCCACATGTTACATACCAAGCTCACCACAGCCTTCATCCAACCCGCAGATTGCCAACGAACTCCTGCAGATCCTTCCCGACGTCTACAAGAACTTCTCGGTCGTCATTGCGCAGAATGCTCCATTGCAAGAGGCATCGCTTGAAGCTTTCCGTGGCATATTCTCTACGCCCCGCTTGTCAGTGCGCAAGCGCGCGGTACCGGCCCTGGCTGCCTTCATTTCAGTATGCCCTCAGCAATTCGCTGCCATCCAGCAGGACATGTCAGACGGCTTGGCGAAGGGAGGCGACACCGCCAAGGCCTGGATAGCTGCAGTCTCCGGCATCGCGAAGACGTCGTCAGCATCCGACATCGGCGCGCTCGTGTCTAGTGCAGGGCTGGTGGAAGTGATCTTGACCCAGACGGATGATATGGAGGACGCGGATGCGATTGAGGGTGCTATGTCCGTGAGTATTAAGCGCATGGGTCTCGCTGATCAGCCCAGGCACTGGAAGTGTTGGCTGTCCGGTGCCCTAGTGAGGTCTCGTCACATGTGCCCAAGATCATGGCACGTGCCCTCGAGCTCGTCAAGTACGATCCCAACTACGTGGACGATGGCGACGATGAGGACGAAGACGTCGACATGGACGAAGAGTTCGAAGATGAGGACGATGAGTTTGACAACGATGCCTATTCAGATGATGAAGACGACTCCTGGAAGATCCGACGGTCATCAGCAAAGGTTCTGCAGGCTCTCATTGCCACTCGACCGGACCTGCTTCTCCAGTTCTATAAGGCGGCTGGTCCTGTACTCGTTGCTCGCTTCTCAGAGCGAGAGGAGAGCGTCCGGCTAGAGATTCTGACAGCCTTTGAGACGCTGCTCAAGCAGACCATTACTACGAGCTCATCTGATGTCGCCGCTGGGAGAAACAAGCGCAAGCGCAGTACAGCCATGGACGAGGACAATGCTGAGGAGAGGTAGGTGACTTGCCAACTTCCATACTGACATGACGCAGTGCAGTATCATATCTTCATGAGATGAGCCCACAAATTGTCAAGGCCACGCTCAAACAAGCAGCTGCAAAGTCTGTCAACACGAGGCAACAGAGCTTCAACCTCCTTCGCTATCTCGTCGAGGCCCTTGATGGCGGCCTGGAGAACGAGGCGGACGCCATCTGCAACGCTGCGCAGGATGCAATTCGCTCATCAGACAGCACCTCACCATCGCTCACCATTGCTGTACTATCCTTCCTCACGAAATTCTTCACGCACCACGTCGGGCGCACATACGCATCCCACCTCGAGAGTCTCACGCAAGCCATCGTTCGCTGCATGCGGGATAAGCTGCAGCGCGTTAACTTCGAGGCCTTTGCTGCGGCCTCTGCCATCGCTCGGAGCATACGGCCGATCACGAATAAGGCCGGCGCTGCCTCTCCTTTGCGTGCTGGCTTCGACCAGCCCATACAGAACATCTTCAGGGTCACAACCGACGTGCTCGCAGACAACACGGTCGACGGTGATGTTCGCGAGGTGACGCTCCTCACTTTGGGCGACGTCCTGGTGCATGAGGGAGATGCTTTGGCAAACGAGGTCCCCGCTGCTCTTCCACTCATCTCAGCCCGGCTGACCAGCGAGAAGACTGCCGCTGCTGCTGTCAATGTGATCGGGCGTCTTGCACAGTCGCCGTTGATGGGAGGAGCTTCGTTCGACGCGTGGCTCCTAGATGTCGTCTCCGACGTGGTGGTCTACATCCGGAGAAACAAGCACTCCATCTCGAAAGCAGGCGAGTTTGCTTCTCTCCATAACATCATCAAGAGGGTCGGTGCTGCTTTGCCTCCAGAAACAGCTTCGGGTTTGATCGTCGAGCTCACAGAGTTCATTGACAATGCCTCTGCTCTGGAGATCATTGCACAAGTGCTCGCCAGCCAGCCCTCATGCCGCCCAAGCGTGGACAGATACATCCTGCCTTCGGTCCTCAATGGCGTCAAGGAGTCAAGCAACGCTGTCCCAATCGACGCGCTCACCGATTTCTTCGGCGCATATATTGACGGCGACCCGAATAGCGCCACGCACCTTGTACCGACGCTGGTCGACAACGTCAAGGCGAGCGCCATCCCCGATGCTTCACTTGGGGGCACACTGTCATACTCCACCACGGCAAAGTGCGTTGGCGTGATCACGCTGCACAGCTCGGCCAACCTTCCCGCTATCATCGAGACTTTCGAGCGCACCCTTAAGACCAAGACGAGCACCCAAGCCGACAACTATCTTGCGCTGCTGTGCATTGGAGAAATTGGTCAACATGCTAATCTCGGCTCCAACCCCTCACTGATGCAGCTGGTGCTCTCCTTCCTCAAGGATGAGAGCGAGGAGGTCCGCTCCGCAGCTGCCTTCGCCGCTGGCAACCTGGCAGTGGGTGCTCCAGATGCGTACCTGTCCGTGCTGGTCCAGAAGGTCGAAGCTCCGCAAGACGAGGCTTCCCGCCTGCTGCTGCTCTACTCGCTGAAGGAGGTCATCCTTCACTCCCCTTCAGGCCAGCTCGAAAGCCTCACGGAGCAGCTGTGGGAGCCGCTGTTCGGCGATATCTCCACCGATGCCAATTCTCCCGGTGATGACGGAGTTCGCAACATCAAGGCGGCCTGCATTGGCAAGCTGACGACGACTGCTCCTGCTCGCTTCCTTCCGCACCTGCAGGAGATGCTCACATCAAGCTCTGCTCAACAGCGTGCATTGGTCGCAGCGTCCATTCGGTACACATTCATCGAGGCTTCGTCGTCGTACATTGAGCTCATTGCGCCGAACATTGGTGACTACTTGTCTCTTATGAAGGATGAGAATCTGGTGAGTATCACATCTGCTGGTGTCTACATTCTGTCCTTTCCCCTTGTCTCTGGAATCATGTACTCACGTTCCAGGTCGTCCGGCGTCTCGCCGTGGCAGCGCTCAACGCCGCAGCGCAGAACACGCCCAGCCTCATTGTCGACAAGCTGCCAGCCTTACAACCATATCTGTATGAGGAGACCGAGGTTAAGAAGGAGCTGCAGCGGGAGGTGCAAATGGGCCCTTGGAAGGGTGCGTGATCTTGCTGAAATCTGGCAGGATGTGCTGACAAGCAGTCATCGAGGACGACGGCCTCGAGAACCGCAAGACAGCATACGAAACACTGTATACGCTCCTCGCACACTGCTTCAGCAAGCTCGACGTCCCGGTGCTGACGAAGCGCGTCCTCGCGACCCTGTCCGATGTCAACGAAATCCAGACGCTGGGCCTCATGCTCCTCTTGCGCCTGGGAACGCTGGCTCCCGCGACGGTTATCCCCTGCCTTGATGGCGTGACCGACTCCCTCCGCACGATCATGAAGAACATCGACGTCAAGGAGGACACGATCAAGCAGGATCTCGAGCGCAAGAGTGAGTGGTGAACTCGGTCGTGAGCTGACAAACCTCAGAGGAGATGCAGCACTCCACCATGCGCACCGCTGTGCCCCTGTACAAAATGAGCACTGCGGCGCAAGCACCCGTGTTCCACCAGTTCGTGTCGGAGTTGCTGAAGCAGGAGGAATGGAAGGAGTACCGCGACTACCAGGCATAGCTGGTATGGTAGGAGGCCTAATATTGTCAATAGAAAGCATCTGGGAACATGCATGTGTAGCAAACATCGATGAGGTTGGCTTCGACATGCAAACTAGCCTGTTCGCTACTAATAACATCCTCCGCTGCATTGAGCTTCGCGACCTTGCGACAGCTCTGAAGCCACCGATCCTCCACCTCCACATGACCGTGCCTCGAACCACACTTCATGAACGTAATTTCAGAACTTTGAGAAGCCGCGATCTGATACTCACAAATTGGCATGTCCGTCCGCACCGCCTTTGCATACCCGGCACGAACACCATCATGGTTCGCAGGACATATGGCCCGGTCGGTGCGGCAGCTCCCAGCCCTTCTTGAGGAAGTGGACCTTGTCTTGGAGGCTCGTGACGCTCGCTTGCCGTTGACTTCGATTAACCCGACATTCGACGCGTTGCTCGAACGTGTGTGGGGACATGCAGGTTCTGACAGCTATGGCAATGGGAAGAAAAAGATTGTTGTGTACACCAAGCAGGACCTCGCAGAGCAGCGATACGAAGCAGTGAGGGAGGAGGTCCACTCTGATGCTGACCGCAGCCTCTGACCTCGGCGTTCCGGAAGCTGGCTAATCAGCGGGTAACTTTCATCGACACCCGGGTCGACCAGCAGGTCCGCAGCCTTCTCCGCAGTGCATCACAACTGGCAGGGACAGATGTCGTAGACTATAAGATTCTGGTGGTCGGTATGCCCAACGTCGGCAAGTCGTCGCTTCTGAACGCGCTGCGGCGCGTAGGCATACGGAAGGGCAAGGCGTTTCACACCGGCGCAATGCCGGGTGTAACGCGGAAGTTGACAGGGACGGTCAAGGTGCTGCTGGACCCGCCGACGTATGTGTTTGACACACCGGGAGTCATGATGCCGTATCTGGGCGCTGGGGACCGTGGTGCCGAGCGGGGACTGAAGTTGGCGTTGACAAATGGAATCAAGGAAGATTTGTTCGAGGTCGACAACGTCGCGGACTATCTGTTGTGGAGGTTGAATCTGAGGATGGCAGCAGAACCAGATCGAGGTGAGCGAAGAACGGCCCACGTATGACAATTTGTCTGACGATAGACTGCTACACAAACCACCTTCCATTACCACCGGACTTTCAGAAGACCGATGATTTGTCCGTCTTCTTCGACGTCTTGGCAGGCAGGCTGGGAGCGCTGAGGAAAGGTGGTGAGAGGGATTGGGAGGCGGCTATGTCATTCTTCCTCCGGCAGTTTAGGGATGGCAAACTCGGACGGTGGACACTGGACGATGTGGATGGTGCTGAAGCTCGATATCTGGCGAGCGTGCGACGAGAGGACTCGGTTGACGCGAGCGCACTGGAGCAGGCAGGCGACTCTCCCGCGACAGATACAAGTACAACTGTTCCTATGTCCGCATCGATAACTCCTGATCCAGAAACTCCACATGTGCAGAGTGTGACCCATGCTGCATCAGGGAAGACACAGCCGGCAGCTCTTCCGTCATCCTCACAAGGCACCCTAGAGGCCCAAGTCTCTGCCACGGTAGCGACGTTCTTGAAACAAGCAGCCGAGGAGCGCGCTGATGCCGAAGCGGGCAGGAATTTGTCCTCCACGCAGCAACGCAAGGCCGAGCTCAAAGCCAAATCGGACTACCGTATCGCGAAGCTCAAAGCGAAGGGCGTGGACAAATGGGCTAATGCGAGTTGGAACAAGGGCCGAGGGGCAGGGCGCGGAGGAGGGAAAGGGTCGCCGTCGAAGAGCCGAAGGAAATGAGAGGATGTCATATGCATAATGTAAATTTAGTTGTATTGCATGGTTATTGTCGTGAGCGCGTGGTGACGAGGCGGAGGCCGGCGTGCAGACGAGTGAGGCTCTCGTCGCGGCCCAATACGTCTAGGAGTTGTGCAACTGTGGGGCCAGACTGTTATTAGTGGTCACCCAAAGCGGGGGACCTACCTTCTGACCTGTGAGTGCATGTCTCATAGGCAGCATTAGGTCTGTCTTCTTCTTCAGCTGCAGTTCGGCGATGACAGAGTGCAGAATCTCCCAGGCCGAGTCTTCTGTCAGAGGGGCGGATGAAGCCTCCAACTCGTCGATGACGGCTGTGACGACATTCACTACTGTCAGCTCGATAGTGACAGAGGGCTCACCGTAACGACTTGGTGGCAGAGTCGCCAGAAAGGCTTCGGATTCTTGGCTCTCGTATTTCGGTCGGATGAAGTAGAAAAGGGAGGCAGGAGCCATGTTCTTGAGGATGACAGCACGGGGCTGCAATAAGCAAGAGGAGTGCACGGGTAACTCACCAGCTCGACATCGAATACGCGGCTGACATAATTGATGTCCTCAAGCAACGCGCTGCCATTAGCTGAGTCCTATTGATTTCTCACCATCCTTGCAATGCCTCCTGTTCCCGCAGAGCCTGCTGATACCGTTGGACAAGAGAGTCCCTCCCCTCTTCCTCTCGTTTCACATTGCTGGCCGCCTTTTTCCCGACTTCAGCCAAGGCGCTGTCAGAGCCCATCCGACCAGCTTTTCGTCGCAATGTCATCTTATTGAGGAAGTCAAGTTTGGACATATTGACACCAGCGCGCTTGTGGTTCACTAAGCTCAAGTCAAAGGCGTTGACAAGTTCTGGCAGAGTGAATACCTCGAACATGGAGTTCTGATCGCTCCGAGTGTGCACTGGCAGAATGCCGCCCTCCTTCTCTGCTGCCGTCTCCAGTGCTGTCTGATAATCCCAACCCATCAGCCCGAGGAAATTCACCAAGGCCTCAGGCTCATATCCCTTGTCCTGATGTCAGCGTTTCCACACCACAAACTTACGCGGTAGTTCTGAACGTGCACATCTCCTGTCCGCTTGCTGAGCTTGGTGCCGTCTGCGTTGGCCAGCACCGGCAAGTGCGCAAACTGCGGCGGTGTCCAGCCAAATGCCCGGTAGAGCTGGTGGTGCTTCGTCGCACTTGGTAACCATTCCTGACCGTCAGTACAAGCTCAACAGCGAACACACCTCTCCTCGCAGAACATGACTGATTTCCATGAGGTGGTCGTCTACGACACTGGCCAAATGATACGTTGGGAAACCGTCCGACTTCAGGATGATGAAGTCGTCCGCTCCAGTATCAACTGTCATGGGCTGGGCTGCTCCGAACACGAGATCAGCTGGGAGCTTGTTCCTCTCCATCTGGGACTATATGTCAGTTCCTGCCGCAATCTTATCCCACCTTGAAGCGGATTACATATTTCTGCCCAGCCTGTTTACGCTGTTGCACATCGTCGCGAGTTAGGTAGCGACATCGTCCGTCGTAGCCTGGCGCCTGACCACTCTGCCGCATATCCTTCCGGATGGCCACCCTGTCAACATGGCTGCAGAAGCACTCATACGCATGTCCGCTCTGCCTGTCAGCATACACATGTTTCTGGTTCGTACTTCGACCAGAGCCTTGGCATGATGTTGGTAGATGTCTAATCGCTCTGACTTAGATGGTCAGTACATTCAATGCCATGTCGTAGAACCAACCTGCGTGTATGGCCCGTAGCTACCCCCTTGACCAACGCCCTCATCGTACTCGAGGCCGGCCCATTCCAACATCTCTCGCATGGCGTCAACAGATCCGGGTACAAGCCGTGTCTATGGTCAGTTATAATCTCCCCAGTACCTCACCTGGTCCGTATCTTCTATCCTCAGAATGAACTTCCCATTCCACTTCCGCGCCAGCAAGTAGTTGAACAGCGCAGTGCGCAGGCCTCCGAGATGCAGCTGTCCAGTAGGCGACGGGGCGAAACGCAATCGGCTCGGGATGTCTCCGCCAGTAGCTGACGTCGAGTGACATCGTGCACAGAGCAGTCTACGGCCTCCTTGCAACCTACTGGTGCCGACGCTGCGCAAAAGCGAGCGCATCTTGAAATGTGTTGGTAGACGACGTTGAGCTGTTGAGAACACCGACTTTCGCAATTTCCGCCGATCCAGATAACCATGCTGCCGGAGATCGCGCCGGCACTCCGTCGATATCTGTTCCTGGTTACTCGACGTGTTGCACGCGACGTACAACGTCCCAACTTATCGTCAACCCTCTCAGATAGACGCAGCAGCTCGCAAGCCTAGTCAACAAGTCGGGCATCATGCCCTCTCGCGCGGTCCTGGCGACGTACACGCTCTACCCGTCTGGCAATGCAGACCTCCAGACCGCTCTCACCGGCTTGCGAGCACAGTTTCCTCTGCGCAACTTGCATTGGAAGTCAAGTACTCGGACGGCGTTGCGTACGATCCAGGAGGTAGACGTGGAGCTGGTAGACTTGGGAGATGTCCCTCCACCAAAAGACCTGGTTGCAGGAAGCGTACTGGACACACCGCTGGTCAATGTGTGCTTAGTGGCCTGTGATGTAGGTAACCAGGTGCCTGTTGAGCTGACGGTATAGGACGCCGATCTGTACAAGAGCCAGACACGCACCTTTATCAAAGACTGGCTCGCACTTCTCCAGTCGAGGAGGAGCGCTCATGCCCCGCTAATTGTATTGGTCAACTCGCCATCGGCTATTGCCACATCTCAGTCGTCAAAGAATGTCTTTGGGCGCGACCGAGGCATAATCGCCAAGCTGAAGGCAGACTTCAACGTACAGAAGCGCGACATGTGAGTTTAGCTTATGATGATTGTACTGATGACAGTTGCGCACAGATCAATCTTCCTGCAGCGAACATTGATGATCCAGCAGCATGGCCAGATGTTGTCAACAAGCTCAAGGAAAGCATCGTGGCTGCGTTTGATGTGGCGATCTGTGAGCGCGAGGAGGAGGTCAAGCGAGGCGAAGCGCAGAGGGTGACCGTTGGTTGGAACTTTTGCACCTGGTTCTTGTTGAAGGTAGAACAGGCGTTCGAATCGATGCTCACGCGTAGGAATCATTAGCTCACTCCTTTGAGGGCGTGCAGCTGTACGAGGATGCTCTCGTAATATACGAGGAGCTGGAAGCTACTTTCCTCCAGGTTCAGAAGGAGCAGAATCTGAGCTGGTTCGGTAAGCTCGGTGGTTCAGGGCCTCAAGACGATAGCTTGTCTGTGCTGGACACGACAGCGAAGCCCTACCGCGAACTTTTGATGTCAAGCAACATCACGTTGTTTGACTTTAGGGTGTACGTCTTCGCACGCCAATGCGTCCTTCTAGGTAAGATAGGGCGCATCACAGAGATCGCAAAGCGAGGCCAGTGGTTCGTGGCAAGCTTGGCCCAAAGGCTGAGGGAGAACCAAGTACGTAGATATTTAACTTTGCATGCTGACTCGTAGGCCGACCTTCCTGAGTATTTTATCGAGAGCTGGACATATACTGCCTGCTTGGATCTGGTGACACATTGTGACGAGTGGTCTCGCCTCGAGAGGCCGAATAATGACTACTCTGGCTTGATAGCCTACGAGTCGGCAAGATCGGAGCTGTTGGATATTGCGCGAGTCCAAATCGAGCGAATAGGAGTCGCAAGTGGGCTTCTTCCTGACGAGTATCCGTTCAAACAAAGCAAAACGTTGACAGTCGACACGGAAAATGTCCTGTTTGAATCTTCGGACGCCGGCAGTGCTGCTGAAGATGAAGGGCAAAGGCCGACGCGGCAGGTGATCTCTAATGCGACCATCTTAGCTGCCCTGAACGATCGGCCAACCTTCCTGTCCTTGTACGAGGACTTGACCCGGCAAGCCCTCACTGCGTATGAGGCATGTGGTAAAGGCAACTCGATGATGCGACTCAAGGCCGGTCTGGCAGCGCTCGCTTTGTAGGTACAACCGCTATCACCACTACTGACATCAGGCATGAGCAGCACTTCTCACCAGCTTACGAGCTCTTCCGCCCGAGATTGTGCAGACTTACACGTCTGGGACCGGGTAGCAAGATTCGCTCTACACGGAGCATTGGCGTCCCATGCGGAGTTGCAACATCCACAAGATGAGGACTGGCAGCATTTGGCTCTGGCCTATCTCCGCGCCTGTTCGTTGAGCCCAGAAGATGAAAGCGAAGACGCTTTGATACAGAACGTCGTGGCTGGCCTCAAGGAGTCATCTGCTGAAAGACGAGGTGTGAATACTCCCATCTTCCCCATCCACCTCCTGGACGAAACTGCCACACTCTCACAAGACGTGACAATCACCAACCTCAAGGTAGAGGTGCATAACAGCCTGCGCGTAGAGGTTGCTGCCGATAACATAGGACTCGATATGACCTCGACCTCCTTCGGGGAGATCACTTACTCATCAGGACCTGTCGTGCTGAAGCCTGGCAAGCAGGTTGTGGACCTGACGTGCACAGTGCGTAATCGCTTATAGGTGCAGCTGACAACAGACATCCGTAGCAGGTCCGGCAATCCTGCAGGAGGCCTTCGTGTCATTAGGAACCATCAACTTCATCACGCCAATACCGAAAGATAGAGTGATAGTGCCTATCCGACGCAATCCTCGAGGGCTGCATACCGTGCTCCGCATGCCTAGTATCAGTAAGTACCATTCTCAGCTCGAGATCATACTGACTCGCAGTCGCTCTGGATGAGGAGCCGCGCGTTGAACTTGAGATTGCCAGCGGAGAGACATTTATGAAGAAAGTTCAAGTCGTCGTGGCGTCGCTCCTAGAGGAGGTGGCTTATGTTCTGGATAAGGCTACGTCAGAGGGAAATAGTGAGTTGTGCTCTCAACAGGAACTGATATGATCAGAGGTAGAGGCGACCGCGGACAGTATAAACCTGTCAGAGGTGCCTGCACATCAGTCTGTCATTCTAGAGATACCATATCGTGGCGTGCCACGAAATGAGATGGCAAAGGTAGGGATGTTCGAAAGATAGCCTTTAACCGACAGGCGCAAATCGTAGTGCAATACAATCCAAGCTCAGATCAACTGTGCACATACGTGGACGAACAGTCAGTTGACATGGGTCTGCCAATCACTGTAAATGTTCAGGACTTCTTCAGGCCGGAGATGTGAGTCTAGAGTACTTGATAACTGCACTGACACTCAGGTTGGTGTCGAGCTTTGCAATCGCTTCCGATGGTCGGGAGTACATCCGAGTGCGACAAGTAACCCTAACGGCCTCCTCTGAGTCTTTCGAGATAGAACCATGCCGCGGGAAGTGGGAAGCGTCAGAGGTCAGTACCCGCCTGTCAGCACGTCTGATATACAGATCGTCACGCCCAATGCGCCGTTATCCTGTTTGTACAAGATTCGACCCAGTGGCAAGGATCTAGCAGCAGGAGAGACACTGCGCCTAGACATCGAATATCTGACCGTCGCAGAGGGTTAGTTGGCAGCAGTAGGAACCACAGCTAACCAGTGCAGAAGTTCGACTTCTATCCGAAGCTGCTCTTGGCCCCGTTCCTCCAACCAGTCTGGCACGCGCTGTGCGCAGTTACTTGGCAGATAGGTCCCGATGGTTACAACGATACATCCGCTCAGGGGATGAGAAGAGCATCTTTGACGACAAATGGCGAACGGACGTGCTCTCCACTGTCCCTGCGTCCAATGTTGAGATGTTCCTGTCCGCAGTAAAGCCTGCTGTTCCTCGCTGGCGAACTCTGCGCATTCCTGTGGAGATACCGCTACGGCGCCTTCTGACAAGTGTGCGCTTGACCCCGACATCACCGATATCATCAGTCTACGAGGGCCGTGCGCTGGCGTTCGACTTGGAACTCACGACTTCCTATGCTTGGTTAGGCGCAGCTGAAAGACAACTATTCCGCGTAACATACGACATCACAGCCAATGCGGAGGACTGGGTAGTAGTGGGCAGAAAGCGAGGAGTTTATGTTGCCGACGTACGTGACACCGATGAATCACGCTGACAGCAGCCACAGCATTGTGAAAAGCAGCAAGTCGTCTTGGTGCCCGTGCGCCATGGATCTTTAGCACTCCCTCCCGTGTCTGTGCAGCTCGTAAACGATGGCCAGGCGCCGCAGTATGTCGTGTGCGAGACATACGTTGCGAATGCGGCGCAAGGCATCAAGGTGCTACCTTCTCGTACAGGCATGGCAGCACTCGTCCCTGTAGATCCAAACTGGGAGGAATAGACAATAGACGGGAAGAGGCAGGGTCATAGTAATCTTGCATCTCGTATTTGGAGCAAAAGGAACGATGAACTGCACCTCAAGTCCCATTTGCAGTACACCATCGTCTTCGAAGCGATGTCACTGCAGATTCTAGCGCGTTTGAGCAGGAGAGACCTGGTACACAACCTTCAGAGGACCAGCTGCTGGCGACCTCCTGCTGTCTGACAGACTCATTCCGACTTTGAACAGAGGGATCCACATTCTTCTCCATTTCGTGATGTGGCTCAGGCTTAGGAGCGTCTGCAGAGAGTGGCCTGGGAGCCATGGGATGAGCAGGCGGGTATCTGAGTCAGTCAGCGCACCTCATTGTTGCTCAGCAGTTACGACTTGCAATGAGAACTCTACCGCTGCCCTACAAGATGCACCACACTCACCGGAATGTGGCGACCGTGCCATCGTCATGATATCGCGTGGTTTGCGTTATCGTCCCATCGTCGTTCGCAACATACGTCTTGGTCTCATACTCACTAACAGAGATGAGAAGGTTCTCTGCCTCTGCAGGTGAGCTGCTCAAGCTCATTGTGACACGCGCGAGCGGCAGTCTCACGACATGTGTACGGATGAAGGATTTTTGGACTGACAGGTTATAAAGTTGAGATGGCGATGTTCGAAATGTGGACACATCCTCTTGTGCTTCTTCGCTACACCGGAATGACCTCGGGCCAACGAATGTGCGGTGCACGACGTTGGCGAGCAGCTCGTGCGCGTTGTTCGCATTGTTATTGGCACGCTTCACGTCGGCATTACTTGTCGGAAGAGACGACCATCCTCTCGGGACGTCAGGAGCTCATGACACAAGAACGACGAGAGGATGAAATGTGATTGACTGAAGCTAGGCTCGAGCGCGGCTTTGATCTGCCGTTAGTGATGCATCACCATCACAGTATGTTGTATGAACTAGCCAGAGGGTTTCGCCATCGGCCTCACTGACTGTACGCGGCAAAAGCCACACCCGCCCTCGCTGTTTCTCACCGTCGAGCTGGTCTTGCGATTTTTTCTTCGCAACCGTGGGGCAGAAGTCAAGTCCAACCTCATCGGCTCCTTCCACTGTTATTGCGTACACCACATGTACTACGCTAAATGATACATATGCAGGTCTACAATGCAATCTACAAATGAACACACGACGTGAGTCCCCTAAAGCCGGCCCCCTCCCAGACCCGCAGCCTACCACCTCGTCAGCACCTCGCCTACATACTCCGCCGTCAACTCCAGCTTGTGATACTCGGCCACGCTCTGAATCAAACGAAGCTTGGCACCCGTATCGGCTCTATTCAAAGAAGGGCGGAAGGAACCACCGCACTTGCAAGTTGGAGCAAGATTGTCGCTCTTGTCCTCGCCACACTTGATGCAGACGACATCCTGCGTCTGCCACGCACAAACGGTCTGCGACACCATGTCGATGAGCGGGTGCTCAATAACAAAGTGGTCATACTCTGTATTGCATTTCTGCCATCAGCCTCGGCTTGCGGAAGACCATCACGGTCACACTTACATGGCATGCCCAGAATTGTCGCGGCGCGGGAATCACTGCACCGTTGCTCGGATCCACCGACGGCAGACAGTCAGGATCCCTGCCGAGATCGACGTCGCGAATCGCGTTGCACCGCGTGCACGACACCATAGGGATGATGAGGCTCTCACCAGGGTTGCGGAACTGGGCTTCTGCGGCGAATTCACGCACACCCACTAGGTCGAGCAAGTTGCGTCGAAGGATCTGCACATCCACGCTGAGACTCGATGCCAGGCTGTACACCTCACAGACGGCCTTGACAAACTCTAGGGCTGCACTCTCGCGCTGCTTGCCTCGCCATCTCTGAGTACCCGGTAGGTGGGGGAAGGCAAGAGCCTCCTCATCACCTGCTGCCTGAGCCGCTGCCTGCCTGCGTTTGATCTTCGCCACATCTTCGAGCAGCTTGCGGGTCAATGTAGTCGAGATGGTCTTGGCAGCAACTTTGCGCTCCTTCTCCTTAACAGGGTTGACTGCCGCAGCGTCCGGAGCCTCAATATTGAGGGTGTGCACAGGCCGCAGCGGTCCTCGGCCATCGGTGGCCGATCGTTTGGCACTGTAGAGCGCGAAGATGAAGTCGGCTACTCGACGTTCGAAGACGGGCTGAAGGTCGGCAGGAAGGAAGGCTTGAATGTTCCAGTCCATGTTGATCTCGAACTGCCTGTTGGATGACTCTAAGCTGCCCGCGACCTCGGGACTGACTCGAACGCCGCCGTAGTTTGCCGCATCCATCCAGATGAGGCAGTTCCAGAAGAAAGTCACGTCGATGACAATGTGGCGGAACAGGTCATGAGAGTTGGCCGCGGTCACAAGGTACTTGGCGAACGCAAACGCGTTGCCGGGGTCGGGCTTTGTCGTGAGAAGGAAGACACGGTTGAGATCGGCATAGACGACTTGAGTGCCCAGACGCTTGAACTCTGCCAATAGCTGTAAGAGGGTTTTGCGCATCAAGCCATGCAGGAAGCGGTAGAGGGCAGGCTCAAACATGCAGCTGGCGCTTGAAGAAACCCAGCGCCAGAACTGACTGATGACAAGGTCGGCTGGGGACGCTTCCAGGCCCTTGACGTGTGCACGCGCTTTGTCCAGGAACCAACCCCGCACCATCGACTTGAGGATGCCGAATGTCTGAATCGAAAGCACGGCATCGCCGATCATAACGCTTGCGTTTGCAGTACCTTGAGCGTATTCGTCGAGGTTGTGAGACGCTGTACCAAAGGCCATGGAACCTGAGCCACTCCCTTCCATCTCATTGACCAGCGCCGACTGCAGCACAGCGTTGATGGCCATGTCGGCAAGCTCCAGCTCGAGCACAACCGTGGAGTAAACGCCTTTTGTTGAGATTTGCGGCGCGACCAGTTCGTCAGCGCCGTTGGCGTCTTCCTCCGATCCGCCGAGATCTGGCCGAGGTGACGGTGACCACCACAGGAGCATGTCCTGCTCTTTCAATCTGCGAGCGAACTCGAGGTCAGCCAAAAATACGGGAGGGTCTGGGCCAAGATTCTGCACGTCAGCTTCTGTCGTTGAGTGTTACTCACTCCCACCGGGACGTCGTAGTGCGCGGCAATCTCGATCTGCCCAGAGATCCACGACGCCAACCTGAGGTACTGGACGATCATCCGTCTCGCTGTGTTGACGAGCCACATAAGTGACGCGCTCTCCTCCTTGACCATGCGGATGGTAATGAAAGGGAAGTCGGAGAAGACTGCATGACGGGCCTGGTAGTAGGCGTGTTCGAAGGGAGAGCAAAGCGCGATGACATTCAGACCGCTCCGGATAGCAGAAAGGTCTTTGGCGAGCTGACGTAGTGCTCCTCCTTCCGTAGGATAGTACGTAGTCGTGCACTCGAGTTCAGCAGGGTAGCGGAACGCGCCACCCTTGGGAATGCCGTTGACACGTTCAGCGTACCACCTAGCTGGATTGGGCAGTTGCTGTCGATTGCGAGCACCATCGACAACGTATATCTTGGCAGGTCCCGAGGGCGAGAAGAGCGCGATGAGATGTCTGGAGTTGACCGTTGCGTGGAAAAGGAAGTAGTACTGCAGACCCTTGCCCTCGTTGAGGTACTTGTGGCGGAGTACGCTGGCGGCTGGTCGTTCTAGTTCAGACAGGTCGAAACCCTTGTCGAGACCGCGATTGAGACCTCCAAGCGACGAGGACTTCAGGCCACAAGCCGTTCCAAGGCCGAGGAGAGCGCGCACAATGAGCGGCACTTGCAACTCGAAGGCGCCATCAACGTTCGGATTGTTGATCAGGCTGGAGAAGTGGGAGTCACCATCGACGAACAATCCCTCGTCCACCATCAATCGGTACAGATTCCGTGCTGTCTGTCCTCGTGGAAGTACTCTTGCCACAGGTGAAGCATCGTAGCGAGTGGAAAACACCTCACTCGATGGCTTGGTCTTGAAGTTGAGGTAGAACTCGCGAGGGACGCGGAGTCGCACACTTTGGAAGGTGCCGTCAATAGCGAGCCACAGTGTGAACTCTCCTGGACGATTGGTGGATGCGATCTGGACCACATCCCACTGCCTTGAAGCGAGGTTGACCGACTGAGTGCGGATCATGGAAGACACCGTTCCGTCTGCCCGAGGAGCAATCTTGCGGGCCCGTGTCCGTTCAGCACGCTGCCTCCTCCACACCTTCCTCATGGCACGAATGTAGCCAGAATAGTCTACCTCCGGGTCGGGGATGGGCTCGGGCTCCTTGACTTTCTTACGCCGGACAACGGCGACCTTTGGTTTCGCCTTCAGGCCATTGGACCCCATGTCCTCGATGTCCGGTGCAGATGCTCGCATCTTAGAGAACATGTCCGTGAGCTTGTGCTGCTGAAACTTGTCCTCTTTCGCTGCGACACGCTTGAACAGCCAGTCGGGGTGGCGGATACGTGGTACCGGGTTTGCAACCTTTTGGAGGGCCGCAGGGATAGTGATGAGCTTCTGGATAACAGAGCCCAGCCGTTCGGTGTAGTAACCCCAGTCGAGAATGGATCGCATGTCAAAGTCCGTCAGGCTGTTGTCCTTCAGCCACTTGCGAAGGTAGTGTTGCTTCACGGGCGGATCGGCGTCGAAAATGGCGACCGGCACAGCTCGCTCGGTGACAGGTGCTCCGTTCGGCTTTGCAGAGATGATGAAGCGACAACTGAGGCCCTTGTCCTTGACCATCTGCTCACCCAGGAACTCTGCCAGTCGACGCGCGGTGCTAATCGACGTGGACTTCTGTCCAGCGTACTCGGCCAGAGTCTTGGACATGGAACGATTCTCGGCGATGAGGTCGACAAGCTCATCGTCATGCAGACTTGAGCCCTTGCTTTGCAGGATGTCAAGCCACTGATCTGCGACCACAGCGACCTCGCTATAGCACTCCTCAGTCGTCTTGCCCAGCAGGAACTTGTCGAAGATCTGCGACTGGAAGATCTTGATAAGCTGCAACTCTCCACGACGCTTGACCTCGAATCCCTTCAGCTCTGCAAGCGAGCCATCCAGGTTGAACACGGCGTAGCGCTTCTTGAGCAGCTTGTCCTCCTCCTTGGAAGATGGGAGGATCATGGCCTTGTAGGGGCCGTCGAGCTCGAAGAAGATGGAGTTCTCCTTGCGAACCTTATACTCGCCCTTGTCCTTGTCTACCAGCTCGTGGTACTGGTGGTTCGTGAAGCTGCGGTGGACCAGGTGATTGAGCATGGTGCATGGGTACGAGATGCCGTACTTCTTCCCGTTCTTCAGCTTGAAGCTGAAGTCCTCCGGGAACACACCAGGCAACATACACCAGATACCATCGGTATCGAGCTCCAAGGGACGGCCGATGCGCTCGACCAGTTGCCGCGCCATCTGAATGATGGTGGCCCCGGTCAAGCAAGTGATACCTGCCATCTCCATCGAGTACCAACGAGCACCTTTGCGCATGACATAGCCGTAAAAGGAGTTGAGAATGATCTTGTGTGCCAGCTGAAGCGAGTCATACAGCACAATCATCTTCTTCGCCTCGTCCACAGCAGCGAGTGCGCCTCCGGCCTCTATCGCCTCGTCGAGCTTCTTCTTCCATGTCTTGTGCAAACCCTTGTACTCGTACCGGCGGTCTCGGAAGGCACGCACAGTGTCGATGTAGAACGAGTTCTCGCGCTGGCAGATAATGGCGGTTTTGGTGACGACCTTTGTCTCGTGCGTCTTCTTGTAGACCTTACGAGAGTAGTCACCCAAGCGCTTGTGAATAAGAGCCGATTGTTCAGCCTGAGGCAGGTCCACGAATCGACGCCTAGGGCCGTTCGGAAACCTGGGAGGAAACAGCTCCTGCTCAAGAGCGTAGCGGACCATGTTCACCTCGTCACGCTTTGCAGGGAAGTATTCGCCACGCCATGCCCACTCCAGACGACGGTCGCACTGCTTGTCTGGCCTGTTGTAGTCACAGGTGGCGCAGTCTGCCTCCTCCTTGACTGAATCTGGCTGTAATCGATTTGACAACATGATATTTGGGTACATCGCAGCCACGTCCAGGTGATAAATGAGAGGCTTGTCCATGCGCAGAGGGTCGTCACGCATTTGCTCTAGTGCTTGAACGATCTGGCCGCGGACCTCGTCGTAGTTCTCGACATCGTCGAGGTTGATGTTGCCCTCCTCCTCCAGTGAGAACTTGAGCGCCGCGTCGAGGTCATTCAGCAGCTCGTCCATAGCGCTCGGCTCGACCTTGAAGTGAGTGGGAATGTCTGCGCGGAAGACGCCAGCTTCCAGCGCTTCGACATGGCCACCGACGTAGGTCTCTGATGCAAGAAGGTGCCCCTCATATGTCACTCCATGCGGCTCCTCGTAACGATTGGGCATGATGATGCCAGCTTTGTACGCCTCAACCTGGCGGTCAGAACTGCAACTGTTACCGAGCACACTCACCATAAGCAGCGTCTCACACAACGTTCCTGATCCTTTCCGAAGAACCTCATCCGGATTGAGAGGGATAATACTGCAGAGCGAGAAGTTGAAGGGATTGACGTACTTCATGTACAGGTAGTACGTGGCAACGGCATCGGACACGGAGTACGACGCAAGCACCTGCGGCTGCTCAATAGCATACGGTGTCATGAGTTCGGGATCGAGCTCGATAGGATGGTATCCAAGCTTCGCTGTTGTGACGGCCTTGAGACCTTGACTCCCTTGCGGAAGGTACGAGTCGCGCTTGACCCACCTGGGAATTAACAATGGCTCCTCTCTTCTCTTACTCACCTGAAGCAGTCCATGTGGATACATGCGCGGGACTTGTACTCGCCCTCGTTATCTGGCTTGAAGCCGATCTCGTTGTACATGCTGATGCCGTGGATCTTGGCCCTCGCGTCGACGAAGGGGAAGTCGAAACTGTCACCGTTATACGTGGACATGACAGTTGGCTTCGCATCGCGGATGTGCTCGAACCATCGTCGAATCACCGCAGGCTCGTCCGGTTCGTTGAAAACGGTGAACTCGCCTTCCAGCTCGGGTTTTGGCGTGTACTCGAAATCCTCGATGTCCTCGCTCACGATTTCTCGATTCGTGATCAGGAAGCCTTGCCCGTCGATCATGTAGGATATCATCATGATCTGGTCGGTCTGCTGATCTGGAAACTTTAACGGCTGCTTCGTAGTCTCGATATCGTACGCCATAACGACGGGTTCCGCACGCTTGATGCGGTCCGTCAGTCGTGTCATGCTGATCACGCCCATAGCCGAGGTGACATTGTACCACAATCCGACACGCAGGTCTACGAGTCAGCCGATCCTTCCCGATTTGCTCACCAAGGTCGATAGCCACTCGCAAGTGGTACGCGATATCATGTTCCCTGATGTCGACGATGCAGTCCGCCGGCTCCTTGTCCTTCCGCTTCTTCGCATCCTCGTCCTCGCCCCATGCCCTCTCCGCATCGTCGCCATGCTGCTGCGCTCCCTCCGCACCCACAACATCGGCGTACGCATCGACCGCGGTGAACTTGGCGGAGTTGGCGGCGGCTAATGGCGCGAGCTCGCGCTTGACTGCTTGGAAGTCTGCCGTGTTGTGAAAGAAGAGCTTGAGGAACATCGGTGCGGCAGAGAGTAGGTGATTTGGCTTCTAGTCAGCACAGCCAGTACTCCACACTCACCAAACTCAGATCCCACTTCTTCTCACGTTGCACGCGCACTATCAATCCTTCAAAGCGCTTCAACAACCACTCCTCGACAATCGTCTCTGTCCCGACCTGATGTCAGCTTGGTTGACACCGCGTCCATTCACCCTGCACGTAACGTAGAAGTATGGCTGGTATGTCATCGTGGCCTTGAACATGCCACCGTCGTCCTGGATAAAGTAGTAGTCCACGGCTGCTAGTCCGCTCGGGTGCGTATCTGATTGCAGCAGAGTCTGGATGTCAGCAAGGCGTAGTTATCGTGAAGATCAGCTATAACACCAGTACTCACCTGGTGCATGTTCAACAGCCATCCCTCCTTCGACTCCCCAGCCGCAAGGTTGCTCTCAAACCTCCAAAACCCCAGCTTGTCATCGATCTCGTCCGCGATCTTGACCTCCTCGAAGCGCTCGGCGAGTGCAGTCCCATCGTCGGTGCGGACCGGTGCAGGCCTATCCCCACCTCCTCCTCCACCACCACCACCGCGCCCGCCGCCGCGCTTGCCCGTAAACCGTGTGTTGCCCTTCGAGAAGCCGCCTCGGCCGCGCCCCCTGCCGCGGAACGACATGGTATAGCTTCTGGCTCGGAGGGTGGGTCAAGTTTGGAGGTAGAGTAATGTTGGGCCTGGCGAAATGAGACGCGTGAGGACGCGTCGAAATCAATGTCGGGGCTCCAGCGGGAGCATTTGTGTCTCCATGAGCGATGTTGTTGACATCGAGTAGGGGTCACAGTGACGAATGATGCATGTATCCAGACATTATAGGTGACTCTGGGACTATAAGAGACTGTATGCGGACGTGCGGACGTGCGGAGAGGGGTACAACGGTGGTCGAGAATGGGGAGAGGGAGCGTGGAGAATTAGAGTCCACAGGTGCCACATAGTAGTGTGTCACGTCGCGAATCGAACGAGACGAGTAGCCGGCACTTCCACAGATTCGGTCTTCGAGCAGCTCACACCCAGCGACGGTGCACTGTACCTCGGGCGACGGCGCTCATACAGTCGGTGGGACGACATACAGTCCGTGAATGGTGCGGAGGAGCGATGGGTGGCACGAGATGACTCTGGGCGGACGATGGTGGTCTTGGTCACCAGGGGTGTGCAGCGAGGTCGTGGTGTGCCGTCCAGACTTGGGCGAGAGCAGAGCCATACATCTAATGGCTTCTGGGGTGGGGAGAGGGGTTGCTCGGGTTCGTCGATGGCGGCTGGGGAGACGAGGCTGTCTATTTCGTCGGCGGGGTCGGGTGGTGGTCTCATTGGTGCAGCGTCGGAGTCTGTAGGGGTAGGCGATGGCTCAACCTGTGCTGTCGGGGAGTACAATGGCGAAACGACGATGTCGACCGCCTCGCAGCAGGACTTTTCACGTTTGCTAGTTGATATCTCTTCCGGAGACAGTACGTTGATCGTTGAGTCACTCGAAGTCGCGCCAGTTGAAGTGGCACCATCTTTCCGGGCATGTGTGCCAGGTTGTCCCGAGCGCCGCTGTGTTGTCCTCAAGCACGATCGAAGCACAACAGGCTCAGTCAAAGTAATAGAAGACGAGCGCCGCGGTCTTCCTGTTCTTTTCGACGTTCTCGTGACTCGGAACACTGCCCCGGGGCTGGCGAACTTGCACCGCGAGATGAGCGTCCGGAGCAGTGCCCCTGGGCTGTCGTTTCGTCGTTGCAGTCTGGTATCAGCAACCAGCCTGGCTGCAACCCACCTCATGGACTCGTGTAAAGGACTGCACTCCATAGAAGTCATGCTAAGAGGAAATCGAACGATAACTGGAGTTGGGTGGACTGATGAGATGTACTGTGGCAGGACGCAAATCAGGCACTTGGCTCACGGGCCATCACTCCATCCCTCGGATCAGCGTTATCGTCCCATCGTCCTCTGTTCGTAGCTTCACAGATCTGTGATGCTACGAGATGCATTTTGCGACTTTGTGGCTGAGATGTACGGCGGTCCGGCTGTCTCAGTCGCCCCAGCAGTGTTCTGTTTACAGCAAACCGTTGAAACATACGATCTGGTGTCTCAGTGTTAAGACACTTTCAAGTCAAAGCTAGGTCTGAACTGGATCTTCAGATGCGATATGGCCATGGAGAGCATATTTCTTGTGATGGTTGAGAGTGCATACGGCCATGATCATCGTAAGCAAGAAAAGACTAATCGTCACTGAGATTGACGAGTCGTTGAAAAGCATAAAAAAGTCGAGACCATCAGTGAAACAACCTTCTGTAGCTATTTCTGTCCGCGTCCAGTCTCCACTCCAGCGCCGCTGCACTCTCCATGATCATCGCTGTCTCATGCTACTGCCGTCCTGCTATGCACTCTACACTACAGCCCAATGCTGTGCACCTTCCACAAATCATCCCCGATCCAGCACACAACCTCCACAGCAACACCCTTGCCGCTCTTCCTGACCTCCTCGGACGATGCGCTCATCCGCCCAATACCACATGCGTGCTCCTTACCCTCGGCGTGGATAGCGACGATGTCGTCCTTCTTCAGGCCGTCGGGCAGCCTGCCTCCTGGAGACAGGAATCCCGGTGCCATCATGTTCGCGCCGGCGAGGAGGAACTTGATCGCGCCGCGGTCGATCTGGACGTGTGGCAGGAGCGCGGGGTACTTGTGCAGCAGGCGGAGGGTGGGGATGAACGGGCCGTCGAAGTGGTTGAAGAAGATGGGCGTCGAGGCGACGGTGTAGATTTGTATGCGGTCGTGGCTGGGGTCAGCGGGGGCCGGGGGGGGGGTGGTCGAGTAGGGGTGGGGGAGGAGGGGGGTGGTGGGGAATGTGGCCGACAGCGCGCTGAATTACTCCTTCATGACTTATGACTCCTGTTCAGACTTATGACTCCTGTTCGTTGCAGCAGTGAAATAGCGAGCGCTGCCATCGATGTGACTACCCCTGGCGCGTCGACCTCCTGAGGAGCAAGGCTCCGAGTCAGTGGGCTTGCGCTGGTGACATCTGCAACGCCTGCTGCGTTATGTTGCAGGGAGTGACGGGAAGACCGAACATCATTCAATTTTCAGAGCAATCCGTCACCATATCCTGCACCCCAAGCGGCAACCTCTAGAGCTCGACTCCCACATTTGGCAACTACAGCGAGTCCAGCCACAGTAGCCACTCTGTTGCGAACCACGATCGACGGAACATCGGCACTGAGACAAAGCAGTCAATGCAGTCCGGACAGCATGCAGTAGTCCCACAGCCCATAGCCTAGGCTGCTCAGCTCCAGCGACGCCCTGTCCACACCAATACCCTCATGGGTTCCCACAAAGCCCCCTCCAAGGCTCGGACTCACCACTTCGTCAACCCCAAAGCCACCTTCTTGCTCCAAATCTCATCCAGCACCACCCTCTCCCCCTCGTCGTCGTCCTCCTCCCGCTCCTGCTTCTTCCCCTTGCTCTCCTTCTCCTTCTTCCCCTTTCCTCCCTTCCCGCCCTTGCCCCCTTTCCCTCCCTTGCCCTTGCCGCCTTTCTTCCCTCCCCGCTCCTCGTCGTCCTCGTCATTGTCCCCATTCTCCCCATTCTCCCCCTCTACCCCCTCTTTCTCCGCACCCGCCTCCGACGCCGGCACGGACGGCGGCGCAGACGAGTCGGCGACCGACGGCGCAGGCCCCACCGGCTGTGCCAGGAGCGGCAGCTGTTCGAGCAGCGCGGTGCGGATGTGCCGCTGCACCGAGGACTTCATCGACGTCGACCCGGAGACGTCCTCCTTGACGTTGAATCTGGGGTCAGCGGCGGTGGGAGCCCGAAGGGAAGGTAGAAGGGGGTGCTGGCGTACTTTTTGAACATGGCGGGCGTGGGTGTGAGTTGTAGATGTAGGACAGGAGGTAGGTGTATCGCGGTCGATGCGTTTTCGAGCGATGATGCACTGGAGAACTGAAATGGTGGCGGAGAGGGGTGGATCTCCGTGCGTCGATCAGTGGCGACAGTCACTACTACTACTGGCGAGCCTGCTTCTGAGGTGTTTTCGACATCTGTGTTGCATTTCATAAAGCATGGTGAGAGGCCCCTGGGTGTTGTAGAGCTCGATATTGATGCATTCGAGACGCTGGGCAGCCATTTTGTCTGGGTTGAGAAGGAAAATCAATTGCTGAAGTGCTCACAACCGAGTGGACCAGAGTTGCTGTTGGCTCTGATGTTGTGGGAGGCTCGAAGAGGCGATAGACGGATCGGTCTGATGTGTTGAGGCTCGAATACAATCTGCAGATGTTTAAATTCTGCATCCCAACTCTCCAGCAAGCCAGAACTCTTTTGGCAGAAGCCTGATACAGTATGTAGAAGCTGCGTGGCAATTTCGAAGCTCACCGCCACGCAGCATCCTGCCGTGTATACATACAGTATTTGTTCCAGGTCGACGGAGAGGTCAATCTGGAAAGGTAGACGTCAAGTATGAGCGGCGCAATTGCTGCTATAGCTAGGGCCTGTCAAGTCAACTCGCCCGATGTACTCTGAAGACTGCATAGCGCGAGGAGGAAATAGACACCAAAAGCAAGCTCACCAACAAGCGTAAAAGGCAATCTGCTACCTGCCACAACCGCAAGCCACCACAACGGAGGCCAGACAAGCGACAACGACGCCTGTGTAAACAGCTGCACTAGCTTCTGCCTCGTTCGGATGCTCGTTTTTGTGATGGGTGATATGTATGTATCAAAAGAGATCATCATGATACCACTTGGTACATTGGTTAGCTGTGTCCTTACAACCTGCCCTTATTCGCCTTGACCCATGCAATGCAAAGACATCTACAGACCAAAGCCTACGCGAGCCGATCTACCCTAACCCGACGCTCACCCCTACTCCCGCCCAATGACACACCGCTCAACCCAATACTTGTGTATCCTATCGTCCCCACTCAACTCGGGGTGGAACGAAGTCACCAGCTTCCGCCCCTGCCTCAGCATCACGAGGCCCGTCACGCTGTGGTCTGCGGGTCCGAGCGGCGAGTCGTCCGGCGGCGGGGCGGGCACGCTCGGGGGGGGGGCAGGAACGCGAGCTGCTCGACCTCGGCTGCCACGGCAGGGTCGAGCGAGTGCACCGCCGGCGCGCGGATGAAGATCGCGTTGAAGGGTTTCGGCGGGGAGAGGCACGGGATGTCGAGGGGTTGGGCGAAGGACTCGAGCTGGCCTGGGGGTTAGCGCGAGATGACAAACGATATGAAAGTGAAGAAGAGAAGCAGCGGGAAGCGGAGAACGGCGAGAAGTGGCCATGAAAACATATCAGAGTCACGTCCAGGCGATCCAGAACCAGGGATGCAGATGTATGCCTCTCCATCTCCGAGCAGTTTGGGCGCTTCTTCCATCCTGCAAGATTACAGGGTGCAGAAGCTCCGCATCTGCCAATTGAAGCTATGCCATGCTTTGGCAGACCAGACTCAATATGTTAGTCATGGTGCCATGAACAGGCGAAGTCGAGAAGCGGACAGCTCTACGATTGTAAAGAATCGCTCGACGCGCATCGCCTTCTGCGGACGCTCGCCTACGCGTCGTTCACTCTGCAAGCAGAATCCAGTCCTCCCGGCTTGATCGCTCTGACTCGAGCTCGAATCACGGGGGAGGGAGTAGGTGGGAGGGCATGAGGGTCTGCGCTACCCTCAGACTCGTACATTCCACCCCCTCCCCCGCCCTCCCACCCCTCGCCATCGTCCTCGCTATCGCTCGTGACTCAACACTCCACCCCCTCCATCCGGCTCCGCCATCAGGATCATCCCCGCACATGTCCCGTACACTGGCTTGTCTGGGTCCGCCACGAATGCCTGAAGCGCAGGCAACAGCCCCTCCGTCCGTGCTGCTACGCGGGTTATCGCCGTGCTCTCGCCGCCTGGGATGACTAGGGCGTCGCAGGACTGGGGTCAGCGGGGTCGGGCGGGACGCGAGCCAGTGCCACGCAGTGGCGCTGGCGAGCGGGGGTGGTGTGGGGACGGTGCGAGCCAGTGCCACGCAGTGGCGCTGGCGAGTGGGCGTGGCTGGGGACAGTAGAGCCAGTGCCACGCAGTGGCTGCTGGCGAGTGGGCGTGGCTGGGGACAGTAGAGCCAGTGCCACGCAGTGGCGCTGGCGAGTGGGCGTGGCTGGGGACAGTTGATGACACGTGAAGCTTCACAGGTGGGATGAGATCGGGCGATAGATCTGCTGTGCGTCTGCAGTTTACAGCATATCGCGATAAGCCCGAACGGTAGTCACGCCAGTGGCTGGGCCGACATGGAGCTACACCTAGTTTGTTTTCAGACGAGCTCCCACTTCGACAGACATTGTTGATGCCAGAAGCGTCGCCTGAGAGTAGAATAGTAGACTGCAGCTCCCAGATCGCTTCACGCCTGCCTAGATTGCTAATCGCAGCGGACAGTATGTTCGGCCTACGTTCGTAGCAATGCTGATGGTCAAGACCTCTGCAGGAATGCTGGCCCAACACAGTCAGGGCCGTGACAAGCAGGCCACAAGGCAACGATAGTCACAACAACTGCAGTGGTCTGATCACCTGTGCCACATGCCAGCCTCAGGTAGTGCCCATATCCAGCAGAATCTGTGAACACCAGAATCATCGCCTAGATAGGCCACTCTGTATCCATCTCCCGCTCATTGACGATACCCACCTCGAGCTCCTCAACAGACCGCACGGGGATCGCCCTGATCGTATACCCCTTCGGCTGTAACCTGATATCAGCGACGCCCCGTGCGCCCCACTAGTCTCTCCCCTTCCCCTCCCCCCCCCACCCCTCTTACCACTCTCCTTCCCCTCCCACCTCTCCTTCCCGAACCCCTCCTCTTCCCCCCTGTCTCCCCCACAAGCCTACTCCCACCCTCCCCCCTCCCCCCTCCCCTCTCCCCTCTCCCCTCTCCCCTCCAAATGACTCACCTCTGGAGATACGTGATATGCTCGATAAACGCGCCCTGCAGCGCCAGCACGCCAATAACGAGCACCCCGGTGGTCATTGCAGTTGCGGCAAGTATAGTGTGTGGCGAGTAGTGGTGTTGTTGTTATTGTGAAGCTCGTCTGCTGGCGAAAATTCCGGTATGCATCTGACTCGTCGTCGTCGTCGCTTAGCGCACGCAGATCCCAAAGCGCGCAAAGATAAGCAGCTGCCCGGGGCGGGGGGGTTATTCCGGGCCGGGGACAGAGTGGGGGAGGAGATTCGGCGGAGGGGGTTTGGGCAGGGGAGCGTATATCCGGCAGGACAATGATTACAATCTCTATATTGAGGTCCGGGTCACACAGTATATATCCTTGTACTGTATATAAATAAGTCCTATTGCTTTGCTGTTAGTAATACGGTTCTGGAGAGAGGTAAGCGGTAAATTATGCGGCCATTCGACAGCAGCCCGACAGTCTACTACTGGTGGTAGTCCAAACCAGAGGCCAGAGCGCGATACCACTACTAGGTGGCTTCAAACAGCCTGTGCGCCTGTGATAATCGCTCATCGTGGCTCGGCAGCGCATATAGAACCTGATCCGTACTGGTTGTCCCATGTCAAAGGTTGTTCGCAGATAGTTGGTCGTGCGAGTGAGCACATGCCGTGCCTAGGCACTGCTCGACGTCGTAAACAACTGAGCGATCTCTGCCATGTAGCCCCAGTATATGTACATTATTGACCACTACGAGGCGCTACGACTCCCGAGGCCATGTGAGCATGTACGCAGTCGAGGTGCGCGAGGTGTATGCATAACGGAAAGAATGGGAGTTGAACCCATAAGAATTCTCACATATATCCTCAACGCATGGAAGAGAATTCGTGACTGCTGATAACTGTGTGTCCTCAGTCGACCCCGCTACGAGACAGGCGTGGTGAGTGGCTCAAGAGTCCTATCCCAAGTGCTGCTCTCTGTGCGTTGAGTGCAGTTCTTCGGATACGACAGAGTGAGCATAGGTGATCGCCCTAACGTAAGCTATACCAGCAGCATCCCATCAGCAGCATCCGGACATTGGGCATACTGCATAATCGATCGCCCATCAGTCCTCCCAGCTGAACCGAGTGCCACCTGCCAGCTTCCGCACACTGAGACTGCATGCAGCACCAGCATGTCCAGCATGCAGTCCTATCGATCAGTCTGCCAAGACCCACCACCCACCATCGCACCCCCCCACCCTGCATTGCTCATGTTCATCTGGCGGGAGAATGAATGCATCTGAATGGCTTCTTCTCCTTGCCGCCACATAATGAGCGAGACATGTCGGACAGGACGCCCAGGATGCCCAGGGTGGTGTGGTTCCGGTTGGGTCCCGAGTAGGTGACCAGCCTTCTGCCACTGCATGAGCGTACGAGCGCACGAGCGAGCGATAGCGAGGGCGCGAGTGTGCGGGTGCAGCAGATGGATGCAAATGCAGCATTGCGGCATGCTGCATGCGATAACATGCAAGCATGCCGAGCGTAGGAGAGGCATGCATCTTGACCTTGACCCATCAGTCTATGTGGTGTGGTGCTTTGTGCGGAATTGTACTAGCACCTGTATGACCCGTTTACAAACAAAGTCACCGTTATCATCCCACTGCCTCTCAACCAATTCTACCACACATACGCTGTACTGCATGTACTGGGCACTCATCCTCTATCTTCAGAGTCGCCCAGGTGGCTTGTCATCGTAGTGTTCAGCTGCCATATCTCAATTTCCAGCTACTGTGTACTGTACTGCTTTTGGAAGGACATGCAAAAGAGCCGCTGCTGAGGAGCTGTGGCAATGCTACTACCAGCAATGTTGCTGCTCGAAGCATCTATAGCACGCTCCCATCGTCTTTCTATTGCATGCATGTCTTGGAACATACTGTAGCATTGGCCCGAGCACAGATGCTGAGAAGAAAGTAGCTCAACAAGCTCAGCATACATGACCTTCAGCGCCCATCCGACGAGCCAACCTCAGGGACCTTGCTCCAAGCGCGACTGATTTTTGAATAATCACCAGCCCCTCCTCCCTAACCCCCTCACCCCTCGCCGGGTGCTGCTCTTCCTCTCCCCACGCTGTCTTGCTTCTCTGCCATCGATGGCGTCTAGCTGCTAGCAGCTAGCAGCCTCTAGGCCGCTGGCTGGAGCCGCCACGCAATGTATGCAGAGGCAGAGAGGGAGGGGACGAGAGAAAGACATGCACCATAGTCTCATAGCCCGTAGGCTGTAGGGTACAGTAGGAACCCCCCGCCCCGTCTTATATTGACATGTATGCTCATTCTTGCATTCTCACCATCACCCATACACCCAACCAGACCTTCTCCCAACCGTGAGTGTGACTGCTGTCGTCGTGTGTGCGGTGCGTCCAGTGTGGATGTGGGCAAGCATGCAGCGTGTGTGCGAGCATGAGTGCATGAGTGCATGAGTGCATCTAGAGATAGGTGTGGTTGTTTGTTTGGACGAAGGGGAAGGAAGGTGGTACTGGAGGGATGGAGTAGGAGAAGGACGACTACTACGAGAGGAGAGAACACTTTGCTGACATGAGCATCACATCTGTCTGTGCACCGGTGTCACATCTCACTCGCTACATCAACGACGACGACGACGACTGCAATCTCGACATTGTGCATCTCAACATGGCTGGCACAACGAACACAACACATCAACAATGCACCTTCCTTCTTCCTCACCTACCTCGTCTTCTTCCACCTTGTTCACTTCTCTCGACCGTCCTCATTCTTCCTACCCTTCTCCATCTCTCTGCACTTCGGTCTTCCCTCTTCCCTGCGCCTGTGCACGGTCTTCATCATCTGCCTCCTCATCAATATCCTCGACCTGTTTTTCGTCTGTCTCTCCATTCTCTCTTCCTCGCCTTCCTCACATCCTTCCCACATCTACACCTCACAATCTATCGCTCCTATTACTCCTTCTTGGCCTTCTACAACCTCGCAATACCTTCCTTGTGGCCATCAATCATACTCTTGGCACTCCACTACCTGCTCTCATACACACGTCCATCACACCCCTGCCACGTTTATTACTCCATCACACCTCCCTCCTCACCATTGTCCACCTCCCTCCTATATCACCACCTGCACCATAATGCCGCCGCCACCCCCTGTACACCACCCCCCCCCCCCCCCGCACACCACCACTACCCTCCTCCTCCCTCCTGCTTCACACTACAGACCCGACGCTGGACGTCACCACACTCATCGCTGGTCGATCCCATAAGCGCTAGCCGCTTCCCCTCCCCCCCATACACTTACATCCCTCTATTTGTGCTACACCCCCTCCTCATTCCCTCGCGAAGATGTTCGCTCACTCTGCATTCTTCGCGCTTCTCGCTTCGCTGGCCGTCGCAGAAGCAGCATCGGTCCCTGTTGTGGCTGCACGCGAGCAGGTTCTCGCAGCGCGCCAGGACAACACCACTGCACTCGGCGACGTGCACAACAAGCACGCACTGCCCGTCGCTGCCTACCCGAGGCATGCTCTCCCCCGTGCCGTCCCTGGTAGTAAGCCGAAACGTCGCCTGGTGCGTCGTCGCAAAAAGGACGGGCCGCACCCGGGCCACGGCAATGGCAATGGCAATGGTAACGGCAATGGCTGGAACAATGGCAATGGCAATGGCAATGGCAACGGAAACGGAAACGGAAACGGAAATGGCAACGGAAACAATGGTAATGGGAATGGAAATGGGAATGGCAACGGCAACGACGACGACGACGTCGAGTCCTGTGTCATCCCCTCCCCTAAACCCACCACTGCCTTTCCCTCTCCTTCTGCCACTTCCTCGTCCAACTCTCCCAAGCCAACGAGCACCTCGGCCTGGTTCCATGTCGACACGATCCAGGGCGAGAACTTCTTCGACGCCAAGTACTGGAACTGGTGGATGTGGGACGACCCGACCCACGGCTTTGTAGACTATGTCGACCCCGGCACAGCCTGGAACGAGGGCCTCGTGTCCATCACCGACGACGGCCAGGCGATCATGAAGGTCGAGACTACCGAGGTCGTCGGCGACAGGGGCCGCAAGTCGGTCCGTATCCACAACGAGCGTGTCTGGAACGGTGGCATGGTCCTCATGGACGCGACCCACATGCCCGTCGGCTGTGGCACCTGGCCCGCGTGGTGGCAGAACGGCCCCAACTGGCCCGAAGGTGGTGAGATCGACATTCTCGAGGGTGTGAGCGTCTTCAAGCGCAACCAGATCTCGCTGCACACCGGCCGCGGCTGCACTATGCCCGGCGACTTCAGCACGAACGGCGCCATGACCGGCTACCTCCTCGAGAGCAACAACTACAACGCCTGGGACTGTTCCTCGGCCAACACGGGCAACCAGGGCTGCGGTGTCGCCGACACGCGCGAAGAGTCGTACGGGTACAAGTTCAACGACATCGGCGGCGGCGTCTACGCGCTCATCTGGGCCAAGGACGGTGTCACTGCCTGGTTCCACCCGCGCTACGCCATTCCGCAGGACATCACCGACGGCTCGCCCAACCCGGACAACTGGGGTCTCCCGGTCGCCCGGTTCCCCTCGACCCACTGCGACCCCTACCGCTTCTTCTACGACAACTTCAACATCTTCGACACGACGCTCTGCGGTGACTGGGCCGGTGGCGCGTGGAACTACGCCACGGCGCAGGACCAGTCGTGCCGCGAGATGACGGGCTACGAGACGTGCACAGAGTATGTCAAGAACCACGGCTCGGCGTTCCAGGATGCGTACTGGTCTATCAACTATGTCAAGTATTTCAACTCTACGACGCTGGTGTAGGTGGGCTCGTGCTCTTGTAGCAGTGACTGCGCCAGCAGTCGCTGCACTGCGAAAACGGCTCACTTACCACGACAACCACACCACCACTGTATGAGTAATATAGACATGGGGCATGACTCGGACGCTAGAACGACGGACGTTGCAAACGACGACGACACGACATACAATAATCACACCACCTCGAGCTGTATAGAAGAATCCTTGCTAATCTGGGTAGCGTGGGGACACCTTGAGCCATTAGTAGCACCTATGCAAGTGTATCAGTACGGGAGGGGATCTTGCCAGTGTTACTGATCGAAGCATGCTACTGACGATGCCTCCATCGTACTAACAAGCAGCGACACAATACTGACAACAGTGGCACCAACACGCTCTCAAATACTCAGAACAGTCGACTGAAGCTCAAGATTAGTCAGACAAGTCACTCATTCCATGCATAGAATGATCAACCTGATCAACAAGGAGAATTGGTTCCCAACTACTCACCTTGATGTCAGTTGAGATGATACACACACTTGAGCGTTTTTGGCGAGATGACTGTGATGTAGAGGTGATTTCCAACACGACCTGCCATCCTCATTACCTGCTTTTGAACTCTGATCTACCTGTGATGCCAGGGCGATGCCGTTGCCTGCTCAACATCTCTGCAGCCCATGCCACTGGTCTGGGACGAACTGAGATGATTGGTTCATTGTAGAGCGTGGCGTTCGATAAGATGGGACTAGGCATATGAGTTCCTTGCCATCGCGACGCAAAGCTGCTACCCACGCCTTGAGATCATAGTCTAAGAAGTGCGACCCAGAACACGCCACGTGCATGAGATGCTAGATGCTCTCGACCTAGGCCGAGCGCCATGACTAGATTTGGTTCTATAATTGACGCAATGTCCCAGCTCGTACTAAAGATCGCGCGGTTGACGCGCATGGCGACATATACCTACAAACCGACAGAGGAGACGGTATAAGATTGCTAAGCGCTTGACCGGGTGAAGATGTCTTGGTGTGCGCAGGCAGTGGCGAGCAAGCCCAGTGACGGGACTGGTGAGAATAGCAGGCGGGCGAGGACAGCAACGGACGAGATCGAACGTAGCAGTCGGCAGATGCAAACACAGACAACACCAGACCCTTAAGAGTAAATCGCACTCCCTCTCCCCACCTTCAACGCCCCCGCCAGAGCCCTACACGGCCTCGTCTTCTCCAACTCCAACGCAAACAACAAACAGTCCCTCGCCTTGCTCGGGTTCTGCTGTGCCTCACACACCCCCGCGAGCGCAAACCACGCCTCGGGCACATCCCACCCTTTATCCTGAGTCAGCTGCGTGAGCAGGCTGTGTGCCAAATCCACATCCCCATTCTGCACCCTCAGCCGCGCCATGCACACCACGCCGCCAGGGTAGTCCGGCTGCAGGAGGAGGCTCTTCGTGAACGACGCGAGGGCGTCCTCGACCGACGGGGCACGCGGTGCAAGGCCGCTGTCCCGCGCGGCGATGTGCCACTGCCCGAGCTGGACCCAGACGGCGGGATTCTCGGCGTCGTGCGTCTCCGCCTCCTGGATCGACACGAGGGCCTGCTCGAGCTTCCCGGCGCGCCGGAACGACGCCGCGCTCTGCAGCCACAGGTCGGAGAGGAGGCGTTCCTCTGCGGGGGTGCGGCGGGGGCCGGAGCGTACCGGCGGAGGTGGGGGCGGGGCGAGTGTCCGCGCGCCGTGGTAGTGCGAGTGGACAGCTGAGGGCGCGATCGAAAAGGCGACAGTCGACGCGGAGGTGGACGGCAGGCGCGAGTCTGGGCTTGCGGCGCGGGCTTGGCCGTGCCCCAGAGCTGCTTGGGCTTGCTGGTTTGGTCCGGTGGGGGCGGACGCTGAGCGACTGCCCCGCGATGTCGTGGGGACGAGGAGGTGTTTCGGGAGGAGGCCCTTCTTCGCCGTGGGGATGGGCTGGGGTGCTGAAGAGGGTTGGGGCGCTGAGGAGGGTTGGGGAGCGCTTGTGGTGCCTGCAGCTTCCGAGCGCACGTCCCAGTCCGAGTCGGCGGGCGAGACGTCGACTGCGGGGACGGCCGGGGAGGGGGGCACGACTTGCACCTCCGTGGCGTTTGGAGCAGCGGGAGGAGCGGCTGGCGGCTCGACAGTGCGTGTACTCCCCCGTCCGGAAGGCTCGCGCACCGACCCGGCGCGGGAAAGCGCAGCAGCACGCTCTGCACGCTCTGTGCGGTGCGAGAAGAATGAGAACAACTCATGCTGCTCCGTCAGGGCGACGTCGGGGCCGCGCAGCTTCTCGGTGATGATATTCTGCGTCATCCGCAGCTGCATGACTGTCTCGAGGCGCTCGGTCCGTGTCGGGGGAAGCGCGGAGACCAGTTCGGGGTAGTACAGCTGCCCTTGGGGGCTGAGGAGGGGTCGTGGTGGTGGTAGAGACGGAGCAACTGATGAGGGGAGAGCAAAGTCTGCCTCCTCGGCCATATGGGCAACGTCCGCTTCCTCCCACAGCGCGACGCCAGTCTCCGCTGCGGTTGCGGCGCTGGTCCAGTCGCCCGTGGCGGTCAAGAGTAGCGCAAGCAGGTGCCATGAGCGCACGGCATTGGCGTCGAGGGTGAGCGAGGTGCGGATCGAGTCGATCGCTGGGGCGATGGCACGTGCAGTCGCCTGGGCATATGACAGCTGGTAGAAGATCGTCGCGGAGGAGGGATCGAGCTCCGCCGCGGACTTGAGACAATTGATCGCCTGGGCCTGGTACTTCGGGCGCGCTGAGCGGTCCACCACTGGGGTCAGAAGCAAATCAAAAGCAAGTCACAACGCTTGTACTCACCGCTCGAGGCCATCGCCAGCCGCACTGCGCCCTTGGCCGCCCAGACCTGTGCAGCGAGGTTCCGCGACACACGCCTACGCCTGAGCACGTCGCCAGCCAGCAGCGCATACCGCCACGCCTCGGTCGCGTCGTCCAACTCCGATACGAGCAGCCTGATACCTATGAGCAACGTGCCAACCAGCTCGTTGTCCGTGTCGAGCTCGTCCGAGTCCATGTCGACTGCCTCCGTGCCATCCGCGTTCACACCATTGCCATTCGCACCACTTCCATTTGGCGCGCTCGTCGCCCCTGTCGAGACATCATTCGCGTTCCCGATCACATCGCTGGTCTCCTCCAGGTCGTCGGCTTTGCGCCGCAATGTCAAAGGGTGGTCTGGGTCCTCCGTTTCACGCGCTTTGAGCACAACTCCAACGTACAGCTCAAACACGCGCCGTGCTTCCTCGAGGTCGCCAGCAGCTGTGAGGTGTTTTGTAAGGTGCCGCAAGATGGCCTGGGACTGGAACGTGAGCGTGGTCGCCCACCAGAGAATGTTGATCGCGTCACGGGTGACTGCTGCTGAGCGGTCGGGGAATGCGGAGACTTGATCGGCAAACTCGATCACTGGGACGTTCATATCTCCTGCGCGAGGGAAGTGGGTCGTGGCGGAGAGCAGTCGCCGGCCGGCACTGAACGCATCTGCCACCTCGACGCGCCACATAGCGCGTGCGGAGCCTGTGCCGGCACTGGTACCCGACGGCACGGCGGCTGTGCTGGTTAGCAGGGGCTCAGTCGGGGCTGGCGTCCCTGGTGGCGGGTACGACTGGTACAGTGCCGAGAGGTAAAGATGGAGCATGCTCCGCCGTTGCCGTGGGCGAAAGCTTGAGCCCCAGTTGCTCGAGAGGGCATGGTAGGTGCGGAGGATGCGGAGGAGGAGTGGGACGGTGTCGTTGTTCGCGCTGTGGGCACAGAGCACGGCGGCGCGGCAGAGTGCAGTCGACACGAAGCGCAGTGCCTCACGCTGAGACTCAGCCGAGGGCGGGGCTTGCTGCTGCCGTTGAGCACCAGGTGGGAGGAGGTAGGAGGGAGTGGAGAGCGGGGAGGCGGAGAGCTGGCTCAACAGCGTCGCAGCAGAGATGTAACACCGTAGTGCGAGTGATGCATCGGCTTGCGGTCCAACCTCGTAGATAGCGCCTTGGCATGTCCGCGCGCGGATACGATCCACGATCGCAGCGTCACCGCTAACAACGCCCACTCCAGGATTGGACCAGTCGAACGCCTCGTACACACTCAGCGCAGCATCGTAGTCGCCTGCGGCGAAGAGGCCGTGCGCGCGGGTAAGGATGGCAGATGGTCGCTCGTGCGGTTTCAAGGTCGAGCCCGAGGCAAGCAGTCCGTCGAGCGCGCGGCAGGTCTCACGTATGTCGTTCACTGCCTGTGCACCGAGCCTGCGCCCAAAGCGGGCGTTCAGTGCCCAGGACCCCGGCTCGGCGCCGTCCCACCCGTCCAGATCTACGTCCGCGGCGGCAGTGGAGCTCGGTGCCCCTCCTCCGCGTCCTTCCAATGCCGAAGGGGTGCTCTCTGGGCCAGCGGGAGTGGCTAGGGCAGTAGCGGTCGTCCCATTCGCATGCCCTTTGTGGCCCGCCTCATGCCTATGGTGAGGGTGGAAGGGGTGGAAGAGGGAGTGGATATGTGACGAGCTAGAGCTGCTGCCGTCTTGGTTTAGCGAGACGTGAGTCACCGCCTTGAACTCGAGGAGAGTTATGTTCCGTAGTGCAGCGACGACGGCCGGTGCTGTGGGTTAGCTCTAATCATTGCCTAGTCACTAAACGTCCAGTAACCCCTCAGCCACCGCACTCACTCCCTCCTGTGTGCTTGCCCCATTTCCGCAACAACTCCGGCCATGACAGCGGGCTCCCGTTCGGCGCGGTGCCCGGATTAGCCTCTGTCCATGCTCCGCGGACAAGCGCTGCGCCGAGACTCGCAATGTAGTGCGCTGCTTTCGGACTGATGTTCGCGCTCGTGCCCGGCTCCTTCCCGGTCCTCGACATTGCGGCGAGTCGGTGTCGGCGGAGGTGCGCAGCGGCTCAGTCGAAGCGTAACAGTTGTAGCAGAGCGTGCTCGTCCAGTAGGCGCCAGTAGCGACACGACAGAGATGATACTGATGGAAATCAACTTGATCAGAACGTTGCTGCTTCCACCCACGTCGTAGAATGACGGTGAGAGCTGGGTTGTTATTGCTCCGTTACGTAAAAGCCGAGGCACGTTGTTGTCCGAACGGCTGTTTCTGATCTCCGAGACGAGATTTCAGTGCTCCGTTTGTGATCTGCAACGGCGAGCAGCAGGGGAGATGCAGCGATGAGGAGCGAAGGGATAGCGAGCAGCGAGGTCGGTGGGCTGACGATCTGAAAATGCAGCGGAGACGATAAGCTGAGCTCAACGATCAGTATCTGTAAACCATCATCAATACGACCGGTCCGCAACGCTCTCGTCATGTTGTTGTTTTGATGCGAGTGTTGCCACTGTCCGTTCTTGAACTCGCACCATCGCCATGTCCGCACCGTCTGACCCGCTCTACCCCGTCAATGGGTTCGCGCCGACATCGCTGCGCGGCTCGACACTGATCATCGTGAGCTCCTGCGTCTGTAGACTCGAGCTGACCCTAGCCCGCCGTCTCGCTAGGCAATGTGCCGCAGCTGACAGCGGACTTGCTAGTGTCCTCGTTGCGGCTCCGGCGGGTGGGATTTGTGGGCGCAGGAGACACAGTCGCTCCGTTTGCAGGGCAGGGGGAGCACGGGCTGGTCACGGGAGGGTTGGAGTGTGAGTGCTGCGAGTGTATCTATCTGACTAGTAGTGTACGGTGATGACGGAGACGTGTACGTGCTCCTGCAGCGCGCCCCGACGCTCAAGGTGAGTAAACGGGCGGCGCGTGGGCTGACAGAAGGCGAAGAAGGACACGCACGTCGAACTCGTCGAGCAGTTCGTGAAGCAGCACGGGTTCGGCACGACGCTCCTCCTCGCGTCGCTCGATGCGATCAACCAGGATGATGCGCAGTTGCAGTACGTGGACATCGTCTGAGAGGCACAGTTGGGCCATCTGACACATAGAACACCGATTCAAGCTGTACTCCAAAGCCAAAGCTCGGACGACAACGCCGTGCTCGCTAGGTTAAGGCAGCTGCCGCCGTTCAGCGCTGCGCTCCAGCCGTCCGCGCTGCCGACTTCCACACCATCTACACCATCGTCGTCGTCATATCCGCCATTCCTGCCCGGCGCAGGACTGACGAGGCGCCTGCTGACCGCACTCAAGGACATGCCATCCGGCGCCGTCGCAGCGTGGGTCGTAGAAGGAGACAACCGCGGGGACGCGCACGCGCTTGCGCAGGTGGTGCTGAAGGTGCTAGCATTGGGTGAGTTGTAGCGTTGACCGGGCGACTGCTCCGCATATGTTTCATCGGATTCGACGAGCTCGTCATGGTCAATGCTATGTACATTCCTCCTATCTGCAGGCTGTATCCGCTGACTGACAACAGACACCAAGCTCACGGAGCCACCATCATGGGCAGGGCTGTTTGGTGCTGGCGAAGGATGGAGCGGTGGTGTTGGACTTGATGCGGAGATCTATGGGTAAAGCGATTCTCCAGCCTGTGCTGGTACTGTCTGGTCAAGAGCCTCAGCAGCTATCTGCATGTATCCTACGTGACACTCTGTCTGCATGAGCTCTGAGCGAGGCGTCCATGATCAGGCGATTGCGGGACCATCACTCAGCACGTCCAACAAGGCACTCATCGAATTCTCGACTCTATATTCTTGCATCTTCTGCTTGTCACCGCCGTCACCGTCACTTCGCTTCATAGGAGTTGCGTTACACCTCATGCATGCAGAAGACGCCTCACTCCCCATCTTTCCCGTACGTTACCTGCCAAGAGCCAAACAAGATCTGGGTAGCGATTACATAATCTGGTGTCTGGTCTCTTACCAGGCACCCGGAAAACGAGCAACGCGATAGACAAAACACTCGACATTCGTCTCTCGACGCGCGCGATACTCGGAGCAGCGGCAACGACAACAGCAACGGCGAACAGAGGACGCGAAGCAGGGTGTAGTCTACTGAACCGCGAACTGAAGAGGCTTGCTGCTTCCTGTGAATCGAGTACGCGAGGTCGCTTGTGACAAGCCCGAAGAGTGCGACGCCTCACCTCGTGTCTGATATTCGACAGCAACTCGTCCTACCTTCACGCGATACACACCAGTGATCGCTATCGACTTGCTGCTGAGCCAAACTCTATCTGCTACTCCTGGTCTTACCGAACAGGTCTCGCGCAACCTCCACCTAACCTCAGTCTTACACATAGACCACACCATGGCCTCGCGCTTCGGCAACGGCCCGGCGCAGACCTCCCTCCGGCCAGGCTATATGCGTCTTGGGAGCAACAGCAGCAACACGGGCGGCGGCGATCGTATTGTGTCGCCGTCGGCGGGGACACCATCCTCGGCGCAGTCGTTCGGTGCTGGCGGTTATGCCAACCACTCGGGGTCGACGTCCGGCCCGACGAGGCAAGGGAGCGGAGGAGGCGGAGGTGTTGCCGGCAACTCCAAGTCGCGCCGGCTCGACCGCAAGGATACGAAGGAGATTGCCTGGGTTCACTGGGGCGCGTTGAGGGACTACCTATCGGCGTGGGGCGAGGAGGGTGGGTGCTGAGCTGGGAGCTAGGCTGACCGCAGAATCGCCGACTGCACGAGCGAGTGCGCGGGAGAAGTTGACACGCCTGATGCGATTGCAGTTCCTGGAGCTCAGCACCGATGTGTACGATGAGCTCGTGCGTCGGCTGGCGGTGGAGAAGGGACCGACTGACGGCCCGGGTGAGTGGTAGAGAGTAACTCGAGTACTGACTGCAGCACCGGCTCCATTCCTGCCTGTGCGCGAGGACTTTCACCCGAAACGCAACCAGGCCCGCCAGAAGCTCGCAACACTTCCCCAGCACCGGTTCAAGGACCTCGCGAGCGACGTCTTCTTCGAGCTGCGGAGGCGGTACCCCGAGTTCGGGGAGGAGGCAGCCCGCGCAGAGAGCCAGCACAGCTACGAGGAGCCGCAATCTGCGTCGACGACGTCGCCCATCGCGTTCAGCAGTCAGCAAGGGCATGGGCAAGCCGGCTCGTACGGTCAACATAACCAAGGGCAGTCGCGAGACCTAAACAGCAGCCAGCAGAACCTCGGCCAGTCGAGGGAGTTCGGCAGCCAGCAGAACCTAGGCCAATCAAGAGAGTTTGGCAGCCAACAGAACCTGTCACAGTCGAGTGCATTCGGCAGTCAGCAGAATCTATCACAGTCCAGTGCATTCGGAAGTCAGCAGAATCTGTCTCAGTCCAGTGCCTTTGGAAGCCAGCAGAATCTCAGCCAAAGCCAGTCGACTGCGTTCGGCAGCCGGGAAAACCTCGCTCAGGACCCAAGTGCTCGAGACAGGGCGGGCACACCATCGTCCCGCCCGACACATACGCGCAAGGGCTCGAGCATGGGCAGCAGCACCGACCGGAGCGCGATCATGCAGTCGCCGAAGCTGGGAGCGTCGCGCGACCGGCTGGCGAACCTTACGATGCCGACAAATGATGTCGTCGTGCCGACCAAGAGCAGGCTGCAAGAGGAGACAATAGAAGTCCCGTACGCGAGGGACAGTGTTGCCGAGGAGCCCATGGCCAACCCCCAGCAACATAGCAGGAACATCAGTGGGCATTCTGAGGCGCATTCTAGTGACCACGGGCGGAGCACTGCGTCGCACGACCAGACGGAGGAAGGGTACATGGACCGCATGTCTTTTGCATCTTCTGCAGCTCGGTCGCGGGGCGGCACGGCCCACGCCTGGGAGGAGCAGGAGGAGCAGCTGCGTGCAGATTACGAACTACGGATAGCAGGGCTGCAACGGCAGCTGCAGAGTGCAGAGCGGGAGCGGGACGAGCTGCAGCGCCGAGTGGAGGAGGAGCGCGAGGGGCGGCGGGACTATGAGAGTGAGGTGCGCGGGCTCAAGGAGCGGGCGGGGACGCACGCGTCGTCGCTGCGGTCGATTCAGAGCGAGCTCGACGGGGCGCGAGAGCAGCATGAGCAGATCCAGCGGCAGGCACAGGAGGAGATCGCGCAGTGGCGCGAGCGGTGTGAGGGGCTGGAGGATGAGCTGCGGCGGTTGGAGGACGAGCGCGCACAGGCGGACCACTCGGGTGGCAGGTCGCGAGACCTGTCCAACGACAACGCCGGTGGCAGCAGCAACGAGATGACAGCAGCACTGCAGGCCGAGGTCCGATCTCTCGTCGAGGAGCTGCGAACGCTCTCGCAGCGGAACGAGGAGCTGCTGTCCGAGCGGGAGCGAGAGCGCGAGTCCCACGCGGCCCTCACTGCCCAGGTCGACGAGCACAAGCGACAAGCTGCCGCGCTCCGCACCGAGCTGCGCAACCTCAAGGCGACGTCGACGCTGTTCGTGTCCAAGCCCTTGACGGACGACCACCTCCCCGCCTCGCCGGACGGCAACATCGCCGACGTGAACGTCTCAGCGTTCCAGTCTGCGATCGACAACCTGCTCAGCGTGGCACGCTCGTCGCAACCATCACACGTCCTCCCGGCCATGAAGGCGGTCGTCGAGGCGTCCCAGCGGATCGGGGAGAACATTGAGTCGTTCGAGGCGGCGCCCAACCTCCCCGTCGACGCGTCGCGCCTCCAGTCGCTCAAGCACGAGTCGTCCGTCCGCCTCACAGGCCTGATGTCCGCGGCGCGGAACCACGCCATGGCATCTGGCCTCTCGCCTGTGTCGCTCATCGACGCGGCGGCAGGTCATCTGAGCGCCAATGTCGTCGAGATCATCAAGCTGCTCAAGATCCGCCGGTCCGGCCCTACACGCGACATGCTGCGCAAGCGCTCGTCCATGTCCATCGGGGAGATGGTGCGACGCGGCTCGGGCATGATCAGCGAGGGCGACGAGGGCGAGGGAGAGGGAGAGGGAGAGGGAGACGGCGAGGCGGAGGAGCTAGCCCCGCATCCCCAGGCGCAGGGGTATCGCCCGCTTGAATCAGAAGCCCAGCAGCAGCCAGCAGCACTGAGTAACAGCACGAGCACGCAGCGCAGCCTCGCACCAGGAGGCTACGACAACCCCGAGGCGCGGATCAAGTCGTTCCAGTCGGCGTCGCAGCGCTCCGACTCGTTCGATCTGGAGCGCAAGGCGTCGGTCGCTAGCTCGGCACGGAGCGAACGGAGCGAGGCGTATGATCCGTTCGCGCGGGCGGACTACCGCTCTCACGAGAGGACCACGCCCGTGCCGATGAGTGACTACCGGCAGGGAGGGAGCACGCCGGTCCCAGCGAATGACTACAGGCAGGGAGGCAGTACGCCCGTTGCGCAAAGTGGGGCGAGGCGTCTGCCCACCCCAACGTCGGCGGCCCAACCGCAGCCGCAGGCCAACTCGGACCAGGAGTGGCGTGATCTCAAGGTAAGTTCTCTGACCATAATCCCGAAGCAGCCGCTGACCCCAGCCCCGGCTTGATCAGCAGTCGTCGGCCCTCGTCAACTCGATCCAGGCCATCCTCGGGGTGATACGCACCGGCGGGCCAGGGGAGGCGCTCGACGGCCACCTGACCGAGATCGTGGCGGTCAGCGCGTCGATCGTCGCGGTGTCGAAGGGGGCGTTGCCAGCCAGGCTGAGATCCGCGGGCGACCCTCTTCTGGCAGATATGGTGACCAACACCGACCGGCTCAGCGAGGCGCAGCAGGAGGCGAAGCGCGCAGGCGGGTTCGACCGCGCCCTGAGGGAGGGCATCGCGCGTGCGAGCTTTGGCGTTGCCAAGGCGCTGAAGGAGCTGATGAAGCTGGGGGCGTGAGCGGCGCGCCGCGAACGACTGGGCGGACCAGAGCGAGCGGACGAGCCCAGTGGCGGTTAGGCCTCGCGGTCGATGTCTCTTCGCGGTGATAATCTCTTGCGATTCGGCATGCGTTTTGGGGCCGTTGTTCGTTTCCTCTCATGCCGACAGCCCTTCCAGCCTCTCCTTACCCTTGTCGGTGGCCGCATTGCTATCTCGCCCGCCAGTCTTCACTTGTCCGGCTCTGGGTGAGGCTCATGCGCCCCCTCTTTGGCATGAGACGCTGCTCATCCAGACATCGACGAGCGTGTGGGAACGTGTGGGAAGCCGACGGCCTCTTGCCGATTATGGCTTCCCATTCCCGCAATGCTACGCCCTCTGCGTCAAGGAATTGAAGCTGCACGATATGGGTGGGAAGCTGGGCGCATCTGGCGTGCATGGGCGGGCGCGAGTCGAAGCAACATCGACTAGGCTTCCGAGTAGGTTGGGATCGGGTTGGGACGACCGTCATTATCGTGGAGGAGGTTTTGCCCTGCGAGAGGTGGCAGCTGGGGCGGATCCAGACTGAGCGACGAGAGGTTCGATTTGGGCTCAGGATGCATTGCATGCTACATTGCTGCGATGAAGAGCAGTGGCTCCATGGCTTGTTATCCTGGACTGGACAGGCGCTGCACTGAAGACCTTCTTTATCACTCTACTGATCCCAATTCAGCCAACAAGCACTGACAGAAATCAACAGATGGCGACGATCAGCAGATGTGTGACCACCCCCTCTACATAGAACCATGGCCTTCCGAGAATCTGGAGTTGGCAGCATGGACAAGGTGAGGCCCCTCGATCCGAGATCTGCCACAAGGATCCCCACTGACCACATGCCTTCGCAAACAGCGAGTGCTTTCCCGAAGGACCGCATGTTTCCCTGCTCCATGACACCATGCGGGCGTTGCTTTGCTTCTGATGCATGGAAAAGCATACAATCAGACGCCCGAAGGACTTCGTGACTGCAAGTGGCGGTCTCACTATCGGCGGAAGCAGGCGCATCTAAGACATCTCATCACCTTTGCCACATATAAGCCCATCACAACCGTCGCCTCTTTCCCACTTCTTTCCATCTCTCTTGCTCACAACTCACACCACCTCACTCCCATGGACGCACTCGGCGGCTTGACAGCAGGTGACGACCACGCCCACAAGCAGCCGTACACGCGCCTCGCTGCTATCGCCGCGCTCGTCGATCGCGACGCTGATAGCGACCCACCGCCGCTGAGCAAACGGGACCGCCTGTGGCATCTCCTGGACAAGCATCGGTTCGGGGCGGGACAGTTCTATGGCGTGAGGGAATGGAGAGAGGTCCACACTCCCCGCCCAGAGCTCGTCGTGGCAGAGTTCATGGGTCCGTGCATAGGCGACACGATGACACTCGACCCTCGACTCAACACTACTTTCCACGATTGCATCGAGAAATACCTGGAGCACATGAACTTCACCCCGACTGAGACGCGCTCTTTTCCTTCGTTGCTGTTCAGGGTAGAGACCGCAGGTCTAGACTCACAGGCGAGGTCTCCCTTGCGGCCGCTCCGAGACGAGTTGGACCTCTCCAGTCATCTGGATCAGTACTTGTTCGACGTGGTCAACATACTTGTCAGATTCCTACTGCGTGACGTCCTCGCGGAGAATGATGTCGTAATGTGGGAGCCCTACAGGCCCAGCCTAGCGAAGCCCGACATGAAGCTGAAATGGCGTACATGGGATCCTGTGGCTCGGCGCACCGTCAAGAGAACAGAGCTAGGGCACATAATACTGGAAACAACGACCACGCTTCCGCCTAGACAGTTCGACGATCTTGTCAATGATCTGAGTTTGGGCTACATTCTGGCGGATCGATGCGATGGCTCAACGACCATAGGTGTTGCAATGAACCACACGAAGAAAGGCCGCCCCGCGAGGTGTCGCTCGATGGACGAGGTGAGTGTGGCGAGCTGGAGTGCGCAGTTCCATTATCTGACAGGTCAGGTTCGACTCGGCAGCAATAGCCAGGAGGTCAGACTCGCGGGCATCTGCAATGGTGATTCCTTGTTGTTGGCCATTGTCTCGAGGACTGAGCACAAACGCGTGATGACCTTCGCTTCCCCAGTCAAGCTCACAGACGCCCCGGATTATGACAACTTTGCGTCCTCCCCGCTGGGACTGCTACTTGGCGCGACCATCAAAGCTTCGTTCGATGCAGGAGTCTTCTCCCAGATTGTCGCCACTCGAAGGTGTCGATCAGGAGATATCGACTCATGATAGGTCATAGACATACAGTAGCAACTCGGAGTCTCCTCCCACCCATCGATCGTTCGCCGGATCAAGTGCGAGGCAGCATACCAGCTTGTCAAAAGCCCTGTCGGTAAATCGGCCTTCGATCTCTTGGGAACGTAAGATGTCTAGATGACTGTTCCTCAAGTGTGGTCGATGGTGTCAAGGGAGGGCCATTGCGTCCACATCTTGAACGTTAAATGGAAGTCCGACGTGGGACGTCAGCTGATAGCTGAGTGACCTTTACCACAACTGCGAGTGCGTGAGTTGTACACATTGCTGTGCTAATCTCAGCAAACGGCGTCAGTCAGAACGCTTGTACCGCGTGGATCTGACTGGTTGGGAAGCGAACACGTTTGGCACTCGGCTCTATGCAACACATGTCGACAAGCCAGGCTCCAGCCTGACATCTGTTTCGACCCACAATCCGGCAACTCGAAGAAGCCAGTCAATCGTGGCGGAAAAAGGGTCATTCGGAGGTTGCAGTCTATCCTCGCGATGGGTTTCCTCGTACATACGATATGTCCCTTTGGGTGCTGGAAACAAAGCTGCATCTGACCTGGACTGGCAGCACTTTTCGAGCCGTTGGCATTCGATGACATCGAATGGAGGCACGTCGTGGTGCACGACATGACCGAACCGACTGGCGCGCAGCCTCCGGTCATCATGATGGAAGCCACATGCAGGCGAATGTCTATGTCTTCCGTACGACGACAGTCGACGCTCAGGCGCGGATCATAGGAGCTGAAGAGAGCGTGCGCCAGGACCCGGCCGAGGATGTGCGTGGTCTACTCGAGCACAAGTCGTGCCCTGTGAGGGCAGTTGGCCGTCGTGAATGATCCGGAGCTCAAACCTCTGTCGGCCATCGCTGTGGCCTTGCGCAAGAGGGTGGATGCCCAATAACGCGATGGCATCGGTCCTTGCTAAGTTTTCAAACATCTACGAGCAGTACAATGCTGCTCGCGAGAAGCGATTCACCACCGAAGGACCATTGAGTCGACTACGATCAGGCAACCATTACATGTGGAGCACAGAGCAGCGCGTTGAGGGGCGTGCGCTTGCTCCACCGCTCTGAAAGCGTTGATGAGCCATGTCGACGGGCACGATGATTTCGTCTTTCTCGATGCCCTGTTCGCTGCACCATCGCAGCGCCTTCCAGACTGCATCTTCCTCCGCGCAACTGCACTTTGCTGCCCTGCTGCGCGACGAGCTGCACCCTAGCACGCAGCCATGCCTCACGCCTCTGTATGCTTGGTGCAGCCGCGCTTGGCTTTTGTGGAGGTGGCTTAGAAGCAGTTGGAGGAGGCGTGAGGCGTATTTGTGGTGGGAGACGAAAGAAGTTCTGATATCGCCCATCGCAGCATCGACCGCCACGTAACCGCGACAATGGTTGAGCAAGTTGGCGACCTTGGCCAGCCCGACATGCCAGTCCGACGAGTAGTCAGCATGCGGTACGTCGTGCCGAGACGATGGATACCGGCTACCAAGACTGGGAGCAGTGCGATCTCTTGCAGAGCTTCCTTGGCCCTTCCGCTGCCACCGGCGTCCGTGCAAGGCACACGATGCCTCCCGCTGCAGCTTGCACCTGCAAAGTCCTTGACGACATGTACGCGCGCGTTGTCGATCTTCGCCAATATACGTTCCACTCCATGACTGCTCGGCGTGTGCCAACGATCCGACGACAGGCTCTTGCAGAACACTTAATCAAAGCGGACTCAACAACGATGAACGTCTTCCAGAATGCAGCTAGCTATGCTGAACTCCATCGGCAAATGTTGCACAAAGCAAACTACCACTACCTATCCTACATCGTTAATGCTCAGTAATCGTCGTTTGATATTTGAATCGCATGAAGTGGTGTGCAATGTTCCGCACATTATACTACTGGATGATTTTCGCTCCCTCGGTCGTACAGCACACATCCGTTTATACAACGCATGTGTACCCACCTCTGACAGTAATCACTATTCCTCCGCTATCCCATGTGAGAGCTATGACAATCGAGTGGGTTGTAGTGACATACAATCACGCTCACGCAATGAATTGAGGACGACACACAATCCGTTACCGCCTGCTCACAATATGCCTTACCAGTGTCCGTCACAGGATTCACTGCTACACAGCAATCGATTGCGGAATCTCTGTTGAATCAGCTCTTTGTAGACCTCTTGAGACTACCTGGTGCTATCACTGACAGCGAATCGCTGGCAGCTGTGACAGAGTCAATATTTCCCTTCCCACACCCCCTCTCTTGTCCCTCTTGCACTTGCTGCTGGAGAGTCAGCACATCACATCAGTGCTACTCGATAGATGACGCTCTATTACGTGTTGCAGACTGTTGCGCTCACACACGTCGCAGATCAATCAAGACCAAAATGGCAGAAACTGCTATCAAATCGACGAAAATGGAGGAAAATCGCTGAATGTCTTTCGCGTAGCGTTATGTATATGCATCTCTTTCTCTCTGCACCTCCTGCTGCCTGTGCCTCTGCTCTCTGCTGAGGCGTAGACCTAAAGCTGCCAACAGCTACAAACTTCTGTCGAGTTCCTCTGTGTATGCTCTAACTCATTACCGTTCCGCTCACGTCTCATGCTTGCCCACGAAGACAGACGTTTGTAATAGCTCCTTGCTGCCTCTAGCCGCTCACAACCCGCGTTTTTCTGACACAACGCGGAGGTCTGACCTAGCTTAACTCCTGCACGTTTAAGTGGTCACATTGTTACATCACTTTTCACACTACGGCTACATGTGCATATACAAGGTCGCGATGTGTTGAACACCGCGTGTGACATGTTTACCTCACTTCACTTGCTTCCTCGATCTCAGCTTGCGCTCGCTGTCTCACTCAAGTCGTGATTGGCTCTCCTGCCCGTGGCTCGTACAACCGCCGCGCTCATGTACTCGCAGCTTGCCACTTGTACGCCCGCTCCGCTCGCGTGCCCGCTTAGTGCGCCGGGTCATAGAACCAGCACACCACCGCAATACACACAAACGCCATCATGAGCACAAAGCCCTCGAGATAGTTGGACCGTCCATCCGAGATGGCGAAATTCACCAACACCACCGCGATGACGAGACAGATCGTCTCGAACGTGTCAAACAGCAGCGACATGGGCTGGCCGATCGCCCACCCGATGAGCACGAGCAGGGGGAGGATACACAGCGAGATCTGCACGCTCGACCCGACCGCGATCGAGAGCGAGAGGTTGAGCCTGTCCTTGAGGGACACTGTGACGGCCGTGATGTGCTCGACGGCGTTGCCGACGACGGGGATGACGATGAGGCCGACAAACTCGCGCGAGACACTCGTGGTCTCGGTCAGGCCGTCGATCGAGGACACGAGGCACTCGGCGGTGAGACCCGCCAGGCCGGTGAAGACGAGCATGCCCGCCAGGGCGTAGTAGAGGGGCACCTTTGGCTTCGCGTGGGCGATCACCTTGCGCTTCGACTTGCGCGCGTCGCCGCGCTCGACGTCGACGTCTACGGCGTAGTGCGCGTGGAGTTCCATCGGATTGGGGGTGCGGGCGGGCGAGGGGGACGGGGCGGGCGCAATGGTGATGTCGCAGACGTCGCGCTCTGCTGCGCGCTTCTCGCGCCAGCGCATGTCCGGGACGGCGCGGACATTGTCGGCCGTGAGGTAGTCTGTTGCTACGACTGTGGGGGTCGTGGCCTCGACGGGGGAGGTGCAGTGAGTATGGCCGTGGGCGTGGGCGTGCTGGTGCTCGTTGCCGTGGCGCGAGTGCTGGCGCTCAAGGGCTGTGGCACCGAGGTCGATGCTCGACAAGCGGTGGATCGCGAGGGGGACGCCGACGTCTGCGTCCGCGTCGGTGCTGGGCATACGGCGGAGTATGGGGGGCGTAGGAGCAGCCACGGGGGAGGCATTAAAGGCCGGCGACGACGCCCGGGAACTGCTGTTGCTCCTATTGCTCTTGAGGTCTGTGTTCCAGGTGTCCCGGCTGATCACGGTGTGGAGCGAGGGCACCCACTCGGGCTTGGGGAAGACGCGGGCGTGGGTTGGCTCAGGGAGCGCGTCGTGCGCGTCGTCCTCGCGCACCACCTTGAAGAGGTACGCGTGCGTCCAGAGCTGGAAGGTGAGGTACATTCCGTAGACTATCAGGAGGACAAAGGAGAGCCCGCGGGACATGGAGAGGATGACGCGGAGTTCTTCTCCCTCTATGATGCCAGCGGAGGCGCGGCCGGCGGGGTGTGCGGCGCCGGCTTCGGTCAGGGGGAAGGAGAGGTGGAATGCCTCGGGGAGGAGGATGGCCGCGATCGTGATGCCCAGGAGGGCGATGTGGGTTTGCGCACCGACCACGGTGTAGAGTTGCTCGTGGAAGCGGAGGCCGCCGGCAAAGTAGGACATGCCGAGGACGAGGAGGACTGGGGTTAGCACATCCGAGGCGAACCAGGCGAAGCCTGGTGAGCGAGAAGGCAAGCGAGCTGAGCCTGGCGGAAGCCAGGCGAAGCGAGCTCAGCCAAGGCAGGGAACAGCGAGTGTCAAAAGAGCTAGCCGGAACCAGGCCCATGCCCTGGCAAGGCAGAACGCAAATTCAAGCAAGGCGATAGTCTGGCAAGACGAAAGAACACATATGACAGTTATATCACCTGTACACAAGGAGGTGGAGTTGATGTTATGTGCCACCCTGCTGAGGCAAGTAACAGAGGCACCAACACATGTGCCAGCCTGGTGGAACACGCATTCGAAGCATGTGCCAGCCTGGAGTACTGGAGTAGAGAAGACGGACCAAACCTAGCCTCGCGACGAGCCATATAGCTGGGCCACGACTCGTAGCTCGCGAAGTCCTCTCAGAAAAGAGAACCGACAGGTGACAAACAGTTGGCTGTCGGTGAAGAAATCCCTGCCTGAAGAGGCAATGTGGTGATGGGAAAAAGGACCTCGCACAAGAGTGATGCTAGGTGACGAGACCTTACACCAGGGGTCAGACTGCTGTGGCACTGAGCACCGACTCGCTGCGATGCGCTGTTGCAGTGCAACATGATCGATTTGCGGAGGGCTATAGCGCAGCAGTGAAGCGCTGAATGATTTGCCACATGTATAGTGCAGGGATGATGCGGGGAAGCGGGAGGGATGGGGAGCACAGGATAAGAGAGAGGGATAGGGGAGCTGGAGGTTATGTTAGGTGAGGATGGAGAGAGGCAGGCAGTAGTGATCTCGAGATGAAGGAAGAGAGCGACGAGAAGCTCATTCATACCCGACATGAATGGAGATAGGCGATATGTGTGGTGTAGGATAGATCGTGCGATGAATCGTGCAGGAGCAGCCCGGCCCCCATTCGTACTGTTACCTCTCCTCACAAGATGCCACTTGTCACCTGACCTGCCACAAGCATCTTGCCGTGCCACAGCATGACCAAACACTCACTGTTACTCAAGATACTCCCCGCCATACTCGCCTGCACGATATCCAGGTCGCCCTTGACCAGTGCCAGAATGGCGATCAGCAGCTCCACTGCGTTGCCAAACGACGCGTTCAGGAGTCCACCCCATGCGTCTCCGATGCGGACAGCGAGTTCCTCGGTCCTGCGTGTTAGTACATGCATATGCCATGATAGGAGACAGGTGTCAGGTGGCAAATCTCTCCTGCCACAAATCTCTCCTGCCATATGCCACTTGCCACCTGCCACCTTCCTCGACCCCCTTCCCCCACCCCCCCCATTTGTACTCACGCAAATCCCAGCCCACCAGCAAGCGGGATGATCGCCAGCAGGCTCACTACGAACACTGCCACGGGGCTCATGTTTGCGAAATGCAGTGCCCATGCGATGGGGCATACGATGGGAATAGTCACTAGCACGGGGACAGCGCGGAGCATATTCTGTGATTCGATTAGCACTGTAGTGGCAAATGTACAAGTAGGACCCACCTTGAACCCCTGCCAGTACGACGGCTCCTCCCACCCGTCCTCATCATCGCCATTATCACGCTTCAAGTCATCCTGGATCGTGCTCAGTGTGGGTGCGCCTGGTGACTGGGGCTGGGGAGAGTGTGCACCCTGGTTCTGCTGGTGGTGCTGGTGCTGGTGCTTCGCTGCGCCACCTGGCTGCTGCTGCTGCTGTGAATGATTGTGTTCATGTTGTCTGTCGCTGGCATTACAGCTTCGTATATCGGGCTCGGGCTCGGCGTCGGGGAGGGGTTGAGGTATGACCATTCGAGTGCTGCAAGAGTATGATCTAGTATGAGTGAGTGTGAGGAGGGGAAGTGTGGTGAGGGGGGTTGATATGGAGTAGGGGGGTGGGGCGGGGGTTATTGGCACGGATGTCAGCAAGGGTACCAAGACAGCAGGGGAGGGGGAGTGGTTAGCCGAGGGTAATTAGTAGTCATGTGGTAATCCGGTATTAGGATCCGACGCGTCATCGTATAGGAAAACATACTCCGGTTAATGACTTGGTATTGGATATGGCTAATGAACCTTCAGCTTTCTGGCTCGCTTGGCATCATCGTCATGTGGGATCATAGTATGTATACATTGTGCATCTCTATGCTCATCTGCACAGACCATCGAGAAGACATTACTACTACTTGGCATACAGATGCCCACTCTGCCACGCAGAAGCTCAGAAGCATGCAACCTCCCGAACATGCACAACATGCTCATTGATGACCCGACGCCGACTTCTTGGCTTGAGCCAAGCATGTACCATGCATGCATGTTAGCATGTTACCCATCGGCCAAATGCGACACCGGCTGCCCCGCATGCAGCGGACCCTAAACACCCTACAGTCACAGATCGACAGATCTCCATTGCCCGACTATGCGTCACGCGGTGCACTACTGAGTCCTGTCGAATCCTATACTCGAGCTGTGCGCAGAACGTGCGTCATGTCGAGTTCGTATAGCAAATAGGACAGCGGGGATAAGCGATGTGGTAGCATTCGTATATGTCGATGTGTTGCATTGTCTTGCAATTTCGTGTTCTGAATGCTGTGTTTCGTCCAGTTCTAATTTGGATTTGGTTGAAACTACAAGGTCACAGGTACAGTCATCGGGGCCAGTCTAGACATTGGTGTAATAAACGGAAGCAGGTCGACGATCGACGATCGACGTCAAGGGGTGTAAAGTGTAAGTGTAAGCAGTCGGCGGCCGACTAGGGTAGGAGGGCCGACGGGCTCGCGTGGACGCCATGCGAGTGCCACGTTATCGAGTCCTGACATGTGTGTAGAGATTCTGTAGCCTGAAATGTCGGATATGGGAGTGGCATTGAACCAGCGCTGATGCAGAGTGCTGCGCTTCTACGTGCTATGAACAGTTTCCTCGCTAGTACTAGTATACTAGTGAGATACGCAATGTAGGGCTTTCGGTGAACGTGATGGACTGAGTGGATACGAGTATGGAAGGATGACTGATTCCATGCTCCATGATTCGTAGCCACAATGCATGATCGTAATCCGCGTTGGTCGGCTCAGCCGCTTGACATGGGGCTTCGAGGATGTAACATGTGCGTGTTCCTCGTTGTCCTGTCCTCGCCGTTCTCCAAAACCAATACGATGGAAATGTCGTGATACCGGTGTAAAAACCATTATAACTCACTGTTGGGCTTTACCGCAGACGACATTAGAAGAGGCACAAATTGTACATTAGAGTGGGTGGTGCGCTCGAACTTGGAGGTGAATCGTAGCTTCTGCATATTGTTCGCGGACTCTGGTCTCAAGTCTCTCGTGTAATTAGCGCAGCTGAATCATATCCCTCATCACAATACGCTCTCGGCCCAGACAGAGACGCACTCGCTCTATTCACATACGCACGAACTCTGGTCGATTCTTCGAATGAACACGCACAGATGCAGCCTTCTGAGCAGCATGCAACATTATGTCGTGCACAACGCCCATCGAACGTACGATACAGCATGACCCCAGTAACGACTGATTCGCATGCAAGCACACCGATACGCAATGACTTGCATCAGTCGAGGAAGCATTCAGACGGGATTGGAAGCAGAGAGATAGACAGAAGATCGGTGCCTGTCTCACTATCTTATCTCTGCCTTCATTACTCAATCACCCCCACGCAGCATGCAGCTTCCACTGCCGGTCAGCAAGCACCTGCTGAGCGTTGATCATACCTCTCCCACCGACAGGCTTCTGGTTGCCTAGCGCTTTGACTGCCATGAAGGAATCAACACCCACCCGCGTCTCCCTCCGCCCGTGGCTCCCACCTCCCCTCCGGCCAGATAAGTTGGATTCGTGGCTACTGAATACAACCAGGCAGACAATCGAAGCACTCAAAATATGTATACTCCGCGAATCCAGCTGGACCAACACCTTACAATGTATCCTCTCGTGCCTCCTCACGCCGCGAGAGGGGTCCGCCGATGTCGATCTCGCAGGCGGCGTACACTTGAACATCTCGCTCCAAGCGGACTACTGGGACCTTATCGCAGATACGGGGGTGGCTTTGGGCACGAAAGACCCACTGCCCTTCCAGAACGTGCCTACCCAGCTCGCGGTGGCCAACATTCTGCGAGCGAAGAGGCAGCAGCCTGCGCTGCCTAATCCGTTCGTGGCTTCACCAGACACCAAGCACGAACCAGATACCAAGCTCGATCTAGGTACCAATCACGAATCAGATACCAAGCACGAATCAGCTATCAAACGTGGAAGCTTCGGCCTGTACATCTCGGACCTCGACCAGGCTCTCGTCTTCCCCACTGTGAACACCCGAATCCGCATCCCCACATGGGTATGCGAAGTCAAAGTCGTGGGCCTGTCTTATAAAGATGGCGAGCTGGTGCACAACCCGGGCGTCAATGTCGACAGGGACTGGCACGACGACCATCCAGAGGACCAGCTGCCTGATGAGGCGTCAGTGGTGACCATCTCCACGCACGCTTCTGAGACTGAGGAGGCCCGAACTGCACGCCTCTTCAACCGCGTCTTCGCCAGGCAGTGGGCTGCAGGGACTGCTAAGCTCGTGACATACTTGATGTCCGCGCACGACTTCTGCGGTACCTACTGCGGCACGACTGTGGTTCACGACAGGGCGGCGCGGTTCGTCGTGGTGCTGGAGGACCCACTGACTATTGCTGTGGAGTGTACGTCCGTGAGGGGCCCGCATGGGGTTCAGTCTGTGTCAAATCTCGTCGAGAGTCGGGTCCAGCTCATGTCAACGTTCATTGAGAATCACGACAACGCGGCCCATATGCCGATCCGCCTCACGTCTGACTACGACAACAAAGCTCATCTGCCAATCCGTCTCATGTCTAACCATGACGGCAAGGGCCATAGGCTGATTTCCCTCACGTCAGACCACGACTCGCTACCCAACCTTGAAGGCATCTCGCGCCTATCCGAGTTTGTGCACGCCGCGCGCAGCCCCTTCGCGGCCATGACGGACGTTGAAGCCATTGCCACGACGCGATTGTCCTTGCCGAAACTGGACCTGCCGTTCATCGATGCTATCGAGCAGCAGGCTTGCGAGTATCGCTCCGATGAGGACAAAGCCGCCATCGTGCAGCAGGACCAGAAGTATCGCTTCTTCGACACGGACAACGCCAACCCGCAACGCGATGTGGAGGAGGTTCTGGAGGCCACACGGCCCGACCCAAATAAGGACAGAAAGCGCAAAGACGCTCCTGCTGATACCACACCCTTGTCGTCGCGCTTTAGGAGTCGAAGGCCAGAAGCAGGTGCTGGGACGGTAAGGGGTGGTGCGGGACGGGACTGTCCACAGCCGCCAGCTACGAACCGCCCCGGCGCTGAGAAGGAAAGTAAAGACTCGAAACAACCCCACAGCTCAGACGATACTGGCGGCACGCAACTCGCCAATCCTCAACTCGACAAACCCGACACCGAACATCCCAAGCTCGACGCCAGCGCAGACCCAGCCGGCAAGCTAGGCTCGCCTCCCGTCGCGTCTAAGCCACGCGGCGAGCGCATCGTAACTGAGCCTCGCAAGTCCGATCCTGAGAGACTGCGCACGAGTGTGGCAGAGTGGGTCGCCGAAGTACGCACGTATGGCGGGGAGCTGGAGACGACAGCTGTCGTAAGCGGTGTAGTGTTTGGGGAGGAGGGCCTCGGCAACGACTCTGTCGGCGAGAAGGGCGATGCCTCGCACAGGGTGAACAACAGCAGTCATAAGCACATTACTGGCGATGATGGCAAACACTCTGGCCCCGCGAATGGTGCTGACCCCGCGTGCGACTGCGAGGAGACCAGGTTCTGTGACGATCGCAGCTGCCACAATGATTGTAACGCGGGTGTCGAGGAGGGTTTTGGCGCTAGAAGCCATGATGACGAGGACGACATCGACATCGACAGTTACGATGACGGCTCGAACAACTCGCACGACTCGGACGACACGGACCACGACGTCCGCATCAGCACATCCGACCTCGTCAAGGTGATTCATGACGCGGGTGTGCTGTGTGCGCTCGTCAGCATCGAGGAGATGGACGAGATTGTGAGGTGCATGACTGTGGTATAGCCGGGATAGAGATCCGTTTACTTTCGTTGCAGAGGAGCGTAGATGGGATTTGGGCAATCGTATGATACGACTGCGGTATGAGAGCTGTATCTAGTATCTTGTGATGACTGTGGTGTAAAGGAGAGTTGTGGTTATGCATGGCAAGTGTGTCTGTGAATGTATCGCATCGTTGCACTCAAGATGGCAGACGTCGAGCATCATGCTCAGGAGACGTGAGACGGGTCTTGAGCTGCGGGTATGGAAGTGTTGGCAACGTCTGCACATCCATCTTTCAGTACTGTACCTCCTGGAACACAATATGGGTTTCCCGAGTGCATGTATCCTGCATCAGTTCTGTTTGGAGCGCTTGGAGCTGAGGGTGAGTGGCTGCTTGTTGAACGCAAGCCCGGGTACAGCCTGTGCGTTGACGCGACTTGCAGCATGCAGCCGGTGTGTCCAGCATGTGTGTAACATTGCACCCCGATCTCCTTCAACTCTGGTCCGCACTCACATGCACTGCAGTATAGCTTTCCAACGACTTGACCTCCAGACCCGCAACCACTGTCTGTTTGGAACTCATCGCCCTGCTCGCACTTTCCAAGCACCCCGGTATACGCGTATACGCGTATATCTAGGTCAAGCAGATCGTGGTCAATCCTACTGTACATGCGTTGTACACTTACACCCACCACCCACTCTTGTGTGTAATCCCTCTCCAACAAACCACCCCTTGCTCCACTCACCGCCCCGCTCTAATCAGCTTCCCAAACTCACACACCCTGCACAACTCCATACAAACCTACTACGTATACGCAGCACCCTCGTATCTCTCGAACAAACTTACCGTACTCACCCTGGCCATCCTAGCCACGGCTCAAAGGCCATCGACCCCGTCTCCGTCTCCTACATTTCCACCACCCTGCCCCCCAACCTTCACCCAACCTTCACCCAACCCTCACCCCTCCACACCCTATCTCCCACCCTCCCACCCTCCCACCCCCACTCTCCCAGCAGCACCGCACTCACTATTTTTGGCCCCGCAGCAACCCATAGCCCAGGATCGCCAGGAGTGTGCGCACCCGTGCAGAGCTACTACACTACGCGTCAAGCTCTGGAGCAATCGGAGCCTCATGTCACATCACGTGACGCCCCTGATGCCATATAGAGCGTAGTTCAGGCCCAGCTGGCCCAGGCTATGGGTTCGTGGTTCTATTTCTGGCACAGATAGCACTGAAATCTACACTATAAGGGTGGGTGACTACGCGAACGCGACGCGTAGAAATCTGCCAGCCAGCTGCCCAGCGTAGGTGCTACGTGCTATGGGAGCTCAAACGGGCGATGCATACGCAGCACTGAGGCTGATACTGATTCTACCACTACAACTACTACGCTGGACGTCGTCGATCTCACTCAACACTTTCTCACTCCCCTTCTTCACGCTTGCTTTTCTTTCACACCTACACACTCCTTGCTTCTCAAAACTCCTGACCAAGCTCTACTTCGACTCTATGGTCTCGCTTTCTCTCTTTGCCGCACTCGCGCTCGCGGCATCGGCCCACGCTCAGTCCGCGGGCGGTGAGGCCCCCGCCGGTGCGACTGGTACTGGTGCGGAAGGTGGCGCCGGTGCTGGTGCCGGTGGTGGTGCGCCCCAGGATGCGACGCCGACTGTGCCCCCGCCTTCGGGGGGTGCGGCTGCTGCGACGGCGACGCCTTCGCCGCTGACTGAGTGAGTACGACGAGCACACGAGCATAGCGAGTGTGTGAGGAGCGAGGGAGGGAGGATAGTGCAGCAAGCTTGTGAAAAGCAAGCAAGGTAGTGCGGCTGTCTGCGAGGGGCAGTAGATGATCTCCAGCGGCTTCGTGTGACTGCGAGAAGCCAGCAAGACTTGCGAGTCAGCTAGTCTGAAGTAATAGTGATGAGCGGAGCTACTCCATGAGACCGAGCTTCGAGAAGACACGGAAACACTCTGCTGTATCTCGTTAGTATCTCGATCCACTCAGAGCAGCTAGCCAGCCAGACAAGGGTCAGCTAGCAGCGGCTCAGCTTCGACGACTTGTCTGGCCGAAGGATGGTCCCTGTCAACGTGATCCATGCCTGTTGTCCTGTTGATGTGCGATACATGGGATGTGGCAGCGGAGCGTGTATGGCGGTTGTCTATGCCGTCGCTTCTGTTTATCTGGTCGTGACTGAGGCAGACCCATTACCGTCTCCATACATTCATCAACACCCACGCACTCGAGTCATCTATGCTTGCTCGCTCGCATCGCTGCATGCTGACAGCAGGTACAACATCCCCTACTCGGCCATCCCCTACCAGGTCAACCCCTACAAGTACCTCCGTGGTCCCCAGTCTGGCTGTAAGTGTATATCCAAGCCAAGTCTGAGTGTGGCGGTGTGTGGCAGAGTATGGCCAAGTGCGCTATGGCATGATGTCCGGAGAGAAATTACCATGCCAAGTGACAACTCGCTTTACTTTGCTCACTTCATGATCTGGCCTTGTGCGCTCGCTCAGCTGTCGCTGAGCTCGCTGAGCTCGTTGCGCTCGCCGCCTCGCCCACCTTCGGTGGGCTCGACGACTCGCACTGACCCCCAGACAACCTCTGTAACGAAACCACCGAGGGCCCCGACTCGCAGTGCCAGACTGCCTTCTTCAACTCGATCGAGGACTTTTGCTTCTGGGGCGGTCCCGGCCAGAACGGCACTGACCAGATCGGCGTCGTCGAGGCGGCTGTCGTCTCTTACGTAGGTAAAATCTGCATGAGGGGAAGCTAACGGTAGTGCTCGCGCTCCGGCCATGGGTCGCGTATCTTCCCTCCTGGCACTTTCCAGTCTCTCCAGGTGGGTACTGGCTCTGAGTGTGGCACCACAGATTGTAGCATCACTGGCCGATTTCCTATGATCTTCAGGATTATGTGCATCATCTGCGCACGCCTGGCGTCGCCAGCTCTGAGCCGGCTTCATCCCCTCGTTCACCTAGCCTTGCCAGTCCCAACTGGCTTCGCCAGTTTCGCGTTCGAGTTGTCATCGCTCGCCCACTCACCCGGCTGCGCCGGGTTCGCGGACTCGCTAACCGCAGTTCATCAAAACCCCCGCCTACATCCAACTCGTAGGCTACTTCAACCAGACCGGCGCCAACCTCGACCCGTCCGACACCGGCGGCGAGATGGACCCCCACGGCGCTGACCTCCTCGGCAACCCCCTCGGCGGCCTGTACTACTCGAACGGCTTCGCGTCCGGCGACAACAAGACCTACGTCCAGACCCAGAGCTGGAACCACTTTATCGGCGCGGGCATGTTCTGCCTCAAGCTGTGTGACCCCAACTACAAGACGGACAAGAACTACTGCCAGAAGTGGGTAAAAGCGCGAGCGGCCGCAGGTCGCGAGCACAAAAGCGTGTGTTTTGACCATGACTGACGGCAGCATCTACGACATCCTTGGTTGCGAGTACAACATGCCGTCCGACTACGCCAAGCTCAAGGCTGGTGGTGTGTTCGAGTCGTGCGAGGGAGAGCTGCAGGATGAGGTGGGGACGTATACGTCGAATGGACAGAGTGAGTACGCGGGCGATCCCGCGCAGCGGGGTCGTCCAACAGCAGACAAGACATATAGCGACATAGAGCGCAGTCCTCCAGTTCTTCTTCCTTCACCCAGCTATAGCTGGATCTACCTATTTCTCTTGCGAAAACTCGCTGGCGAATTGTCGCTCGGATTTCTGCTTCGCCTTTCAGCTCAGCTATCGCTCGCCTCTTCACGCCCCCTCGCCCAGCTATCGCTGGGCTCCTCCCTCCGCTCGCTCAGCTGCCGCTGAGTAGCTCGCCCCCGCCGGCCTCGTCGCGTCGCTAACGCTGCAGCCATCACCTGGTCCCAGCCCTCCGTCCTCAACCCCTCCAGCACCATCCCCTGGACCCCCCGCATCCCCCAGTCCTCCAACTGCGTGCAGCACCAGTCCGCCGACCTCTTCCCCGCCGCGAGCCTGGGCTACCAGAGCGCCAAGGCTGCGGGCGTCACTGCCTCTGCGTCCGGCTCTGCTGCGTCGGGCTCTGGTGCCGCCGCCGCCGCCTCGGGCTCGGGCTCGGGCGCCTCCGGCGCGAGCGGCAAGGACTCCAAGCCCAGCCAGACGCGCACGGGTGCCGCTGCTGCCGGTGCGAGCGAGAGCGGCAAGAAGAACAGCGCGGGGTATGTCGATGGGGTGTCGAGGGTTGTGGCGGTGGCTGCTGTTGTTGCGGTCATGTTCGTCTAAGCGGCGAGCCCAGCGCCAGAGAAGCGAGCCCAGCGGCAGCTGGGTGAGCGCGAGCGCGAGCGTGGTAACATCATCAATTCACATCGCTGCTCAAACAACACTCGGCAGCTTCGTCCTTCTCCTCACCAGCAAGCCCTTGTTACGACTGCTCTATAGACTGTACGCGGACATTCCATACGCTCATTGACCCGTTTTGCGCATGCATGTCGTTCCGTTTGAGGCTCGATATGCTGCTGGTCTGGACACAAATGACTGCTGCGACCGACCCAGCCAAGGGATCATCGAATCGTCCCAAGTGAGCCGCGTACAATGAGCAGATCACTTTGGTTTCCGGCTAAGATTGTCGCAGCGAGCAGTTGAACGACGATACAGTATCAGGATCAGCTCCGGTCAAAGTGCCACACCGGTTAGACCTTCGGTCGTCGTCCATCACACGACCAAGCACGTGTATGCACTCGCGCACTCGCAGCGCCGCTGATGCTTTCACAGCTGCAGCGGAGACCGAGCGACGACCACTGCTCGTCACGATGGCTAGCGAGTATCTGGGTGAGTCTCGTTTGGTCTAACTCGTTCGAGCATAGTGTGACGCGACGTTAGTCACAACGTCGATCATCGAGCCACGCGAGACGCGTCTCTCCACTTTCGACTTTGAGTCGTGTCGCGGTCAACGGCAGGGGGGGGGGGGGGGGGGGGGGGGGGGGTCGATTGCTGATGACCATACAGTATGACCATGTACAGTGTAGCGTGCTCGGTTTCGTGCTGGTATTGCTCGACGCTCGACGTGCACTACAGTACGTAGTACAGTACGCTTCGTACTGCACTCGGCTGGCGCTCCTCGCTCGGTACTGATGTGTGTGTCATCTCCAGGTCTCTGAGCATTCATTGCCTTGCCTTGCAGACAGAAATCTGGACACTGGGGGACAAGTCTGGCGTCAGCAAGCACGGCCCATGCATGCCATGCACCTGCAAACATAGCGTCTGCATGCACTTGCAAACATAGCGTCTGCATGCACCTGCGAACATAGCGTCTGCATGCACTTGCAAACACATACTGTACTTTGTTGGTGTCGAGCATATGAATACATGTGTTTCCATGCTCTGCCTACAGTACTGCGCCATCAGTATCGCTGTCTTACAGCAACACACAAACTCCACGTTCCCTTGCTGCCAGTACAGTACCTTCCCGCTCTGCGCACTGCAATGTCCTGTGCGACTGACTACCCCTGCGTGCACCCCTCACATCGCGCGATGATCACGTTGACTTGTACATTCGAAACGTTCAGCAAGGGCATTGATTGCCTGAAAAAAGCATTGTTGAGTAGTGCTGATTATCGGTGTACTCACTCTCCTATGCTCTGGCTCTGCCCACACTTGAACAGGTCTTGATAGCCATGTTTGCGATCATTTCCACACTACGAGATAACGAGCTCTATCGACTCCTGGCTTGCACCTCTGCACATCATCAAGATTTCTATTCTAAGCGCGTAAAAACCTATAGCAGCTGACGATAAGTGTACAATGCTGCCTGATTAGACACTACTGTACAGTGAGACTCACACTACTACAGTATATGTAATCTGCAACGCGAGTTGGCTGTGCGGATTACAGCAACCAAGTGCATGCCCAGGCATGCATTGTCTCTCGATTCTTGCGCCTCCTGGTGCTGTGCCAGACTGCGTTCTGCGTTCTGCGTGGCTTGCGCATGACACTCCAGACACCAGTGCAGCATCGCTCCTCACTGACAATCCTTCTGACCGTAGCCGCACTCGCAAGACGCATCTCCTTGCATCCGATCCTGCTGCAAGCAAGCGTCATAATCACTACATACTGACTACTGTGAAACGTTCTGTGCCACAGACATCGGTGCGCGCAGGACGATCCAGCAGCCCTGTGTTGCCGGAGTGATTAGCCCAACACGTATCAAAGCATTGTGCATACAACTGTACATCAATAGCCCCATCAGCCTTTAGCTTCTTTCCTCATGACGCTCAACACTGTCCCTCGACATGATCACCACCACGCCCTGCCACAACCCTGCCACCCCAACCTCACCCTCGTCACCACCACCCTCCCCACTCCTATACATAGCCCCGGCGGCCGCTGCTTCCCTTTATACACACCCAAGCCTCCCCATATATCGTGGTGACGAGTGCGTCGTGTCTCATTACTACTATCTCTATCCCTGCTCGACGTCGTCCATCTCAGATCCCAGATCGACCTATCTTTGTCACCCAAGATTTCACCTCCATAGCCTAGACCAACCTAGATGCCGAAAATATCCCACCTCACAACCCCCTCATATTCTATATCCGCCATTCTGCCCGACCTGATGCACAGTGGATGCAGAGATATACATAGCACCTGGTTCGAGCTAGTAGTAGTTTGGACACCGCATCTGACCGATGCAGTGAGCGCGCGAGTGCAGGAGTGCAGGCAATCTACAATTAATGCTTAGCCTTCTGACGTGCTGCTGCTGTGCTCGTGCTACCCGTAGTGCTCGAGTGCGTGCTACGTGCTACGTGCTACGTGTACACCCTACTGCTGCTGCTTTGGTGGCATCTTGGCACTCGGCCACTCACTCTCCCACGTTGGCCGAGCCACCTATAGCACTATAGCACTCCTATCCTCCTGCCAACGTTCCATCCAAGCCACATAGCTGCCTGCACAAGAGATCTGCTAATATTCTGCTCTAATAGCTGCCTGCGTTGCTCCGCACTCCTTGGCCACTTGGCACTGACAACACCGGCGCCCGCCTGACTCTTTGCGCTCGCGCTATGGTGTTTCTTGGCAGATAGATCCCTGGGCCGGCGCGTACCGGCGGGCAACAAGCCAAGTGGTGATGCCAAGTGGTCAGTCATATTGTCAGACACACGGGCTCCGGTGTCAGTCTCACCCAGGAGTGTTTCTCCCCCTGTGGCATTGTAATATTCCCCGCACTCTACTCTGGACAAACTGCACTCTGCATTCTCATACAGCATCCATACCCCATCCATACCTCATGCATCTATACTCGACAGCAGCTCCAACGAACACACACTTTCTGCATTCCACTCGCTGCTTCGTAATGCTATATCAGCTTGGGCTGTGCATCCCCCATCACCCGGCCTACTACTACTACTACTACGACACTCGGCCAAAATAACCCCTGGGCCATCGGGTGCCGTGTGTGCGAAAATAGCCATAGCCCAAGCCCAAGCCGAGTCATTAGCACAAGCATGAGATGCCAGCATGGGCGGTGCGGTGCCGAGCAGTGAGTGCTGCATGGGATGGCATGGGATGGCATGGGCTGGTGCTGTTGCCGCCTCTGCTCGTGCTTGATACTCTGCCTGCATGTGTGTGTGTGTGCTATTCTGCCTGCTGATTCCCACCGGTGTGCAATGCTAATTGCTTGTTCTGCCGCTGTGCTCTGCCGCTGCTCTGCCGCTGCTCTGCCGCTGCTCGTGCCGCCGTGCCGCGTGATATAGACTCACTAGTGCGACGAGAATACCATGGGCGCATGCAGTATTGGGAGTAGTGTTCTTGGCAGGCTGCGTAGGCGAGCGAGCGAGCGAGGCGAGCAGAGGAGGCGAGTGGGATAGCGAGGGGTGTTGAGAGAGTCTTGGCCAGGACGTGCTTGTAGTGAGTGGTGTCTGGGCGCCTGGGCACTCTACGACCGTGCTATGGATCAATCCAAGCTTGGATCAAGTGATCACTGGGATCACTGGGATCACTTGGTATGGCTGCTCTCCAGTCCTCCAGTCTGCACTGTAAACAGCAACAGCATGCATTCTTACTCTGCTACTCTGCTGCCCCGGTCTCCGGTCTCACCCCCGCCACTGCCGCCAAGGCTTCATATCGATACAACACAGTAGTACAGTAGTCCCCATGCCCCGCCTCCTGGAATATCTTGGCCACCCTGGCACATTCACCGGAGTTACTACTGCACCCGCCAGGTACTGTTGGAGAAAATAGCACAGGCGTGGTAGTATTAGAAATGGGGATCTATTCATTACACTCGCGATTAGGAATGGCACAGACCCCCATACAACCGCGTTCCTAATAAACACCCCCCACCCCCCTCCCGGCGGTGCCAAGACTTGGCGTTGCCAAGAAAAGCGCTTTCAAAAGATACATCCACTCTCTTGGCCGGGAGGCGTGGGCCGGGGGGAAGGAGTGCCAGGGGGGGGGGGAAACGATGTGGTCGACGATACGATGTATAAGCAGAGGGGGTGGGAGGGGTGGGGATGCTCTTCGACCACATCCTGCACATCGAGCAAACATCTACTCGTACCAGCACCAGCGAACAGCGACATCGCATCGAGTACAACGCCAGCAGCGACAGAGTAACAGCCAGCACCACACCACTGCCACGCTTGGCATCACGCACCAGCTGCCCATATAACAGCCGTACAGCAACGACCACTGGCATCGACTGCACTGGACTCGTACCTCTAGTCCCAGCTACACTACTACAACTGCCACTGGCCCAACTCTACTAGCACTACCTCGTGTGAATCACTCGCCATGACCCCCCGCCACCCCTACCCCACTGCCACTGCCACCCGGCCACACCCCTACACCCGGCCCACTACCCACACCCGCTCTCCACGCACAACCACCGACGCGCTCCCCTCACCACCCCGCTCGCACCACGATGCGAGTGCATCTCCTCCTGTGCTTGACAAGACCACCATGGAGGCTCAACCCCCCACCTCCGCCCAGCCCCAGCCCCCCTCCGCTTCGCCCGAGGACAACTACTGGGACGACCTCCCGGCCCCCCCCGCATCCCTCAAGTCGATCCTCGACTCGTTCCGCCGCTCAGGCGAGGGCGACAGGGACCTCCTGATGGCGATCCTCGGTGCCAAGAAGAGCGAGGAGGAGAGGTTGACGGCGATTATCCAGACCCGCTTGACGATCCTCCAGGCGAGGTTGAATTTGGCTGCGATCCAGGCGCAGATGCCGATGCCGCCGACGACCCCACAGGACCCGAGGCAAGCCCAGCAGTACCCCACTTCTAGTGCCCAAGCCTACGCACACCACCACGCTGGCCCCGAGTACCAGAGCATGAGCAGGGCCCCCCACCCCCACCCCCAGACCAGGTCTGAGCGCACACCGTCGTTGTCCATGGCGAGCACATCCGACGCTGCCTCCGCCTCGGCCGCCAGCCCACGCCCAACACCACCCCTGCAGCAGCAGCAGCAGCAGCAGTACTACTACCAGCCGAGGGAGGAGCGGGAGCGCGAGCGCGTCCAGCTGCCCCCGATGGGGTTCTACGGCCGGGCGAGGGGGGGGTCAAGGGGGGATGTGAGGGATGCGAGGGAGGGGAGGGAGGGGAGGATGGAGAGGGACGTGAGGGAGAGGGAGAGGGAGTACCGCGAGCGCTCAGATTCGAGGGAACGCCTGCCACCACTGAGGGAGAGGGAGGTCAGCCCCCGCGCCAAGAGCCCAGCAGGGGCACGGGGCGGGCTCGAGATGCTCCTCGAGGGGGTGAGGGAGGCGGAGAGGAAGGAGAGGGTGTAGGTGGGGAGGGAGGAGAAGAGAAAAAAGAAGAAAGACGAAGGGAGAGATACCTGGAGTACCTAGTACCTAGTAGAGTAGTCATGTTGTACTCGTACGCTTTTGGTATGATCGTTTGTAATGCATGCGTTGCTGTACAAGGGGTGGTGCTGTACAAGGGATGGTGCTGTACATGGGATAGGGTGGCTGACTGCCGACTGACTGCACTGGTACCTTGTGTCCTACGCAGAGTTAACATCGAGTGATGTGAGGCAGATCAGATGCAGAGCAGAGCAGAGGCAGAGCAGATGCAGAGCAGATGCAGAGCAGATGCAGAGCAGATGCAGAGCAGAAGCAGAGCAGAGGCAGAGCAGAGGCAGAGCAGATGCGGAGGGGGGATTATGGATGGCGGTGAGCTGGCGACTGATCGTGCGGGCTCGAGTGGCTGGCTAATAAGCACAACTGTGCAAAGTACAAGAGCAAGAATCGATCAAAAACAACATGACAGCAGTACCAGTACTGTACTGGTCCGGCCCACTAACAGGGCTCCTGCTTGCTTACAGCAAAATGGATGCTGAACTGGCAGGCAACTCGCAGCACCAGCACCGTTCAAGTAGGGCAGGCGGGTGTTGTGGAGATTGGGGCAGTGGTCGAGCTCGGGCAGAGGTCGAGGTAGAGCAGTGGCGGGTACTGTATGTCAGTCAACTCCCACCTCCCTCCCCATCATCAACACCCGCTGCCGAGCCGAGCACCTGTAAACAAGCAAGTCTAGTCTGTGAGATGCAACATGATGAGCGCTGAGCACTGATCAACGTCGAGATGGCCGTGGTGGTGACGTGCAGATCAGACCTTGAGAGATCGGCTCTGACACGTCCAGATACATACGAAGACTGAGGGTCGTCGTAAGGTGACATCGACTTCAGCCAGCAAGGCATCCACACCCTTCCAGGATTATCTTCGAGACAATACGAAGGGAGCGAAGGCTGCAATGCCTGGCGCGAAGCATGGGGAAGTGATGCGTGCGCTTTCCAAACGCTGGGTTGATGCCCCGGATGCGACTGTGGCAGAGCATCAGGCGTACTGGGGCGGCATCGTATAGATTGTTGTCCTAGCAACATTGAGTCCACTTCGTACCGATGCCTATGATCAAATCATGCATGACCCAGTGTCACTCAGCAGACAGCCCAAAGCTCATTGCAATCGGTCAGGTAGCTGATGCGCCCGCCACGCCCGTGCCGGTCCAGTGATTCAGTTCTGACACACTGACGGCTTCCTGGCAATCCAACAACACAAGCATGCAAAGGGAAAGCCAGTGTCGCAGAGATTATGGCGATGTGCAGGCGTGGTGAAGAAACTACAGTACAGTAGCAGTAGCAGTAACCGTGAGCTATTGCGACTTTGCACTGATGGGGGGGGGGGGGGGGGCATGGGGGTGTGCTCGGACAGACGGGATGGTGATCAGCGCTAACATCAAGTTCGTGAGTGCCACAGCTCCGATACCGGCCACGATGCACGAAGAGGAACAGCGCCTCACGCGCCTCATCCAAGCGCGCAGCGATGCACGTTGCATGTCGAGTCTAGCAGTCTGGACGTGGAGTGGACACTCAGGCATGCCGGATGTCTGTCTGTATGACGGGGAGGGACGCACCCAATACCAGCTACCAGGCTGCAGTTGGCAGCAAACGGCACGCGGCACGGTTACCAGGCAGCGTGTCGATCCCGAGAGTTAGGTCGTCGTGGACACAACTGACTACTGTAGTGACTACTGTATTGCATGCATACCCTGCGTTTGGCGAAGCGGCTCGCGGCTCGATTGTCCTCGACTTGCCCTCATACAGTACATAGCTCCGCTCCATGATGTCCTGATTGTGCCACTGCCACTCTTGAGCTCGACCTCGTTGCTTCATCAACGAGCTTGCATCGCTTGAGAAAGTTCCAAGCCGGCTTCACCTCACGTCCATCCTTCAACTGCTTGCCTACGCCATGCCTTTCAACCCCTTATCTACTCATCCTCTCCTCTCCACTACTCATCCTCTCCTCTCCACTACTCATCCTCTCCTCTACTGTCCTTTCCTCTAACTCATCCTTGCCTCTACCCATCCTTTCGTCGACTCATCCTCTCGTGATCTCGGCCTCTAGTCGCCTCCTTCCATATACATAGAGTACGATCCTGTGCTTCCCCCGGCTCTGGCCACCCATCCTACTCTACTGTAAGCTCTGCCTGCCTCGCACTGGCTGTTGAGCAGCAACACTCCCGCCCTTTTACAGACGTATCACATCGCGCCTACTGTGTGCTACCTCCTGGCTCACTTTACTCACCTCCAGCGCTGGGCCTATCCCAGTGCCACCACTCACCACTGTACATCTCGCCTGTCACCTCACTTCACCACCATCGTTGCCACTTGGTGGCCACTGCTAAGCTGCTAACCGCATCCGCCAGCCACGTTCGCCACTCTCCATCGCCTTGCCAGCAATGCGCGCCAAGATCCAGAAGCCAAGCCCAACAAACCCCAGCAATAGCGAGCCAAGACACAAGACCAAGACAAGAGCACTCTCGGCGCATGCCGCAAGAACTCCATTGCAGAGTCAGCAGAGTCACGAGATCTGCATCTGTGCCCAAGAAAGAGCCCAAGAAAGGTCTCGAACCCCTGCCAAGAGATCAGCGGTGGACGGTGTCTTGGCGAGTGGGTGGGTTAATTATTGTGCGCGCGGGGGGGGGGGGGGGGGGGGGGGGGGGGGGGGGGGGGGGGGGGATCTCCGTGCCAGTGCCAAATGTCAGGTGTGGCAGGTGGATATGTGGTGGTGCAAGAGAAACAGTGGGAGGGAGGGTGAGGAGTGTTGTTGTTGGAATGGGGGTGGGGGTGTGGTGGCAGTGGGTGCTGGACTGGAGCGTGGAAGCGCTGCAGCGACTAATTCGGGTCGGGTCTGCGATGTTGACGAGGACGAGGCATGCTCGCTTCGTGATCGTATCGTCGACTGGATCGTTATGGGTATGCTCAATGAGTGAGAATGCATGGCGGTGAGGTATATATGTTGTATGTACTGTATATTGAGGGTGGGTTGCACTGGAAGTGGCAGGCTCGTTCTGATCTTGCAGCGGCGCTTGCTCAGCATCGGTGACTGGTCGCCGTGTGATAGGGGGTTGAGCACTCTATCGAAGCGGGACACTGTCCGCCCCTCTGCTAGCAAAGCGACATGATGAGCGCGATCAAGTTCGATGCTGCTGAGGCGGCGCAGGCTTGTCCACAGATGTGTGGGCGATCTGATCCTAACAGCAATCACTTCGTGGAGATAAGCTTAGCGTCGGTGCTGGGTCGTGGCGTGATGTTGCGTGTTGCTATATTGGACCACGTTCCGCCAGGTAGTGTTCTGTCCGCCGAGCAATCGATGATGGCCTCTGGGCACACAGGCGTGACCTAAAGTAGCGGACATACAATGGTCGAGAGCTCGCAAGACAATCCAGCAGGTCAGACCCTGTTCGACAACACCGACTGCGAGCTGACTGTGACCTCGGATGTGGATAGACCTACATTGGTCGATACGGAACGGATGTAGAGGTTGGGACGAGTCTCGCAGCCCTGATGATTGATCCCAAAAGGCGAGTGACTTGCGACGGATGACTTGAGCCAGCGACGAGCCCACTCGGGCGCTCGGGCTACGCCCTCGCAACCTTGTTTGCTACTCCGTTCGGCCACGCTCGGCTTCGCCTCGCGCGGCCTCACTCCACATCCCCCATCTCCGCCAACACCCTCTCCACCGCCCCCCTGCCCAGCGGCACCCACGCCCACCGCCCACTCCTCCCCTCGGCATCCACCTCCGCCTCGACCACCAGCCCGTGATCCCTAAACTCCCCCATGAGCGCGTTGAACCGCTCCTCCTCTCTCGCGATGAACCTGTCCCTCGCCGTCTTCTGCACCAGATCCACATCCAACGCGAACGGGGGCGCGACTGCCGCGGCTGGGTGTGCAGCGTGCAGCCCCGCATCAGCCGGCAGACTCGCCAGCTGTCGCGTCAGAATGAGCTTGAGCAACCTCGCAGCCATAGGCGGCACCGAGCGGAGGATCTGCAGCGCGCCCTCCTCGGAGATGCCGGCAGCCCCTCCGTGTCCCAGTGCGCCGAGCGACGTGGCGGACAGGCGAGCGTACGCGAGCTCGACGTCGTAGTCGTCGAATGTGGGCGTGGAGTGGTAGACCCAGTTGAAGCCGCGCGGCAGGGACGCCAGGGCGGCGGGGACCTCCTCGGTTTCTGACATGGGGGGATGTGGTGGTGCGTTCGTCAGGCTGGTGGAGAACAGCAAGGGCGTGTGGACGTGGTCGAACGTCGCGACGATGTGTATCCCCGCACAGGAGGCGAGGAGGGCCAGCGCGGCGAGCGCCTTGCGTGTGCGCAGTGCCGGCGCGTCGATGTTGTGCAGGACGAGGTAGAGGGGTCGATCTGACACCGCGAAGTGGGCGTAGACTCTGTGAGCGGCTCGCTCGAGGGGTGTGGCTCCCGGCGGAGCAGTGTGCGTGTCCGGTATCCGCAGGTTGTCCTCCAGCGCAGCGAGGACGTCTCGCAACCCCAGGCCGGGGAAGTGCCCGTTCACAACGGCACAGTGGCCCAGCTTCGCCAGCGTGGTCTTCACGAACCGGTTGACTAGCCGCCGCTTCGAGCCGTACCCGTAGAGCAGGAGGTTGAACCCCGCGTCAAGCTCGGCAGCCCATTGGGGGAAGTACGCCTCAAACTCCTCTAGTGCAGCACGCACACGCGGGTCCGCACCACGCACACCGTTCACCCCCGCCTCGTACTCGGCCTGGCTGAGCGGGCGGGCGAGCGCAGCGTACGACGACCCGCTCGTCCGCGCGCCTCGTGATGCAGCGATAAAGTACTGGTCTGCCTTGGACATGCGGAGAAATCCCTCGTCCGGTGCTGCACTGGCGTCCTGCCTCCCCCTCCCCCTGGGTGTGCGGCTCGGTGTCGGTGTCGCTGAGCCGGCCTTGCGCCGTCGTGGTGTGCTCGTCGCTGAGGCTGTCTTCCGCCTACCGGGGGTGCCCACGAGCCCGCGCTTGGCTGGTGTAGAGCGCGCACTTCCCCGTCCGTCATCGTCCTCGCCGTCGCCGTCGTCGTCATCGTCCACGTCGTCGTCGTCGCCCTCCTCCCCGTCGTGCTCGGACCCCTCCTCCCCTTCAGAACCCGATGACGCCTCGCGCTCAGCATAGCCGGTCAGGAAGGACACCAGGTGGGACGCCGACTGGGGCTCCGGGCCCTGCTGCGTCGGTAGCTCGGTGTCGCCTTCGAGTTGTTCTCCATCCTCCTCTGTCCTCGCCCTGGGCGACAGGCGCGCCCTCTTTCGCGGCGGCATGAGTTTGTTGTTGTTGACACCTGCAATGTATCCAAGTTGTCGAAATCATCAGTCGCGTGAATATGCTCCCGCCCTCCACCAGATGACGGTGGGACGCGTCCAACTCCAATGTCGAGGCAGCTGTCTCAAGAATTATTGTCTTTCACGCCGCGCGACAGACACAGCAGACAATGTCGTCGCCGCCGCCGAGGTCGCAGTCGAGCCAGGACAAGAAGAAGGCTGCCGCGCCGCAGCGCAAGCCCGGGCCGCCGGCGGGTGGGGACATCCGCAGCTTCGTGAGTGAGGCGGGGCGTATCGTGCTGATATCAGTTCGGAGGCGGGGGTGGGGGCGCGAAGCCGGCAGCGGCGAAGCAGACAGCAGCGAAGGCCACCGGGAGCAAGGCGAAGGGGACTGGGGCGGAGCCGATCATGATCGGTGAGTTGGGGTGTAAGGGTGGGTGGGGTCTGACGGCAGACGAGAGCGACGAGGAGGTGGAGGTCAAGCCGTGAGTATGGAGTTGGCGTGCCCTGTGAAGATGGCGAGGCTGACCGAAGTGCTGCTCGGTTGGTCGCGACTAAGCGATGAGATTGTACTGATTTCCAGTCCCAAGCCAGGATCTACGAGCAAGCACTTCTCGTCATCCGCGTCGTCATCTGTAAGTGGCACCGGCGTCTGTGCTGACGACAGAAACGGCCCATTGCCGTAGACTCGAGCTTGAGCCCGAGCCCAGAGCCGCCGAAGCCCAAGGCTGCAGCCAAGGCGACGCCGAAGCGCAAGGTGGTGGAGGAGTCGGACGAGGAGGAGGAGGTTCGGCCACCAGCGAAGCGGGCTACTCCGGCTAAGGCGTCGTCGGCCAAGTCCACACCCGTGAAGAAGGGTACTCCGGCGAAGAGGGCTGCGGCGTCCAAGCCGGCCGTTGTGGACTCGGACAGCGAGGACGAGGTGGTTCCGGCGCCGAGGGCGAGGGGTGCGGCCAAGGGGAGGAGGAAGAAGGCGGCGACTGTGAGTTGGCACCTGGGGCGCCGCTGACTGTGACAGAGCAGCGAGCTTAGCGAAAGCGACGAGAGCGTGGAGGACTACAAGCCGGCGGCGAAGCGAGCAGCGCCGGCGAAGAAGCCTGCTCCTGCAGCGAAGCCGCCGCCGAAGGCAGCTGCGAAACCTCCGAGCAAGGACGCCAAGGTGTCAAAGCCGCCAGCCAGCAAGGGCAAGGCGGCAGCTTCGGATACAAAGCCCGCCGACGAGGACCAGGAGGAGAAGAAGCCGAAGTTCAAGTGCGCTGAGTGAGCTACACGGGACTCGCTGACACCAGCTACTACGCCGCCAAGGCAGCAAGAGCAGCAGGACCGAAGGCGCCTGGCTCCAAGGACATCCCCGAGGGCAAGCCTGGTGCACTGGCGGGCCTGTCATTTGTCTTCACTGGCGAGCTCGAGTCGCTAGGCCGCGACGACGCAATAGACCTGTGCAAACGGTACCTGGGGTAGGTCTTACTCTTTGAGCCCAGCTTCTGACACCAGACGCGTCGTCGGCGCACCCTCTGGAAAGACCGACTACGTCGTACTGGGGGAGAACGCTGGCCCGTCCAAGCTCGACAAGATCGAGAAGTTAAAGAAAGACCCCAAGAGCAGCATCCAGGTGCTGGACGAGGACGGGTTCCTCGAGCTCATCCGCACGCGCGAGGGCGAGCTCGACGAGAAGCAGAAGAAGGCGCTGGCCAAGGCGGAGGAGAAGATCATCGAGGACGCAAAGGAGTTGGTCAGGCGCGAGCAGGAGGAGGAGGCATTGCGGAAGCGCAAGGACGCGGCGCTGAATGGTACTGGCATTGCGGCCAAGTGAGTCTGAACTCAAACGCGAGCTGACAGGCAGGAAAGTCGCACCTGCATCGTCGCAGCTGTGGACCACAAAGTACGCCCCCACGACGGTCAAGGAGATCTGTGGGAACAAGTCTAATGTCGAGAAGCTCACGAATTGGCTGGCCGACTGGTGAGAATAGATTTCCAACTGGTGGCTGACCTATAAGGCAGAAGAACTACAAGTTCAACTTCACACGGCCAGGCAAAGACGGCATGGGCATGTACCGCGCCGTGCTGATCTCCGGCCCGCCCGGTATTGGCAAGACGACATCGGCGCATGTCGTGGCCAAGGCGTCGGGGTACTCGCCGCTGGAGCTGAATGCTAGTGATTCGCGTAGCAAGAAGCTGCTGGAGAATGCCACGAACGTGGACAATACGTCGCTCGATGGTTTCTTCCAGGGCAAAGGTGTGAAGGCAAGTAGCACAGGCGACTGGACGCCAACCTGAGCCATAGCTAACCGCAGTCTACAACTGTGACCGACATCGACCTGAGCAAGCGGACGTGTCTGATCATGGACGAGGTGGACGGCATGTCTGCAGGTGATCGTGGTGGTGTCGGTGCGCTGAACGTGCTCATCAAAAAGACAAAGGTAGGTCGCCGAGCGTAGCGTCTTGCTGATGTCAGATCCCCCTCATCCTCATCTGCAACGACCGATCATTGCCCAAGATGAAGCCATTATGGACAACGACATACAACCTGAGCTACAGACGGTGAGCACTCGCCTCGATGACACTAACGTCAGACCGGGTCCCAACGAGATCCGCTCGCGAATCTTGTCGATTCTGTTCAAGTGAGTTCGCTATCATGTGCCTAGCTAACCCCAGGGAGAAGATGAAAATCCCAGCCAACGTCGTGGACGAGCTAGTCAAGGGCGTCGGCTCTGACATCCGGCAGGTGCTCAACATGCTCTCCACATACAAGCTGGGCAAGACCGAGATGGACTTTGACGAGGGCAAAGACCTCATCAAGATCAACGAGAAGAACACACTCATGACGCCCTTCACCATCACGGACAAACTCTGCGGACCGTACTCGTTCTCCCGGACGAACAAGGACACCTTGAATGACAAGCTCGATCTCTTCTTCATGGACTTCTCCTTTGTCCCCATGTTCATCCAGGAGCACTACCTGAAGACCAACCCATCGCTTGTGAACAACCTCGACGGGCCAGACAAGACGCTCAAGAACCTCGAGCTGCTGTCCAAGGCCGCCGACTCGATCTCGGACGGCGACCTCGTCGACCGTATGATCCACGGCGGCGAGCAGCACTGGTCCCTCCTGCCCTTCCACGGTGTCATGTCGGCTGTCCGCCCCGCGTCCTTTATCTACGGTCCCAACCGGGCCACCGGTGGCGGCGGGTGGGGTGGCCCTGCGTTCCCGCAGTGGCTGGGGCAGAACTCGAAGCAGGGCAAGCTGCAGCGCGAGCTCACGGACATCCAGATCCGCATGCGCCTCCGCGTGTCAGGCAGCAGAGACGAAATCAGGCAGCAGTACATGCCGCTCGTGGCGGGCAAGATCGTGCGCCCGCTCATGACGGAGGGGCAGGATGCCATCGAGGGAACCATCGAGGTCATGGACGAGTATTTCCTAGGCAAGGATGACTGGGATGCGTTTGTCGAGCTCGGCGTGGATGAGATGCGTGAGGACGCGGTGATGAAGAAGATCCCGACGGCGGTGAAATCGGCGTTCACGAGGATGTAAGTGGGGCGAGCGTGGAAGTGCCCGCTACCTTGTCTGATAGAGCTCGCTAACCCCAGATACAACAAGCGCGACCACCCGATTGCATTCCACAGGGCGGACATGTTCGCCGCGGCGAAGAAGAAGATCGCGCCGGACGTCGTGCCGGATGCCGAGGAGGTGTTCGAGGACGAGGTTGTGCCCGATGCGGACGATGACAATGTGGCGGAGGAAGAGGTCAACGACGTGGGCAAGGACAAGCTCATCAAGGCGGTCAAGCCGAAGGGTGCGAAGGGCGCGGCTGGTGCGGCGGCGGGCAAGGGCAAGGGCAAGAAGAAGTAGAGCTTGTCGATGATGGCTGTGATGGCGAGTGGTGCGGTGATAGCTGTGACGGCGAGTGGTGCGGCGATGGCTGTTACGGCGAGTGGTGACTTCAGTAGACTGTCAGTATAGTGTGACCAGGTCGCATGTAGATGTACGCATATTGCATAGCAGACAACCCTAGAACCCAAACACGTCGTCGTGAGATACTCATATCGACTCGCAGGACGACTGATTACCCTTGCTTCATCGCAATGTGTCCAAAAGCAAGCGACCCCGTCTCCAGCTTCCTCCTCATCCGGACCACATGCCCCTCTGCCATATCCCACCCATCCTTCTACTAAGGCCCTACTGCTCGGCATACAGCACCAACCGCTGATCCTCCACGCCCATCCAGTCCGCGAGCTCCTGGTCGTTTCGAATCACACGGCTCGGTGCCGGCGCACCCACAGGCCCATTGCCGACACGGTACTGCAGGACGTTGACATCCGGCCCGAGCCGAGCGCGCACCTTGTCCAGAAGCTCGTGGTATGTCACAGTAGGATGCACGCGAAGCGCGATAAGGTCCTCCGTCGCCCGATCGTAGATCTTGATCTTGACGAACGCGGCGCCAGCCCGTGCCCTTGCTGGGCCAGGAGTCGCTGCCGGAGCTACACTGAGACCACCAGCAGTGGCACTTGCATTCGAGTTACTGCCCGGGTTCGGAGTCCGTTGCTGATAATGCGCTGATGTTTGTTGGTGTGCCTGCGCCGCGCTCGTGCTAGAGCCTTGCCAACCACCCGCATTGCTGTTGCTGGACGTCGAGTGAGACAGGTTGAGTGGCGCATGTTGCCTCGGCGACGTGGCTTGCTGCTGTGCTGCACTGCGTGCGTAGTCCTGCGGCCGGGCAGACGAGAACGGATGCTGCCCGTAGTCGGAGGGTGCGCTGACTGGGGACTGGTCGAAGCGTTGTTGTTGTTGCTGTTGTTGACCATTGCCGTTGTTGAGATGCAGCGCAGCGAGCGAGGCTTCGAGCTGCTCGATTGCTTCGGCACGGGGCATGTCCTCGCAGTAGTCGCCGTACTTTGCTGCGAAGAAGGTGCGGATGAGCTCATGGCGCAGGATGTACGCCGCGCCCTGTCCGCGCAGCTTGAGCAGCGCCTTTACGTACGCGTCTAGCTCCTCTCGGCGGTACTCTGTCAGCTCGTCGTCGATCGCCTCGTCGACCGGGCCAGGCATGTACGGCAGTACCCGTGGCGGCGGCTGCTCGTCGTCCGCCGCGTCCGGGTGTGACCGCCCTGCTTCGGTCGGGAACGTGTCGAGGAGCGTGATCTGGAAGTCGTAGAAGTCCTCGTACGTCCTGTACAGTATGAGCGTGTAAGCCGGCTCGGATGGCTCGTCGGGCACAAAGGCAGCGTGCAATCGGAACCAGTAGTTGCCAGACTCGTTGTGGAAGCTGGGTACGCCGAGCTGGATGAGCTCGCCAGGTGGCAGGAGAGCGTCCTGTTCGGGCTTGTAGCGTGTCTTCCCTGTGTTGTTAGACTCTGCGCGTGACTCTTGTCGAGCATGTCCGCCAGAGCCCGCCGTCAGGCCGCCGCCAGTGTAGGCAGTGTTGGGATTCGAGTACACAGAAGAGCTGCCACCGCCTGCGCTCCCTGCGCTGCGGTGCGACGTTCGGTTGTGATCGTGGTTTGACGTCTCAACACCGCCTCGAGCACCCTGCTGCTTTGCTGCGGCCTGTGCAGCCGCCTCATATGGTGAGTTGGCGACCCGTTGGTCTGGGGGCAGGTCGAGTCGGCCCAGTGGAATCGCAGCAGCCTTGTACTCGGCCGTCGCCTTCTTCCACTCCTCGACCTGCGGGATGTTGGTAGGGAATGACTCGAGAGGCTGGCCAGTGACTGGGTCGCGGATCTCGACAAACGCCACGGGAATGAGGCCAGGTCCTCCAAGCCGTCCTATCGGTTTGGCGACGAACCTGGCATCAGTGGAAGAACGACGGCAAAGGCGACACAAGATCTACACTCACCACTCGTGATTGCTCTGAGCGATCACGACGATCGGCTCGCCCGCTCTTGCCTCGAGCTCGTCCGGTCGCTCTGCGTGGAAGTCGTACTGCACTATTGCGTAGAGTCTGGGGTGAGCAATGGCTCTTGACATGTAGAGTTGTAATGGGACTTCACGCCGGTGCCATGAATCACCAACTGCGACTCATGACACGTCGGGGACGTGTGATCCCCTTTTCAATGACCATACTCACGGCTGTGCTGCGCGCTTGCTCCCTGGTGTCGTCGGAGCAGACGTCGGCGTCATGGCAGGCGCCGTCGGCGATGTAGTGATCGGATGCGCCGCCGGTGCACCGTGGCTTTGTGAGCGCTGATGGTCGTAGCCAGATGCCCCCGCTGCGCCTTCATGTGAGGACGTGCTCGCACCACCCTGTCGGTCCGAAACGGATGCCTGTCTGCCTCCTTTGATGAACTCCTCGAAATCACGCTTAGGTACGAGGCCTCGTGCTGAGGTAATGGGGTCTGGAGTCAGCCGAACTTCGAAAACGAAGGAGCAAGCTCAGACTGCTACTGATTTCTTCTTCCCTCCTTACTCACTCAGAACCTCGTACCACCCATCGCGCTCGCCCGTGACATACCAGAAGTCGCCCTTCTGATAGCTCAGCTCCTGTGGGTTGGTGCTCCGGTGTGAGGCCAAGGCCTTGATCACCTTTTGCGGCGGTGCGACCTTTTCGGAAGGTCGTGGAATCGGCTTGGCAAAGACATTGGCCGGCGCATGCGATGCAGCGGACGGTCCTGCGCTGTACGGCGGGCTCTGGGGATAGCCGTGGGCTGCATGGCTCGGCCCTGCGTAGTTGTTGTGGCCACCCTGCGAGTTCGAGTGAGAGTGGCCATGACTGTGGCCGTTGTTCAGCGAACGCCGAAGGGATTTCATCGCAGGTGCTTCGTGCGGCCGGGCGACAGCAGCCGGATCAAAGATGGGAAGGATGATGAACGAAGGTTGTGCGTAGACGGGGGGAAAGTGTCTCTCGCTGACACACCGAGGTGGATGGCCACAAAAGGTCGGAGGTTGCGCAGAGGTGTGTCGTAGCTAGTCGTTCTGCCTCGTATCGTAAGACAGGTAGTCGTTGATCAAGAGCTCAGCAGCTGAGAGGAGCAAGGCGTGTTATTCACGATGGAACAGTCGGAGTTGCAGATATCGTCGTTATACACACCGATAGACAGCCAGCGAAAGTCGACACCAGCCAGAAAACTCGCTGCTGCTGTTGTTTGTTTTGACGTCGATGCCAGTGGTAATGCTTGTGCCGCTGCCTGATGCTGATCAGCTGCGCGTGTTCGCGACGCCGATGTGTTGATGTGTTTTGTAGGGCGTGGACCAGACTCCCCTTGGTATGTGCTGTCGCGTGCGAGGAACGCGCAGGGGAGGAAAAGGACAGTGGCAGGCGACAGAGCAGAGGAGGCTCGATGTCCAGCACTGCACCTGGCGTCTCAGATATAGTCGAGACGCTCTCTGGTCGCACTCTGATCGCAATGAAAAGAGTTGAATGCGCGAATCCAGCAGTTGAAGATCGCTGCTGGACGCCGTTGGATGATGAGGGCTGCTGTTCGGATGCGATGTGAGAATGTCAGGATGTCGAGGTTTGAGCGAGATTCAAGGTAAGGGTCAGGCAGTGGCGGATGGCATGGCTGGCTGCCTTACAATAAGGATAGCGGATAATCGTAAGCCTTGTTGGGTTTGCTGATGGGCTAATGTGAGTTTGATGAGGCCTCAAATGCACAGACGTCGAGCCAAGAGCGTGAGCTGCAGGAGGTATGCATGATCTGCGCTGTTTGCGTTCTGTCTGTCAGTCAGCTGGCCTTGCTGCATGGTTCTCGATGTCCGTCGGTGGCAGAGCTCAGTGCCCAGTGGTTGTCAGCAGCAGTCGCGCTCGATTCTGGCCATCCATCGCTCGTGCCTATGCAGCCTGCAGGGTCAGCTAGCAGCACCCTAGTCCCACCGGCGACATCTTCTTCGAGCAGCAGCGACAACCTCGTCGAGCAGAGTGATCAGAATGAGTTGAGGCGAAGTGAAAAGGTGGAAGACGATTTTGCTTGAGAGAAGGTGGTGCAGTGAGGCAGAAGGAAGGTGGTTGAGTGGACTGGTCATGCACCTTCCTCACCTTCCTCGAACACGGTCCGAGTGGCAATGACTGTCTTCACAAGACCCATCTCACTTCATTCATCTTCTCACACCTACTGCCAACTACTGACGACTGTGTGCTACGCTAACTAACTGCAGCTGCAGCTCTGACAGCCCGGCATGAGAATCGACGCACAGAATTGAGGTGTAAGTCGACGACGAGCGGTTGAGTGTCTCTTCATCGACCGTGAATGACTAGCAAAGCACTACCTTGCGCGCCTGAGTTTACCTCCTCTCCCTCAGCATCACCACGACAACATCTGAAGTGACTGACGACGACCTACTACAGTCAATGACTTCAATGCACGCACATGACACCTTCTCATCATCATGAGAGACTTCTAGAGACACCATCAAGGTCTGGCCACCTTCCTCATTTCAATCCCTCCTGCAAGTCTAGCACAAGATCCCGTTGGCTTATGAGCATGCGCAATGCACACCACATCATATGCTGCCTGCATCGAGCGTCTCGAACAGTCTACTGCAATTCTCTAGTATGAGAACAGACAGTAAGCGAAGGTGAGCGTCGGGAACTTCATGTTGATCATGAGCTGGCAAGGGTACGTCAAAGTCTAGTCGCGCCTAAGACCTCGCAAACGCCGTTTCATTTGGCTCAAAACTAAATGCACCAAAACAAGGCCAGATCAGCGACAGAGGAGTGAGTACATAAGCGCTGTACCTGCGTTCCTCTCTACGCGTACAGGTCAGCTGGACAGGTGACGGCATGGCCAACGACACTATCGCTATCACGGAAAGTTACCGTCTACAGAGGCAGGCAGAGAGGGAGGCAGGTAAGGAGCAAGTGAGGGAGGCAATGTGCTAGTGAGGCTTCCGATTGCGAGCTCACTGCAGTCAATGCACAACGCTATCAAGCTGCTGCAAGGAATCACGAACCCGAAGGAGATACATCGACATGCCCGAAGCAACGCATCGGGATTCCATGCTCGAGGTATGCAATTATGCAAGCTGCATACCAACATCGAGAAGCAGCAGCATCAGCACAGGTAAGCTTCATGACGATGGCGCCGTCCCGGACACTTTACGGCGTCGTGGTCGGCATCTCCGCCTCTTGCCCCCTGGGCACGCGCTGCGGACCCCATGCCGACCCTGTCTCCTTTCAAGCGATGCAGTGTCTGGGCCATTCCACTGCTGACTGGGGGTAATGAAGGGGGCTGATGAGGCGCAGACCCCGCGTCTAACCCCACCCTGGCTGCGAAAATGGGGTCGAGACTGAGGAGCCAAACGAGGCGAGAAGATCTAGTGAATAGCGTCGAGCATACTCCGAGACACCAAGACAGGCGACCGACACAGCAAAGACACACTGAACGAGACAGCGAGCCCACCATCCACTGGACCTGCATTGCTGGCGACCTGGCCATTATTTCATGACGCGCTGGCCAGAGCCTAAGTGGGCTGCACACTGCATCGGCGAGTCGAGACCACCAGCTGAGCAACTGCAGCGCTGCAGCAGCCGGGAGAAGAGAGACCGGTCAAACTGGACGAGTCATGTCAGGCATCGGGTTCGTTTGAGATGCGTTTGAGAGAGTGCCAGAGAGCCGTCAGGCCGCCAGGCAGAGCAACCATCAGATGACGAAAGGGTCGAGTACAGCATGCAAGCAGAGAACAAGAGCAATGAAGAAGCAAGAGAGGAAGTGGGAGGGGGGGACGAGTATGCATCCACCACGAGCTCAGGACTCCCGCGGACATTGATTATTAGCAACCGGATCAGCTTTACGCGTCGTCCGAGCTGCGACTATTATTGTACCCCATTCTTGTCCTCTTCGAAAACACTCATCTGTGTCTCTTGTACTCTCCAACACCTCACTCCGTGCTGGCCACTACCTTTGGGCGCTCTGCACAGCCCAGTTACTCACCACCACACCCCCTTGCATTACAGTCACGCGCCCAGCAGTAGCCCCTACGCCACCACCGCCGCCGACGCCGCCAAGAACACCTCGATTTATTTCGCCCATCAGAGTCATACGAGCGCGAGACGTACAGCGGGGACCAGAGCGACGGAGAAGAGACGTGTGCTGAGCGACACGAGCCTCAGACATCTACAACCTCTCTGTCACTGCGATGGCCTCGCTCACGGCTCGTCGGCCAACTCTCCCCGTCGGCGCAGGCGCTGGGGAGTTCGCTCTCGCGGAGCTCGCGCTGGCCGGCGGCCAGCGCTCGCCTCTCGATGAGCTCGAGCTCGACGTTGCGATGCGTCGCGACTCGCTTCCCAGCGACTCGCCGTCCTCAGCATATTTTGGCCCCAAGCGCTCTGTGACGCAGACCGGTGCTCAAGCGAACAGCGCTGCTCAACACATCGCTGCCAAACCCATCCCCACTCTCAACCTCAACCTCTTCCGATCGCCGTCGATCTACTCGGTCGACAGTGAGAGCGAGAGCGAGAGCGGCGATTCGCTCTCGACCGCGACGGACTCGGAGGACAACCACCACCTGAACTTTGCATCACTTAACGGGCACGCCTATGGCTCTGGGTTGGGGCAAGAAAGCGATCACGATCTCACCTCTGATGACGATGGGTACCTTTCCGCCGTCGACTTTAGTGCACCGTCTCAAGGCGACACCCCCACGAAGCGCGGCACAGGCGCTGGCACGCCCAGCACACCGCGGGCTCCCAATGGCGAGTCGCCGTCGTCCTCGCCCTCGCAGAGTGCAGCGTCGAGCTCTGTTACTCCCCGCGGCGCGCGAACGCCAGCAGGCGTCTCTACCACCACAAGCGACAGCAAGAACAACCAGCAGCAGCCCCGTTCCCATCCGTCCCTCCTCCCCCAACACCCATACGCTCTCGGCTCTGTGCGCTCTGCAGTGTCTGAAGCCCCCTTAGTGCTCCGCGACGTGCCCGTCCGCTCCGCCCGGTCCCTCTCAGCGAGCACATCAACAGCGACCATCACACACCCCTCCACGGCGCGCTCCTTCTCCGTCCCACGTCCAGCCGAGCAGCCAGCCCCTGCACGGCATGCCGAGACCACAACTGCACCCGACACAGCAAGCATGCACGGCGAGCAGGGGTCAGACTGGGGCGAAGACGAGGCAGGCTTCGAGTGGCTCGACACGGACGAGGCGACTACGCCGACCAATGGTTCTGGAAGCAGACAACAACAAGCCAGCCGTGTGCCCGGTGCAAACAACATCACCGACAGACCCAACACAGCCCCGGTCGCAAACGGCACACGCGAAAACAGCTCGTCCCCAACGACCAGCAACGAGTCCAAGCGCTCATCATCGTCGTCGCGACTGCGTGCAGCGATAGCCCAGCCCATGCTGACCGTCAAGCGGTCAGTCAGCCTACGTTCTCGCTCTCCCCGCCTCGCGAAAGTGGAGCAGTCCACTGCCACCGAGAACTCGAACCACACCTGCGATGACGACCGCGAACACCTGAGCCCAAGTCCACCCCACGCAGCACGCCCGGGCACATCCTCAACTACGCGGCGGAAGAAGAACCGCCCCGTAGTCATACCCCGCCGGCCTGCGCCACCGCCACCGGCAGCTGTAGAGGGGTACACTGCACCAGTCGAACTGTCGCGCAGCCGCTCACCAGCAGCTAGAGCCGGCGGCGAGCGGAGCGACACAGCGGCAGGACCGAGCTCAACCCAGGGGCCAGCACCACCTCACGTCGCCGAGAATGGCCCATCACCAGCTGTCGGCGTCGTGGTCATCGACGCCACGCCGCCTCGAGGAAGAGGAGGAGAGCCGAGCATGGTGCCACTCAAGGACTGTGACTCGTCCTCTGCGCCTGCGTCGCCCACGCGGCAACGCTCGAACCAGTCCCTTGGGTCCAGCTACTCGTTCTACGTCCTCGACGATGGGGCCAACACAGGCCGGTATGCTCGAGTAGCGCTCGCCGACAGCCCCGCAAGCAGTCCGAGGGCCGGGAGTCCGCGGGCCGGGAGTCCGCGGGCCGGGAGTCCGCGGGCCGGGAGTCCGGCGGGCAGCAATGGCATTGGTTTAGGCAGGCCTGGGCGCAATGGACACTCGAGAGGAAGCAGCAGAGATCAAACACCGCGCACAAGCCACAGCGACGACACCCACGGGCCCCGGTCACTGGGGACCGCACCTCTCCTCTCGACGCCTATGACTGCGGAGCAGCTCGTCGCCGTCGGGCTGGAGCGTAAGGAGGCGGGTGACCTGCCCAAGTCGTCGTGGCTGTTCATGCGGGCCGCGCAGAGCGGTAGCGTCCCAGGCAGGATGTACTATGGCATCGCATTGAAGCATGGGTGAGTGGAACTTGTGCCGAATGGGCACAGCACAGCTGACAACAGCCTCGGTATAGCCCGTGACGAAAAGCGCGGCTTCGACCAGCTTAGAAAGGGAGTGGAGATCGCACTCGTTGAGCACCGGCAGGCCGGTGAGGGTGCGCCAGCGGTGACTGGGCTCGGAGCTGGCCTCGTCGAGCTTGCTAGCTGCTACATCGATGGCGTAGGGACGAAGCGGCAGGCCAAGGTGGGGTTGGAGTACCTGCGCATCGCGGCGGATATGGGGGACATGGCGGTGCAGGAGCGTGAGTACCCGTGTGTGCAGTGCGCGAGCGAGGGCACCGAGAGTCATTATTGAGGGCTATGGATTTCAAGCCCTCAGCGCTCAGCCCTATACCCTCGCCGCTGAAGTCGATTCGCGAAACTCGCTGACGCCAGAACTCGGCCACATCCTCAGCAAAGGCATTGGCGTGAAGAAGAACATGCACGAGGCAGCAAAGTGGTATCGACTTGCGCTGAACCAGGGCTCCCGCCAGCCGGGGCTCGCCTGGGTGTGGAAGGAGAAGTATAACTAGGCGCGCCTGAGCCCGCCCAGCGTGGCGAGCGTCGCTGTACCACAGGGCACTCGCGTAGGACTTGAATCGACGCCGTGGCTACTTGTAGAGCAGACTCCTGCTGTCTAGAGGACAGCGAGACTATTTGCTGTGCAAGGGGAAGGTCGGCAGGTGTGAAGACCACAGATGTGGTTAAGAGTGATCTGCTGCCTCGAGGGAAGGACAATGACTATGAGTAGAGCAGTAGATTGTATACGTTGTATGTATAGCACCTGCTGTGGTGCACCACTCAGATGCGTCTGGCTGCCACTGATACGGTTGCTTCGGCAGAGCTTATGCTGCATATGTCCATTCCCATGCTATGCTGGACAGAGGTCATAGCGTTCCGAGAGAAGCTGACTATCTCACTGACTGTCGGGCACATGACTACGGAGGTTTGCTTGTCCATTTGTGTTGCTCACCGTCAAGCATTCACTGGATGCTCCATGTAACAACTGGCCTGCAACTAGGCTTCCAGATGATCAACCTAAATTCACCTTCCCACTCTGATCTGAAGCAGACAGCGGCACACCACCACTTGTGAGGGCACAACTCTGTCGGATCCCCATACTTCTGCTAAGGCATACAATGCATATCTCTAGACCAGCTGCCCGGCCCCTGCGTGCCCTACTCCCCCTACCTCATACACCTACACACCCTAGTTGGGACGCGGCTCGCGAGGCTGGCTCCACGACACGTTGAGAATAAGACTGTCGTATCCATACCCGTTCATCTTCTGGAGCGCGACCTCTGCGTCCTTGCGGCTCTCGAACGACACAAAGCCGAAGCCCTTGCTCTCGCGGGTCTCGCGGTCGCGCACGACGTTGGCACGCGCCAGGCGGCCGAAGCGCTCGAAGAGCGCACGCAGGTCCTCGTCCTCTGCGTCGTACGAGAGCGACGTGACACGCAGCGTCGGCAGGTCGTCGCGGGAACGGAACATGCTCTCGCCGGATCCGTGGGCACCCGCACGCTGCGAGGGGGGCACGTATCGTCCGGTTGCGGAACCGCCGCGGGGCGCAAGGCCACCAGCAGCGGGTCCCTCGTCCTCGGGCGCCAGGTCGGCCGTCGCGGCATCGAGCACGTCCAGCTGGTCGCGGTACGGGCACTTTGCGGTGAAGTGGTTGAGCTTGCACAACCGACAGACGACAGCCTTGCCTGCGGGTTGCTTCGCGGCCTCCTCGGCGGCGGCGGCAGCAGCGGCAGCGTCAGCCTGCGCGTTGCGGTTCACGGGGGCGACCTTGAAGAAGATGTTCTCGCCGATGATGGTGGTTTGGCGGTCGGGGCCGGAGGGCTTGCCCTTGTCCTCGCCGAATCTGCTATGAGCATACGCGAATACACGAGCGAAGCGAGTGTGTGAGCGGCCGAGCCAATGTCGCAGCCATTCCCGAGCAACAGAGGATAGCAGTACCTGACCGTCCGACAGCCAATGTGTCGAATGGCAACAATATCAAGACTGTTTGAAAGCAGACCACCTCCATCCATTTGAGTCAGACAGTGGACTGTCAGACTAGCTTGGTAATCACTCATTACGACTGAAGGCAGCTGTAACTCCTCATCGTCGGGTCACCATCACGCTGTGATTTCTCTAGCACAAGCACATCCCAGCAATCCTGGCCAGGAAGCCGCAAGAGCGAATTTGGCTCTGCCAAACTGCCTGAAACGACGGCTCGTCTCGATTCCTCAATGTCCGGAATGCTGTCCTTGCCTGCGGCCAGGTTTCTCCTGACGATCCCCAAACCCACACAGCTCCTACACTCGCTCCGCTCACCTGCCTTCGGCAGGCTCGCTCCAGCTACTCACTTAGTCCACTGCTTCCTCTCCGCAACCGCATGCGACACCATCGACGTCTGCAGCTTGCGGCGCACCCTCCTCGTCACCTTGACCTTGCGGTCGTGCTCATCCAGCTTCCATGACACGATGGTGGTGATTCCGTCCGCGCCTGTTGTCTCTGTCGGGGGAGGGAGCTCGACTGGGGTTAGCAAAAGTACCGAGCACCGAGCACCGAGCACCGAGCACCGAGCATCGAGCGCAGCGAGATGCGAGGTGCGAGGTGGGTGGTAGGAGTGTGCGAGCGTCGAGCGCAGCGAGATGCGAGGTGCGAGGTGGGTGGTAGGAGTGTGCGAGCGTCGAGCGCAGCGAGATGCGAGGTGCGAGGTGGGTGGTAGGAGTGTGCGAGCGTCGAGCGCAGCGAGGCGCGAGTCACACCCCTATTCCACACCTCGACCTGCCGTTAAAGCACCTCAGCAGCTGAGAGAGCGCTCAAAGCGTGTCCTACACGCCCACCTCCCTGCAGACCACAGCCAGCTCCATCAGCCGCCAAGTGGCACATTCCCGCTCTTCAGCCAAAGCCGTCACGATCACGCTGCCGCTCAACCCCCTCGTTTGCTCCATGCCCCGCCGCAACTCACGGTTGTCGTCCTCCTCTGCCCAGTCGCTCTTCATTCTGCCTGTCAGCTGTGCTCCTAACCCCTGCTCTCCCCTCCCTCTCCCACTCACGGCTTTGTTGCTACGGCTGCCATTTTTGTGATTGATAACGTTGCTGAGCGAGCGTCGCGAGACTCGAGACTTCTTTTGTGAAGGTGGATCGGCGGTGGCAAAATCGCGAGGGGCGTGAGTGCCACATTCGGGGTTATCGTGTGGCGCATAGTGGTTGTTACAGTGCTATGGTGAGAGTTGTTAGGATGGTCATGTAACTGGGTAAAGAGCATGTCATGTATGCATGCACGCAGTAGAGGTGCGGCAAGTGCAGCAGAGATGCAGCAACAATGGTGATATGGACTTGAATTGAGACGGAGGTGTCAAAAGGACGGTCGATGATGGCTGCCACTGTGGCCCTCGTGAACCGACTACTAGAATTACTGATATCACCATCCGCTGTCTTCGAGTAGGCTGCACTCTCGTCAACGGCGACTTGAGTATCAGCAGTGACTGTAGCAGCAACAGCTCTGATCTGAAGAGTTGAGGTCGACAGTCTGTGTCGGGACTGCGCCAGATGCTCATCTCGACGTGGCCGTCATTCGATCCAACTGCTCCTACTGCCCCATCTTGCACTCACGGCTACATGCACTATGTGCTTGTCCGGCTGAGCCAGGACGACCATCTACTTTGTCACTATAAAGCACTACTTGAACTCGGCTGAGCTACATGTCTACTTGACGGAGACCTCGTATCGGGTCTTTCACGCCCTCAGCCGCCACCTCGCCGTCGCCGTCGCCGTCGCCATCGCCGCTCCGCGGCGCTGGCTCGGCTCCCGCTCACTGCCCCTGCTGATACCCCTGCCCATACCCATACCCCTGCTGCTCGCCATACTGCGCCTCGTACCCGTCGTCATGGGTGCTCGAGTGCATCTGCATCTCGATCGGCAGCTGCATGCCCATCTCGAGCTCGTCCATCTGGCCCGCAGCAGCAGCCGCATTGGCCGCCGCCATAGCCTGCTGCACCATGTTGACGTCGAGCTGGCGTTCTTGTTCGTCATTGCTAGTAGCACGTGTTTGATCCTCGGCTGGTGTTCCACTTGCGGCACTGTTCCTTGCTCCTGTTCCTTGCTGCTCGTACCCAGCACTCTGAGCACTAGCTTCACCAGCAGTAGCTCCTGTTGCTGCTGCTGCGTCTCCCGCTCCTGAAGCACCAGCAGCCTCCTCCCCGTGCCCCTCTGCCTCTCCTGACGGGTACGCATAGCTCCCGTAGTCATACTCGTCCTTCCGCTTCTCGTTCTTCCGCCGCGCCTGGCCGTTCGTCTTGCGTGGGCGCTTGGCTGCGGGCTGCCCGTCGAGCCCCGTCCCTGCAGACATGGACGTCTTGATGCCCGGATGTCCCTGTGCGAGCGCGGCAGCGGCAGCAGCCTTGTGTGCTGCTGTGGCAGCGAGCTCGTTCTCCCTCTGCTGCGCGGCCATGGCTTCTTCTTGCTTCATGCCGCGGCCTTGGAACCCGCCGTTCTCGAACCGCCACAGGTGGTTCTGCCGGATACGCCAGCCGGCGATGCAGCCCTGGTTCAGCTTCTCGTAGTACATGTCGGCGCCCTTGCGCGCGAGATAGGTGCGCACGCGATGGGCCGAGCAGCGTCCCTCGTCGCCGTCCCACTCGTCGGGGTAGTGTTTGCGGATCCAGTTGACGATGTCGTTGGGTTTCTGGGGTCAGCAAGCTGAGCGCGAGGGTCGCACGCAGTGCGACGCGAGCGCGTTGCGACGAGAGCTACGGTCGCATGCAGTGCCACACGAATGCGATGCGCCGTTGGGCAACACAGAACCGTTATGGCGCGTGTAGAGCGGAGGAACTGCACTGCTGCTCGTAACGCAAGGCGAGTGTTGCGACACAACATCTGAGGAGGACCAGGCGCAGTACAGAGGCAGCGGTGCAGCAGCAGTGGTAGCAACCAGCAGATGGAAGCAACATAGCAGCAGCATAGTAGCAGCCGTAATAGTACGATGATGAGTGCCATGCAGTGACAACATGAGGAACACTGTCAGCAGCAGCAACACCGCACGACGACACATAACCAGCAGTATGGCAGAGCAGCACATGGTCACAAACCCATCCGAGCATCACGCAGCACTGCAACACTAGCACTCACCAATGGCCAGTTGTCATTCCCATTCGAGAGCAACGCACGACCTACTCAGTCAGCACGCATCCACACACCCACCCCGGCATGCATCCGCGCGCCATACTGGCGCTCCGGATGCCACTCACCAATGAACAGATTGACGCTCGCATTGGGAGGCGGCTGTGTGGCAGTCAGCATGCCACTCTGGTATTGTTTTTATTTTCGCTATCGCTATGTGGCACCATCACTCACCGGTGGCCAGTTTGGGTTTGGCTGTGCTGCATTCGGCGGCGCTATCGCGCGCATCAGACGCGCATTCGGGGACCCGGGCTCCGCCCCCGCGGCCTCATCGAGGGCCAGGGGGTCGAGCGTCTCGTCCTGCGTGAAGGGGAGGGGAGAGAAGTCTGCCGTGTGCGGATTCGGCGCGCTCGCGATCGACTCGGAGATGCTCGTCGGCTGCCCTGGCACACCGGGGGGGTACGGCGACTCGCGAACGTGTTGCGCGAGCGTCGGAGCGGCTGCTGAAGAGGGGCTCGCACCGTTCGAGTGGTGCGGCGCAGGCGCAGGCGCAGGAGGGGCAGGGAGGTCGGCCAGCTCGGGGTCGATCACGGCGCCGGTGCTGGACGCGGCGGTCGCGTTCGCTGCCGCGTTAGCGGGGGTGGGCGCGGCCGGCTGGTCGTCCTTTGGCGACGCACGGGTCGACGTGGGCTCGGACATGGGTGAGGTGGGGGGCGTGGGGGTTTGCGATTAAGAGGGGAGGTAGTGGCGAGGCAACTGGATGCCACTTGGTCGAGTCTGGTGCTCGAGGAGAGGGGGAGGGAGTGTGAAAGTTCGGTTTTCGATAATCAGAGAGTAGATCAACGGTATTCTGTTGCCGTAGCTTCCGTCGCGCTGCTCGTCGCTGGCAGCTGGATGCTGTGCTGACCGTCGATGGATGAAGGCTATCGAGTTGGCTCGACTGAAGAGGCTGAAGACGAGCAACAGGAGGGGGAAGAGGAGGGCCATGTGGCAGCGTGGCGGACGCAATTCCGTGGCGTGAGGGGGAGGATTTGGTTCCGTGGTGTGAGGAATTCACCCAAAGCGGGTCCCGGGGGGTGACGAGGAGCAGGAAGATGGGTCAAGAAGCATGCAGAGGAGTGCAGAGGACATGTAGAGGGGGTGGGAAAGGTGGGATGCATGCGGAGGAGGTGGGGTATGGAGCTGGGCACAGGTGCTGGCGAGAAAGAGCGGTCTGATGGCAACGGATGGGTTTCAGACGGCTCTGGGGCGAGGTAGCTGCAATTCATAGGTATCAGCATCGAGGAGTACTCTGTCCCCATGCATGCTGCTCTGCTCGTTGTCTGCATCGCTGCTCACGATGACATGCAAAGATGAACTCGCTGTGGGCAAAAACACAGAATATCAACAAAAAAGCAGCCAAAGTGCCTCACTCGTCGTCCCTGGCCACGATCGGATCCTCGCGTGTTGACATCTAATCGTTGATCGTTGAGTTTGATTTCGACGGTTGATATCTAGCATCCACCAGCGCGGTTCACCATGTCACACGGTACGTAGCTGGAAGGAACAGGAGGAGTGGGGGTGCAAGGGCTGACAGCAGGACGACGTATACAGGGCCGGTTCACGTCGAGCACGGCGTCGGAGGCGTACCAGAGGCAGCTGCTAGCTCCGTGAGTAGGGTGATAGCCGGCACTATGCTCGTCAAGTAGTACGGTCACTGCGACGGCATCGGACGAGCAGCAAGCCGTCTGGCCGAGGCTTGATGATGTACTTGACGCGCTGACGGCAGTGTAAAGCGCTGGCGCAAGGGATGGACACAGCCAGCAGGGCTGCCGGAGGGGAGCACCTTCAAGGTGTGCAAGTGGCTGCGGGTGGACGAGGTGAGTAGCGGGTTGGGAGCAGAGCGGGCGGAGTGGCGCTGGGTTATGGAGGAGACTCGAGTTGAAAGATTGCAAGATTGCAGGACATCGTGAGGGTATGGGAGGGCAGCTGAGTGGACGGCTGGATATGTTCTCATGCTGAGGAGGCATTGTTGTAGTTCAGCTCCTTGCCGAAGGCAACACACCTTACTCAGCGTGCAGGGCATGAGAGGCTTGCTCTTGGTATGGGGGCAGGTCCTCTGTGGAGAGTGTTGTCATCCCCCAGTCATCAAGGGTGACATGCGCTGGCTTCAACACAACTAGTCCTCCGTCGCCCACCACAGCCATACCAGCCTCACTGGGCCCTATCAATCTCAAAAATGCCCTTGCAGTTCTCAAGCCATTCTGCCCAGTCTTATAGCTGCCTTCACAGGCTTGTATCCAGCATCGCAACAAGATTTAGAGCCTCTCATGCTCGTTGCTGCTCATTCTTGTCGCCCGGCTGACGACAGACCGCCTCACCATTCAACGAGAACGACGAGATGGCCACAGACGACGACCAGTCCGAGGACGAAGCGACAGAACCCCCAACAAACGCAGCAACACCAGCACGCACAACAGAGACACCAGCACGAGCAACCCTCACCCCAGCAGTACCAGATACAGCCGAGGGGACACCAGCGCCAGCGATATCGGCGTCAGCGGGTGCGTCGCCGGCTATACCAACACCAGCGGGGGCGTCGCCTGCGATCAGGACGGGGTTGAGTACGCCAGCGATTGACTCGCCTGCGAACCCGACGCCGCCGGTTGACTCGCCCGCGATCCCAACTCCGGCGGCCGACTCCACCAATGCGACGCCTGCTGTCGACTCTCCCGCCAATGCCACACCAGCTGTCGACTCCCCTGCCATTCCGACACCAGCAGCAGAGGCATCAGCTGCGACGCCGGCTGACAGTCCCGCAGTGAAGCCTGCTGCCGCCGAGGCTGCGTCAGAGGAGCCAGCGGCAACGGAAGCAGCCGCAGAGGGTGCTGAGGCTACGGGTACCACAGAGAGCACAAATTCCACAGCGGCCGCAGCAACGACATCAGAGGCACAGGAGGAGGCAGCAGCACTAGAGGCCGCGACAGAGGAGACCATGGCGGAGGAGCCAGCAGAGACAAAGGCGGCGGAGGCAGTAGAGGACAAGAAGGATGAGGCGGAGGTCAAGACGGAGGATGCGGACGTCAAGGAGGAGCAACCAGCCGAGGCAGAGCTCAAGGAGCCGACCGAGGCATCTGAAGCGCAGGAGACAGCGCCTGAACCTCCCTCTGACGCCGCCCCCGCCACAACATCCACCGACGCCGAGCGCGAGGAGACAGCAGCCAAGGCACTCGCCGAGGCGGCACAACCTGCCCCTGCGGAGGTGGATGCTGCCCCTGCGGCCGTGGAGGTGGATGGGGACGTGGCGATGGCTGAGCCGGAGGAGGGGAAGGGCGAGCTTGAAGGGGAGGGTGAGGGGGCCGAGGAGGCTGAGGAGACGAAGGAGGGAGAGGCAGCGGCGGGTGGGGATGAGCCTGCTGCTCAGGACGAGGCGGCATGAGCTGTGCGCGGATGCGGATGCGTACATGCAGTGTAGCGTATGACAAGTCCAACTGGTGGTGTCGAGGCGTCTAGTCAAATGCTGAGCACGGCTAAGAGCGTGCGTCTGGACCCTCCCCCGGGCCGACTGCGTCTCCCCATAGCTTGGTTGGTTGGCGTCTCTTATGACTCTGCAAGACATCGCAGTTCTGATACAATGAGAGATGAGAGCAGGAGAAGAGACACCTCTGAAGTAAGACCTACCCTAGGTGGTAGATGGCTCCATGCATGCATCGCTGAGGCTACACGCACTCTTCTGGTGGACAGCCCGTCGGAATCGTACTGGTGCCCAGGTCAAGCACCTCATCCTTCTGCTGCACTGAATCGAGCTTCGTCAGTCCTCAAACCAGCCTCCTCTGAACGCCACGAGCAGCAAGCAACAGGCAGCTCAGGCAGCTGTGGGAGCAAGCAGTCGGTAGTCAACGAGGCAACGATGAGCTGACAACGAGAGGCAGGCAACAAGGCGCTGTTGACACATCGTCAGAGTTATCCTCCGCCAAAAGTAGAGAACAAAGCACCTGGACAACGACCAACAGTCCACAGTGCATATCATCAACGCTCAGAGCACAACACTACTAGCGATCATCTGAACATGAACGAGACAGGCAGATGATGTACAGCGTCGTGAAAGTCAGGCCCGTTCATCTGCTTGGTGTGCTATCGTTGTTACCCTCGGCATTCAACTCGGCATGTTTCATCGATCGACATTTCCGCCGTCTCGATGCGACTCCTCTCTGCCTCTTCTTCTTCTGTCCCTCTGCTTTTCATCCTATGCATGTCAGATCCCACCTCAGAACAGCTAGCATCACCGGCTGGTACAGAAATGATTCCAATCCTGCCATATTGCGTCCACTGCCGCGTCGAAGTCTCGGTCGACGGCCATCGCTGATACCCGCAGAACACCGGTCATGTCCACCCAGGTGTTCAGGTGACCGGTTATCGCACTCGCGGCATTGGCACGGGCCGCTAGGTCGTTGCTGGTACATAAGCATCGCGATAGCCATGTTGCTGTGTTCAGCGCTCATCAAGGCTGAGCAGGGTGCGACACATCACCACGACTGCTCCAGGACACCTCACTAGGACAGCTGAACCAGAACATATAGCAATACGGATCGATTCGACATGGCAGCACGGAAACAGCCGTCGATCGCCGAGTGTGGGTTGTGAGGAGAGTCACTTGGCTGACCCCAGGCGACGCGCAGTTCATTCGCCCGGGGACGATCTTCGAGATGGGCGAGGAGGAGGTCAATGGGAGGCAGTGTCGGGTGTGGAAGAGGGTGGGTACTGCTTACGAACGAGCACGAGCGCGGAAGCGCGGGTGCGAGGAGTGAGCACAAGTTCGGGTCGGCGAGCGGAGACTATGCCAGAGTTGGCGGTCTACTTGCGCGTTTGATGGAGCTGCGTCCAGACTAAGGATGGTGTTTGGTGTTCTGCGAGCAGAAGGCAACCGAGGCTGCTGGCGCTGCTCATTCGAAAGCATGCGATCGAAGCAACAGGCAGCGGCAGCGGCAGCAGCTGGACAACCATTCATGAGGACAACCATTCATAAGCGAATCGAAGAGCGGGCAGCTGTCTCGCAAGGCGCAGGGGCGGAGCAGCATGCAGCATGCAGCATTGGTCTTGCCTGCTGCTGTCTTTCTATATGCTGGCACGGATCTAGCAGCTGCTCCGTTATGGAGCATGCAGAGAGAGATGTTGCTCGCTGCCGCAGGACTAGGCCGTCCACTAGTCTGCAGCGCAGTTTCATGCCAGGATGTTCGCACGCTCGCTCTCGCTCGCTCGCGCGCTCACCGCTGACCCCAGGGCCCGCGCATCCTCCGCTCCTACCTCATCGAGAACATGAACCGCTGGGGCCCGCGCGTGTTCATCAACGCGCCGAGGGACGAGCCGTACCCCAAGGACGAGCGGATCGACTACACCTTTGCGGATATCCACCGGCACTCGCTCAGGCTTGCTGCGTGGTTGCGGGAGGTGCATGGGGTCGGGCTGGGGACGAGGGTGGGGGTGCTGGGGTTCAACAGTGCTGAGTGAGTGGATGTGTGGTCTGGCGGCAGAGGTTCAATCTGAGTTCATTCTGGGTGGTGGGAAGGAGACGGGTAGTAGCTGTCCTGGGTTTGAGGGCGTAGGTGGCATGACCTCGGTAGGCTCTGACCTTGGCTTCGGAGTGTGTTCTGGTGCCTTGAGTCAGAGCCCATCGATAGAACAGGAGGAGGCTACAGTGGCGCGCTGGCAAGCCCAGCCAGCACAGATGGACGAGGAGCACACGTTCGAATGAGACTGTTGACCCCACGATCTGTCCAGCGAGCTGCTGTGGCAGAAGAGAATTTAGGTCGACAGGCGTCACCGAGGAGCAATGACAGGTGTTAGCGACGTCACAGAGCGTGCCTTCCCGGCACTCAGCTCGCAGGCATATTTCTGCATGGGTTGCAGTACAACATCCTGGACCACGTCTGATCACATCCTCGATGACACGGCTAACCCCAGGTGGGCCGTAGCATGGGTCGCAACCCACCTCCTCGGCGCCGTCCCCGTCATCATCAACAGCTGGGTCCAGCCCGATGCGCTGGTGCACTGCCTCACCTTGGCGCAGCCGGTCGTGGTGCTGGCGGACGCGAAGAGTGCCGACGCGGTGGCACCGTACGCCAGCAAGCTGAAGGAGAAGGGTGTTGGGCCTGTGAGTGGGGGTGAGGGGCTGCGCTGATGGTAAGGTGTTGGCTTGGTCGACCATGTCGCATTTGAAGCATAAGGATCACCCGGTGAGTGAAATTCGTCTTGGAGGCTTCGTCTGACACCAGACCATTGACATCTGGAAGCTCAACCCCTCGCCTGAGACCGTCATGGCCGTGACCGTCGGCGAGGGCGTCGAGGGCCTCACACCGCAGAGCGAGGGGTCCATCTTCTTCACGTCGGGGACGACGGGGATGCCCAAGGGTGTGCCTATCACGCAGCAGGCGTTGCTGCATAACCTGAGGTGTGGGCAGGCTAGTGAGTCGGCATCCCAGCATGAGTGCAAGCTCCAGAACATGCCTGTGTCGGATCTGAGATCCGCCAAGCGCTCCCTCCCGCTCGCCCGTGACTGCGCTGACCCCAGCCCTCGTCCGCGCAGCTATTCGCAAAGGCGCCCCCGTCGACATGGCGCTCAGCCTCGTCCTAGCCGAGAAGGAGGAGCAGACCCGAGCACTGCACGTCGTCCCCCTCTTCCACATCACCGGCAACGGCCAGTTCGCCATGGCCTTCAACGACGGCAAGAAGCTGTTCTTCATGCGCCGATGGAGCGTGAAGGACGCGGTGGGGCTGTTGGTCAAGTACGGCATCAACACGATCGGCGGGTGAGTGTGAGACTATTCGGCATGGCAAGCTCTGAGCTTGCTGCATTGCTGAGATGAATGTGGCGGTTTCGGCCTGGCGTGGCTGAGTATTGGGCTGACCCCAGCGTCCCGGCCATCTCGAGTGCGATCTTGCAGTCACCCGACCTACCCAGCGACTTCCAGCTCACGGCGGCGATGTACGGCGGCGCGGCTGCACCGGCACGCCTAGGCGACGATATGCAGAAGCGCTTCCCAGATCTTATCCTTAACTACGCGTGGGGAATGACTGAGGCTGCGGGGTTGATTACGTCGTTTGTTGGCGACGACTATCTTGCTCGCGTGAGTACCTCTCTCCGTCTGACAAGTGGCGCTGCCACCTGGAAGGTTCCGCCATGACCATCATGCCATGCTCTGCTGCATCATAACTGCCTAGTGCTCTCCGTTGCGCAGAAGGAAACACAGTGGCGTGGTGAAGGCGCCTGGTTCATGACAGGTGGCCACGCTGCTCACACCTGTCCCTGCTGTTTCTCGACCGTGCTTCTGAAAGAACTCAGCTGTCCGCATACAAGAAACGCTCCGCTCACCCCAGCCCAAAAGCTGCGGCCCGCCCATCCCCTCGTGCGACGTCCGCGTCGTCGACATCGAAACCCGCAAGGTCCTCGGCCCGAACCAGGTCGGCTGCATGGAGGTTCGCGGCTTCAATATCCTAAGCGGGTACCTCAATGATCCCGAGGCGACGCGCAAAGCGTTCACCGACGACGGGTGGTTTGACACCGGCGACGCGGGATACATCGACGAGGAAGGGTTCTGCTACATCTCTGACCGGAGTGAGTGGCCGCTTAGATGGCCATTCTGAGTGGCGGAACAGGTGGAGTGAATGAGTCGCTGACCCCCAGTCAAGGACATCATCATCCGCGGAGGGGAGAACATCTCGTCCGAGGAGGTCGAGAACGCAGTCTACCTCGACGACCGGATTGCCGAGGCTGCGTCTGTGCCTGTGCCGGACGATCTGATGGGCGAGCTCGTCGCTGTGGCGGTGAGCCTGAAGCCTGGCGCTAGTGCCACGCCAGATAGTATCATCGAGACTGTGTCGCCGAGGTGGGTGTCTAGGAAGCAACCAGATGCAATGCGCTGTGGCCTGCATGCTGTCTGCAGGCAGTCGCTGACACCAGGCTGCGACGTGAAGCTCGACCGGTATTTGTTTGGGTGTCGGATGAGCTGCTCCGTAAGTGAGATTGGAGTAGTCTACTGACGGCAGCAATGAACGCGAACGGCAAGTACATCAAGACCGAGATCAAGAAGATAGTGCACGATCTCTACAAGCAGCACAAGGCGCGGCAGTCGAAGCTGTAGCCGCGATGTTTCGTCCACTAGACATGCTCAGTCGCTCACGGCGAGTTAGTAGAGACCGACCAGGGGTCCAGAATGTCCAGGAGGGTTATAAGCGTCAGTAGTTGGGGCCGGTAACAATATATATGCAAAGAGAATCTATTAGATGCAGCCCACTACAACGGCGCATAGTGTGGCTCTCCCTCTCCCCCGCGCGCTCGCGCTACAGCCTCGCCTGCGCCGCATCCTCGGCACCCGCCACACCCCAGCGGTAGAACCAGTCCGCCGCATGCTGCACCATCTCAGGCGTGCAGATGTGCCCCCGCCCCTCCTGGATCCACTGGGCGGTGTTCCCCGGCCCCGCCTCTGGCACAATGTTCTTCAGCCAGTCCTCCTGCCCCGCAGTGTAGGGCACCACCTCGTCTATGCTCCCGTGCAGCGCGCAGATTTTCTTCCCCGCGTACACGCCCTTGGGCGATTTCGACTCGTAGAACTCGCGCGTCGCTTTGGGGTAGTACATCTTGTCGGTGCCGATGGTCTTGTCGGCTACGAATCGAGGCGTGTGGACGTTGATGAGCGAGTCGGCGGGGACGGCGATGATCGGGACGGCGATGCGGATGCGCGGGTCTTCCTTCAGTAGGCGCCAGACGACGTGTCCTGGGGTCAGTGGGAAAGGGGAGCGATTGGCAATGGGTCAGGGGGGAGGAGGTAACACGCAGGAGAGGATAGAAAGGAAGGAAGGCAGGTAGGCAGATATGAAGGACAGCCGACATGATGAAGAGATTGAACTGAGGGCCGGCGTCCAGGACTTCACATAAGAAGCGATCTGAATGTTGAAGCAGACCCATATTTTGAGAACTGGCTCTGAAGTGGCATTGAGAGCAGCATTTGAAAAAGCCAAAATGCTCAGACAAGTTGAGAGACTGGTGGAAGATGCAAGCGAAGCCGAAATTGCAGACGTGACAGACGCTACTCACCACCGAGAGATACGCCAGTGACCATGAACTCGACGATCTTGCGCTCGCCCAGAGGAAAGATGTAGTCCTCCAGGAACTTCATGACGTACTGGATATCCTGCACGCCGCCAGCTGTGTGTCAGCGTGTCTTCTGGGGGTCGATGACAGCCTGGATCAGCAGTCCAGCCAATGTCATTTGCACTTCCGAGCAAGATAACAACGCTCTCCCGCCACACTCACTGACAGTCGCAGCCATCGCCTCGAGACGCCGCGGATTCTTGTTGTACGACAGCTGGTCCTTCTTCAGCCGCCTGACGCCGTGGTTGCGCTGGTCCTGGGGTGTCAGCTGCAATCACTACCCGTAGTACCCACAAGGGTCACCACGATCACATCCCTCTTCCATGTTGATGGGCTCGCGGCGCTCTTCTTGCGGATCTCACCGAACAGCGCGTGCGACATGTTCTCCATTTGCGCGGCGTTGTTCGCCCAGCCGTGGGCAATGACCTGGGGTTAGTCTGGCACGACATCACTGCGCAGCGCAGGGCAGTTTCTGAAATGCCAGGTTGACAACCTGGAGGCATCCGTCTTAGTGATGACCTTATGCTCTACTCCGGCAACTCTCGCCTGCTACACTCATCCACTCACAACAACAGACACCGGCCTCGACGACCCCTTGATCTCCTCCAGCCCATACACATGGATATCCAGGTCGACGATGTACAGGTCCGTCTTGGAGCACGGCGCGTGGCCCAGGTTCAGCGATGGGAAGTCCATCACATGGGCGGGGTCCTGGTTCTTCCGGGAGGGGATGGCGGGGATAGACATAGCGGCAGCGTTCGAGGGGAAGTGGTCAGCAATAGGAGGGACTGCAGATGAGCAGTGAACACAGTCAGAAAGGCTGAGATAGTTTGGAGATAGGAGATAGCAGAACACTCGAAATCAGAAGCGACGATGGACAACCGTCTCGGTAACTACGAAGTAACCGAAGTCCGGTGCCGGCTATGGCCGTGGTCTTATCAGATCGATCTCGAGATCGCAGGAGATGGTGTAGCTTGGCGGTAGAGGTGGGCAGGTGCTATCTTGCTCTTGGAGGAGCTTCAGTTGTTGACAACCTTTGATCGACGACAGCACTCATCGTTACAAGCTAATTGTCACCCTACCGTCCGACCATGGCTACGCCCAGGATTGTGCTCCACCACCTCCCGGCGTCGCGCAGCAGCCGCATCTTCTGGCTTCTCGAAGTGAGTGCTGGACTTGAGATGCAGCAAGGCGGTTGCGCGGGATTGTTGTGCCGATGTGAACAGACAAGCATAATCCATCGAGGGCCATACCTATGTGTTGAACATCTCGGTCGTCAGAGCACGTCAACTCACTGACAACAGGAACTCGAACTCCCCTACGATGTCAAGGTCCACTACATATCGCGAGGCGCCGCGCGCTCAATGAAGGAGGTTACACCGCTGAGCAAGGCCCCCGCAGTCACCCTCGACGGCAAGGTGATGTACGAATCAGGCGCGATCATCACGGACCTGCTCGCGCGGTTCCCGCACGCTGGCGTCGAGTCGACTTCCTCATCAGACTCAACATTCTGGGGCTACTTCTCCGAAGGCAGCATCATGCTCTTCGTCCAGCCGTCGGTGTTCCTCGGCCTCGGCGCCAGGGTCACCAAGAAGGGCCTCACGCCGGAGCAGGCAAAGGGTGCGGACGCGCTGCAGGGGTGGTTCAATGGCTGGAGTAATGGGCACCTGGAACTTTCGATGGCGGAGGTGGAGAAGTACCTCGGCCAGCATGAGTGGTTCTCGGGCAGCGACAAGATTGGGCTGGGAGATGTGAGTGGTAAGAATGGACATGACTCTGTGTGCCATGGCCATCCTTCGACAATCAATGCTGAATATCGCTGACCGCCAGTTCATGATGCTCTCGCCTGTCATGGCCATCGGTGGCAGGAAGGTGCCACCGCTCGGACCCAACACACAGGCATGGCTAAAGCGCGTGCAAGCACGTCCTGCCTTCCAGAGGGCTATGGCGCGGATGAAGAAGGAGGAGCAGGCTCAGGCGGCTGCCAAGTTGTGATGTCAACTGGTCCGAAGAGAGCGCGAGATGGGCTTCATGTCCTTCGACATAGGCTTGTACATGAGCTTGCTAGCGGCACCCGCAGAGGCTATGCAACACCACCTTTGCAGTGAGATCGAAGTGAATGAATATAACGTTGAACATGACCTGACAAACACAATGTGAGCGTTGACGAGCATGCTCATCTGATAAGCCGGTGACTTGTGTGACACCGGTGCCTGACCGGGAAGTCGTGAAACGCGTCCAGCGGCAAAGTTGACCCAAGTACTCTTGAAGCCTTTCTCTTCGATATCGGGCGTCTGTCGTCTGTACTCTTCTCAACACATCGCATAACTCAACAGCCGGCACTCTTGGTTGCCTGTGAAAGCTCTGCTGTCTTTATTCTTCTGCTCTGCGTGTCCCACAGCCGCCGCACTCCCATCTCGCTGTGCCTCGGTCCCGAAATCTTCATCGACCTACTACAGTCGGTATGACCGTCGCTACCCTCACTGCGAAGGTGCCCGCGGCACTGCGCAACCGCGAACTGCGCGACAAGGTCGGCACGATGCTCGCTGTGCGCGTGGCCGCCATGGGAGTGCAGAAGAGCGTGGACCTCGCGGACGAGGACACTGTGCGCTGGGTGCGGGTCGCTTTCGTTGCGGTACACTTGTTGGCACTGTTGGCGTTTCTCTACATCTTCAGGAAGGTGAGTGCGTCTTCTGCAACCCCAGTCACAGCTGCTGTAGGCTTTGGCTCGGTGGAGCTGTGCTGCCCAATCTACGACTGCCTGCTCGCTCCGGCTGCTGAGCTCTAAACCCAGCTGTCCTGCTACGATCACTGCAGCTCGCTGGAACTACAGCTATTCTGACGCTGATGTTGAACTGATGGGCCATGATGTCCATCTACATTCTCTTGACACGGACTCTTAGGCTAGTCTGGGGAGTGGTCCAGTGCTCAATCACTCAACAGTTCCCAGCCCAGATCTGCACAGCCTCAGACGATTTCAATTCCCACCGCACTCAACCGACGCCCTACTGCCCAACGCCCACCCCCGCCCGCTGACAACAGATACGCACAGCCAACGACCACACAGTGATCCAAACCAAACCTCCGCGCGTCATCGCCAAAGCAAAAGCCATCGTCCTCACCGCCGTCACAGGCAAGGAGCCGCCCCGCGACCCGCGCGACGATGCGCTCGTCCAGACCACAGTGTACGACTACGACGCGCAGCAGGCCAAGAAGGCGATTGTCGGCATCGCGCGGACCGTAGTGCTTATGGGCGGATTGTCGGTGGTTCTTGGGTGGCACAAGTTTGTGAGTGCAAGGTATTGGAAGACATCGATCGTTTGTGGCATTGGAGGTCGAAGTTGCCTCAGATCAGAGGAGACAATACTCTTTCATATCAGAGCAGCCCATACTCTCCTCTTCCAGAGAAGGCGGAGGAATTCTTGTGGTATCGTCGAACCCACTGACACCAGCTCATCGCCCCGATCATCTCCCAGCCCGTCGCGACAGTCCGACACGCCCTCTTCCAGCTGCACGTGCTCGGCGCGGAGCCAGTTGGTTCTCTTTCGCGCGAGGCGACACTGGAGGAGGTCAAGGCTGCGGAGCGCGCCAAGGCGAAGGTGGCAGCTGAGACTACAGTGGACGAAAAGGCTGAGGTGCTGGAGAAGGCTGCGGTGCACGAGAAGGCAGCAGCGATCGGAGCTGTGAAGTCCGGCGTCGTGGGCGAGAAGGTCGTCGTCGAGAGGGTGGACGAGATCGTGCTCCAGGACGAGGACGAGGTCGTCGTCGTGGAGAAGGTGGAGGTCGCCGAGGTGACTGCGAGGGTTGAGGAGGGCGGTAGCAGGTTGCGGCAGCGTGCTGCTGCTCGTTGATTCGAAGGCTTCTGGCAACGTGCGAGGAAGACATCTGCTTTCCATGGCGAGGAATTTCCTGCCATTGGGAGCTAGGCAACAACAGGCAAACTTAACCATGAGTCAACTAGATGTCTGGGACAGACGCATGAAATGACAAGGGAGTCGGCGGCTGTAGGTTCGAGAGCCTGGGGATGGGGGAAGAGATCTGGTTTTAGACTCATTGGGCGGTATCTGCTAGCGATGAAGGGCATAGATTCCAGACTGTACACTATGTTCTGCATGGACTCGCAATGAACTTGAGATTGCTGACTGAGATGGCTGACGAAATGCCGACAATGAAGCAAGAGTGCCCACTGAATGCTGCCGTTGCCTATGTCCGGGATATCTGGTCGCTGAGTAATGTACATATGAAGCAGCTACAACAACCACTGAACCGCGACCGGTGAAGGTCCGCAGTCACCGCATTTCGCTTTGGCACGGGAATCTGACCACTTTTTCTTGCTGGCCTCACTGTCCCTTGCTGGCCTCACCCCCCGCAGCCGGCGACCTATCCTCATCGCGCGACACCCTCGGCGACGCCTGCGGCGAACTGTCCATACTCACACGACGTACCGCACCAGTCGGACCAGGTGCACTAGTAGTTATGCCCTCGACAGAATCCGCGAGGTTGCTCATATCCATCGACTCGGGCCGTAACATCTCGATGTCATCGTCCTCGTTCTCGTCCGCATCCGCCGGGCCAGCCGGCGCGTGTCCCACATCGCGATGGTCAAGCGACGACCCACGGATATGCGATCCCTTCGGTGTGGCGCGCTCCACCTCCGGCCTAGGATCGACCGGCATCTCGGCGTTGATGATGTCGAGCGACGAGGCGCGGCTGTGCGAGCTCCCGCGCGAGGAGGCGATGCTGTGGGTTCGGGATAAGAGGCCAGGCGAGAAAGGTGTGATGTGTTCGTGTTTTCGCGGGGTGGATACGTGGGGGCTCAGGGGGGATGCCGCTTGTGCAGCCTCAAGTGGTGGGGTATGGAGTGAGGCGGGTGCTGGCTCGGTCTCGGTTGACATTCGTGTGTCCCCTGTCGGTGTGTCAAATACGGGCTGTGGGGTGGACCCATTGTGGGTTGCCCCTCTAGCCGAAGATGCGCCTCTGCTGAGACTACCAGAGGTGCTGACGTCTCCGGGCCGAGCAGTGACTGTACGGTCAACCTCTGGCCTCTGGGCGCCCTGCGCCGCCACAGCGACGAACGGCTCGCGCGGCGATGCTGACTGCTTCCCACGACCGATAGTATGACCCGGCGACGTAGATCTAGACGACCCTATGCGCCCGAACTCGTCGACCTCGTCCACCGGCGCAGCGAGCACTGCAATGTCGCCTTCGCTCGAGACCGACTCGTCGTCGCTCATCTCTGGCCCTGACGCAGGCTCCGACACGCTCTCGAGTGCCCCTCCGTCATCGTCGTCCCATGACGGGAGCTCGTCCTGCACCACGAAGATTTTCTGCGGGAGCTGAAGTCAGATGAATACTTTCTCGAGTCACGTACCTTGGCCACACGCTCGCAGAAATCGTCAAAGTCCGCCTCCGAGGTGCACAGGAAGCCCAGGAGCATGCTCGGGTCCAACCCGGAGAGGGGCAACTTCTTCACCCGCTCGCAGTGGAAGCTTTGCAGCTGCGCCTCACTGTATGCATTGGCGTACCATGACGTGTGGGGGTTGACGTGGAGGGGTGCCCGTGATGCAGAGGAGTGTGCTGCAACTGATGGAGACGACGACTGCGACGGTGTCTTTGTCTCGTGGTTGCTTGTCGACACACCATCCTTCGTCGGGGTTGTCGGCGTTGCTGGTGAGCTCGACGTTGCAGGGTCGGCATCGAGATCCAGCTTCGAGGTCCTCCCCTCCAGTGAGTCACCAAGACGCTCCCGCTCCGACTTGGGCAAGACATCCGCCAAGGGTGTCTCATCAACACCCCGGTCCTCCTCACGTGAGGTGTTTGAGTCACCCCCACCCGCTCCCCGTGCAACAGAGAGCGGAGGCACACGGAGTGAAACAGCAGGGCGGGTGTAGTGAGGATCAAGGTAGAATAGCGAATTCGCCTGCGACGCGACAAAGTAGTAGGACGACGATGGGCGACCGCCTGCGATGCCAACTGATTGTGGGAACGTGAATAGTGTCTGGTGTCAGCGACTTGAGCTCACACCATTGCTTACTTTGATCGAGTCATAGTACAATGGGTTGACACCGTCGACGCCTAGTCGGATGCCGATGAGAATGAGAACAGCCTGGTGACCCCATGTTCCAGGCGTTGCCGAGTTGTTTCGAACTTCGTCTGAAACGTCACCCGAGGTCCACTGCTCAGACGACGTGTTCGACGCAGCGTACACGTCTGAGCGGTAGATCGTGCCGTCTACAGCTGTGGCGACAGACAGCCCGCAGATGGGGAACGAGTTGGCCAGCGTCTTGAGCGCTCCAGCGGCCGTGCTTGGGCCGAACCACTCGCCGACTTCCTTGCCCAACTCCTTGCCAATGAGGGCCATGCGATGAACGCTGAAGGGACATAATGGCGACGGGTCGTCCAGGAACCATGAGAGGATCTGCGCATACTTTGCGTATGCATCGAGCTGGGCTAGCTCTTCTGGCGTCTCTGGGCTCTTGTCGGGTTTCCGGGGCTGCCTCCAGTCTCGACCGAGTTGTACAGTCATCAGAGCGTTGGCCAGCATGCTCTGGCCTGTGCGCAGCATGCATCCCCAGCCAGAGTCGCTCGTCAAGCCCCGCTCGTCGCCCTTAACCCATCCCCACGGTCCGCCAGACGATCGAGCCTGCTGGGATCCTGTGCTCAGCTGTGCAGCAGTCGGCAGTTGCGACGGATCGTGACCTGCTGCAAATGCGCCATAGTACGCCTCCGGGTTGGGCAGGAGGTAATGTTGCGGCAGGGGCGTAATCGGGGCGTACTGGTTGCGATAGGTGCACCATACTCTAGACCTGAAGTCGTCGTAGACTACTGTCAGCGACCATGCAAACTCGCACTCACAGTCCTGTGGCCACTTCGCCTCCTTGTCCTTGCTGGACTTGAACGGTCTGCCGAGTGGCTCATCCGATTCCGCCTGCTGAGCCAGATTGAGGCTCGAAGTGAACAACCCGCTCAGGCCCTGCTTTGGGGGAGATGGCTGGTCCCCATTCGACTCCTTCATACGAGCCACCCATGGAGACGTAGGCTTGCTCTGCGAACCTGACGGTGAACCCACCTCCGCCTGCTCTGGCTCATCCGGCGTCCACCCAGGATGCGGCACGCCCATCACCCACATGGTATCCTGACAGTGGTCGGGCTGGGCGTCCGAGTCGAGCAGATATCGCAAACCGCCAACAGCCTTGTTGCGCACACCACTAAAAAACGACGTTGCTGCTGATGGTCCCCTACGCAGTGGCGAGGGCGGGAGCTGCGTGGTGTCTGAGGACACGGACGCCGGGGAGTTGTTGCCCGATCCGTCGTTGTGTGAGAGGATGTTCGACACCCAGGAGGACATGCGTCCCCCTACACCAACTGCCTCTGCACGTGCCGACTGCTGCTGGCCACTGGATCCGTGCGCTCGTGGCGGCGCCGAGTGTCGGTTCAGCGCACTGAGGCGTGATGCTGATTGCCGATGCCGCAGGGGATGTTGTGGGGGTTGCGGTAGGCCGTGGGTAGACGACGTTTCTGACGAGCCTTGTGTCGAGGACGACGACCTGCGCTGAGAGGAGGTCGTTGGTGGTGGCTTCCATGAGGACGGCTGGTTCTCCAGCTGAGATCGCTGCTTTGGTGACCCTTTGCCACTGTGCAGCGATCCGAGCCTGCGCGAGAACGTTGTTGTATCTGTACTGTCGGTGGACGAGACGGACGGCTGCCTCCCGGCCAGCGGGATGGGCAGTGTGTCCGTCGTCGCCCCAGAGGCTGTCCCCGAACCCGATGCGAAGGCATCCTCGCGTGGTGAGGATCTTGAAGAATCTCCACGCCCATTGCGCTGGAATAAGCGCGACGTCTTCTTCGCCAAGCTGCGCCCCTTGCCACTCCCTCGACGCTTATCTTTCTGATCCTGCGATTGATACGACGTCGAGCTACTCGCAACAGGGGGAGGGATCTGCTCGTCGTTGAGTGACAGCGTGTCCACTGACTTCCCGAGCGTACTTGCCTCCCGTCCTACCGAGACAGTGGCAATGACCTGGCCGTTCCTAGATGTCCCCTCGAGCAGCCACTCGTCGTCGTCAGCTTCGTCCTCCTCTATAGGCAGTGGTGACGGCGTGTTTGACCTGCTCCCTCTATTGCCCTTGCGAAAGAGTCCTAGCTTCGAGCCTGTTGACTGATTCCTGGACAACAGCGGCCCGCGGTCGTGCGTAGCATCGTCGCGATCCCTGCTGAGCGTGCGCCCGTGCGTAGGCGACTGCTCGTGACCGTGTACATCGATATAGCTGGAGTAGGGGCGGCCCGACAGGAGAGACGACGCGCGCTGGGGATGCGAGCTGCTCTGCTCTGGTGGCCTCGCATGACCACTCGTGTTGTCGTCCGACATGGTGAGTCGAGCTGAGTCGCAATCGCGCAGCCGCAGCAGCTGCCGGGCACCTTACGGCCCAGAAGACGCGGCCGCAACTATCTCAAGGCAAAATTAGGGGAATCCTGCTCTCCACGCTGGGCGGCGGCGCGTGAAGCGACGCGAGATAAGTGTTGTCGAAAGTCGACCGAAGGAGGGCGTGGGTCGGCGGCGTGACCAGGAGAGACCTAGAGAGCGGGATAGATACTGAGGAACGGATGTGCTGCCAGCCACCCCAAGACGTGACAGTATACTCTGCTCGACGTCGACTGCTTTGATGTCACTGTCGGTGGCGTTGTCGCTGTCGCTGTCGTTGATGCTCGAGTGAGGGATCTCGACGGACACACTGACGTCGCGTCGGGTCTTGGTCGCCGAGTGTGATTCCGGACATCAGTCCATCTCCGCTGGCTACCGCGTACATGACCGGGCAGAAACTGCTTCAGCGCTCGACATCCTACATGTCTGGCCTGCTCAATGCTATGCATGTGTGTGCTTGTATATGCCTGTGGAACTGATGCGCAGCACTACTGCTCAATCGATGTCAATATTCAGATCAGCGACAGGGGGCATCTCCTCCTTTGCCTCCTCTTTCTTCTCAGCCGCGGCCTTCGGTTTCGGCGCAAGGACCTCAGCCACAGCCCTGGCAGTACGAACCAGCGCCTGGTCACGATACCTCGGCGCAATGACAGAAATCCCTACAGGCAACCCATGCTCGCCCTTGAGACCCGGCACATTGATGACAGGCACATGCAGCGCCGTCCAGAGCGCATTGAAGACATGGCTGCCTGTCGAGCGTGTCGAGTCGAGAAGCGGGGCCTCACCGGGCACAGAAGGCGCAATGAGGGCAGTGTACTGTGCTGCTATGGCGTCGATCTTCGGCCTGAGAGCAGCAAGGCCGTCCAGGGCAGCTGAGAGGTCGGCCTTTGACACAGTCATGCCGTCCTCGATGAGCTGCCGGACGCCAGGTGACAGCTTGCCCGCGCTGGTGAGATAGTCGGGCCAGAAGGACGCCCTACCCTCGCCCTTGCAGACGGTGTTGTGCCACTCGATGACCTTGTCGAACTCGGCGGGGAGCTCTACGTCCTCCACTGTGGCACCGGCAGCGGTCAGGGCCTTCTTGGCCTCCTCCATGGCCTTGACGGTCGCTGGCTCTGCCTTGTCCCACGCCGAGCCGCGCACCAATCCGAACTTGGCAGTGGCCAGGGACAATGGTGTGGAGGGGAGTGTTGCGTCGTCTTTGAGCAGGAAGGCTTCGACGAGCAGGTCGATGTCGTCCATCGATCGGGCGAAGACGCCGACTGTGTCGAAGGTTTGAGTGTCTGGCATCAGTGAGCGAAGAGAAAAGCAGATCAGGAAAGGCCCAGAGATGGAAATGAATGAGATGCTCATACTCACAGACCTTGACCCCGTCGCGCGATATGGCACCCCATGTCGGCTTGAAGCCATACACGCCGGTATACGACGCCGGCCGGACGACACTGCCACCGGTTTGTGTGCCAAGGGCGATAGGCACCTGGAAATCGGCGACGGCAGCTGCTGAGCCCGAGCTGCTTCCTCCTGGTGTGCGTTTCTGGTCGTGCGGGTTGTTCGTAGGTGGTCCGTGATGAGAGCTGGCGTCAGTGTTGCAACAGAGTATGAAAGAAGTGTGTAGCAGACAGTGATGCCGCCTTTCTCTTCGTCGACACCGACTCTCCCTACATGTTGGACAGGACCGGGTTACTGCTCCACTCACCAGGCAAACTCCGTCGTGTGCGTCTTGCCTAGAATCAACGCTCCCATAGCCCGCAACGTCGCAACAGCAGCTGCATCCGATCCATCTCCTGGGTGGTTGTTGTACGCCGCCGAGCCGAGGCGCGTTGGCTGATCCGAGGTGTAGATCACGTCTTTGACACCAACAGCCACACCATGCAGCGGCCGCCTGTTCTCCGCCGGCACCGAGTCCAGCAGCCTAGCGTACTCCATCACATTGTCGGCGTCGATATGGACCCACGCATGGACTGCAGAGTCGCGTTTCCGGATTCGAGCGAGCAGAGCTGCGGCACTAGGTTGTTAGTTGTTTCGAGCCGTAGACACTCACTAGTCGACGACTTTCAGCTCGCCCGAGCGCATGAGCTGTGCCACCTCTGCCGCTGTGAGCTTGTGCAGCTCCTGGCCTGGCCGCTTGGCCTTTACGACTGGCTTGTTGGGATTGCGGCGGGGCATGGTGAGTGTTGGAGAAGAAGAGTGGAGGCCGAGGTGGATCAGTGGATTGCTGGAAATTGTCCTCGTCCATGTGGATGTATTTCCGGCGGCACCATGTCGATCGTGTCGTGTTTCAGGCGAGTCTGAACTCGTTCTTGTCTCTTGCCTCCTCTGCCATATCTCTGCTACGACAAGAGCTGCATATGCCTCACTGCAACGCTATGCATGCAGCTCCAGTGCTGAGTACAGGAGAAGTATGTCGAGGTAGTCGATGAGTACATACATGCTCAGGAGACGTCGGGCTCCTACTTACAAAAGTCACATTGTTCATACACGATTGCATGAGCTGGTGGCAGCTGCCCAAGGTTTCATGGCTGCTGCCCATTGCTGTTCATCGCATCGAGGTGATTGACGAAATTAGATGTGCACTGGCTGACTGATGCCTAACCCAGTCTCTCGATGGGTGAGCAACAGACAGCAGAATATTTACAACGGGGGCAAGCTCTGAGAGCACTACTCTGGACTACTCTGGATGACTGAGGACTGGAGACACCTCACAGCGACTGATCGTATGCAACTCGGGCACATACCCAGATCACATCTGCCGCACTCCTGCACTTGACAATCTCTTGGTAACAACATCTTCCCCCGCCGTTTCAGAACATGCCAAACGCGGTACCGATCATTACAGCGGCCCCGTTGCTCAGTAGATCCAGTTACGCCTTACGTTGTTACCAACCGTGCCGTGCCGCGCGACCCATTTGTTTCAAGCGACATAGCGACATGTCGCGATCTGCGCAACCCCGCTGCACACTACTAGCCTGCAGTAGTTTCTCTTCGGACTTGGCTCTCGTTGTCTGGATCTGGCTGCTGAGATGTACGTGATAAAGCTCGTGCCCGACCAGTTTCATGCACACGGAAGGCTCAGCCAAAGCCGAACGGGAAGTCACGAAGAGGCAACTTGGGCGTGGCGGGATCTTTAGTCGACCAGCACGGGACAGCAACCGCGGCAATGGGTACCGTAGCGTCTCGTCATGAACCACCACGGCATGCACGGCACTTGCACGGGATGCAAGTTCCTGCTTTGCTTTGCATGTGTCGTGATCGCGTCCAAATCACTTCCGCATAAGGATGGCCGGATATCAGATCATGAGATGATAACGCGTCCACTGTCAATACCGACAGCGAGGCTAGCCAAGACGCCCCCACGTCTTGTGGCACAGCCGTTAACATTGACACATGTGCTCCCCGATCATCGCGCAGTGGCGGCTCATTGATCACCTGGAGGCGAAGAGGCGGGTGGTGGTGGTGGTCGTTTCATGCCTTCAGTTGGTGTACAATGCGCGGCTGGGCTGTTGAGGCGGTGGTGGCGTGCGCCTGCTAAAGATGTTCTGGTGCCCACCCCTATCTTTAGCGTCTACAATGCACCGAGAGCTACACGTTCTAACTTCATTCACCAACCTATTCAGTAATAAAGATGGGCAACAGCCACCACCGCCAACGAGGCAAATGGCAGCGTGATTGACGGAGGGTCGGTCAATGTGCATGTGTGTTGAAGTCGGCGTCTCATTGCTAGCAGAGGAAACGCATGAATGCTTGGAATATTGAGGGCGCTGTATCTCTTGTCTCAATGCAAGATGCCAACAGTTGCGGGAGTCTAGACCACTTGTATTGCACAATTGACCTCTGTAGTAGGGTGGCTGAGGTAAGCAGTCAACACAGCATCGTCGGTTAGCCATGCAGATTGCTCGAGATAGCCAGATCGTTCACAGCTGATTGTGGTCTGTACTCCCAATCGACAGCGCATGCAAATCCTGGAGTCTGAGTTGCACATGTAGAGGCTCAGTGCTAGATGTTGACTACTATTGTCAACGGGGACCTTGGCCGCCTGCCTACCCGTGACTGGACGCTAGCGTCAAAGTACTGTAGTATTCACAGTCGCGTCCTACACAGCAACTCGACGATAGGAACAGCTGTGCTACATCGCCCCAGGTCGAGGCCCAACGACATGCACAGCAGTGCGTAGCACGTAGCACCATGAACGTAAGATAGAGCTTGAAACGACGGGCAATATGTTACGAACAACGGGAAGTTGCACAACGGGAGATACGCGGACCAAACAACGGGAGGTAGACACGTACGAGGTCGCTGGCTGTTAAGCTTTACTGGTCGCTGCAATATTGCACGACTGACCACCACCTGTTTGTCTACATCCGGTAGAGATGGGATGGAGTCGTACTGTACCTGGTCACGATTGCAAGGTACTGACTACTGCACTAGTGCAACGACATGACCCGATGTTGCATAATCGGGTTCCATGGCTCGCAGTCGATGGTCTGGATATCCTGTGTGCGTGTCGATGCTGGAACGGGGTGGCAGCAGAACTCACTCCCTACATACACCGTTTTGACAGATGTGGCAATGCCATGGCACCGCCCCAGGACTACGGCATCGACATCTGCACCAGGCAGCATTGCGGCATTCACTTACATACCAGGCACTGCTGCGTCGCTCACATCTGCCAGCTGCAATGCACATTTGAGCGAACAAGCTACGAATGCGAAAGGCCAGGCTTTTGGTGGACGTCGGGCACTGGGTCCTGGTGCAAATGCACATGTGGCCGGTGATGTACGTGGCAGAGTTGTTCTGACACGACAGCTCGCCAATGCCCGAGCAAAGGGTCGGTCGCAATCCTAGATAGCAGTGCAGTATCAATATTCATCTAGATGATAAGCTCACATACGACTGACGCAGGGTCACAGCATGATGAATCGATTAATTGTACTGCGCACTCTATGCAGTCATCGCTTGCCTTGAGCAAAGCCATAATTCTCGCTCCCACATCGTAGTCCGGGTCATCGGGCATCTAATCGAGCCTGATCGTCGACTAAGCCGTCACGCGAGCGAGATCCCCGCCAGCTGCGCCAGCCATGACAGCCATGACAGCCATGACACGCCATCCGCCATGCGCTGCGCCATGACCACATGCAGCATGTGCATATGTGCAAGTACTTGATAAGGTGCAGGGCATGCTAGGGCACCGTCCGCTCCCACCGGCGTTGGCGAACAGGAAAGACAATGAATCCATATGATCCTGTGAATGACGCTAAGCTGCGGAATTTGAATGCGTCTGCCTCGTGGACCGAATTGTAAGGACCCAGTAAAACCAGGACACGAATACTCATTCATCAACCCTTCGCCGCCTTTTCGTGTCGATCTCAGTAGCGTAGATGCGCTTCGCACAGGCACTGCTGCTACTGCTATCCAATTTAGTCAATCTAGCTCGTATAGTCTGGCAGGAGAAGGGGGGTATACAAGCAAATATTATCCCTTGAGATGCAGCAGAGTTGGGGTCAACTCCATAAGCTTAGCTCCTATCCGCCGACATCTTAACGGCAAATTATCCTTGCCTCGCTGCATCTCGATCAGTTCCGCCAGCAAGCGACTCGTGTCTCATTTGATATCGTCATGATCCCACACTGGTGACTGCCACGACGGCCACGCCAGCCTTGGCTTCCGCCCGCCTTGGCTGGGGTGAGGGCGGAGCCGACAGCTTTAGGTTGGGTTGGGATCAGCTGTTCCGCAACACAGGAACGATGCAGGAACCAGAGGCGGTAGAGAAAAATAAGTCGGTCAGAATGGTCACAGAGTGCGACGCCATTTGATGATTTCACCCGCTTTCCAGACTTCCCTTTAGTGTCGTAGCCCGTCGTCCCCGGACGGAGGAGCTCTTTCTGCTAGACTACGCAGCCATCCGGGTATGAAAAAGGTTGTTGCTGCTGGCAGAGGTGAATGTCTGATCTCTGATCTGGGTCGAAGCAGATGCGGCGGCAGGGACGGAAACCCAGGGAGAGGCTGATGATAACGACAGGCTATGTCTGGTACCAAACTATATGCCGTAAGGGGTACGAACCAGCCCTTAGAGAATGGGGGTAATGGTGAAGGACGGGGCCGACGGCTAAGCGGGCGGGTTCTGGTTCGTCAGCCACGACTAGAAACGACCCAAAGCAACGTTAAAACAAGAAAAGTGTGCGACAGTTGTGTAATCGTCTCGGCGAACCATCAGGGGATGGGAGAGCGAGGAACGGCACGGCATTCATTGCTAGACTCATGGCTCAGAAGATGACACCTCACTTTGTGATTGATGTCGAGTAGCCGCGGGCCATTTGGTACAGGGCAGGATGACCGACCGACATGAAGCAGAGTAACAAGAAGGTTTGCCATTACCCGTCATCTCGTAGTGCCCCTTGATCTCGTCTTTCCCGCTTCCAGCTGTGCGTGCTGGCGAGCAGTAGTGGATCGCGAATGCATCAGATCGGTGGCACTGAATCATGCGATCTGGGCAGTGCAACAGAGCAAGATTTCGATGCCCATCCTTGACGGACAAGGAAAAGCTGGTGCTACTCTGATACACATGTGCCAAGCGAATATGAGCCCCGAAACCAGGTTGTCGTTCGACTACTTTTTTTCCTGGGCAGAGGCAGAAGGCGGAGGTGGCTTGCCTGCAACTGGCCGACTGGCGCGAGCAGAACATGTCTGACGTTCTGGGAGGCGGCGGTGGTGGCGGAGGCGGCTTGCAGGGTCGTCTGAATGGAAAGCGATAAGGGATGTCGTACGCAAGGAACGGCTTGCCGCCACCCCCGCCATCTTTTGTGGTCCAGTAGTCCCAAATGGCACGAACCCGATGATGGCCCGTCGTCACCGTGTCCCTCACGTTCCGTTTCCAGAGGTACGGCCCATCCCCTAAAACCATCTGTAGCTTGCCCATTCAGATCTCATAATTTCGATTTGTGTTATCGAGAGCGTGCAAGGAGGCGAGACAGCACAGACACCGGATGTTGACCGATGCTCCAAAGGGCGAGCTGCCTTGCTTCTGCAGGTCTTGCGTGTCCTACGCCTTGGTTGTCTTCCGACTAAGAGCGGCAAAGTACGGGCCACTTCCCATCCATCAGGTGTGACAGGTTCCAATAACCGAAGATTGTGCCGCGCGCTCGCCCCTGGATTACATGTGCACTACAACAACAAGGAGAGGAGCAAAAGATGTAAGCGGGCGCGCGCGGGGAGAGTTGGGGTTGCGGCATGTGCAGTGGTAGCTAGAACGACCAGATGCACAGGATCCACCAGGATCACCAGGATCGCAGGATCACAGGATGCAAGGGGCCGAGCTGCAAGCGGCGCACATAATCTGGGGCTCAATGGATGTCTTGTCGCAGCCACCGCTGCGTGTGCGCGATGCGATGTGATGTGATGCAACGGCCGATGGGGTGATAGTCCATGAGCCGCGTAATTCTAGCGATCTAGTGCTACCATTTTGCCACCGAGCGCCTCTTGTTGACGAGGAGTTTGACGTGGGGGGAGTAGCAGGGCAGCAGGAGGAGGCGGGGGTAAGAGGAGCAGGAGCAGGAGGAGCAGGAGCACGCGCCTCTAGGTTAGGATGTAGTCTGACCATCACACTACACTTCACGCGCTCATGCCTTCACGCGCTCATGCTACACACCGCCTCCGCCGGGTTCGTCGTCCCTTTCACGTCTTGCCTTGCTTGGCCTGTGTGATCCTGCACTCGCCTCCCTTCTTCCTCTTCCATGCTGCCCTGTTGTCCGACCGACGAGGGTAGTAGTATGTTTGCCCCTGTGGGTTAGATGATCAAAGTCGCCAAAAGCGAGCAAGGCATCCCGAAACAGGTGCGACAGCATCTAATTCTGTCAGTAGTGCTGCCACTCCGACCGACCACCTCAACTCGACCACGTCTGGACACCACGCAAGGCGACCGACCACTCGCCCCTGCAACTCCTGCATCGATCTGGGGAGCTCCGCCGTGCTGCTTGCTCGTCTGTTAGATCGGCTTCGTTGCGCAAGTGGAAGCCTGGCTGGCACGGGTGCCCTGTAGCTTAATCTCTCCTACCTTGGCTTCACGACAATAATCTCGACATCCGCCGCACACTCTTTCTCAAGCACACTTGTTCCCACTTGCTTCTCTTGTCAACTTTCTCGTCCACCACCTTCGTCTGGGACCTGCACGCTGAACGCACTTCAAAAACGATCACAAACCACTCTTCACGCCTCACCCTCCCCACACATCCTCACTCCATCTCACCTCCACTTCTGGCCTACTCGGTTCATTACCACACGCACAGTCTGCTCGAAGCACAGCACGCACGCCCACACGCAACGCACAACGAACGCACACGCCCCCGGAGGACCTGCCGACTGGCCTGTGACACCAGCGCCGACGCCACCGTGCAACGACGCTTTTGTGTGTGCTGCAACCTGCCTCGGACACATCAGTGGCAGCCATCATTACACGGACCGCAGCCTCCCAGCTATCGTGGTGTAACAGTCGGACCCACCACACCCATCATTCCGCAGCTGATCTCGAGGAGGACCGGGGCTGTGATCTGATCTGTGGTCTGCCTTGCATATCTGTTTGCCTGCCTTGCCATCAGCGCACGAAGCACAGCGCACTCTCTCTCGTGCGCCACTCCTTAGCCAGCACCATCGGACACCCGATTCACCACCTTACCTTTCATTGTGGTGTCCCTGCGCTTTGATCTCGGCATTTGCTGCACGTCCCCGCGCCACTGCAAGTGTGTCCCATTTCGTGCCACCGCTCCAAATAACTGGTCACTCGTCACGATCCGCAAGCTCGCCGCCACAAAAGAAGCACGTTGAGCAAATACTTGGTCAATAGTATTCTGGTTGCGCCTGTGTCACTCGATCAGCTCGTCCTTCTTCAACGGCGCCTCATTCTGTGCAAGTCGGTACCGAGCTGTGTCTTGCCAAGGGCAGACGATAAGAGGCAGGCGACCTATACATTGGTTTTACATTCCCAACCTCCTGTGGCAGATCGTCAGCGACGCCGACTGCCATTCACCCGCTTGGTCGCTGATTGCATTTGTTGCAACCGTGTCCAGGAACAATCAGTGAGTAGTAGCGCAGTAGTGATCTTGGTTGTTCGCGCTGGGTCTGCGTCGTTGGTGATGGTGATGGTGGTGAGACGAACGAACGGACGGACCGATGTGTCGAGTGTATGTGATTGTGGCACATCGGAAGGGGGTTGTTGCTTTATGGTGGCTGTAAAATTCCATCATTGCTCCATGTTTGTTCGCTCCCAAAAGATGGCCCATCCGTCCTCGTCCTCGTCTATGCTTCGCGGCCGCCCCTCTGTGCTGGCGACTCTGGCGATCCCCACCACGTCGATGATGGCGCAGCCGACTTCGCTCATAAGGATCAGCAGCAGACACTGACTTGAGCAGACAAGTTACGTCGGGTGCACGCCCATCCCTTCAGCACTCTGGCATCATCACCTCTCACTCATACTCTGAGGTCGTCGTCAATCTTGCTGGAGCTCCAAGTGCTGAACCCGTCGCACCGAGTGAGTGAATGCAGTCATCCTGATTGTAGTCCTTACGCTAACAGCTGCAGCTATTCCTCCCCCTCCAGGCCGCTGCTGGCGGTGACCAGGTCTGTGTGGGTGACCCCAACACAGACCACGGACTCGACGGCCATCTTGCAACCACTGCAACAAGCTCACTGGGGCCAGCAGGCCCCGGTGGCTTTCCAGCAACAGTACGAGCAGCAGCAGCAACGAGAGCTGCTTCTGCAACAACATACACAGCCTCCACTGCAGCAGCAGCAGCAGCAGCAACAGCAACCACAGGTGCAGCCGCAACATCCCAACACGCTGCCCTTCTCCTATCAGCCTGAGGCATATCGCTCTTCAATCTCCCTCTCGCCACCTGCTTCCACTTCACCATCATCATTTCACCGCACATCACCCTTGACCTGGGCCGCAGCGCCGGCAGCTCCCGTGCCCGGTTCCATGGGACCTCAGACTCCACCGACAGCCATGTACAATGGACCCATGGACACAATGGAGCCCTACGCCCCTTCTGAGGCTTGGGGCGCGTCGGGGAATGAGTACGATCCCAGTTATGGCACGAATGCTGTCGAAGACCCATTGATGATCAAGGCAGATCCGAACGGCCTCCCATGTCCACTACACACGTACATGGCACCACTGTCGATAAGCAATGGCGCTCTAGTCCAACAACTGCCGTCTCCTCCGCCCTCGAGGCATTTCGACATGCGTCTGGCGCAACCGGGCACTGACGAGTCGAAGCCTGGGTATCTCACTCCGCTTGCTTCCTATACAGGTGAGTCAAGTCCCTAGTACATCCACCTTCCCTCGACTTTTCCTTCCATGTTCTCCTTTGTCACTCCGATCTGACTTTCGCAGCTCAGACGTTTCGGTACTTCTGGTACGCGGACATGTATGCCCCGCCCACGACAACACCGACAGAAACGCCTCCCGTTCTGCGGCGTATGAGTGAGGACATCATGTCCTCCACCTCGAGGCCGTTCGACAGCGAGGGACGCCCGAGGCATCCCATCCTTCCGAATGTGCACCCCAATCAGCTGCAGCCGAATCTAGCGTTCTCCCAGTTCGTGTACTCCGTGTTACACAGCACACAAGTGTCCTTTTCGGTCACCATTCTCGCCCTCATGTACACATACAAGTACAAGAAGGTTATGGGGATGGGCCGGAGGCCACCGTACAAGACTGAGGTGTCCGAAGCCCAGGCGTTCGTCACTGGCTTGATGCTTGCCAACAAGTACCTCGATGACAACACGTACACCAACACCACCTGGGCGCAGTTCCTTGGCCTCCCAGTCAAGGACGTCAACGAGTATGAGCTGGAGTGGCTTGACGCCCTGGAGTTCAGTCTATGTGTGAGCATGGAGGAGTTCCAGTCGTGGAGAGCAATGCTCGACGCCCATGTTCGTTCACGTGAGCGCGGAGACAACGCCCCTCTCAGCGGTGGCCCCAGCATGGGTTATGGCACAGCAACCAGGGCGCGTTCTGTATCGCCTCCTCTGCTCGGCTACTACAGCCCGCCCTCCAGCGACCCTTCGTTGCGCAAGCGATCAGCAAAGGATGCCTTCTCAGCAGATGTGCTGCACAACACTGGCATGTACGAGGCCGCTCGTCTGGGTGCACGCAAGTCGTCCTTCGTCCAGCCTGCACCTGCTCCTGCTTTCCAGGCGGCACCTCTTCCTACGCCAGCAGCCTCTATCAACACGCCATACCCGACGCTGAGCAGGTCCACGTCGTTCAACAGGCAGATTGCACGATTGCCGCCAAACGGAGGTCGTGAAGGCGTCCAAGCCTCAGAGCAGCAACAGCAGATTCCTCCCAACAACGTCAACACTGCTCCAAACCAGTGGAGCAACCCCGCGTACCCTGTTGCACCCATCGCATTTGGCAAGAACGAGAATTGGCGAGTGCCGTCGCAGCCCCGTCTGTACTTCCTGCAGGCTGCAGCGACACCCCAGTTTGGGCCTGACGTCCGCTACCACAAAGCCATTCCTCATTACTTCGACCCTGGCACCGCTTATGGCTACACTGCGAACCCATATGGACAGCAAGAGGTCATGTCAAATGGCCAAGTCGACCTTGCCTCTCCCGTGGACCCCATGTTCGCCAGCAACATGTACCCAGACGCTGTGCAACGACAGCAACAGCAACAACAGGCTCAGGCCCAGTTGCAGCAGCAACAACAGCAGCAGCAGCAACAACACTATACCCACTTTGGCAACCCGCAACCTGCTCCATTTGCCAACGCCGGCCCGCCTGGTTATGCGTACGGCTGGCCTGCATACCAGCAACAGCAGCAGCAGATGCCACCACAGCCGCCGACTGCGCAACAGCAGATGTGGGCCCGCCAGCAATGGCGAGCAGGGCACAACCCGCGCTGGAGTGCTGGCTCGGACGATGCGTTCCTGCAACTGCGACCAGCTCCGATGTGCAACAGCCTCAGCGAGTGGTCTACGCCTGCTCTGCAAAGCTATTGAGCTTGGCCCGACAATGTACAACCCACCACATCAAATGGGACACATTTTCGACCACCGAAACTTTCTCCTACGATTCATGATCACGCCACGTTCACGTCCACATTCCGATTCATTGTCTGTTTGCATTGACTACATTTTCATTTCTCGTCCATTTCGTCCAATTCGACTTTTGCGACGCACTGCGCTCGTCGCCCACCAGCAGCAACCATCACGAACACTCGCGTCGGATTCTCTTGTCACTTGAGGATGCGACCTCTGTAGCTATAGACGCAGTAGAGCCACCCATGTATACACAGGTTCTTAGCCATGACCTAACTTGCTCCCATTATCATCTCGCGATTTTCTCGTGCTTCAGTAGCGTTTGCTGTGCCACTGTCTCATCTTGCACGAGCACACAGACGCCACAGACGCCATACCTCAACGGTCGTCAGAAGTGGACTGCAACGCCGTCCGTCAAGGGCGGAAGCAGCGTATGGCGCCACGCCTGACGGACAGACAGCGATGGACGTGTGGGCGTCTGTGGCGTAAGTGAGAGTTGCATTGCCCAGATCAACGTATTATCGACGCTTGCGACGTGTCGTCTGTGCTTGACCAGCGCCTCAACGGCACTTGTAACGTAGTCCGTGCTCGACTCCACTTCTAACGAGAACAAAAGACAACCGTGGTCAGGATAGAAGCCCTTTGATCGAAGCTCAATCACTACTAGAACAGGAGGATGCTAATTTATCTCGGCTGCGCTCGCTCCCCAAAGGCGTCGTACTCCAGTCCCATGCTAATGACCTTGACGCACCGAAGAGCAAGCCTGGCCTGGCCGAGGGCGGCAGAGCACGGCATGCGAGTAGGATCCCGATGACATGCATGTTTGACGTCCATCGGTATGGCGTTGGCGGCGTGGGTGCGTTCGTGGCGAGTGCTTGGGTGGCTATCTGGCTGGATAATTTGGAGGCGAACAACAATATCATCCATAGACGAGTTTCATTCTCCTACAGGCGAGAGCTCGCTTTGCTTGGCTCCATCTGCTAAACGAGCCAACCGCATTGGAATCAATGATCATCATCTTGCAAGCGAGGGCAAGCGAGATGGGAGAGGAGTTTGAGCATGACACAATGGCATGAATGCAGCTCAATGAGAAGATGAAATTCCAAAGTGTTGCGCCTCAGATCTGACTCCCATTGCTGGTTGACCGGGGAGGTGTTTTTTGAGCATCGATTGCCGACCAAGCATCCTCTCGGCATGAACAGGCTGTCCGCGTTTGTTCTGGAGTAACGTTGTTCATCGGCATTGGGTTAGTCTCTCGGAGTTGCAGTTATCTTTCTCGGTCCCCGTGGTGCATCGCTTGTTGTTGCCGTAACTCGACGAGAGAGAGGCTGCGATCTGCGATGGAGCGCCATCGCTGAGTAGCCTAGATGCTGGGGCAACGACATAAACAGGGATGCCGCTCTCATGAAGGTTGACAATGCGATAACGCAGAGATATGTGGGAAGGCTAGCGAGGTGAATGACGACGCGTGCTGTGCCCCAGATCCTAGATGTCAGTGCCTCGCACTACAGAATGACTGCGAATGTCACACAACAGAAACAGTGCCTCTCAGACCTCATGATCCTCGTAGCTCTCGCACTATCGCGACGCCTCCCGCGACCGTCCACGACAGCGTTAGCAACGATAATGAGGCGGTAATGGTCACCCTGCGTCTTGTGAAAGTACAGTGTAACGTGCCAAACACCTCGTCCCGACGACCCTCGTGTTCTCGCAACGTCGTCGAGGCACCCATCACACAATTGAGCTCAACCCCACATCGCACGCTCCCGGTGCCGTGCTGCAGTGGACGCGGAGCACGTCAACGTGCCGCGGATACAAGTGGAGCGAGCCAGTGGACACCCATCGTGACCTCATCAGGTAGCTCGGATGCGCTTCGGATCTATTCGCTTTGCTCCAACGCGTGACCTCAGTCAGATTGCCGCGGCACAGGCGGCTGCATAGTACAAGCCGCTGCCTGAATCGAGATAGGAGTGAGAAGACATTGAAGCTGTGCGGATGGGAAGAAGGTAACGGCAGGTGACTCACCACCCGATAAATCGAGCATAAGGTTTGGCACTAGGCACTGGCTAGTAGGAAGCTGTTCCTTCGCATGCTGTTGTTAGTGTCGCGGTCCCGATCAGGATTGTAGGGAGGCACTGACACGGCACTAGGATTGATGTGGTGAGTGGGGTGGTCAGTGCAATGGTTGTTGCGGTGGTGAGTGGACAGTGTCGGGATGAGAGTTTTGAGAACAGTGGGAAGTCGATCTCAGTCACTTTGCGTCCGACTTTCTGCTCACTCCCGTGCAACCCGAGCAGAAGGGCTTTCGGAGCGTACTACTGGGAGCTGGGCGATCGATAGCAGTGTATGTCATGCCATATGAAGTGCAGGGGAAGATGTGGAAAGCTCGCATGGACATCCGGCGCCAAACTGCCACACTCACCAGTCTGTGCTCAGCATCGCATCGACTAGACTGACACTGCAGTTGCACTTGACCTGCTGAATGCTCGTCAGTATCAGGAAGAGAGGGGTCAGGTTGAGAACGTACTGTATGTCGGAAGCTAATGCCAGTTGGACACTTAACGAGATGAGATGAGCCTTTGAGGGAAGTGTTGTGAGCGAAGAAACACTCCTACTATGGAGTGACCAGATGTGACTGGTGACCAACATCGGTGGCATCACTGTGTGTCGGTCGGTACTCGCTATCACTGACAGGAGACCATCGAGTTCTCTCTCAAGGTTGACACCTAGCAATATTGTTATTCAGAGAGACGTACAATGTGCTCACCATGCGAAACAACGTTAACCCTGCTGATGCGATATACACGGAGGGCACTCCATCGCGCCCTCGCTGACTTGACTCATGCCACGCCCAGAGCGCTCTGGTCTCTCACTAAACACTCTGACATCTGCCAAACATCGACATCACCTCTGTACTCCCAGACAACCCCCAAGCTCAGCTCGTGTTGGCTTCTAACAGAAGAGCTCGGCTCAATTTCCATCACTCCGCGACGATACCGTGGCACTCGCCATGCCCGCACACTTCCCCTCCTCACCCCCCTCGCCGTCCCCCAGCCGCCCCCTCAAACGCTCACTCTCGTCCGACCTCTCGTCAGCAGAGGACGAGAAGCCCGTTGTCAAGCGCAAGGCTGCCAAGGCGAAACGCGAGACTGGGTCTGAGGGCAAACCGCGCACCACCAAGGCCCCCGGCCGCCCGTGGACAGGTGACGAGCTCGACCAGCTGCTCACCATCGCGCTCACTGGCGTGGCTACCAGGGCCAACTATGAGGGCAAGATCCCCGGCCGGACGGGTCTGCAGTGTCTGAAGACCTGGCAGTGGGTGCTGGGGAGGTTGGTATGAGCTGATGGCAGGAACACGCTACTACCGTATCTGCACCAGTGTGCGAAGGACAAGGGTGGTGGGGCTCGTGTGTGAGGAGTGCGAGGAGTGCGAGGGGTGTGTGAGAATGTAAGGCATGGGAATGGCTAGATATACTGTATGTGAGGTCATGTCGGATGAGGGCGAGTTTACTCGGGTGAAAAGTGGATAGCCACTTCGCAAATGTCAGTAGACTATCAGCTGTCAGTAGTAGTCCTCATCATATGTGTTGATACTCGGTGGTATCTACTATGTTATGCGTTGTGCATTGTCTGTGTGTACTTGGTTTCGTCCTGGCAGTCGTGCTCCGTTCAGTCGTGACCACCGTTGATGTACTGCTGACCCCTGCCATCAGCTGCTGCCACATAATGCCGTTGCTCATGGCCCACTCACAACGGCGTTATGTTGCCCTGCTCGTCCATGAGCCGGTTGAGCTCGTGCACACCGTGCAGATTGTACCCGTTTCGCACCGCACCGAACCACGCATACCGCCTGGGGTCAGTGCTTGCTCGCCAGAAGTAGACCCACTCGATCCACGGAGTTGCGTCAAGCCATGCTGTGGCAGCGCCTGGGGTCAGTGAGGTGCACTGAAGTATGCTCGGTAGTGTGAGCATAGACTCACCCATGAAGTCATGTACCTGCTGCTGACTTTGTGGTGGAGGAACATTGGGGTCGAAGCTCTGCCGTCAGCGAAGTTGCAAGTGGAGGGCGGCAGTGGAACCAGCAGAGTTAGGGGTGAGGCGCAGAGCAAGCTACAGCTATGTCCCCCACACCGAGAACCGTGAAACAATTACTCGTTAGGCATGAGACAGCCGCCACTCACGGTCATAGCAAACTCAGTCAGAACAATCGGCAGCCCGAACTCGCGATGATACTCCTCCAGCTGGGCGCGGAGGCTGTCAAATGTAGTCGTGTAGATATGAACCGCAAGGTAGTCAGGCCGTGTCTCTGGCGGGATAACGGAGAACCATTCCTGATGTCAAATATGTTGCTACGCTGCACTCACCCTCAGCCACGCCTTGTCGTTCGCTATAGCCGGGGAGGCGAGCTTGGTCTCTGGCGTGCGGAGTCTTGCGAGCTCGGTCCACCTGGTGTCAGCTCTCTCCAGACAGGTCAGGCAAGAGAAGGGGTGGGCCAACTCAATGACAATATCATACGTCTAGCGGGTTAACCTGTTAGAGACTGGGAGCAGACTGTCCCGGACCCTCGAAGGAAAGTGTAAAGTTTGGCCGTGGGGACACCCACGCCTGAGCCGCCTCCCGAGGAGACACTGCAACTGCGACAGCCTCATTCCTATGGTCTTCCGTCAGCTGTGCCACGCAGTCCAACCCACCAGGTTCGTTATATCCCAGCAGCAGCTTCCACCCGGGCCGCAGGCTGTACTCGTTACTCAGGTGCGACGGGGCAAAGCTGGTCTCAGCGAGTTACAGGCAGCAACTCACATCATGGGCACGAACTCCTCGTTGATAGACAGACCCGGTGTCGTACGAGGCAGGAGGACGTCCCAGTTCTTGTTCCAGTTGTAGTGCCATGATATGCGCTGCTGTCAGTGGATGGTGCAAGCGACGCTGTGACTGCACATCGGCATTTCAGCTATGCTACTCACCGATCCAGGCTGGAAGAACTTTGCAACCGGGTCAGACGACTCCTCCTGCACTGGCCAGCTTATGCCTGCCTTCTGGTCAGCGATGTCGTGAGTTCAGACTAGCTCACCTTGCCTGCCATTGCGGAACTTGTGAACAGAGCGAGGAGGAGGAGATACGAAAGCGCAGACATCATTGTTGTCGTGGACCTAGAGGTGGAGGCAGCTCGGCCGAGTTGTGTGGCGCTGATAAGATAGCGAGAGTGTTGTCGGGATGAAGGCAATGTCGTCGATGTACTCAAGGGCGCAGTGTCGACAGAGGGACATACGCTGACGAGGGTTTTGTATGTGTGCAATGGGCATGAGAGGGCGCTGAGAATGAGAGGGCGTGGTGCTCTCGAAGTTACGTTGTGTGGTAAAACCCGTGGGCGTCACATCGGCTTCCCATGCTTCTCGCACTTGTTTTTTCGTCCTCACCTCACTCTGCACCTCCATCAATCACCATCAGTATCGCTTGGCATGTCCGACGAGAAGCCCTCGAAGAAGCGCAAGCTGCCCAAGCTTGAGATCGACACTGACTCGGACTTGGGCAGCTGTGAGTCTCCTGCGCCGAAGGCCAAAAGCACCAGCAACACCAACAGAGGCGCCGCGTCGAAATGGACCCCCGAGCAGTCTGAGGCCCTCTTCTACGCCGCGATCAAGGGCCAGGCGAGTTACAATGGCTTCGAGAACGCCGTGGAGGGCAAGACTGCAAGGCAGTGCTATGACAAGTGAGGCGGAGTAATAGGCAGTGCTGACGGCAGGTGGACGTGCGTGGTGGTGAACTCGTACTCGGGGCTGACGGCAGGAAGACGCTCGGACCGTGGCTCGCCCAGAAGGCCAGGGAGAAGTGAGGCGAGAGAGTGATGGCGGGGGCGTCGAGTTTCGCCCCATGTGTTTTTGCTGTTATTGAAATAACTGTCCATAGCACACACGTGTCTGTAGGCTAGACGCTATACGCAATGAGCTTATTGTGTCGTGCGGCGTGCTATGGGATGAATCAGTGCTTTGGAGTGTGAGAGATGAGTCCATCTCACACGCCTAGGCTTGCTAGGCTGCCGCAGTTGCCTCTGGGTTATGGGTTCGTCCGCATGGCCCACCAGTCCAGTCTCGTGCCCATAACCGGGTGCGTCGCCTCAGCGACCACCTGAAATCCAAACTGCGAGTAGAACCTCACTGTCGTCAGCGTACGGTAGCCCCACCCACACCCACCATGCTCCAGTGTCATCGTCACCAGCGTCACCTGGCCGTTATCCCGCTCCTTGACCATGTCGAGGAACGCCTGCATCAGCGCCCCGCCGTACCCCTTCCGCTGGTGCTGGATTGCTGTTCCTATATTCGTGATGTTCCACGAGTCCGTGAGCGACTGTTCGCCGAACGCAGAAACGGAGAAGTTGTGGATGAAGGTGTCGACCTGGCGTCAGCGACGTCCACAGTGAGTACGATACTGTGGTGATTGGAGGACAGGCTGAATGCTCCTACTGCAGTAATAGCATGTGGCAAGCACTCATCGTGAAGCGTTGGCAGGTGTACGCGCCTGACAGAGCCTAACAGCATTTCCTCAGCGGCGTGACAGCAGCCCAATGGGACCCAGCGGCAACTCGGCAGCAGCGGGACAGCATTTCAAGCGCCCACCAGCAGTTAGACAGCTCAGCAGCATGATATCGCACTATCAGAGCCATGAACCACTCCAGATGCTCCACGCTGTAATGAGGAATAACAGGCGTGGGGCTTGCAAGGGTGACTTGTCGCAGCCACACAGCATTGGACCGTGCAGCAGCGCGGATGGAGTCGACAGCACAACCAACATAGTGGTATGAACACACCGCGTGACGACACCACAGCCTACTCCTCTCAGCATAGAGCCAGACGGGTTGACAGGCTCTAACTGCAGCAGCAGCAGCAGCAGCTCCTAGACCAGGGACACAGCACCATAGACAGCCTAACCCCCTCTCAACACGGCACAGCTAGGCGGCAGCTGAAGCAGTCGAGTGCTCTAGCCGAACAGCCATCTCTCATTCTCTTCTCCCTCGGCGACATCGCACAGCTTCACCCAGCCGGAGCCCAACTCAAGCTAGCACTCACATCCTCCAGCGCATCCAGGAACTCCTTCCGCCCGTAGTCCCCAGCATTCGCATTCACAGGTCCGTGTGCATTCGGCCTGTCCGTCAGCGCATCCAGATCACCCCGGCTCCGGCCTCAGCGACCTCCGGCCGCTTCGGCACCCACGTCTGACCCAACACCACCCCGGGTGGCTTCACCAACAACGCCGACACAACCTCACCCCCCACATTCGCAGTGTACGCCTCCATATCCAACACGGCAGTGCGCACATGCTGCGTCCAGTACGCGATCCCCTCCGGCGACCCCGCGACATCCGCCTCGCCGCCATTCAGGGCGCGCGTCAGCACATCCTCGGTGAACCCCGAGTCGATCGCCTCGACGACGGGGCGGATGGCTGCGTCCGAGGCGTCTGTGACGCGGGAGACTGTGATCAGTGCTGGAGCCATGGTCACAGTTGTGCGATCGTGATGGCAGTGGTTGAGTTGCGCTGCCAAAGTTGGAACGTGTTGTGGACATTGCGTAGTGCATTGCGTAGCTTGCTCTTATCTATGTGCCTTGTGCCTGAGCGACGTAGATGAACGCCGTGAGATTGTCCGATGGTGCATTTGAACGACATCGAACACTGGAATCTGTGGTTGGCGAGCTGGAACGACGCAGTGATCGAGCTTGGAGGTAAGCCTGGCTTGGTCGAACTCAGGTTGTTGCTGTTGCAAGTCAGCATCGGATATGTGATGAGATCGCGCAGTGGCCGAAGTACGGACCATGTCGTTCAGCTCCGCTGGCTCAAGAGGCCGATGCCGATCTGAGTTGTGTCTTGCTGTGACTGATGGTGGCAGACACATGTTGGACGAGGCAGTGAGCATCTGAGCACCATAAGATGTGGAAATTGGGCGACGATCAACGTTCGCAATGACAAAACGGGTGTTGTGCGTCTTTGACTTCCTCATGCCCTCCATACTATGGGCCTAGTGTGCAGTCCGCTGCATCGCTTTGGAGCCTGCCCCCCCCCCCTCGTAGTCTCGAGGAAAGCTCTAATATACGTTGTCTGGTCAGTCAGAAATCAGAGCAGGCATGCGCCACGATTGCAGCACTCGGAAGCCATCGCACGCTGCTGGGCAGGCATAATCAGTGGAAGATCCGAGGACAGAGTTGGGGATCGAGGCTTGTCAGTGTAGGGCACGCTTACGGCTCCCTCATGATCGATGGCCAACAGGCAGTAACATACAAGGATTACACCTCCTCCACACTGACACTCTTCCTCGGTCCACCCGCTCCCTAGGCCACAACCCGCCCTCCCCCCTACCTCCGCTTGCTCGACTTGCTCGACTTCTTGGCCTTGGGGTTGCGCTTGCGGCGCTCGAGGCACTGCGGGCAGATCCATGTGCCCTCGGGGGGCTTGTCGAGGCCAAGGCATGCGACGTGGTACTGCGGTTAGTGCATGCTCCTGCTATCTCGCAGCTGCTGTCCTGCAACTCTGGTCCTGCAGGACCAGCCACACAACAATCCCGAACCCCTCGCTCGACTCACCCATTCAATCTCACAGTCGTCATCATCACACCCAATCATCTCGCCATACGAGAACTGCCGACACGTGCAGTACACCTTCGAGTCGACCTCGTTTTGGTCCGCCCCAGCATCGTCCGGCACCTCCGCCTCGTCGACCTTCTTGGCACTGCGCTTCGCCGGGGGTGCCTCGTCTTCCTCCTCCTCGTCCTCCTCGTCGTCCTCGCCATGCGGCCTCTTCCGCCCCCTGACCACCTTCCCAGCACCACCACTCCCACTCTGCCCTGCACCTCCTCCCCCACTCCCGCCCTTCTCCGCCTTGCCCGCACTGCCCTCGCGCGACGTCGCCCCGATATCGATCCCCAGCGCACCCGACGGCGCCATGCTGTCGTTCGACGCCGTCGGCTGCATCGACTTGCTCCCGCGCCGGGGGTGCTCGGTGTCGTCGTTGGATTCGTCGTCCGAGTCGTCCCCGCCTGCTGCTGCGCGTGCGGCGGCCTTGGCTTTGGCAGCAGCAGCAGCTATCTGGCGTGCTGTGCGAGCGACGGGTTCGGCGGGTTTGCCATACGTGTTGGATGCGACGCTCTCGCTGGGGGAGACTCCGCGGGGCCTGATGTTAGCGACGGAGCACTCGGCCCTGCGTAGGGGTTCCACTCACTTCTTCCGCTTCTGTGTCGGCTTCTTCTTCTCGCCCCCGTTCGTGCTCGAGATGTCGTCATCGTCCTTGCCTGCTGTTGCATCCTTACGGCTCTTTTTGCGCTTCGTGGGTGTGCCACGGTCATTGAAGGGCGACCCTGTTGTCCTGCCACCACGGCGTGTGGGTACTGATGCTGGCGGAGCGGTAGGGAGGATGAGCGACGCAGTGTAGGGTGACGGGGGGTCCTTGTCGAGCAGTGTAGACGCCGCCAGCAGGTCCATTATATGTCGTTGGTGGCCCATGATCTGTGGGAGTCAGCATGATCCCACTTCGCCCACGGTGGCTTACCCCATCACATGCCCCTCCCGCAACACGGATCTTGTCATCCCCGCCAAGCTTATACCTCGCTGCTTCCTCCGCTATCTCCTGCAGCAGCTGAAACCGCTGCGCAGGGTCCACATGTGGGCTCTGCACCCAGTCGATCAGCTGATGCAGCTTGCGCTCGAGGTTGCAGAGGGTGGCTGGGGGTGAGCGAACATCACCAACACCGACCCAAGTCAACGCTTACAGTACAAGACAGCACCCAGCTCGTTCAGATCACTGTGCACCCGCGTCAGCTCTATTGGTATCTGGTCGATCGTGTCCATCAGGTCCTGGATGATCAGGATGTCGTTCGCGTCATTCGGGGCAGACGGCGGGGCTGCCGGCGGGGGAGTCGGCGAGGCGGCTCGCGGCGGGGCTGCTGCGGCCTTGGGTGGCATTGTGCCGGCTGGTGAGGGGGTCGGGCGCTAGAGAGACTCCTTGTTGGATCGTGCAGCAAGCTAGATGAGCGGTCTGTGGATGGCTGAGCTAGTGTGTACTGGTTCTTGTAGCTGTCGATGAGAGGTCGAGGACAATGAGGAGGTCGGGCAGCTGTTCAAGGAGGGCTGGATGTGGAGGTACGAACGAGGTGATCAAACCAGGAGAAGGGAGGTATTATGTGTATTTTGATACACACAAATGCACGCACGTACACACACCCGTACACACACACTGCACATGAACGCAACATACACACACATCCGGCTTTCAGTGTGTGCCGCACAGATGGTAACAATGCTGAGGTCGAAGCTTCCTGCTGGCTGTCATATAGTTGAGGAGGCCACGGTGGGGTGCATCTTGCAAATATCATGTAGATCGGAGAGCGAAAGCAATCGAAGTGGACTGAAATGGGAGTAGTAGTCACACCTGCCAGAAGTAATCCTTTCTGGTCAGTACATCCGATTCTTCATTTTTGACTCCCCACACCAACATTTCATACAGCATCCTCGCCGACATCGCAGATAACAACCGGCAACCCAGCATTTACAGAACACACACGCAAAACATGCATACCACAGCTTCGACTGTCTGGACGCTCAGGTTACCATAGACGAGTGCTCGAGTAGTATTACAACGTCACAAAAAGACTGCATAATCACCACCAAATTCTCCTAAAATCGCCCAAAATCACCTCCTCCCCATCAGATATCCCACAATCTCCCTCTCGAGCCTGTTCTTCCTGCCATCAGCCCCCTCCATTCCCCCCTCTACCCACCACGCCTGACGAGCCTGATTATGCGTCCTCCCGGGGACGGCATTTTCCCACCCCGTCTTCCCATGCGTCACGACGTGCTTGAAGAGCTGGGCGTCTTCCTCCGACGTCCATGGCTTGCCCTTACCCCTAGGAGTGGCAGGGGAGGAGGGAGGGGGACTGGAGACGAGGAGTTTGGTCTTCTTGTTAGGTCTGGGGTTGGGACTGGGGCTGGCGCTGCGGCTTGGGACAGGGCTGAGGCTCGGAGAGGGGGGTTTGGTACTGTGGCAGGAGGCGGACTCTGTAGTGTGGAGATCGGGTCTGCGCTCGCGTTTGGGCATGGTGTGAGTATGTGGCTGTTATATGAGAGAGAGGCGATGTGAGTAGATGGGTTGAGCGGTGCGAGACGCCGTGAGGAGAGGGGATAGCTGGTCAGATGGCGTGCGAGTGTTTGCTCTGTGTGGGCGCAGGTGTACAGTACATGCTGCGAGCACACAGATGGTCATTCGTGGCAGCGGATGGTCTTCTGTGGCATTGGTACCAGCAACCGTTGTCGAACACATGGCACCTGGCGACGTGCTTGGCCGACACGGCGGTGAAGCTTGGGAGTACGGAGGACTACGATATTATGCAGATGGATGTCGGTAGTGTGCAGTGCATATCGCAGATCAGGAGTACAGCGACGCAAGGCCAGAGGAGAGTCAGGTGTCCAGACTAACCTCCCAGCCGAGGGGTGCAGATTGAGTGCTCTACACCACACCGAGCTGAGCAGTCAGGCAGGCCGGAGGTGTATTTACGTACACCGCCTACACCACCAGTAGTAAACCCATGATGCATCGTTGATGGGGAAGTACGCATTGCAACCAAACGTATATGATATGACTCAAGGACCAAGTCCATGCATAACTCAAACTCATTACTGATCTTGAAAGCGATTCTTCCACTCACCCGCAAACGCAAGTCGCTGCAGTCAGCTGCCTGTGCGTACTGTCGCGAAGCGCAATCGGTCATGTACCCTTTGATGTCGCGCCTGCAGCCGTATCGTGCAGTCCTGCAGCCGCATCGCGCAGTCCTGCAGAAGGCACCACCTGGCCCTCGCAGACGACTGTGATCTCCACCGAGTTACGCGCAGATGCAACACAACTCCTACCTTACACCTCACATCTGCAAGCTAGCCACGTCCATCGCGCGGGTGCTCGAGCTTCGTACTCGAACCTCGCGTCCTCATCGCGTTTCGGAATGTACGTCAGATGACAGCATCGCTACATGACTTGGCTATATGACAGCATCGATACATGGCAGCACGAATGCATGAAGCAGCATCAAGTGCACGCGACAGGGCAGCGTTTGACATTCGACGCGTCCGTCAAAGCGGCTACTTACCCCTTGTGGCTCGGATTCTCATGTCGACGCGCTGCGAGAGATTCTACTCCACACAACGTCCTGACAATGTCTGAAACCCACTCGGCTGAACCACAGTAGCCTGGTGGTAACGGCATGCTCTTGGAATGACTTGGCTGCAAGCGAGCTGTTCACATGGCACTGAGGACATGAGTGCACGAGTTCATGAGGGCACAGGAAGGTGCTGCGATCTGCACTGCCATGTAAAAAACCGCTCATCAGCCAAGCGATGCTGTGAGCACTGGTCCTCAGTCGAACTCGGGCTGCCATCCCTTTGCAGGCGCACACGACTCTGCGCCGATCGCCCTAGCATAGTAGTCACTGCATCATCAGGTCTGAAGTTGCGCGTTGCAATGCAATGGTGCACAGGTGCAAAAGTAACCGCGCAGCGCAGCAAGCGCGTCAAAGCCAGTGCAGTGTGCCTTGCTACTCACTCGACGCGTCGATTTTTGATTTCTTTCCCTCATTGAGCTATGAGCTATCGTCAGATCGTCAGACCTCCGAGGCACAGCCAAACACCATTCACCATGTACCTGCATCATGCTATATGCTACTGCGCTAGTGCTGCATGCCCTACGCTGCCGCGGGATCGACTACTGCTACCTGTCAGCGACTGATCGCTGCATGCTCAAGAGCGAACCGGATGTACGAGCTGCCCACGGAGCTACGGTATGCCCAACCACCTCGCCTGCCGCTGCCCTAGACTTGCTGGACACTCGCGTTGGTGGTGGCGTGAGGCTTAATTCATGGTGGATTGACTAGCTGCCCGGTGCCCTCAGCCATGCCGCTTGTGGGTGGTACATCCGTGTTGAATGAATCAACAATCAGACAGCGATGGAGATCGAGTAGAGAACAGCAGTAGTGTAGTAGAGCTGCAAATTAGCAAAGTTGCAGAGCCAGCTCCAAATCTGGTACAGTAGCTCCGTTCCAGTGTCACAATGCAGCGCGTCGATATCGTCAGCACGCGTCGCACCTCTCCATATCCCAGTTACTAACTTGGAGATACCCGTACCCAACCCAGATCGGGGTAGTCGACTTCGACCTGAGTGATTTCGGGCTGCCCGTCACACATGTGGTGTGGGAGGGTGATCTCTACCAGCTCCTGGGTCATCGGATCGCTAGACCTAAATGCATGGGTACGCAGCATGGGCACGACTGACGGGGGCAATTAAAAATCAACCACGACGCTTTAAATGACGTCGGAAGCGACATAATACATTGCCCCAAGGTCCCAGGGGTAGGCCCGTAGTCCGGCGAGGGGGGTACTACTGGTGCGGGATGTCAGATGTCGAGGGCGTGTGGTGTTGGGTTACCAGGGTTGGAGAGGTGCACCGGATGGGAGCGTTCTCATGCTGAGCAGGCTACAACGGGGGCCAGACAATCGACAACGACGCCTGTGTAAACAGCTACAGCTCCACACGAAGCCTACTACTAGCCTTTGCCTCGTTCAATAGTCCAAACAACCTGCATTGCTCAGCTGCCCTCGACTGCCACCGAATGGACGAGGCTTGATTTTGACTTTGCTTTTCAGGCATCGGGCTCAGGCTCAGGCGCGTCGACGCCTCTGCCGTCGCGTGGCTGACAGAATAGCTAGCCTGCCGTCCTGCCGTTGTTAATGCCAATTGAATATCAGCCGTCGGGGATCGTGTCCTAGACTAGGTGGTAGGATTAGAATTAAACCGAAAAATGACGATAAACACTGGGACAGCAGGAGATCCCATCGCGGTTCCATCGGCGGGAGAGCAGAGAGCCGTAGCCGTCCGTCGACAAAACATCCCAGGGGTAGAGAGGTATCAATGTCTCATGGCTGGCGCTGCTGGCGCTGCTCGCGTCGATGCCCACGCAGCCAATGACAGCATGGAGCAAGGAGGAAAAGCAAAGCAAATCGCAGGATGGCAAGACCCACAGGGATCCAAGACCGCGCCTGACTTTTTGGGTCGCCAGGGTTCAGCAAGCCATGCGACAGAGCAGCTCGCTTTACGCGTCTCTCGTAAACTCGGGCAGTTGAGACACCAGCCAGCAGCCAACAGTCAGCCAGCCTGCAGCCAGCCAGCAGTGGTGAAGGAGCCATTGAGGGGAGGGGTAGAGAGACCGTAGGCTGTAGGGTGCCACCAACAAACGACCAACATCCTGCATACCACCGAATCCCACTCTACACTTGCTCCTGCTGCTGAGTGCATTGCTCACTGTCAGTCTCGTCTCCGTCTCCACTCACTCCTGTCGATCCGTCGTAGTCCCTTGCTCGCTGTCATCTTCGACTGGCATCACACCTCACCGGCATACTCGACAACTCGACGACTCCTCGCACCTCGACTCGGCGACAGGTTTTACGACCCACCAAACACCCGCCGACGACCTAAACACCACACCCGACTTGGAGTCACTTATTACAAGCCTGTGTTCGCGAGCACGAGCGCATCACAAGGCATCAGTGGCTGCGATAGCACGCGCCGTGGTGACATTTACCACTGGCATCGTATAAGCCGATCGCCCACCAAACAAACACCCATCACAACCCATACCCCTACTCCCACTCCCCCCTCCCCACCCCTCACCTCGCCATGGCCGCTGTCCAACATCGGCCATCCGTGTCCCGCCGCACGTCGGCGGGTCCCAGTCACCACTCCGAGCGCGAGCGCGAGCGCGAACGCACCGAGCGCCCAAAGAGCAACCGCCTCTCGACAACATCAGGATCCAGCAGCCGTGAAGGAGAGGCAAAGCAGATCGGTCAATGGCGCATAGGCAGGACCATTGGCAAGGGCTCATCAGGTGTGTACTGTGTGTTGTGTGTTGTGGCACGGCCACTGTGGCGATCAATGTGATCAGCGTGTGTGCTGCAGTGTGATCTACATGAAATGTTTGGATCCGACGCTGACTGCTTTCCACAGGACGAGTAAAGATCGCAAAACACGCGATCACAGGCCAGTATGCGGCAGTCAAGATCGTGCCCAAGGGCATGATTCTGTCGTCGCGCCTGTCGATGTCAGAGGTTGGCAACCGTGCCGAGAAGATGCTGCTGGGTATTGAGCGCGAGATTGTGATCATGAAGCTCATTGACCATCCGAATGTGTTGTCGTTGTATGATGTATGGGAGACCAGTTCAGAACTGTAAGTGGTCTTTATGGCATAAACATGAACGCGATGTTTGTTCTTGCTCACACCTAGCTACCTCGTGATGGAGTACGTTCCCGGAGGAGAGCTGTTCGACTACCTCGTCAGGCGAGGCCGCCTGCCCCCCCTCGAGGCATTGCACTACTTCCAGCAGATCATCCACGCGGTGGACTACTGCCACCGCTTCAACATCTGCCATCGCGACCTGAAGCCTGAGAACCTGTTGCTAGACAAGGACAAGAACATCAAGGTGGCAGACTTTGGCATGGCTGCATGGCAGTCAGAAGAGCGGTTGCTAGAGACGAGCTGTGGCTCACCGCACTACGCGTCGCCAGAGATCGTAGCAGGTCGAACATACAACGGCACTGCAAGTGACATCTGGTCGTGTGGTATCATCCTCTTCGCCCTTCTTACAGGCCGCTTACCCTTTGACGATGACAACATCCGCACGCTGTTGCAAAAAGTCAAGGCTGGCACATTCGACATGCCCACCGACATCGACCCCTCGGCACAGGACCTCCTCTCGCGCATGCTCGAGAAGGATCCCGAGCGCCGCATCACCATGCCCGAGGTCATGGCTCACCCTTTCTTCACGCACCACCCGCTGCGCCTGACCGGCGGGCGCCCGATGCCCACCCCGCTCGCGCTCGGCGAGATGGCGCGTCCAGTCCGCAGCGAGGACATCGACGAGGACATCATGGGCAACATGAGGACACTGTGGCTCGGCGCAACAGAAGGGGACATCTACAAGTCCCTCATGAGCCAGGAGAAGACATGGGAGAAGGCGATCTACCACTTGCTTGTCAAGTACCGCAATCGCCATCTGGAGAACTACAACATGGACGCTGACAGCGACGACGACCTCGATGACCGCCGTGCGCGTCCTCATGGGAGCACCGTCGTCACGAAGCGCGCACCATCGAAGCACCGCCGCGTTGCTGCTGCTCCTGCGCCTGCTGTTGCTGCTCCCCAGCCATCTACCGTCCGCCGCAAGCCTGCCCCGCTGGCCGAGAACGACCACGTCCAGAACCGCGGCACCCCTCCGCCCCGGCCGCAAGCCCCAACGCCCAAGAAGGCTGCGGCAATGGTGGCCAACGCTGGCGGTCTCACCGACTCGCCAGTTGCGCGCACTCCGTCGAAGCTCGGCCCTCGCGCACCCGCACCAGCAGGACCGCGCGCACTCCGCGGCAGCAGGCATGGTGCCACAGGTGCCACACCCAACAACCTGCCCGCACCTGCCATCCACCTCCAGGAGGCAACGCCAGTCAAGAACGAGTACGCAGACGTCGACGGCGCCGACAGGAGACAGCAGCAGGTGCTTCGCTCCCCGATGCAGCCGGCAAAGGCCAACAGCCCACAGCCTGCGCACCAGAGCCTGCCTGCTCCCACTCCCAAGTCGCCTGCACTCGCCGAGTCTCCCAACACTCTGCCACTGTCCCCTCCGCGCGTCGAAAACCCCCAGCTGCAGACCTTCCTGTTCGAGATCGCCAACCAGCTCAACTCGATCAGCATTCGCTCGTCGACTGCATCGGACAACTCGAACAGCTCGGCAATCCAGAGCCCCGAGTTCCAGGCATATCTCCAGTACATGGTCAACCAGTCGCCGATTTCAGAGAACGCAGCGCAGCTGGAGCCGAGTCCCATCGTCGGTGTTGGCTCCACTCCTCTCGAGACACCCTCGCTCGAGCCCGACGACCAGTTTGCCGACGCCGACGACGACGAGACCGAGGCCGACACTGCCTCGATCTACTCGCAGTCAGTCCGCTCCTCACGGAGGTACGCTGCACCCTCCCCTGTGCCATACTCCATCAGTCCTGCAGTGGGCCTTGGTGCTCCCCCTCGCGCACCATCGCGCAACGGCCCACCTCCAGTCTCCGGCCGCTGGAGCTACACGTCAGGCAGCTACCGCTCCCGGTCGCACTCGAGCCGCCCCGAGTCGCCGTCTGTCATGTCCCAGTCCATCTATACCCCCCATGCCAGCATCGAGACCACATTTATGCCGCCTCCCGCACCTGTGGCACCCAGCACTATCACCGCCACCACTGCTCCCGCACTCAAGGCCGAGCGCGCTGCGCCGCCACCACCGCGCGCGAGCAGGCCCGCACCCCCGCGCCCAGCACCAGCACCGCCAGCTCGAGCCTCGCTCGAGCGCCACGTCGAGTCCCACCTCGGCCGCGAGGACTCGTACGCAATCATCGACGGCGCCGACATCGACGCGATCGCGGCGGCCGCAGCCGACTCGTGGGGTAGCAACTCGAAGCACTCTGGATTCTCGGCGCAGCGCGCAGCCGACGGCTTCGGCATGCTCCGCAAGCGCAAGAAGAGCGAGGCTGCAGCACCCACGCCTATGCCATCCACCGTCGTCGACTCGGCAGGCAAGCGCTCGTGGTTCAACAATCTCTTCTCGTTCAAGCCCGCCGCGTGCGAGATCTACGTCGACATCCCGACCATCTCGGACGGCCGCAAGGCGACCGCCAAGGCGCTTAACAACCTCCGCGTCGTCACAAAGCAGGCCGAGGACACGAACGGCATCACGTACCTCAAGTGCAAGCTCCCCGACATGCGCGACAGCTCGGGCGACACGGTAAAGGGCGTGCGTTTCCGCGCCGAGTTTGACCGCGTGCCAGTCAACGCGAGCCGGTCCGTCTTCCGCACCCAGGTGCTGCTCACGCTCGAGCGCGGCGCCCACTCGACCTTCAGGTCGGTGTACCAGCGCCTCAAGGGGGAGCTCGAGTCGCTCACCCCGACGGCGACGCCGCCAGCATCAGCGTACCCTTCTATCCCGCCGCGCCCGCGGGTTGCCCAGCGCCCGTCGCTGTTCTCGGGGGACGGGCAGCTGCGTGTTGAGCAGCCGGCCGAGCGCAGGCCAGGCAGTGAGCCCAGCACGCCAGTGTACGACCAGTCGCCGTTCCGGCACCCGCACTACCAGAGCCAGCCGCCGCGCCCGGCCCCCGTGCGCATGTAGCGGCACTCAACGAACAATACAAACAACAAACCATATACCACACCCACGCTCCACCACCCACGCTTTTCTCATACACACATATCTGTCACGTCTTCGCATTTCACGCCATGTCATGATGGGCCCAGAGGGGGGAGGGGAGGGAGGAGAAGAAGAGATACGGTCCAGTTCCGGCTTGTACGCTATGCGCTTAGCTTATGCCATGCAATGATGCTAATGCTGGAGCAGTGGCTTTTGGACCCGATGGGAGAGACAGCTCAGCTCCTAACGTTTTGCACAGATCTGAGCCCTCCCGCGGACGAGGAGTGCTCAAGACGAAGAAACATACGAGTCCGATAAAATGGTTCTTCCAGATGTTGGCAGTTACCCGTCTGTTTAGCTTACTGAACGGGCACAGGCTTACCTGACATCAAGCATGACTGTCACTCGCTCGGACAAAGCCTGAATACAACATCGACGCGACTTCCACCAGCCAGAACGAACAACAGCTCTCTACCCTCTCCTCTCCTCCTGCGAATTCATGACAGCTCGTTTCACTAGCTCATAGCATAGCTGCTGTCCTTTTGCTACGAGACAACAGAGAAAGATGCAGATGTTGGCAGAGTTGCAACTGCCACTTGCCACTCGTTCTGCCACAAATGCTCCCGCTACGTCATTCAGAAAGTTCAGTCCACCTCCACAACAATCCATCGCCATCGCAGGCGACGCTGCTCATCTCGATCAACGTCGCTCTACATCGATTTACTCGACTCGCAAGCCCAGGAAGGTTAGAAAGCGCACGAGCACGCACCATGGAGGAGAAGCGCGCTTTCCCGCTCCCGTCTGTGGCGGAGGACACGCTGCACTACGCGCTGCATGTGCCGACATCAGATCCAGAGGCAACGGCGACGTTGATCACCTCGCAGGTTGACAGTCTACTCCCCCAGCCGTGGTTGTGGAACAAGGACCCGTGGGAGCTGAAGGTCGAGCGCAGGGGAGTCGAGGGGAGCGGTAATGGGCAGGGCAGTTGGCAGGGAGGTGACGAGGCGCAGCGTGTCGGAGACAACGGCGAGGGACGAAGTAGCGGCGATGCTAAAGGCAAGGGCAAGGCGGAGGAGGCAGACGGAACAGACGATGCCCTGCTCACTGGGACTATGCGCGTTGGAGACGCAGTGGACGACGAGTGGTTGGTCGTGTGGCTGTTGCGCGAGGTCAGCAGGCAGTGGACCGAGGCTGTTATCAGGTGAGTGTAGAGTGTGTGATGGGTCAGCCGTGCAGAGTTCAGTCTGGTCGTGCGTATAATGCCTGGCTGTTGGCCGTTGCAATGCTGGCCGCCGCGACAGCTGTCACACTTGATTACTCTCTTGAGAGGTGCATGGCATCCCTGATCTGCTATGGGAGGTGATGTGGCATCGTAGCTCTGGTGGCTAAGATTGCCAACAGCCTTCTACTTGTTGCTGCGGCTTGGGCCAATCCTGGATCATGCTGCAATCCCCTTCCAATCCTGGATCATGCTGCAATCCCCTTCAGTCTCGACACATTGCGGCGTCCTGTCTGCCTCGAGGCCTCGTAACCCGCAAAGGACAAGCTGACACCAGCATCCGCGACACCGACGGCGAGTTCCTGCTCATCGAAGCGGCTCACGCACTGCCACCCTGGGTCGCGCCTGAAAACGCGCACAATCGGGTGCGTCGTCTCTCGATTCCTGGTCCACTCGCTAACCCCAGCTCTGGCTGCACAACGGCCATCTCCACCTGCTCCCCCTCTCAGTGACGTCCGAGGCGTCAAAGCGGCCACGGCAGCTCGCAGACGACGAGTACGACGACCGAGGAAGAGCCCTCGACCCCGCAGCATGGGTCAGTGCCGAGGACGCAGTTCGAGCAGTCAGAACGGGCAAGTATCGTGCACCGCAAGACGTAGAGGACGCAGTGTGGCAGCGGATATCGTGGTGAGTGGCAATCGATCAGAGTGAGTGTCACCACTGACAGCAGCTACCCCGCAGCATTGGCGACACATCAACATCGGACGAAGGCGTATCTACCTGAAAAAGTTGCACGCGCACTCTCACAAGATCCGGAGCTGATACAGCGAGCCGTGGAGGGCTTCTATGTCCGTGACCCGGCTCAGCTCAGGGTGAGTAGCACTGCAGCTATCAGACTTCAGACCGAAAGGCTCATCGCTCATCCCAGGCCGCCGCACGCATGACCCACTTTCCGCCCTCACCATCCATCCTCGCCCCCGTGCAGATGACACGCGCGGCATATGCCCAGCTACAGGGGCAAGTATTCCACCCACCGAGGGTGTTTGGCCCCGAGTGGCACGTCCGCGAGGACCAGAACACGGCCGACGAGCGACGATACCGCGACCTTGGGGTCAAGATTGCGACTGGGTTCGAGATCATGTACCGCGAGGGAGGACGGAAGGGGCGTGCTGCTGATGTGGATACGGCTGAGGCCGCGCGTGCAGATCCGGGGTACCCAAAGTACATCGCGGACTTGACTGCGGCGGGCTTCTTCGGTGACGAGAGGGAGGGGAGTGCAAAGTGGAAGGAGAGGGAGGCGGTCGCTGCGCGGGGATGGGTCGATTCGCGGTCATCAGAGTGAGTGGAGATTTGCATCATGAGAGCCGGACTCTTCAATCTCGATTTGCAGGTATTGAGCTGCGGGCTGTGGTACGAGCTCAGTGCTACGAGTAGTACCAGCCACGGACCACTAGCCACAGGTCATGAGCTATAAAATCCGAGGATCAGCTGTCGCTGCTCATCATTTACTGTGACCACACTGACACGCAGTACAACACAGCAGCGCCCGTCATTCGCATATCTTGTCGACACGGCCGTCGAGGCGTCAAAGGATACACCGCTGTCAGCGCTCGAAGCCGGACCCAACGCACCCGAGGACGACGACAAGTGGCTCGAGGTGGACCCTGCCGAGCTGGATGCGATGCTCCTCCGCACTGCGGGAGGTGCAGGCGCTGACCAACAAGCGGGGGCTAGTGCGGGCGAGGTGGAGATGACAGACGAGCACGGCAAAGCGCTGCAGGACCTCGCGAGCAAAGTGCAGGCGTTTGTTGGTGGCCAGGGTGACATGGAGGGTGCTCGGTTCGCAGAGTGAGTACACCAACGGGAGTGATCCGCGCTGCTATCGTGACGGGGGAGGGTTGGAGTGAGAAGCGTATGGAGTCTGACTATGCGGGAGCCACGAAGCTGGGGTGGGGGCATGCTGCAGAAGCTATGGAGCTAGGCTGACAAAAGCGAGCTGTCCGACGAAGACATGGACTCAGACTCGGACGCTGGCGCCGCAGACGAGGTCACGCCGGAGCAGCGAGAAAAGGCCATGCGAGAGCTCGTGGCGCCCCTGCCTGAGGGCGAGTGGGGACGCAAGAATGCCGGGGATGCAGAGTTGCCAGAGGAGCCAGAACAACCAGAAAAGAAGAAGGGTACAGTCGCCGGCTCGGCATATGGCGACTCTCTCCTACCGCCAAAGATGCGACCCCCGATGTTCGAGAAGGTCAAGTACGACGGCGTCGAGTCAGATACAGACAGCGACGACGACGAGCTGCCTCCTGAAGGGTCGTTGGGTCGGCACCTGGCTCAGATGAAGTGGGGCGACGGGGCAGGAGGGGAGCAGGAGGAGGCACACATCGAGGAGCTGAGCGACGACGAGGGTGACGAGGAGGACAAGCGAGACCGTGCACGCGCAAAGGCGCTGCAACTGGGCGACGACATCGACGAGCAAATGCGCCAGCGGGTGTGGGGCGGAGGAGGCGGGCTGAAGGAGGAGCCAGACATCGACATGAAGAATGAGCAGGCGGACTTCCTTGACTTCTCGCGGAAGGCACTCGGCATCGACGACAAGATGTGGGAGGATATACTCGCGAACAGGCGGGAGCGGGGAGGTGAGTCGCGGTGTGAAAGACGACAAGGTACAGTTCTGATGACAGCATACATCCCCCCGGACAACACGGCGAAAGCTCCAGCTCCAGCTACGAAGGATGCTGCCGACTCAGAGGCGATGGACGTCGAGCCGCAGGAGAGGAAACCCAACGCCGCGCTGAACGACTTTGAGAGCATGATGGCTGCGATGGACGCCGAGCTCGCGCGCCACAAGGAGGCCACTGCGGCGAAGGAGGAGGGTCAGCCGAAAGTGCAGTTCAAGAAGCCTGCTGGGGCTCAGACATCGCCGGCCAAGGGCGCAAAGTCGGCGTCGAAGTCCAAGTCAAAGTCCAAACCCAAGTCCAAACTCAGCCTCGGCACCCTGCCAACAGAGGAGGAGCTCGACGCGATGGACGACGACGCGCTCGCGGCCATGGATGCGGAGCTGCGGCAGGCGCTGGTGGATGCAGGGGATGTGGACGAGGACGACATCCCCGAGGTCGCTGAGCTCGACGAGGACCAGAAGAACGAGTACACGATGATGAAGCATCTCCTCGAGAGCTACAAGAGTCAAGAGGGAGGTGCTGGTGCTGCGGGCAACCTGCTTGGTCGTCTGGGGGGTGGTCGGTAGCAGTCGAAGTGAGGCAGCCCCAAGCGCTGCCTGCTGCCTCGCGCTATCTGAAGTCCAGCAGCTGAGGATGGCAGTCCATGACTATTATCAATGTATTGGCATGACTTGCAATTTGGTAGTTCTTATGCATAGGTACTGCTGTCTTCTTCACTTGTTATTGTATCGAGCTCAACGCGCAGATGCCCGCACTCGACGCTCTCGCTACTCCGCCTTCACCTTCCCCGCCCGCAGCCAGTCGCGCACAAACGACAACGAGTTGACCGGCTGGTCCATCGGCACCATGTGGCCCGCACCATACACCTGCAGGAACGAGAGGTTCTTGTGCGTCTTGTAGACGCCCGCCTTGTTCCCCTTGACCTTCCAGTCCTGGTACTTTGCGTCGTTGTAGCCCTGCTTGCCGCTCCACTGGAGCTTCTCCATCCACGCCTCGTTTCCCTTGTAGTTGCAGATGAAGTCGAGGGTTCCGACGTACTGGGGTCAGCAAGCTCAGGCGGCGACGTCTTGTGCTGCGAGCAGAAGGTTTCGATTTCTCTGTACGCGAGGGGTTGGTTGCAGTTGTGCACATTGACATCGGTGCTGCAGACCGTCGCCATACACAGATTGAAAGTAATGCAAGGCGCATGCAAGTACCACACAGCTGCAAGCACCCGAAGCTATGGGCGGCATCTGGTAGCTGTACACATCTCACACTGTCTCTGACATTCCAACCCTTTGCTGAACACGCGCACCTCTCTCGCGCTAGCACTCGTGGCATCCGCCGCTCGCTCGCGCTCACTCGGTGGCTACTCACGTTCAACACCCTCACACCTCGCTCGAGCAGCTGCGTGACATACAGCCACGTCTGGCCAGTGTTGTCCAGGTTCCCGTTGAACGCCCCACCCACACCCGGGTCGCAGCTCCTCCAGTCGCCCTTGTCGGGCGAGACGCCGAGCACCTCACGCACATCCTCGAGGTTGAGGTACGTGCCGATCTTCTTCGTCTCGGGGTAGCAGAGCGAGTCGGCGAGCTCGTCGAGCGTGCACGGCTTGGTCACGTCGTACGGGTTGATCCCGGCCTGGAGGAAGGAGGCGCCGAGCGTGCTCTGGCAGTAGAGGATGGCGAGGCCGCACTGCGTCTGGTCGTGCGTGTCGATGCAGGACTCCTTGGCCATCTTGTGGCACTTGGGGACTGCTTCGGCCATCTCGACGCAGGTGGAGATGTCTTGGACGGTTTGGTTCAGGTCGGCGTGGATCGTGCACTGGTAGGGGAAGTAGGAGGTGACGGTTTCGTCTGGGGTCAGCGGCGGCGAGCAGCGACCTGAGAGCGCGAGCGCAGCGAGTGCTCATGAGTGAGTGCTCGGACAAGCAACGAAGTGGTAAGAGGACAATGCACAGTTTTGCAGGCAGCGACATAGCACAGCCCCAGCTATGGCCAGTTGACTACCACATGCCATGGTAAGCTAGGCTCACCCAACAGCACCCTCATGGCCGCGCATCATGCCAGTAAGAAGGAAAATGCTGCTCAAACCGCATCATGTGCCATGCTCTTGACCCACTCACAGTAGTCGGTCATGCCGTTGCCGATCATCACGGACTGGAGGTTCACTGGCTCCCGCTTCGCAGCGACCAGCGCCTTGTTGTTGTCGTAAACCGCAGAGGCAAACACAGGCAAGTAGCGACCACCGTACGACTCGCCAGCCATGTGGAACTCCCTCCCCTGGAACTCCTTGAACGTCTCGAAGAAGATGGACACGAACGCGGCAATGTCCTGCCCCGCCGCCTCGGCCGTCCCGACCACATGGCCGTTCTTCGCCTGGCTGAACCCAACATTCACCGGCTCGTCGACGAAGAAGATGTTCGCATGCGCGTTCCACGAGTGCGGGTTCACCTTTGTGTCGTTCGCGCTCTTCGGGTTGTCCGCGACGGTACACGGGCCAAGCTCCATGAACAGGCCGATAGAAGACGAACAACCCGGCCCGCCGTTGATCCACATGACCACGGGGTCCTCCTTCGGCTTGTCGCGCGACTCGAAGAAGTAGAAGAAGAGCTCCTTGCCGCCCCCGGTGTCGATGTAGCCCGAGTACGAGCGGACATCGGGGTCGCACCAGCCCTTCGTGCTCTTGATGCGCACCTTGTGCTTCGGGTGCAGGGCGCTGGTCAGAACGTAGTGCTCATCGCCGGGGATCTGGGCGAGCGTGATGTCGCTCGCTGGAGTGAGGAGCGTCGCTGGGTTCTGGTGGGCGGCATTGGGCTTGAGGCCAGAAGCACCGAGCAGCGACGAGGCAATGTCCATCGACCACCCGCTCGAGAGCGGGGAGATGGGCAGCTGGAACGCCTGTGCCAGAGGCAGCAGCAGGGGGAGGAGGGCAGCGCGCATGTCGCGAGTTACGAGCTGAGATGGGAGGGGAAGGGGAGAATCAGCTCAGCAGAGCAGCTAGATCTTATATATCCAAGGCCGACGCTAGAGCTACAGCCCACCAATGGTACAGAACAGATCTTGGGATGGATGGACGACGGGTATTGACCGAGTGGACGATCGATGTGCAGCATGTGGTACAGTCGTCGGTGACATCCGGTGGTGCCTGGGGTCGGCGATCTGACCGGGGGGGTCGTCTTATCAAGAGCGTTAGTATTGACGGCGACGACGACGACGACGATGAGGTCGGCACTGGCAGTGATAAATGACAGCGAACAAGGAGGCAAGAGCAGCATGGGCAGAGTAGATGATAGCGACGACGAGCAGGAGGTCGTGCAGAATGAGGCGCAGGAGGACGTCGGTATCGGTGATCATCGACGCAAGGAGAGTAAATAAATATAAATGTATATAACTGATCACGCCCTGTACATAAACGTATATAAGGGAGCGCACCCGGACTCAGAACCAAAGATACAAAGGATCTACCACACATATACACACAAACATATACGTTTTCACACATACGACACATGTAATTGTGCTTCACCTGCGCAGATTAATATAATCTAGGTAGGCAACCTCTTTGACAAGCATTGAACTGATACAGTGTATACACATGCAACCATACTTACAAGCAAACCACCGATACCCACATATGGATCAGTCCTTCACGATCTAATACGACAAAACGTAAGGTGATGACACAGAATAGATATATCTCGATGTTTACACACAATCGAGAAGCATAGACAGATGAACAGGCACACACACACACACACACACACACCCCATCACCAAAATACACACAAACCATACACTTCTGTGTTTTGCACGTGACCCCGCCAGTGCCATTTTTGATCCCGTGCCTGATATCAAGATTTCTGGCGTGCCATGGTTATCGCTCCTGGCAGCGACGGCGCCGGGCAGCATCTATCGTGCTTCGAGCATTGCTGCATCTCTAGCAAGCATCGAGCAGCACACTGCCCATCATGACGGCGACAGCAGAGATCCACGACCTGTACGACTCGATCCTCATCCTCGACTTTGGATCGCAGGTGGGTGCTGCTCTGGCCCATGTTCGACTGTTGACCTGTTGCTGACAGACCTAGTACTCGCACCTGATCACCCGACGATGCCGTGAGCTCAACGTCTACTGCGAGATGCTGCCATGCACGCAGAAGATGGCCGACCTGAAGTGGAAGCCGAAGGGTAAGTAGGGCTACTGGCTGGTTAGACGATCCGCACGCTCGGCTGACATCGCAGGTATCATTCTTTCTGGCTCGCCGTACTCGGTCTACGCGCCTGACGCACCCCACGTCGACCCCGCAGTGTTCACTGCCGGCGTCCCCGTCATGGGCATCTGCTACGGTCTGCAGGAGATTGCCCTTACCCACGGCGGCAAGGTCGACGCGCACACGCACCGCGAGTACGGCTCGGCCCACATCGAGGTGATCAAGACCGGTGTTCCTAGCCAGGATGCGCTCTTCGAGGGCATCGAGTACGGTCCCCAGGGTCTGCAGGTCTGGATGTCGCACGGCGACCAGCTTACTGCCCTGCCCCCCAACTTTGTCGCTGTCGCCAAGACCCCCACCTCCCCCTTCACTGCGATTGCGCACGAGTCCAAGCCCATCTACGGTGTCCAGTTCCACCCCGAAGTGACCCACTCGCCAAAGGGCAAGGAGGTTATCGGTGCGTTCGTGCACAACGTGTGCGGCATCAAGGGCGGCTGGAGCATGGAGACCTTTATCCCCAAGGAGATTGCGCGTATCCGTGAGATCTGTGGCGACAAGGGCCAGGTGATCGGTGCGGTGTCTGGTGGTGTCGACTCGACCGTCGCTGCCAAGATCATGCACGAGGCTATCGGCGACCGCTTCCACGCGATCATGGTCGACAACGGTGTTCTTCGCAAGGACGAGGCGAAGAAGGTCAAGAAGATGCTCAGCGAGGACCTCAAGGTTAACCTGACTGTCGTGGACGCGTCCGACGAGTTCCTCGAGCGCCTCAAGGGCGTCGAGGACCCCGAGAAGAAGCGCAAGATTATCGGCAACACCTTTATCGAGGTGTTTGAGCGCGAGGCAACCCGTATCGAGAAGGAGTGCGAGGCCGACACCCAGAAGGGCCCCATCGAGTGGCTCCTCCAGGGCACGCTGTACCCCGATGTCATCGAGTCGATCTCCTTCAAGGGCCCCTCGGCGACTATCAAGACGCACCACAACGTCGGTGGTCTCCTCGACGACATGAAGCTCAAGCTCATCGAGCCCCTCCGTGAGCTCTTCAAGGACGAGGTGCGTGCCCTCGGACGTCTCCTCGACATCCCCGCACACCTTGTCGGACGCCACCCATTCCCTGGACCGGGTCTGGCCATCCGTATCCTCGGCGAGGTGACGCGCGAGCAGATCGCGATCCTCCAGCACGCAGACGACATCTACATCCACGAGATCCGCGAGGCGGGCCTGTACGACCAGATCTCGCAGGCGTTCGCCGCGCTCCTGCCAGTCAAGGCTGTCGGTGTGATGGGCGACGCGCGCACATACGACCAAGTGATTGCGCTGCGTGCGGTGTCTACCGAGGACTTTATGACTGCCGACTGGTTCGAGTTCCCTCCCTCGGTGCTGAAGAAGATTTCGTCGAGGATCACGAACGAGGTGAGTACGAGAGGGCCCGAAGGGCCCTCGAGTGGTCATGGAGAGGGTTATGAAGAGCCCTCGAGGGCTGTTATGGAACCTCGAACAGCGTGGAGGAGATTATGTTCATGGTGCAACGAGGGTTCCAGTGGCGGAAAGATGCAGCATCATGATGGAGAAAGTATGGGAGCTCCCAGTCCCGTCAAAGGGGAGCTGTGTACTCCGAGGAAGGATTTTTTATGATGCTGGAGCTTCGCTAACCCCAGGTCCGTGGCGTCAACCGTGTGGTTTACGACATCACCTCGAAGCCTCCGGGAACGTGAGTGACGGCAAGGGACGCAGCTGACAGCAGTGTTGAGTGGCTCTAGGGATTGTATGCATGCATTAGACTGGCTGAACTCGGGCTTTGGGCTTCGTGGCACTGATGAGTCGTCCGCAGGTTCTACTGACGAAGGCGACCCCTAACCACGGCTTCTGTCTCCGCCCTCCTAAAGCAATAGCACGCTATGATTAACTGGCGGGATTTGCTGTGGTGCGCGGCTAGATCCGAGTAACGTCGACAGACCTGCCGGTCCGAGAAGAGTACTTGACACCACCTACTTGTTGCATACTGGTCACTAAGAGATGTCTGCCCCATATACTACTAAACAGGACATATCTCTGCCCCGCCAGTCCTTTCAGGCGCATGCTGATCTTCGCTCGTACCGACACTGCGGTGGTACGCGGCTGCCCCCCGTGTGACCGGAGAGCTGGCCGAGAGCGTGGAGGCTGCTGGGGAGAGGATCGATGGAGCGAACATGAGGAGGTCAAAGATATGGGCGGCCCAAGGACGCAATGGATTGTATTGGTAGGCGAACGATGTCAATTGTGATGTTAAGCTCGAAGGGTGTCAGTGCGGAAGTTGAGAACATCGAGGCTCGGAGCAAATAATCAAGAGTGAGGGGTACCTTATGTCAGAACTGGTCGTGAGATATAAAGATTATGAGGCGGAGTGACTGGCAAAGGGTAGCTGTCATTTTACCCCATGGTCAGTCCAGCCGTGACTCAAGAACCATGCAGATGCTACTTCCTCCTCCTGAACGTCCTCCCACTCGCCCCGTCGCCTGCCGGCGCCGCGCCGAACGAGAATCCGCCCGCTCCCGCTGCTCCAGAGCCGGGCGTCGACGGCCCCGAGCTGCCGAAGCTGAACGACGGCGTGCCGGGTGTAGAAGTTGGGGCGGAGCCGAACGAGAATGAAGGGGTCGAGGCGTTGCCTGCGGGTTGCGCGCCGAACGAGAACGAGGGGTTGGATGCAGGCGCGGCTGTACCACTGCTGGCTGCTGGGGCAGAGCCGAAGGAGAATGATGGAGTCGATGTTGCAGCAGGGGCCGACGGGGCGGATGTAGAGCCAAAGCTGAATGACGGTGTGGATGGAGCTGAGGGTGTTGATGCTGCGGGTGCTGCGGGTGTCGATGCGTTGAATGAGAATGGCTTGGATGCGGTGGCGGTGGAGTCGGGCTTCGCGCCGAATGAGAATGATGATGGTGTGGATGCCGGGGTGGTGGGCTTTGCGCCGAATGAGAATGATGATGGTGGGGTGGTTGTGCTTGTGTCGGGCTTGGCACCGAATGAGAAGGATGAGACGGGTGCTGGGTTCGCGGGCGTTGCTGCCGGTGCTGGTGCTGCTGGCGTAGATGACGGCGTCCCGAACGAGAAGGCCGGGGTGGATGACGATGGCGCAGACGAGGTTGGGACGGCCTTGGGCTCCTCGGCGGGCTTGGAGCCGAACGAGAACGCAGCTGGTGCCGGTGAGGAGGCCGGCGAGTCCGCAGGCTTCGTCTGACCGAATGAGAACGGCGCTGCCTTCGGAGCCTCAGGTGCCTTGGCTTCCGAAGACCCGAATGAGAACGATGCCTTGGGTGCGTCAGCGGCCTTGGTCTCTGCAGATGGCGTCGGCGTGCCGAAAGAGAACGCCGCAGGCTTAGCAGCGTCGGTCTTCGTCTCTGCGGACGGTGTACCGAACGAGAATGCAGCAGGTTTAGCAGCTTCAGCCTTTGGCTCAGAAGACGAGCCGAACGAGAACGCAGGCTTGGCGTCGGCAGGCTTGTCAGCCGCAGGCGTCGGGCCGAAGGAGAATCCTGCCGGCTTATCTGCTGACTTGTCTGCTGGCTTGGACTCGGTCGCTGGAGTGCCGAAGGAGAACCCAGGCTTGTCAGCAGGTTTGGCCTCAGCTGCTGGCTTGGCCTCAGTGCCGAACGAGAACGCCGCTGGCTTGTCGCCTCCGTCTGCGGGTTTGGCCTCGGTCTTCTCAGCGGATGCTGGTGTGCCGAACGAGAACGCCGGCTTGCTCCCCTCGACGGGTTTCGAAGCAGTGTCAGCTGTTGGTGTACCAAAGGAGAGTGCAGGCTTGTCCGCCTTCTCCTTGTCCTCCGCCTTGCCAGAGGCAGCTGGAGACTCCGTCTTACTGCCGAAGGAAAAGCCCGTGCTGGCCTGTGCTGGTGTCGCGGCGTCCTTGGCCGGGGTGGATGAGCCGAACGAGAACGGCGCGGCTTTTTTCTTCTCTCCCTGGTCAGCCTTCACCTCCGTCGACAGTGGAGACGCAGCCGCAGGAGTCGAAGGCGTCAGCCCGGCGGCAAGGGGGCTCGACTTGCTGGGGCTCGCGTCCGTCTTTTCCGAGTCCTCGCTGTACCCCAGCCGCGCGAGCAGCTCGTCGTGTCGCTTCGCCCGGCCTGCCTCGGACAGCTGCCGGCGAGAAGGGGACCCAAAGCGCGCCGGTGCAGGGGACGCAAGCCTACTCCTAGCTGGTGAGGCTATCGACTTGTCGAATGCAGAGTTGGAGTAGTACGGCGAGTCCGGGCGCGACGGCGGCCTGGAGCCAGAGTTGTTTAGCCCCACGCGCGAGAACGAGCGAGACACAGCCCGCTCTGGCCGCGTAGCCGAAAGCGTACTATTCGCATTGGTGCTCCTGCTCTTCTCACTGCCGCTCTCCGACGCGTCCTCCTTCACCTCCTGCCAGCGGAGCCGGCCTTCCGCCTTCAGCCGGGCATAGGCCGCCTCGTCCACCCACGCGCGCACGAGCTCGCCCTTCTCGGTCCGCGCGTCGGGGTGCTCCGAGTCGCGGGGCATGCGGAACTTGAGCGTCGGGACGCGTATCTCGTCCTGGCGGTATTGGGTACCGTCGCGTGCGCGGAGCCACACAACGCCAGACGCGTCGACACGACGCCCAGCGGAGGCTAGGTCGGGGTGTTTGAGCGCAGTGTAGACGGGGAGGCTGTCTGGCGCGTCGGGAACGGTGCGGAGTGAGGCCTCGGCGGCAGTCGATGCTTCAGGCTTGGCCGACGAGTCGGTGGTCGTGCTGGACGGCGTCGACTCCGCACGTCCCTCGACAACTGCCTCGGACTCACTCTCGCCCTCGACTGCACCCTCCTCCATCTCCTCGTCGTCATCATCCAGCGAATCGCTCGTGGCCGGAGTCACGGATCTGCGCCGACGACGCTTCCGTGGCTCATCGGCCTCCTCACGACCACGCTTGGCGAGGGATCGTGTCCTGGCAAGCGGCCTGGCCGGCCTGTCTTCGATGTCCATGTCGTCCTCTTCGTCACCCTCCCCAATTTCGTCCTCGTCCTCCCAGTCTTCCTCGGCCATGTCCTCATCGTAGAGCTCGCCCGCCGACCTGCCAGTGTCCCGCCGCCTCCGCGTCGTGCGCACTTCGTGCTCCTCGTCCTCGGTATCGGTGTCGCCACGGCCACGCTTCTTAGTAGACGCCTCTATGCGACGGCTGGCGACTCTGCTCGTGCGGCGGTCCGTACGGCTACCCGGGGAGGCTAGGCCACGCAAGCGAGCAGGAGATGAGCGACCACCTGATCGGCGCCTCCGTACCACCTGGTGGACGGGCGACGGGCGCGCAGGTGATTGCCAAGCTGCCATGGTCTCCGGCTCGACTTCTGATGCTTCTGTTGATCTGTTGTCAGTGATGCCCACGTACACCCCGACTCCTCCCATCTCCCATCTGCCATCACGCTGCTGCCCCATCCCTTCGTCGACAAACATCGTCTAGATACAGCTGGTTTGCCTTTCGCATCACACGTTTAGGCCCCGGTTGCAAGGATGAAGCCAGATATCTGGTTCCATGTCCATTGACAATGTCGAGCTCCAATGGCCATTTGGACACAGCCATTGTCATCGCCAGTTCCCGCCGCACCACCTCGCTCACGCTCGCTAGTGCTCTTACTCACTCATCGTACCGCCTGTCGATCCGCCGCCGGGGCGTCAACTCCCCACTGCTCTCCATCCTCCGCAGCGTATGCACAACCTTGTGCCCCAGCTGCTCCACCTCTGCCCGCTTCGCCTCGTACGCGCGCTTCTGCTCTGCCGCCGCCTCGTCGGCCTGCTTCTTGGCTGCCTCCTCGCGGCGCCTGAGCTCCGCCGCCGGGCGCGCGATCAGCCATGGCCGGGTGTCGCTGTCGGGGATGCCTGCGCGGCGGCGTTGCTCCCTAGTGGATTAGCAAGCTCATTACCCTTTCCATCCAACGCATACTTACAGCCGGTAGTTGACAATCGCACGGTGCTTGCGCCATCGAGACATGCCGTACATCCCCAGCGCATACAGCACTAGCACGGCGATGAGCGCGGCGAGGGGGTACCGCCACACAAGGCGGAGGACAGACACAACAAGCATCGCGATGCTGTTGGCGTGTGCGATGCGCCGTGGTGAGTTGAGGGTAGTAACTTGTTGTCGAAGATCGAACAGTGCACGGTGGATGGAATGACGGAGGACACAAATTCCATGTGGAAGGGGTTTGGCGTGGCGCTGAGGCTGCCACTGTCACATCTCGTGGTCGTTCATGGCGCATTTCTCATGCATTTCTATGCATTAAGCTGAGTATTTCTGACGGGGAGCACGCTGCATGAGCTTCTGGCTATGTCTGCATGTTAGTTTTGTTGTCGCAAGTGCATGTAGCTATCTGTGAGCTGTATGAGGCCGCAGTGCCATCTGCCACTGTCACTGTCCCTGACAATCTCAGGTCTGTGAACGATCTTGAGTATAGACTCGTACTGTACACGCTTTGCATTGATACTACTTCTGAACGGATCATGCTCTATATGTCGTTGATATGGTACAGATGTCGAGAAATGCACGATTGCCGGGTCGAGGAGTCGTGGACTCAGCCTAACCCCTAGCCAGCTTCGAGCCGATCTTGCTCTGCCACCCAGCAGCCCCCTCGAAGCCGTTCTTGCCCTGCTGGTAGTCGAGGATTGCGTTCATCGCCTCCTGCCTGTTGGTGACGACGAAGGGGCCCATCTGGACGACGGGCTGGTCGAGCGGCTCGCCAGCGATAAGGACGAAGCGCGTCTCCTCGGTAGTGCCCTCGGGGCGGGTCAGGAGGACACCGTTCTGGTCGCTCTCGGCGGAGAGGACGACGGTGTTGTACTTGTCCACAGCGGTCGCCTCCTCGCCAACCTGGAGCTTGCCGGTGATGATGTAGACGAAGGCGGTCCAGCCAGCCGGCAGGGCCTGGAAGACGGACGCGCCAGGCGTCTGGAGCCTAAAGTCCATGAACCAGCAGCCGCCGACGGGGCGGACGAAGCCCTTGGTGCCGAATGACTCGCCGGAGATGACGGTGATCTGCACGCCGTCCTTCGGGTGAATCGTGTCGATGTCCTTGGCCTTCTTCTCCTGGTACGAGGGCTCGATCATCTTCTTGTCGGCCGGGAGATCGACCCAGAGCTGGAGGGCGACGGCGTCCTCGTCCGTCTCCTCGTGGAGGGGCATCTCGGAGTGGACGATGCCACGCCCGGCCGTCATCCACTGGACGTCGCCGGTCTCGAGGCGGCCAGCGTTGCCCAGGAAGTCCTCGTGCTGCATCATGCCGGAGAGGACGTAGGTGACCGTGCTCTGGCCGCGGTGAGGGTGGTCTGGGAATCCTGCGCCCTTCTCGACCGCTGCATGATCGAGCATGAGAAATGGGCTCAGATTGCGGAGATTCATATTACCAATCGAGCGCCTCACTGTAGCGCCCTGGCCCTCCGGCGTAGGGTGTGCATAGACGACCTTGGTAGGCGTACGAGTGACCTCAGAGGCTGTGGAAGACATGGTCGTTCGAAGTTGAGTTGTAGGACGTTTGGTGATCAAGTTGTGGCTTTGTCGGAGTGTTCTGATTGCCGTTCGGCTCATGAGATGTCAGAAAAATCTGGATACCGACCTCGCAGCGCCAAGAGCACCTCTTTATATACCCTTCGCTCGCGTCTGGACGTCGACAACGACACAAGGCGAGCAGGTTCGAGAAGGCATTTCTCACCGACGGAGCTGTCGACGCGCTGATCAAGACTTGGGTGCAGTCGTCCATCGCTGAGCGAGGACTGGGAAGCCTGTTCCCGATGCGGTAATTCGTCCACCCGCACGTGGAGAGCATCGCGTGGCTGTTACGATGGCAGCGGGGCATGTTGGTCAGCGGTGAGTAGAGTTAGTGGTGGATATAGAATACCCGCAAGCTTAATCGTCAAGTTCCAGAATCCAGATCCCGATAGCGTTAGTGCAGTGAATGGCGGTAGGTGGTCGACATGAGATCTGGAAGTCAGCAAAGCGTATAACGAGTGGGATGAAGGATGGAAAGGATGTCAATACGAGAGGATGACAACGCTAAAGGCTCCAGAAGTCAAGGATGTTTGCCATGTAGCGCGCTGATCATCGAAATCGCCACAGTGGCAGTGTGGCAGAGATCGGCGCTGCTCCGCTCCAGAAATCTTCATTAATCCAAATAGTCCAATTGTAACCCCACTCTCTTCTCGATGCAGCTCCTGTCGATGCCCATCACTGTCCGCCAAGCACCTACCCAAGCAGCAGAAGCAGCATTCCGAGGCCCGTGCAGATCGGTTTCCGACAGCAGAAACAACTCCACTAAAACCACAACACCGGCTACCTCCTAGTCGCGTGCCGCACGTGTCGCTTGCCCGCCACTTGCCCGCATGTCAAGACAACCATAAAGTGATGGAACTGGTCTCCCCCGCTCCTTCTCGCCCTCCCTTGCACCTCGTCAACGCCTGCACTCGCTCCTCGCACTCAGCACTGCTTACACACTCACCACTCGCTTTCAGCTGGGTACCTATGTCGACGCTTGGCCCCACTCCTCCGACGGTCGTGGTCGTCGGCGCAGGGGGTGAGTGGCAGGACCGACCGGGGTGGTGGCGGCGCTGACTTTCAGTAATCGGACTCACCACGGCGCTCCTGCTCGCGCGCAAGGGGTACCGCGTTCGCGTGGTGGCGCGTAACCTGCCAGAGGATGAGCTGGATCAGGACTGGTCGAGCCCGTGGGCGGTGGGTGTGGAGCTGAGGGGGCGGACTAACGAGGGCAGGGAGCAAATTGGTGTCCGTTTGGAGTCGACCCGAATGTCTGTCGCTGGGAGGCCGAAGCTCTGTGCGTAGGTGATGGGTTAGATCAGTGATGACTTCGGACCGGTGATAAGGCCTTAGACGGTTGCTGACGTCCACAGAGTCCAACTGAGGGAGCTGATACCGACCGGACTAGCGATGGAGCTGCCGATATTGCGATATGCGGCGACAGAGGCGGGGCTGCACAACCACTGGTACGAGCGAGTGGCACGGGATGTGAGTGAACCCCGGGCACAGCAGTGGCCACTACCATCGACAACAGGGCGAGTGCCTACACGTCGGTTCCACAACTCCCCTTCCCACGATTCCCCCTCCTCTGTTGTCCTCCATTGCCTGACCTGTCACCTTGCTCTGTCACCCCCTCCGCCCCCACATTGCCCTCGCCCTGCCTTCGGCAGGACTCGTGCCGTGCTGACCCCAGTACCGCCGCCTCCCGCCATCTGAATGCCCCCCCAACTCCGTCGGCGTCGCCTTCACCTCCGTCTCCGTCAACTCCCCCGTTTACATCCGCTGGCTTGAAGCCCAAGCCCGAGCCCTCGGCGTCACCTTCCACCGCGCGAACATCAAGGCTCTGCGCGACGTCGTCGGCCCCAGCACCACCGCAGTAGTCAACGCGACAGGTCTCGGCTCCCTAACCCTTGAAGACGTGGCCGACGCCGATGTCGAGCCCATCCGCGGCCAGATCGTTCTAGTCCGCGCCCCCGCAGTGACCCGGTGTGTGATGGACGCGTCACAGCACGACTCCCCCACCCGCTCGACGTACATCATCCCACGGCCCAACTCGGGCGGCGAGACGATCTGCGGCGGCTCCTACGAGGTCGGCAACTGGGACCGCAAGCCATGCCCGGTACTCACCCGCCAGATACTGGAGCACTGCCTCCGCCGCGTGCCGGAGCTGAGCAGCGACGGGACCGTCGAGGGGATAGAGGTGATCCGGTCGTGTGTGGGCTTCCGGCCGAGCAGGCGAGGCGGACCGCGGGTGGAGCGCGAGACAGCGACCATCAGCGGACGTAGGGTCGCGATCGTGCATGCGTATGGGATCGGGCCGGCGGGCTTCCAAGCAAGTTGGGGCATGGCCGGCGATGCCGCCAAGCTCGTGGGCGAGGCGTGTCTCGAGCTCGCGGGGCAGGTGAGGGTGCCGCTCGTCAGTGCGCCGGTGGCCGTTGCACGGCTCTAGAGGAGGTCGATCACAAGGAATCAGCAGTATTCAAGTGTCAAATGTCAAGTCAAGTCGTCAAGTTGGGGTGGTCAATCGAGACGCTCCCACCCCAAGTCCCTGCCCCAATCGATATCAATAGTCACATAGCATGGATCCACAAGTTGTCATGTCTGCTGCGCTTGTTGCTGACCCCCACTGTCGCTGACCTCTTGATGACTTGGCTTCACAGGCATCTCCTTGCTGACTCCATGGAATCTCACACCCCTCACGCTTCTGACCAGTCGATCCTCACAAAGGGTCGCTCCTGACTCGATGGCAGTTCATACCACTTGCCGCTGCCTGAACCCGGCCTCAGGCTCCTTCCGAACTCGCGTCCGACCCGACGTCGATGTATAGGTCGCCGCTCCAGTAGTTGCGGTCCTCGATGTGCCCAATACGCTCCTTGACCGTTTTGAGGACTGCTGTTAACCTACCCATCCCTATACTCACCCGTCTCGGCGCGTGTGCAAGCTGCATCGTCGGCGTAGCAGAGATGGAGGCACACCTTGGCACACAGTCTCGCGGTTCTGTTCTCGTCCAGTATCAGCAGTGCTGAGGCCAGACCAGCCCAGCACCCGCTGTCACTACCATCAGCATGTCCACTGCAATGAGAGAAGCCGGCACTCACAGCTGTGCAATCCCCAGATTGAATGCACTCTTCTTACTAAACATCATCGCGGACGAGCACCATGGATACATCTGGCATAGAGCCTCAAAGTACTCATTCGCTGCGGCGAGCGTGTCGGTGTCGATCCTAGTGTGAGTCAAGGCCAGTGGCACAGGCTGGTGGCAGTGAACCGTGTATGAATCTTGTTCTCCCTCTGTTACAACAAGCCCAGTCGGCCATGTACTGCAGGTAACATCCCAGCGTACTTCACGAATTGCGACCACAAGCAGACCCTCGATGAAGTTGAGTAGTCTTCTCACATCATCACATAACCTCACCATAACCCCCACCTATCCACTCACATGCTGTCCGCTCGACGCTTGTATCTCTGCAGCCTCGACATCATATTCCAGAACGTCTCAAACTTCTCATTCTGGCCCTCCCCCTTTCGCTTCGGCATAGTGATGTCACGACGATACAAGACTGTCAGAGACGTCGACACGCGGTGTAAGACCAGCATCCGTTCCATCAAGCGTGCTCTCCCGCTGTCCCACTTGTACAAGAGATCCGCATACTCCTCCTTGAGGTCGACCATCTTTTGGTCTCTGTCTGGCCAGATGTGTCGGAGCCAGTCGTTATACTTGGTGTCCACCTGCTCGAGGTGGGTCAGCCCGACCATGTAGCGGGACGCGACGTAGGGCATGATGCTAGTGGACCATTGGCGAAGTGGAAGCAGGGATAGTGAGATCGTTCTAACGAGTCAGCAGAGGATCATGGGGCAGTACCGAAGTCTGGGGCGTCGGTGAGAAACACACAGACCACAGCGATGCGACGTGATGTGGTGATGCTGAGCAGACAGACATCTTGCCATCCATCAAGGCTCTGTCTGTTCATCGTAACGCTACTCACTGAAGCTTCGTGAGCAGGATACTGTGCTGGGTGCTCAAGAGATGCTCTGACATGACTTGTCGTAGCCTGAGTAACGTACTGAAGACATGCCATACAATTGCATCAACAACACTCGTGGCTGTGCCACATCGCCCTCCTCTACGAGCTACACGTCGCCCCTTCAAGTCAACCTACTGCTGTCTATCTCCAACCCCCTTCTACCCCCTCTACTGTCTACTCTCTACGCTCTAGATAGCACGCCAACTCTATGCCATCTTCGCACCCAGCGCCTCGGCGATCTTGCGTGCCCGGCGGGTCACCTCGCCGCGCTCGCCCATGACCGTCAGGCGGAGCGCCACGCCCTCGAGATCCGGCGCGTTGTCCAGCGACTCCATGCGCGTGAGCTCGTGTCGTCCGAATGCCCAGTTGAGAATGTGTGTATCGTGTTCTCCGCCATAGGTGTGACGCGGTAGCCGCACGATCCCTTTGACTGTGGGTCAGCAAGTCTACTCAAGCCTGCAAGCCTGGACACAGCCCGCTCATTGTGTAGCCAAGCTGTCCATCTCAATCTGTCGTGTTCTCCTAGATTGAGCTCATGCCGCCCGCCCACGCTACACCTTCCGCACCCATAGTCCATCTCACACTCATTTTGCCCCACCTATGTCGCTACACTCACCTCGGTAGATCTCCGAGCTGTTCGCAATCTGCGACAACGCAGCCTTCAGCTCTGTGAGCGGCACCGGCGGACTCGGCACCGGCGCAACATGTTCGCAGTTGTCGCCACAATTGTCATGCTTGCCTGGACGCGCCCCGCCCCGCCACAGACTCTTCGTCTCCACCTCGTCCATGTGCTCGCCCTGCCCTCCGAGTGCCTTCCACGACGACTTCTCCTCCGAGCCCTTCTCGAACAGCTTCGTGTCGAGCCCGAAGATCAGCTGTGGGTCCAACGGTGCATCCTTCGACACCTTGATATGCGGTGTCGAGTCTGTCAGGTCGCCGAGCTTGTCGAGGAGCAGATCCAGCTGCCGCTCGGTGACGAGCTCGTGCTTGCTTAGCAGGTGGAGGTCGGTGTACTGCGCCTGCAGTTTAGCGGTCGGCGAGGTGTCCTCGTAGCCTGCAAAGTTGACGCAGTCGATGACGGTGACTACTCCGTCGAGTTTGAAGCCCTGGGGCTCGAGCTGGCGTACTTGGAGTGCCAGTGTTGCCGGGAACGCTGAGCCGCTGGTGTGTGTCAGCGCGTCCGACGGGGTCTGAACTCCTCGTCACTCCTCACCCAGCCCGTCGCAGTACTCCTCCCTCAACTCCGTGCCGTCCCCCTCCGCCTCATCGCTACTTGCTCTGACACCATGATCCGTCCAGCAACGACACCTCGGCCTCTCGTCAATCCCACCTCGTGGCCGCCCTGCTTCACTCGGAGACTCCCCTCAGCTCCACCCCTCCCTCACACTCACCTCGACTCGATGATGATCCTATCCGGGTGGTACTTCTCCTTGATCTCGATCAGGGCGTTCTCCATTAGTCCCACCATCGTGCAGCACAAGCAGCCGTTCAGGATCTCCGACACGCCCGTGATGTTCGACTGCTGTGCGAGAATGGAGTCCACTGATGCATGAGTGCCTTGCCTTCGTCTGGAGGTTGCTCGACTCACCCTCTACATCTCCGTACTCGTTCTTGAGCCACACTGCCTGTCTGTCAGCCTCTCAGATCCCACACTACCCCCTTCCACCCACCTGATAGTCCTTCGGCAGCCGCCCGAGCAGCCCGAGGATGGTCGTCGTCTTCCCCTGCTATCAGCACACCGCTCCTCCTGCTCCCTGCGCACCGCTCCTGCCGTCAGCATGCACCTCGCCCACCTCACTCACCGAGATATCCATTGAAGATCGTCACAGGAATAGGCGTTTCGATGGTCATAGCGAGAGATAAGTGCAACGACAAAAGTCCACCTCCCCGAAGCCTCGGCAATCAAGGAACGGTGGAGGAGCCATTCCATCTCCGACTCTTGACTTCTGATCCTCAACCTCTGGACACTCGACTTTGACCACCTCTTTCCTCAGTCATTCCCATTCTTTCCAGCATGCCCGATCTGCAGCTCCTCGCCGAGCTCGCGGGGCACGACGACCCGGCGTGGCGCGTCGCGTTCAACCCCAAGCGCAATCTCCTCGCCAGCTGCAGCACCGATCGAACAGTCCGCCTGTGGTCGTACGCCGACGACGGCGCAGGGCAGCCCAAGTTCCAGCTGCTGTCGTCTATCCCGACGGGACATAAGCGGACGGTGCGCGCCCTGGCATGGGCGCCGTCAGGGGCTGCGTTCGCGACGGCGTCGTTCGACTCGACAGTATCGATCTGGGAGGAGGAGGAGGACGCTGATGGGGAGTGGGAGTGTGTCACCACACTGGAGGGGCACGAGAACGAGGCGAAGGACGTGGCGTGGAGCGCAGAGGGTGGTCTGTTGGCGAGTGTGAGCCGTGACCGGAGCTGCTGGGTGTGGGAGCTGTTGCGTGAGTGTGCGGAGTCGGACAGAGCTGACGTCCAGCGGATCAAGACTTTGAGTGCATCGCGGTGCAGATGGACCATGTGAGCCGGCCGAGTGGCGCAAAACGTTACGATACAACAGAAGGGAAGGCTGACATACAGACAGCAGACGTCAAGGCATGTGCATGGCATCCGAAAGAGGAGGTAGGTACAAGTCGATGAATGACAAAGCAGTCGAGCAATAGCTACCTAATGCTGTTGATTCGGTCAACGTCGTCGCTCGCTCGCTCGCTCGCTCGCTCAGCGCAGTCGCTTCGCTCTGCGCCTCGCTGCGCATCGCCGCTGACACCCCAGATCCTCGCCTCAGCAAGCTACGACTCCCACATTCACCTCATGTTCGACGACCCCGACGGCGACTGGGGCCTGTACCAGAAGCTGCGACCGCGGCTGCCTGCCACCCCCGCCCCCGTGATCCCAGCACTAGCGCCCACACCAGACGAGGAGGACTCCGCCGCACTCGAGATCCCACCACTCGAGGAGCCAGAGACAGTATGGTCTCTAGCCTGGGCGCCGGGGGGCGGATACCTTGCCTCCAGCGGGGACCGGGGCGGCATCCGACTCTGGAAGAAGGAGCCCGGGTTCCCTGGCGAGATGAGGGAGGTTGCGCATGTGCAGGGGCATAATGCACCGGTCTACTCTATTTCCTGGGGCGAGGGTGGCGCCGAGGGCGGGCTGGGGCTCCTGGCGAGCGGTGGGGGCGATGGGCGGATCATCATCTGGCAGGCGGAGGAGACTGGGTTCACGCCGATCGCAGGGGTGAAGGCGGCACATGGCGTGTCGGACGTGAACAGCGTGGCGTGGAATCCGCGGGTGAGGGGGATGCTGGCGTCGGCGGGGGACGACGGGGGTGTGAAGGTGTGGCGTGTGAGTGAGTAGGTGGAGCGACGATTGCAGAGAGCAAAGAGGGATCTGGAAGTGCGGGATGAGAGACGCTACGGATTGAGCAGGATGTGATTCGAGGGATAGCATATGAGTTGAGACTCGATGGCAATCATGAACATGGCATTCGAGTCAGCAGAGGATGTAGAGGACATAGACACATGCATGGATATGATGAGGGCCTCATGAGACCGTGACCGTTTCAACCAAACTCTTCCACTCGCTTGCAAACGTCATGGAAGTGTTGACGGCGCTTCTGCGAGGTGAATGATGTTGTTGTGCTCGTTCCATGCCGCTCGCAGAATCACTCACTCAGACAACACTTGCTCGTTCGCAATGTTACGCTCAAGTTTACTTGCCTCGCTCGCACGCGCTCACTGTTACTCACTCCGCTCACACTCGCTCACTCGCTCACACTCGCTCACTCGCTCACACTCGCTCACTCGCTCACTCACTCACTCACTCACTCACTCACTCACTCACTCACTCACTCGCTCACTCGCATTCGCTGCGCTCATGCGCGCTCGCTCGCTTGCTCGCTGCTCGTGCACCTATTCATATCTAGTCATAGCAAACCTCTAACTACCCTTCCACCCCTACCACCCCGTTTGCTGCATGTGCAACCCCGTCGGCTGTGGTGGCATCATCCCCCCGTTCATCCCTGGTGCCCCCACTCCTCCTGCTGGAGGGTACACCTGCCCCGGCCCACCGATCATGAGCCGCCCACCGAATCCACCACCGGCGAGAATAGAGTCACCCTCCTCCGGCTCGTCCTTCTTCGCCTTTGCCTTGAGCTCCTTGAGCTCGCGCTCGAGCGACGCGACCTTGGACGCGTGGTCGCGTTGTTGCTGCAGCTGGTACGGCTTGATAAAGTCGCCCAGCGAGTACCGCCACGACATCTCCTCGACCCAGTCGGGGTGCACGAGCTGGTAGCACACGTACAGAAGCGCGGTGAACGCCTCCTTGTTCCCAATGCCGATGAGGTACGCGCCGAGCTCTTCTGCCACCTCGGTCGACTTGCTCGCTGCGGCGGTCTCGAGCGCGTCGGCAAACAGCCTGTCCGCCTTGCTGAGGCTCAGGGACTCGTCCCACTTGTTGTTCAAGCGGTACAAAAGTGCTGCGATGCGGCGGAACTCGAGCAGCTCGTGCTTCTCGAGCTTCTTGGCCAGCTTGATCGCGTCGTACTGGTCGTACGACTGCAGGCTGCTCCGCAGTGTCACGTGGTCCTCCTCCTCGACCAGCAGGTCGTGGTACGCCTCGTTCACGACAGCGAGGTTGAGCTTCTGCGTCGCGATGAGGTACTGCTTTGCCAGGGGGAGGTGGTCCTCGCTCTGCAAGATCTTGACGACACGCGCGTGGTCAAGGCGGGGCGAGAGGGCGGAGAGGAGGTCGGGAAGGAGAAGGGGCTGGCGTGCGAGGTAGAACGAGATCGCCTTGTACGCAATCTCCATGTTGGCAACCTTGACGATCACGCCGCGGAACTGGTCGTGGTTCCACTCGCCGAAGCGCTCCATCATCGCCAGCGCGGCGTTATCCGGCTCGTCGTACGAGATGTACTCGAACACGAGCTCGGGCCACAGCGCGGCAGCCTCGGTCGCCTTGATCACCTTGGGCAGGTTCAGGCGCTGCCAGTAGAGCTTGAGGTACTCCATCAACTTCTCGGGCTGGTACTTGGAGTACGCCTCGGCGAGGGCGGTGAAGAGGCCCATGTGGGCACGCTCAAGGCCCAGACCAGCCTCGAGGAGGGAGATCAGCTGATCAAAGTATCCCTGGCTCTCGTACTGGCGAATCAGGCCCGGCAGCTCCTCGGCGTGGACGATGAGCTGCAGACCACAGATCTGCGCGAGCTTGAAGTCCGGCTCGGAGCGCGCGCCGTCGCCGACCTGCGGGGACAGGCACGCCTTGAACACCTGCTGCCACACCTGGGTGTTGCCGGCCTTGCGGGCGGCGTCGACGGCGGCCTGGTTCTCGCCGAGGTAGATGAGGGTGGTGGCCAGGCGGGTCCAGTTGGAGATGGACGAGAAGAGCAGCTTGGCGGCCTGGTAGAGCCCGTCATTGAAGCACTTCTCGCCGACCTGGAGAATATCCGCGACGTTGGTCATCGAGAGGAACTCCTCCATGTCGTTCAGGCGGTCGGTCTTGGCGTACGCGTACGCGAGCTCGGTGTCAATCGCAGGCTCGCGCGCGGTCTTGCGAGCCATCTGGAGGTAGCGGATGAGGTCCTCGTGCTTGCCGGCACGGTTGGCAATCTCAATCACCTCCTGGAAGTTGGACGGGTCCTCGGCCTTGATGTACGAGTCGATCGAGTCCTTGATACGCAGGCCGTCGAGCTGCGCCTTGGCGAGGCGGCTCCAGACAGACGGCTGGTCGATCTTGTTGGCGTAGGTGAAACCACGGTCGATCGACACCATGTGCTCGACAAGCACGTTCATGGCTTCCGCGTGCATGTCGTGCTTCGAGTAGATGGTGAACGCCTCCTCGTACAGACCGGCCTCGGTCGCGACCTTGGCGATAGTCTCGACGTCGTAGCCCTCCAGCTTGTTGATGTAGCCCATGACCTTGCCCTTGTCGTTGCGGATCGCAGTGAGGAACATGAGGCTCTGGAGCGACCTGTTGTCCTTGAATGGCGAGTCGTCGAGGATGATCTTCTCGAGGAGCTCGAGGAGTGGGCCGTGCAGCTCCATGTGCATGAAAGCCTTGACGGTGACGGAGACATCGTCAGGGTCAGTGCACTCGGGGATAGCAGTCGCGACGACCTGGTCGATGAGAGCGCGGCGGTGGATGCTCTCAGGGTCGAGCACCTGCGTCCAGAGGTCGATGTCGCGACGCTTGACGAGGTAGCGCGCCTGGTGCTTGTACATCTGGTTGTCGTTGGTGACGGCGATGAGCTCCTCGTCGCAGAAGCCCTTGGCGTAGGCAATGTAGGCGAGGTACGGGTCGCGCTTCTCGCAGTACTTGCCGACCACGGCGGGGTCGTACAGGTTGTTCTCCTTGAGGAACTTCTCCGGGTTGTTGTTCGAGTCGATGGAGATCTTGGCGATCGCGTTGTACACCGCGTGGTCGGTGGAGCCCTGCTCGACCTTCTGCTGGAGCCAGGGGAGGATGAGCTTGAGGCGGTTGCGCTTCTCGACCTCCTCGACGAGCTCGTCGATCGAGAACTCGCCGGTGACAGACATGAGAAGGTTCTTGATCGTCGCCTCGTCGCTGTCGACGTCGAGGAGACCGCCGATGACCTGAGGGGTACGCGCAGAGTTGACGCGCTGGACGTAGATTTCGATAAAGTTGGTCAGGCCGTTCTGGTGGAGGTAGAGCACGAGGTCGTGCACAAAGTCGAAGCGGTCGCACACGATGATGAGCGGCAGCTGGTCCGACAGCTTGGCCTCCTTGAGGAAGTTCTTGACCTTTTCGGGGTTGTAGTGGTTCGACTCGCGACACACGCGCTCGACCTCGCGAATCTGGCCGGTGCGCGCAGCCGCCTGGATGTACTTGAAGATGACCTCGGGGTCCTCGGAGAGGTTGACAATCGAGCCGAGGTAGTAGTACAGACCCTCGGAGCTCTTGAACTGCTCGAACATCTCGATGAGCTTGACAGGGCCAAGGAGGTCAGAGTACTTGGTCGCGATCTGGACCACGACAGGGAGGTTCTGGCGCATGTTGAACTTGAGCATCTCGCGCATGGCGTCGAACGACTGCTCGACAGTCAGGCGGCCAAAGTAGTTGACGAGCCAGTCGTTGTTGAACAGGTTGGTGTGGACGACGACACGCTTGATGTCGTTGCTGTCCTCGTAGTGCTCGAGCGCACGCTGCATGAGGCCAGCCTTCTCGGCGAGGTTGGCGATGCGGGGGCGGTCGTAGTGGGTGAACATCTCGTTGCCCAGAATGGCGTCGGCGACCTGGGGCGCGTTGACGAGGTTCATCTCGAGGAGACGGGTCTGGAGAGGGCCCTGCTCCGGCTTGTTGTCCTTGAGCGCGTCGAGCAGGAACGAGGTCGCCTGCTGGATCATGTTCTGGCCCATGAAGATGTCGACGACACGGTCGAGGTCGACCATGGGGCCGCTCTCGTCGTTGACGAGCTGGGTCGCAAACTCGGCTCCCTTGTCCGGGTTGATGCGGACGAGGTGCTGCAGCAGCTGCACGTAGTCCGGGGTGTAGCCGACCTTCTTGGAGTAGAGGACGATCTTGTCGAACTGGCCGAGCTCGGCAAAGCATGCGACGACCTTGTTGGGGACGTTGGCGCGGAGGTAGACAGAAAGCGCGAGCTGCATGTCGACAGTGCGGACCATGTCACCGAGCTCCTCGGAGCACTCGAGCTTGTTCTCCTTGAGCCACTTCTCGAGCAGCTGCTTCTTGCCCTGCTGGATGACGGGGCGAGCGAGCTCGAGCGACTCGTGCTTGTTCAGCTCGCCCTTCTCGAGCAGGATACCGAAGTACTGCAGGATGGGCGAGAGGGTGCCGGGCACGTTGGGCAGCTTCTTGAAGGTCTCGATTGTTTGCGGGGTGCGCAGGATGCCGCGGGGCGAAGTGGCGGCGATCTTGGCGGCTTCTCCGTACTGCCCAGACTGGAGGTAGCGCTCGTACTGCTCGACAATCATGTTATCGGCGCCGGGGAGGCCAGCGCGAGTCGCGAGCTTGATCGCGAGCTCGGGGTTGTTAAGCGATTCTGATGTCAGCACGTCTCACTGGACATGATGTGCTTCAACTTTGCACTTACGCTGGATATACGGCACGATGGTGTTCTCGTCAACCGACACACTGAGGACCTGGCCCTTGCGGTTCACACCGATGATACCGTCGCTGTGCTCATACGGCGCAGTGGTGAAGATCGTCTCGCCCGAGATACGGTTCATGTAGATGCACTGGCCGGTCTCGACCTCGTACAGGTGGATGAAGCCAAACTTGGTGACGAGGTAGATGATGCCGTGCTTCTCGGACACCTGCATCGCGACGGGGAAGTCGTTCGTCGCCTCGGGCGGGAAGAAGACGTCCACGGCCTTCTTGACGAACTGCGGGTTGGGTGGCTGATGGCCGATCTCGACGATGTGGAGCTGCAGTCAGTATCGGAGACCAATGTACTGGTACTGGCGTGCAGAGTCCAGGCGGGCTGAGCTGCGCCAGCTCCACCAGTCGCTGTACCCACCTTCGCGCCAGTGCCAGTGCGGACGGCAAAGCAGAACAGCTTGGAGGGCGTTTGCGCACCGTCAAGCTTGACCTGGGTGAAGGCAGCAGCATGTCCCTCAATCGGCTGCGACACACCCCGCTCAATCGAGTACAACTGCATAGCGCCCTTGATCTTGAACGCATTCGATCCCGGCTGCCCAGCAGCAGGGTTGGACGAGATGCCGACGAGGACAAGCCACTTGCCATCCGTCGACACGCGGTAGTTGATGATCTGGTTGGCATTGAGCGACGCGTGGCGGTCAAACAGCTTCTGGGGAGCCGCCTCGCCCTCGGTCACCTTCCAGTGGTACACGTGGTTGTCGGTCACGATGCCGAGCGTGGTGTCGTTGATCCACACCCAGAACTGCACGTCCTGGTTCATCATATGGGACCCGACCTTGACCTTTGTCGCGAGGTTGAACACCTGCAGCTGCCGTCCGGCCTTGAGCGCGATGATCTTCTCCTTTGGGTGCATGATGGCCGAGTCGGCGGTGACTGCGGGTGTCAGCGGGGGTCTAGTTCATGTCAAGGAGGGTTTGTGGACTCACTCGGCCGCCTCATGATGTTGTTCGCATCTGCGAGGTCGACAATGACGACCTGGTTCGTGTCGTTGACGGTCTCGCGGCTGGGGTCAGCACAATTCGAAGGGTTGAGGCGAATGGCCAGCAGCCGTGCAGGCGAGCTTGCTCGCCCCCACTTACACGCAGATAAACCGGTCCGACTCGAGCGTCAACGTCTGGAACGAGATGCTCTGGGGCTGAATGCCCAGCGCCGTGAGCTGGGGTCAGCAAGCTCCTCCCTCATCAGCGTGGCGTGCCAAGCAGTCAAGATGCTGCTGTGGCTGTGCCTCTACACCAACCTGGACATGCTCCGTGAACTGTACGTCAGCAATCCGCCTTCCGCCGCATCTCAGCAGCTACTCACGACGATAGGCTTGTCAGCCATGACGGAGAGCTCGTCTGTTGCTCAGCCCGGAGGGGGTGTAGATCGAGATGGCACTCGTATGGACTCGTTACTTGTTGCTCGTCGGCGAGTGCTTTTTCGTACCCCGCGATGTGTCCTTGGCGGGAGATGGGTCGGAGGGGAGTGAGCTGTACGTGCAGCTGAGCAGACTGCTGCTGTCCTCGATGCGATGAGTAGCAGAGATGGATAGAAGAATAGATGTTGTAGATGTTATCGCTGTGCTGTCGCGTGTCGAGGTGTCCGCTGGCGTGGTGACGATGCCCGGTAAGGGAAGGGGCGTCCACCGTGGGAGGGTGCCACAAAACCGGCGTTATTCCTCAGTGGAGGTGGTCCACCTCTTCGACGTTATTGCAGAGGTGCTTTGTGTTGTTCTATTCACTCTCTTCACTTGCAGAACATAGCAAGCAGCATCATTGGGCATAGTGCGGAGGCGATGGCGGTCGGGATGGAGCAGAGCACTGGAAGAGATGGTCTCTGAGAACGAAAGACGGGAGACACGAGCGCATATGAGTGAGCGACTGATCTACTGACTTCGCGACCTCATGTGCATTTCCATGTGCATGTTCGTCTTTTCGAGCAGTCTGCTTCGTGGTCGCGGTGGTGTCGAAGCGATGAAACAGACTTAGGGATTGCTTGTGCGCTGGAAGACGAGGGTAAGGTTCATGCAGCTGGAGGTGTGTGTGCGTGCACGCAGTGGGTCGACAATGCGCCATTGCGATGGGCAAGGTCTCACCGGAGTTAGATTGCGAAGGATGAGCTTCAAGCGCCATTACATCGGTACGCAATCGGCCGGCCACGCCTTTCGTGAAGACTACGCCGTTTTGGAAGTGGCTGATTGCAGATTGCATGAGGCGAGCAGTGCCCTCCGAGCGCTGTGCGAATGGTTCGGTCAGTGGGTTGGGCTCGAGATCTAAGGTGGTGAGCAGTAGGACTGAACTACATATGCGCGGTTCTGGGTGCAATAGAGGGACAGTCAGACTGAAGACGAGCTGCTTTGCTGGAGCTGGGGAATTGTTCTGCCACAGAACTCAATGCCCTTCTGCAATCCGAGGACAGGGCCAGCGTTTCTGACATCTGCACTAGACATTTGGGTCAGAGCCAAACGTGCTCTGCACTTGTTGGTGATTCATCGCTGCCAGATGAAGGGCACCTGTGCTATCCTCGACTAATCATGACAATCTCATAGGCATCCCAGGGAGGTGAGATACCAGATGTGACACTCTGGAGTGCTTCTGCGCTGTCGGTCAATATGCCAGGGCGAGCACCTCGTGCCGTCGTAGTCCTCGATGCCACAGTACTCACTGCAGCTGCTTCTGATGAACTGCCCTCATGCCTGATCCACATATGCCATGCAGCTACTATACATGATTCTCGTAGTACCGCCTATGAATGCAAAGTGACCGGAGGCCCATACGGCCTACACACCGAGCACCGAGACCGCGCTCCCATCCCACTCTCCACCCTTCCCCTCAACCATCTACTATGAACACCCTCCCTCCCCCCTCGACCCGCCTTGTGCATGGTTCACTTCCCTTCCACTCACTCCTCCTCGACCAGCCTCAGAACTCCGACAGACTCCACATGCGCCGTCTGCGGGAACAGATCGAACCCCCTCAGACTCTCCAGCACATACCGCCACTTGCCGCCTCCCTGCCGCTCCGACTCGGCCACGAACCACCCGATATCCCTCGCCTGCGTGTGCACGTTGCAACTGACATACACGGCAGTCAGAGGCCTAAACTTGAGCAGCTGCTCGAGGAACGGCGTGTCGCACCCCTTCCTCGGTGGGTCGATCACGACGCACGAGTGCTCCCCCGCGAAGCCCGCATCAGGCAACCCGCCAAAGATGTCCTCGGCCTTCCCGCAGAGCCAGGTGCTCTTCTCTCCCAGGCCGTTCATCTCCGCGTTGCGCTTCGCAGCGATGATGCTCGCGTCCGAGATCTCGACGCCCGCAATGCGCTCAAAGTGCGGCGAGAGGGTGATCCCGAACAAGCCCGAGCCGCAGTACGTGTCGACGAGGTGCGTGGGGCGCTTGGCGGTCGAGCCGGGGGGGAAGATCGCGTCCTTGACATACTCGGTGAGGGGGATGAGGATCGAGTTGTTGTTCTGGAAGAAGGACCCGGCGGCGAACGTGAAGAGGAAGTCGCCGACGCGCTCGTAGACTTGCGCCTTGTGGTCGGTGATGGCGATGTGCGGGGTGGTGGGGGGGAGGGTGGAGGGGTCGAAGGGGTGCTCGGCGGTGGGGATGGGGTCCGGGGTGGGGAGGGAGTCGCGGAGGAGGACGGTGGCGCCGCGTTTGTAGGTGAAGATGGTGCTGGCGTTAGCAATGGCGTCTCGCAGAGACGGCAGTGCGTCTGTCAGGGGACATGATAGTGGAAGCTACTGCCATACGGCGCACATGTATCTCATGACAGGGGAACGATCACCCGCAGAGATGATGGACTTGCGCTTATCAGTGACTTGTGACTGATGAGGTATCTGCTCAAGAGTGGCGGATGAGAGCGCTCGTCGGAGACGGAGACGACTTGCAATCCACATGAATGGCGAGGGAGCTCATCAGGACTGGCGTGCCAGCTGAATGACCTTCCTTCTTCCATCTTGCTTGTACCCTTCATTCTGCTGATATCTGAGGCGCAGCGCTGACGCGCTACGCCTGACTCACTCCTTGACCCTCTTCCTCTCCTCCGTCAGCTTCTCATTCAACACCTCCGTCGCGATTGGACACTCCTCAATATCCAACGTCCCGCCCTTGCCCTTGGCGTCGAAGCCGATGCGGCACTCCCACTTGGGCCGATCCGACGCCACGGGGGCGACATTCATCGCGTCCTCCTCGTTCGCTGCTGCTGCCGCAGCAGCCGCCTTGACCGCCTTGGGCGGGGCATCGAAGTGCGGTGTGATCTTCGTGCGGTACGCCCACTGCCTCGGGCTGCCGATCGTCGGCTGGATCATCGGCACGCGTCCAGCGTCAAGGCCCGAGAAGCGCTTGTATGCCAGGTCGACGGTGCGGAGCTTGTGCTCGAGTTGTTTCGGGTAGGGCATGTCCTGGAACTGGCACCCGCCGCTGGTGTCAGCGAGTCGAAGGGAGTCCAAGATCCAAGATGCAACAAACGCAGATTGTGGCAGTAGAGTTGATCATTTGGCACATCAACACATAGAGCATAATAACTGCGAAATGTAATGCAGCAAAGACGACACAATGCCCAGTCGTCTCACTGTGATGGGGCAGCAGCTGCACCATGGCAACAGTTTAGTAGCAGAGCACAGGCGTCGCTCTGCTTAGGAGTCGCAGTAAGTTCACGCAGCGAGCCTTCATGCTGTCCTCAGTGGCCATCTCAGATTACGCTAAGCCACTAACTCAGTAGTAGCTCGCTCGCATGAGGAAAGCGGCTGAGCAGTTCAGTTCCCATGGACCCGGCAGGAACATGGAATCTCACTCTATGGCAGCCCTTTCGTAGTGGTACTGCACATGTCGCACAGCATGTTGCACTTAGTGCTTCTTCAGCTTGAGATACTCGAAATCAACCCGAGCAACTGCAGACACCGCCTCCAGCACAGCACCTGGAAGACCTAACAACCGCAGACCATCACTCACCAGACACCAAAGTACCTGCACCCAGCATTCGGATTCAGCCTCCTGTCCCCCTCTCCGCCCCGCAAGTCCTCAGAGTACTTCTCAACCTTCACCAGGTCCGCAAACGAGCAGAATCGGTCATGCTTGAACACCTTCGCGCGGATCGTATCTCCCGGGTGTGCGAAGGGGGTGATGATGGCCCATTTCTTGCCGTCCTTCTCGAGCACCGACAAGCTCTCCCCTGGTTGTCAGCTTGACTCTGCACGCCCCACCTGCCCCCACATCTCCCGCCCAAGCCTCCCATCCCCCTCCCCCCATCCCCCCAAATCCCTACCCCCCCCCCCTCTCCCCTGCCCCCCACCACCTTCAACTCACCAGAAACAGTCATGCTAACCGGCACCAACTCCACCTCCCCCTGCAGCTCCAGCCCCTCCGGCGCCTCCCACTCGCTCTCATCACCCCTTGCCAGCACTCCATCAACGTACTCCCGCCCCAGCGCATCAATCACATCGCGGTACGTCACATCGGCGGGCGAGTACGGGTCTGGCAGCTTGTGTCGATTCCGGCGGCGCTTCGCCTTCCCCACGTTGTGCTGGGGCTTCTTCGGTGCTGCCGTCGACGCTTCAGTCGGCACAGCCGCACCCTCCAGAGGCGGCAGGACTCCGCTCGACTGCCCTGCCAGCGCCGAGGGCGACTGCTCGCGCACCCTCTTGGTTTCGCGCTCGGCTTCTGGTCCCGGACTCGTCGACACCGACATGGTGAGCCTAGCTGCAGGTTGTTGTAGTGTAAATCGTCGTGGTGCGAGTGGAAGGCGGTATGCTTGCAGTGCTCGCCGGGTTAGCATGCGCCGTGGTCGTCGAGTCGATTGCTGTTGTCGTCGCTGTTGTTGCTGCTCCTGCTGCTGCTGTTCCAGTGGTCGTCTGAAATTGTTGTCCCAGGTGTATTGGCAGTATTTTGACTGGCCCGGGGATCAAGCTATCTCCGCTACCGGATATCCGCGTGTAGCCCACGTGTAGTGCCTTGGCCCACGTGGCCGAGCCCAGGTTGCCACGTGGCAGTTTTTTTATGCCACGTGATTACCACCCGCGTACCACGTGATTACCACTCATGTACCACGTGATTACCACCCACGTACCACGTGATTACCACTCACGCACCACGTGATTGCCACGCGATTCTACGGTGGGGACCAGATAAACTCGCCAGGCCGCGCGTTGACGTCTCGATGACCACTGCTACTCCAGTCGTCGATATCGTCTGGGACATTGCTAGCTAGCACTGCTCAACTCAACTCGATAAATACTCAACGCTCTGAGCAAGATGGCATCAGCAGAAGCAGGCTCCTCGTCAGGAGCAGGAGGCATGTCGCCGGAGAAGGTTGAGGCGCTCAAGGCGTACCGCCGGGTGGGTTGGAGCTGAGGAGCACACGAGCTGACGAGCAGAAAGTGCAGGAGCACCAGACAGCGATGGACAACGGCAAGAAGAGTGGGTAGGACAAAGAGGGGCATGGCTGACAGCAGTCCGGATGAACATACGCACACTGAATGCCGACTACGAGAAGACCGAGGACGACATGAAGGCGCTGCAGAGCACGGGGCAGATTATCGGCGAGGTGTTGAAGCACTTGGGGGATGAGAGGTGTGAGTGAGCTACAGCTGGTTGCAGCTTGCTGCAACTAGCTGGAGCGTCAGTGGGAACACTGCTGTGTCGATGAAGCTGACAAACAGTCATCGTGAAGGCATCGTCAGGACCGCGCTATGTCGTCTCCTATCGCCCCACTCTCCCCGCCGAGAAGGTGAGTGCGCGCTCATACTACTCGTTCAGTCTGTGTACTTACGTTAGCTCAAACCCGGCGTCCGCGTCTCGCTCGACATGACAACACTCACGATCATGCGCATTCTGCCCCGGGAGGTCGACCCGATGGTCTACTCGATGTCCCTGGAGGACCCGGGAGCGGTTAGCTTTGCAGGTATCGGTGGCCTGGGCGATCAGGTGCGCGAGCTGCGCGAGGTGATTGAGCTGCCGCTCATGAACCCGGAGCTGTTTGAGCGTGTGGGGATCAAGCCGCCAAAGGGAGTGTTGCTGTATGGTCCGCCGGGGACGGGAAAGACGCTGCTTGCGCGAGCGGTTGCGGCGACGCTGAATACCAACTTCCTGAAGGTCGTGTCCTCTGCGGTGAGTCGATTCAGGGCAGAGGATACTGTGTGCAGTAACCTTTGTGCAGCTGCCAAAAATTGCACAGCGTACCTCTGCTATCTCTACAAGTACTGCCTCATACTAACTCTAGATCGTCGACAAGTACATCGGAGAATCCGCCCGACTGGTCCGCGAGATGTTCGCCTACGCGCGCGAACACGAGCCATGCATCATCTTTATGGACGAGATCGACGCGATCGGCGGCCGCCGCTTCTCCGAGGGCACCAGTGCCGACCGCGAGATCCAGCGCACGCTCATGGAGCTCCTCAACCAGATGGACGGTTTCGACAGCCTCGGGCGGACAAAGCTCATCATGGCGACCAACCGACCCGATACGCTCGACCCCGCCCTGCTGCGCCCGGGACGGTTGGATCGCAAGATCGAGATCCCGCTGCCGAACGAGCAGGGGCGGCTCGAGATTCTCAAGATCCACGCCAAGGGGATCAACAAGAGCGGCGACATCGACTACGAGGCGGTCGTCAAGCTCTCGGACGGGTTCAACGGCGCGGACCTGCGCAACGTGTGCACCGAGGCGGGCATGTTTGCCATCCGGGACGACCGCGATGCGATCACCCAGGACGACCTGATGAAGGCGGTGCGCAAGATCAACGACGCGAAGAAGCACGAGACGACGATGGACTACCAGGCGGTCTAGGCGGAGCGTGCCGTGCGTAGGGTGTGGGTGTGGTAGTAGAGCATGGGTGCTCTGTGTCAGAGCATAGGTGATGTGGTGGTAGATGCATATGATGTAGTGTATAGTGGGGTCGCTGTGCGTGTCTATGAGTTTATGAGAGGTCGTATTGCTGCCAATGCTCCTCCATGAGGGGATGCTGAGCGCAGGGTAGACTAACAACCCCGTGTCTCTCTCCACTTGTACTTTAGGGGTTTGCATGTCTGCTCGTACAGCGGTTGGGAACGCGTTTGGACAGACTGGATTATTTCATATCGTCAAGCGATGGCATGCTGATGGATGCTGAGCTGTCCAGGCAACCATGTGCTCTGTAGGCGTCTTTTGTCGGCGTGATTGTCCGATTGACTGGGCTTTCCAGCATCCAACCTATCCGACAGCATTTGTCGGGTCTGATTATCTCGCATTCGCCACTCTCAGTCGCTATGCGATATGTCTGCTTGCCCTACGCAGATGCAGGGAGACTCGACATGCTTTTCGTTCGCAGGGTGATGACCATAAACCATCGGTCTGCTTTGTGGTCTCCATGGGACGTCCTAGTGTCCAGCATTAACAGTGTCGAGAAGGTGGCGGGGAGTGAGGGGTGACACCTACCCCGCCAACAGATCGTTGATAATCCTCGAGCACAGCTCCACCCCCTCCATGACCAGCTCGCGATCGATCTCCTTGACCCGGGGCAGGAATCTCGTGAAGCGATCCGGATGGAAGAGCCTGATAGCATCGCGAAGCACCCTCCTCCTCCCCACCTCGTCCCCACCCCTCGTCCCCACCTCACCACCCTTCCCCTCCCCCTCGCCATCCTCCGCCAGTGCCCACAAGAACCCCTTGACATTCTCCAGCGTCAAGTCCGCCACCCGCACCATCCCGCCCTCACCACCAGCATACACCGGCCACGGCACGTCCTCAAACCGTATGTTCCCCTCTGCCTCCCCTCCCCCTTCCCCTGCACCACCCCTCCCGCCCCCACCCCCACCCCCACCCCACGCCGCCACGGCCCTCCGCCACCTCCTCCTCTCCTCCCTCCTCCCCTCCTCCGCCCTCCTCCCTTTCATCTTCTCGAGCTTCGCGATCCGCCGCTGCTCCTCCCTCTCCCGCCTCTCCCTCTCCACCTGCCTCTTCCTGTCCTCCTCCCTCCGCTGGGTCCGCCGCCGCTCCGCAGCCTCAATCTCCTCCCTATGTTTCCGGCGGTACATCCCCTCCCTCACCCACGCAGTGTACTCCTCCTCCGTCATCTCCCCCAGGGGCGGTACAGTCGCCCCATCGATAGCCACCTCGGCCGCTGCATCCCGCCGGCCCGTCCGCGCCCCGGAGCCCGAGCCAGAGCCCGAGCTCCCCTGCCGCTGGTATCGCTGGGGGATGCGCTGCCCTGGGCCGGTCCCCTCCCATGCCGCGAAGGGGTTGTGGCGCGACAGCTCCTCGGCCTCGAGGTAGGCGAGTTTCTCCTCCCACTCTTCGCGGTCGGCGCGTTCTGCTGCGGGACCGTAGCGCGGGGGCGAGAAGGTCTCCTCTGTGAATGTGCGGGGTGGTGAGGCTGCGGCGGAGGCGGCGGTCGGAGGTGGAGAGTACGAGGCGTTGGCGCGGGCTATGCGCTCAGCATGGCGGCGGGCACGCCGTTGTTCGCGGCGGTAGAGGCGGTGGGCTTTCTCGGCCTTGGTCTCTTTCCTGAGGTCAGCGGGGTTCGCGGACACAGCGAGAGTCCGGACGTAGCAACCAACAGCTGTGGGATGAGGGAGTAAGGGCAGTGGGAGCGTGAGCACACTCACAATCGGACCTTGGAGGGCTTGGGGATGTCGTAGTCATCCGACGGCATCGCACATGGAGAAAAGAGTGAAGAGAGTGAGGAGGGAGGTGTTGTTGTTGCGAGTTGGTTTTTGTTGACAGTGGCGGTTTGAGGCCACAGCTCCTTGTCCTGTAAACGTCTTGTCCTCCGTCCGATGCTGTTGTGACGTTCTGCAGAGTGTAGTACAGTCTGATGTTATCGCTATCGCTATAAGCGCTACATCCGTCCATCTGCTCGCCATCAATGCATAGCTGCTCGCTGTTGACGCGGCGTTCACCTCCTATATCAGCTTGAGTCACAGGGTATCCGGATATCGGCCATCGGACTGCTCCGTCGCGACCTCATGTTGACCTTTGCGGTCGTGTCTATGATCTTCCGCTCTACTCATCTTTGACCGTTATCTCACCCACCATGCCTGTAGAGACAGGCGCATACCCCGCCGCACAGGCGTTTGACGAGCGCAAGCTCAAGGTGTCGGACATCCACACGATCCAGTGGGTGGGGAGTGGTGGGCGTGGCTGACTTTAGTGTCTGGCAGGCGGGCAACCCGGAGGGCAAGCCGGTGATCTTCCTGTAAGTCTGCGGGCGGACAAAGAGCAATAGCAGCAAACGTATGAGTCGTGAAGAATGGTCTGGCTGCGCTCTACTCTTACTCGAGAGGTAGGGCAACGAGCCTGATCGATATGACCTGCTGTCTAGCAGTCCGTTGAGCGATCCCCCTCGGTCTAGATGTCTATCTGTTAGAACTGAGCCTTGTCTCTTGTCTCCTTTCGTAACCCCCGCTGACAGCAGCCACGGCGGCCCCGGAGGCGGCACGTCGACCAGCGACACGATCTACTTCGACCCAAAGGTGTACCGTATGGTGTTCATCGACCAGCGCGGCGCGGGCAAGAGCGAGCCGTGAGTAACGTGTAGGAGTATTGTCTGATAAGCAGGACCGCCGAGCTGCGCGAGAACACGACGTGGGACCTGGGTGCGTGCTGCGTGCTGACTGCGGTCAGTCTGCTATTCCGTACCTGACAGCAGTCGCCGACATCGAGAAGGTGCGCGAGGAGCTGGGCGTCAAGAAATGGCTGGTGTTTGGAGGATCGTGGTGGGTGTCGTCGGTGCTGCTGTGCTGCTGCCAGCAGTAGCTATGGACAGCTCGCAGATTTTGCTGACGACAGGGGCTCGACCCTCTCCCTGGCATACTCACAAACCCACCCGGACCGTTGCGCTGCGCTGATCCTTCGTGGCATCTTCCTGCTCCGTCGCTCGGAGATCGAGTGGTTTTACCAGGATGGGGCGAGCCGTGAGTACCGGTGCTATTGCAGAGCTGTATTCGTTCGACTCTGCTCCTCCAACTTGAGACCCAGCCCGAGAGCAGACCGCTTCCTGGGTGTCTGTTTTGGATGAAGAAAGGGCTGCTTGATCACTGCATTACCACACCTGCTACTTGGGATTGCTGTGCATCCGTTACCCAGAGCTGATCGTCGACCATCTGCACCCCCTCAGCAGCTCTCGACCGCCCTCTACTTCTTCGTCTCACTTTCTAACCCCAGACATCTGGCCCGAGGCATGGGACAAATACCTCGAGCCCATCCCCGAGGCAGAACGCGCCGACATCGTCAAGGCGTACTACAAGCAGATGACCAACCCGGACGACGCCGTGTCCCTCCGCGCTGCCAAGGCATGGGCCACATGGGAGGAGAGCACCAGCAAGCTGTACCAGGACCCGACGATGGTCGCGCTGGCTGATAACGATGTCAAGTGGGCTAGGTGAGCGCAGGAGCGAGCGCAGCGAGCTCCGCATCGCGAGCCATACTCATCTTTCAGGGCCTTCGCCAGCATCGAGTGCCACTACTTTGTCAACGGCGGCTTCTTCCCCGAGGCACACCTCATCTCAAAGGAGCAGATTGACAAGATGTAATACTGGGTATCTGAAGCTGGCTGACCGCAGCCGCCACCTCCCTATCATTGTCGTACAAGGCCGCTACGACTGTGTTTGTCCGGTACGTCTGAGCTGACATCGCTGACATCGATCTGCATATCCTCCCCCCTCTAGAATAGCCCGTCCACATGTCCTTCAGCGCACATCCCACACCCAAATGCGCCTCCCTTTCTATGTACCACCTTCGCCCTTCCCGACATCTCTCTTACTCCCCTTCCCCCCTCTCCCTCTCCCTAGCTGCCATCACTGACGCCAGGCGCGCTCGGCATATGACCTCAAGAAGGCATGGGGCGACAGCCTGCGCCTCCATGTCGTCGCTGACGCTGGTCACTCGGCACACGAGCCGGGAATCACCAAGCTGCTCGTCGATGCGGCGAACGAGTTCGGCAAGGCGATCGAGTGGTAGGCCATCGCGACCCGCGCAGAGGGACCCCCGAGAGCAACATAGTAGGGACGACGGCAAGTGCGAGACCAACTTGTCAGAGACGGGTGCGAGCTGCGAGCCGCTGGGTGTGTACATAGCAGATATCGACTCGTAGATGTTAGAGTGCAAGCGGCATCCCGATGCAGGTTCACAACAGACCAACACAGACAGAGATATTCGATAGCAAGCCAAGTCGACGGAGGGTATCCGTCCCGGCAAACACGCCGCCCTCTCCGTCACTGCCAAGAGATGCTTCTGCGAGTCGACGTCTCCGCTCCATCGCAGCCGAACAGCGAGCAGGCATGTCGCAGCATCAGCATCGAGTAGTCAGTCCATCATACACTTCTTCTCGCTCCCCTTCTTATCGTCGGCGATGTACATATTGGTCTGAACATTGGACAACACCAGAACCACCCCCGTCGACCCCGGATATCAGCCACGGCCGTCGCCGAAAATACCATCCGCCACTTCGGATATCTCGACGTCGTCGCTGACATCTCCTCTCAGATCTCAGAGATCTCGACGCCTTTGTTGTAACATTCTACCCTCCTTCTGATCTCTGACGCCCCCCACGATGCAGGCCAGCCCCCCGCCGCCGCTGGGGGGTGCGGGCTCGAGCCGGCCGCGGTCTCGCAACGATGTCTTCCAGACGAGCTGGACGCCTGATCCGCCGCCGCCGCCGATTGTCCTGCCGCGGAGGGTGCCCTCGCCAGCGGAAGCGCCAGCTGGGCAACAACATACGCCGCAGCATGAGGACTCTGCTCTAGGCTTTCGAACGCTGAGCAGCCCACCGCCGGCGTTTGCGTTTGGACCGAGGACGAATGCAGGACCGCCGCCAGCACCGACGACACCAGAAGAGCTCGTCCAGCACCCGCCGGTGGGCTTCCAGACGTCTCCTCCGCAGTCAAAGACGTCGTCGTTCTTCGCGTCGGCGGGTGAGAATACTCCCCTGCCAGCGCCGAGTCCGCCACCAGTGCTGCGGGATGCGTCGCCGAGGGGAACCCCGAGCAGGACATCGAGCCTGAGTCGTAAGGCCAGTGTCCGGAGTGCTCTCAGCGTCGACCCGGAGTCGCCTCATGCCCACCGGTCCCCGCCTGAGGTGCCGCTGAGCACTGTGCTGGGCCGCCGGGCGAGTGCGCGGAGTGCTCGGAGTGCGAGGGTGTTGTTCGACGACGCGGATGACCCGCAGAGTCACTCGCCTACCCACCTCTCCTCACTCAAACACTCTCCACTCGAGGCCGGGTGGACACATCAACCGCCTGCAACAGAAGACGTCTCCCTCCGACTCATACCGGAGCGAGAGTACCTCCTCGGCGAGGGGCGCTTCGCGTCCGTCTACTTAGCGTCATACCGAAACAAGGATTCGAAGGCGGAGTGGACACTGTGTGCAGCGAAGAGGCTCGCACCCGACCGCGAGAGCCAGACTATGGGCCTGCGCGAGGCGTTCATTCTCAACCGGCTGACAGTGAAGGGAAGGGAGAGCAAGGACCCGGTGTCCAAGGGCCAGGTGTACGTCGTCAAGCTCATCGCCGTGAAGGAGGATGAGACGGTGTCAGCAGCGTCAGGTCACGCACGCACGACGAGCGATCAGATCGCCAACGGCAGTGGCAGCGGCAGTGGGCTCGGCACCGGCGCGCCGCGACGACAACGGTCGAGCACACTCTCCGCCGACGGGAGGCAGGACGTTGCTTCAGGCAGCCACCCGAGTCTCCCTGCGCTGTTGATGAGCCAGGGGGCCGCGCCGGCTGCGAGCCGCCTCGTGCTGGTGCTGGAGCACTGCCAGCTGGGCACGCTGGACAGGTTGCTACGTGCCAGCCCCGGGCTCGTCGGTGCTGAGCTCTGGGGACGCTGGGCGCGCGAAGCGGCGGAGGCACTGGCATGGGTGCATTCGCGGGGTGTGGTCCATCTCGACATCAAGCCGGCGAACATCTTGGTGAGTGTGGCTTTGACTTTGGGAAACACTCCTCCTTGATGGCCATCACTCTTTCATGACGGCCTTCAGACCCCATCGCCTCGTGACAGTTCCGTCCATGGTCTTGCATCTGCCAGGCTTCTGAGTATTGCTATCGCAGTCATCGTGTCGCCTTCCCCTGCCCACCTTTGCTTGCCTTTCCCCTTTCCCTCCCCCCTGACCTCCTCTCCTCTTTCCTCCCGCTCGTCACCGCCCCGCTGACCCCAGCTCACAACCTCTCTCCACCTCCGCATCTCCGACTTCGGCTCCTCCCTCCTCATCCACCCAGACCACCCGCCCACCGACGGCGTCGGGCTCGGCACCCTGCCCTTCTCGGCCCCCGAGCTCGTCGACCCGTCAGCGGCATTCGGCGCTCCAGTCGACATCTACGCCCTTGGCGCGACGCTGTACCAGTGCATCACGGGGCGCGAGCCGTACCGCGGCATGCGGCCGGTGGAGATGATGCACCACGTGCGCCGGGGCGGGCTGTGGGCGTGGGCGGAGCGGGATAGGTTAGCGCGGATAGGTGCAGAGGAGAGTGCGCCTGCGTCGCCGTATCCGTCGGCGTGGCGGGCTGATCCGGTGCCGGGGCTGGTGAATGAGGCTTCTGTTCGGCGCGGGGGGAGTCTGCGCGTGCCGATGGGGCAGTCGCCGTTGCGCAAGGCGGGGCAGTCGCCGCTGAGCTCGAGCGGGAAGCGTTTTGTGCAGCTGAAGAGTACGAAGCAGGGGAGCGAACATGATCAGGACCAGTTCGAGGTTCTGCAAGGAGACTCGCACGAGATCGACAGCAGGAAAGAAGAGGGCCGTGGACAGCAGAGGGTCAACGGCCACAGCCAAGCTGGAGAGGGACATCACGGCGACAGCCAAGACGACCACAATCAAGATGGCAGCGGCCCCAGTCGCAACGGCCACCACGACCACGCCTACGACGCCCACGATGCCGGCCCCCATCTCCGGCCCCACCTCCCCCGCGTAGGCTCAGCAGAGAGTATCCAAGCCAGCGCAGACGTCACTGCCGGCGCTGGGGCGTACGCCTCGCCTCCGGGGGTACGTCTCTGGGCAGCATGGCAGCAGGGCGCGCACAACTCCATCGACAGGCTCCTGTCAAGTGAACACGTCAACGGCGACTCGGCGGAGAAGTCACTTAGCCCCAATGCAACACCGAGGTCGAACGGGAGGACGCTCAGTCCTCACCCCGTAGACCGGGAGCGGTCCCGGTCTCAGAGCCCCCACCCGTCGACTACGCCGCGCTCCCCCGCCTCGCCTGTGTCGCCTTACCCCAACTACCGGTCCCAGCAGCAACCTCCGCTCGCACCCGCGTACGAGGACGGCGCGCCGGCCATGTTCTTCCTCGGCGGGGGGAGGGTGCCCGACGAGGTGAGGGAGGTGCTAAGGGCGATGCTGGAGCGCGAGCCGGAGGCGCGGGTCACGGCCGAGGAGCTGGTTGGGGAGTGGGGGCGGCTGGGGGTGGGTGAGGGGTGAGGGCAGAGGATCCAGGACCTGGTTGCCAGCGACAGAGCTCTGAGCTCTGAGAAGACCGAGCGAGGGGTGCCGAGGGAGCTGTTTGCCACGATCACAAGAGCGTACGAAGCTAGAATAATACATGTTGTACAGTACAGTTGTAATAGATAGCTATGCGTTGTTATGCAATGCAGGTGCGTTATGCCGAGTACGTTCTGTTTTTGGGCGGTGCGATTGAGTGGACTGAGTGAAGTGGGTGACGGCTGTTGGTGGCAGGGCGATCGATGACAAGGTTATGTGAGAATGTTGTCGAGCCGTGACACGGTGTACGGGGTTAGAAGCCAAAGATCGAGTCCATCGTATCGCGCTTCTTCTTCTTCTTGACTTTGGTGCTGTCCTTGGCGACAGCGGTGTTCTTGGTCTTGGAGGTCGATTTGACAGACTTCTTGGAGATGTGATCGGCCGCACCTTTCGTCGCTCCTGCAAAGATGGCATCGACACTGTCTGAGGCATCGCTGGATCTTTTTGCAGCGCTCGTGCTCTTCCCAGCAATGGCATCGTCGCTCCGACCAACACCTTTCGCCTCAGCAGCTTCAACGCCAACTGCATCTGCGCTGGCCCCGTTATCAGCAACTGACAAATGTTCGCCTCGGACGCTCTTCTTCTTCTTGCTGCCCTTCACCGGTTCTGGCGACGATCTCGCTGACACCGAGGACGCCCTCTCAGAGTCTGCAGTAGCGAAGATCGAGTCAAGAAGGTTGGCTGTTTTGTTCTTCTTCTTCTTGAGCCTGGGTGCTGCGGTAGACGGCGATGCTGGAGTCTCGCTCTTGCCCGTGGCAGTCTGAGCGGTTGCGCCGAAGGCAGTCGTGGCAGGTAGAGCAGCTGGCGTCGTGTCCTCGAGCACGTCGTCCACGTCCATCTTGTCAGAGTGTCGGCCAGCGGTCCCACTTCTTGTGTCTGTCTCTCTATCACGGTCCTTCGCGCTGCTGTCGTCCACATTGTCGCCCTTGCGCCTCTTGGCTGGCCGCTGGACCACTTCCCCAATGTCCCCTTTCTGGTCGGCCTTGGTGACCGATCTAGGCTGCTCCTCGGACTCACAAGGTTGTGTGGCCTCCCTTGAGCGCGCTGTCCCAAGCGTCACTTCAGACGCCTTGCCGGCGACCAGCTCGTCCACGCTGATACCGAGTGTCGATCCCAACGCCACCGTCACAGCCAGAAGCCGCGCGTACGACGCCAGTAACAACACATGCAGCGGCATGAAGTGGTGTAGGTTGAGCATCTGTTGCGACCACCCTGCGGCGTTGATCAGTGCGGTCGAGAACTGCTGTCAGCGTGGGTCAAGCAGGATCAGGCAGAGGTTTGCAACAGTGGGCGGCCATTCATCCATCGCCAGCGGCCTTCCAGCAGATGCTACCTTATCTTCCCACTCACCCTCCGCACCAGCTCTGCCGTCCTGCTGTCGTCGAGCGCGCTTTGCCGCTCATCCTCTCCGGGCTGCTGCTTGCCAGCTGTTATTTGTATCTGCCGCCTGGCCTTGATCTGCCCCAGATGCCTCTGCAGTGCAACTGAAAGCCGCAACACCCCCGCCAGACGCGGCAGCCACACCTGGCCCCGATGCTGCGCCTTTGAGCGCGTGTACAGCGTCTTCAGCACCGCCGTCTCCGCTGCGAGGTGCGCCGGCGTGCTCGCGTGCGGCTGGGGCTTGTGAGGGGGCACGGTAGCGGTCGGAGTGGTAGGTTGTTGTTGCTTCACACTTGACTGCCGTGCAGCGCTCCCTCCTGCCGCACTCCTGTGCTGCATGGCGACCTGACAGCCAGCACGTCGTCCAAGGCAGCGACCAGCCGACAAGCACCACCGATGCGTAGCAAACGCTGCAGAACTTGGTGCAAAAGTCAGACGACAAGTCAAATCTCCAGTGTCAACAAAATAATCCACCACCGGCACGGGAACAAGCGCGTGGTGAATGGAACAGGGCCTTCGTCCCGTCAATCCGCGCTACTCGATCCCATCCATCGCCGCCGTGTCGAGTGTTGTCCTCGCTACTATCGTCGTCGTCGTCGACGACGTCGTCGAACTCTACTCCAGCACTCAGAGCAGCTCGCCGCCCCGACAGTCCGACCGCCGACGCCGTTGCGCGTAGCATCTCCGCCGCGCCGCCGCTTCTAGCCGTCGCGTGGCTGCCATCGACGCCGCTGACTCCTCCTCCTATCTCTGCAGTCCAGCAGGCAGTATACATCCCAACCACTCGCAAGCACTTCCACTATTGCTTGGCCGTCTCGCCGAAACCCACCTCTAGTCGCGAGCACGCGCGTTGCGTGCAATGGAGTCGAACGGTGAGTAGTGTTGTGAGGGTCCCGACGCGCGCCGTGCGCGCCGTGTGACGGACCCCTCGCCCCGCATACCCATCGCTGACACCTGCTTGCCTCGATGTTATCGCCCGCCAAATGCACTGGGCTCTTGCTCCTCAACACCTGAACACGTCTGCTACCTCTTAATATCACTGTCGTCGACGGTCGCCGCGCTGTGGACTCGTACACGGAACCTCGGGTCACTGGCGTCGTCTGCCCCTGCCGTCTGACCACGGTCCCGCATCACGCGTGTAACCACTGGACCACGACATCGTCGCCCTCATCCATGTCCATCTTCATCTTTGAATCTATCTCACTCGCTACTCCCACTGCTATCCACACTCTATAGGCCGCCAACGCTCGTCGCTCCCCGGCTCGTCGACGTTCCGGCGCCTGCCGACACTGACGCGCTCGCCCTTCCGCCGCGCCGACAAGAGTGGGTCTGCTACGCCCGAGCCGACGGCCAGTGCGGCAGCAGCAGCAGCAGCTGGATCAACACCTACCCCTCCTATTGCGACTCGCGTTTCGTCGTTCCCCAGCCTAGCCCGCGTCGTTGTCGACGACACGTCGCTGTCCTCTGCCCTGTTTGGCAACCAAACCGGCAGCGAGGACCAAGTTAGTAGCGCGGCGGGAGCGGCACAGTCACCAGCCACACCAGTGTCGACTGCCACCCCTCTGCCTCCAGCGGCCCCAGTGCCAGCAGCACCAGCAACAACAGCAGCACCAGCAGCACCACCTCCTCCCTCTGCATTCCCCGGCGTGTCCACGCCCGTGTCGCGACTCGGAACAGGCGTACCGTCCTCCCCCCCGCCGCCCGTCTCGATTGAGCTCGCGTCGCCGCCCCTACCGATTGCACCTGTCCAGGTGCCAGGGCCACAGCCGCCCCCCTCGCCGCTGTACAAGGCGGTGCCGCCCCCGTCTCGAGCGCCTATGCCATCGTCTGCTCTGCCCAACGCAGGAGGAGCAGGCTTCGATCTCGACCCTATAACATACCCCGCGCACCTGGCACAGACGCGCTCTCCTCTGGAACCTGCCTCGTCCAGTCCTCCTCCTCCCGCTGCTGCAACTCTCGGATCGTCCCCGTCTAGCGGATCGCCTCTGAACAACGGCACCACCCAATCCTCCACTGCCTCAGGCGCAGCCGCACCCGCTGTCCCGGCGCGCTCAGCGCACCGGTATCGCGACTTCACCCTTGGAGCAAGTAACCCAGCCTTCGCGTCCTCGATCAACCTTGCCGCGCAGGCAGCGCCGACTCCGAACGGCAACAACAACCAGGCAACAAACAACAGCGCGGCCTACGCGTCACCGAACATGTCCTCTACTAGCTCTGACTCGCCAGCCGCTCTGGGTGCAGGCCCGCGGCGGCCAAGTGCCTCGGGCCCATCTGGCACGCCCGCAGTGACAGCAGGTGGCCCGCAGACGCACAAAGTGTCGTCGGGGTCCAACTCCGGCTCACGGCGAGGAGGTGCAGACAAAGACGGCTCCGACTCGCCCAATGACCTGGGCAACACGCGCCGCTCTGACCCTCGTCTCCGACGACCGCCACGAGCGCGTGAGCGGCCATCAGGCGCCGGCGGTGCGGACGGCGACGGTGACGACTCTGGCGAGCGTGTGCTTTACCCTTCTTTGCCGAACGCCAAGGTCGCGCGTGCACCTGCGTCTGCGATGTACTTCTCACCCGTGCCGGCCCACGGGCGCCCGCCGGCCCAGTGTCTCCGTGCACATGCTGGGACGCTGGTTGGCGACAAGATTTGGTTCGTGGGCGGCGTGGACGCGCACTCGTGCTGGCGCGGGATTGCCAGCTTCGACACAGAGTCACTGCAGTGGTCCACCGTGCAGACGACAGGCGAGCCGATCCCTGCTCTCCGCGCACATACCACTACCCTTGTAGGCGACACGCTGTACGTCTTCGGTGGAGGTGACGGACCGACATACTCGAACGACGTGTGGACGTTCAACACGGTGACCCACCAGTTCCTGCGCCCGCTGGTTGCGACGCCACGAAACGCGCTCCCGCCCCCGCGACGAGCCCACACTGCAGTGCTGTACAACAACTTCCTCGTCATCTTCGGAGGTGGGAACGGCCAGGCCGCACTCAACGACGTGTGGGCACTCGACGTATCTGACCCGTCGCGCCTCACATGGCACGAGTGGCGCACGCGCGGCGACGTGCCCCAGAAGAAGGGGTACCACACTGCCAACCTTGTGGGCGACAAGATGATCGTCTTTGGCGGGAGCGACGGGCACGCGAGCTTCGCCGACGTGCATGTGCTCAACCTGCAGACACTGACATGGACGCTCGTGAACACGGAGATCAAGCACAACCGCCTGTCGCACACGTCTACACAGGTGGGCTCGTATCTCTTCATCATTGGGGGCCACAACGGCCAGACATACGCGCAGGACGTGCTGCTGTTCAACCTCGTTACTCTGGCGTGGGAGTCCAAGGTGCCGCGCGGCATCTCGCCCCCAGGGCGGGGGTACCATGTCGCGGTGCTGCATGACGCGCGCATCTTCGTGTCGGGCGGGTACAACGGCGTGTCGGTGTTTGACGACCTGTGGAGCTTGGATCTGGGGGCGGGGGCGTACCTGCCTCAGGTGGTGAGTACGGGCGTGGGCGTATCAACCTCCATCTGCTCCTGCTCCGGATCACGCGAAGCTTGGGTCAAGGTTGGGGCTGACAACAGACAACATTCGAGGTGGACGAGACAGCCGACCACCTCCAGCCAATGGTCACTGGCAAGCTCGAGCTGCTCGCCCCCGTGGGCGGTGGCAAGGTCGGCGCGCGTGTCTAGCGCTTGGGTATGTTTTCCGGCTCTCAGTTGTCTTCTGGTGTGTACATCTTATTTGTCTTTTCACTATAATGGTCGCAGGCGGCCTCATGCAAGCTTGGCCGTGCGGCGTGGCAAGTGGGTGTGGTGGCATGGTAGGTGGGGTCTGCCCTCCTGCTGTCCTCGTCCACAGATACGTGGGAGGGTGAGCTTGTCCGTTATGGCAAGCTGGCCTCTGCTTCGGCTCCTTTGCTGACTTGTAGCCATGCTTCTGGCATTGCATCTTCCTTACACACGGCTTCCGTCGACATACTGACAGCAAGACACGGACTGACTCCATCACTATCACTGACGGCCCACACCACACCCACACCGCGAAGGTCCATGTCGAATGTTTCTCGGTGGAGCCCGTCGCTGACGCTGACGCTGAAGGATGCTTTGTCGAACTCGAGGCACAGCCTCTGCGAGCACATAGGCATACACCATCACGCCTGCCGTCATGTGGCGGGTGTCGATGTGCCAACAAGCTCACACAGCACCGCCTTGAGTCCGCTCCGTGCACGCACACCTTTCACCTCCTCACGATCACACTCAACCACGCAAGGCATCACCAAGCACGGACTGATCCCTGCTGTTTGTGCCCAGTAGCTGACAGACTTGATGCCCCACGACTTACCCACACCAATAAGCCAAAGCTAGGACCCTCACTTGTCGCCAAGGCGAAGGCACCTCTCGCACCCACATGTCATACTCCGATCACAACATGACGACGCGGACTGATGGAAGTCACTCGACGGCACACGCACACACGGCTGTTCTCCGTTGCGGCACACTGTTGTGTCCACGACAACGAGGTAGTTGTTGCTCAACTCGACTCGCCCTTCGACGTCTACTTAAGGCGTGGTGCTCGCCTACCCTCGCCTCGCCACAAGACGATCTCAGCAATCCAGCGACTATCGTCACATCTCGCACCTGACCCGCAACCTCTGCTCGCGACTCTATTCATTCGCATCCCCAACTCGTGCCCGATGCCGCCCATCCCCCAGCCCGACCCCAGCCCCAGGCCAGTCCCCAAGCCCAAGCCGCCTGGATGGGTGCTCGACGTGCCGCCTATGTTCATGCTCTCCCCCTCGGAACCTATTCCAATCCCGCCGCGCAAGCCCGTACCCGACTGGCCTAACCGGCACTGGTGGTGATTGAACAAGTACATCCAACTTGCCCAGGACTATCCCACCTGGACGCACAACATAGCGCACATCACTCAAGATGTAGCTCGCCACCACATCTGCAGACGATGGACAAGTCGGCTGGCAACCGCCTCGACGGAGCTGTAGCAGAGCAAACGATCGCAGTGTACGATAGTGACATAGCAGTAGTCGGATATGATATGAATGAATGAATGATACTACGCGCCCTGGAACGCTTGCCATCTATATGTCAGCACCACACCTAGTAATCCCACTCACGCCTCGCTCAGCGTCCCGAACACGCCATTGGCGAGCATCCGCTGCTCGACCGTGACGCCCGACGCGGCCAGCTTGTCCGGGTGCAGCCGGGCGATCGTCTTCATATACTTGATCTTGACCTGCTGTCAGCTCGCCGCTCTTCCTGCTAATACCCACCTGCTTCTCCGTCACGAGCTCGTGCATCCCGACCTTGGTCACCACGCCGTCCCAGAGCACGGTGTCAAGGCTGGCGAGGAGGGCGCGCACGTTGCCCTCCTTGCCCTTCTTCCACGCGTCGAGCCGCGCGTCCACCGAGTCCTTGAGGGCTGCGCGCTGCTCGTCCTCCTTCTCCGCGGCTTGGGCGGCCTTGCGCAGCTCTCCCACAGCAGTGGACGAGTGCACGTCCGTTGGGCGGGTGTCGCGTCGCGGTGCGGGCTTGGGTTTGGGCCTGGGGGCGCCCGTAGCTGTACTGCTGCCACCTGCACTGCCTCCCTCGAGCATCGTTCTCGCACGCCGCGCACCCTCGTTTGCACCACTCCTGCTCCCGCCGAGAGCAGAGTCGTAGCCTAGCACCGTCTCCCAGTCCTTCCTAGCCAGCGACCACTTCTCCGCCATCTCGTGCGCCTGCGCACGCTTTGCAGTCGCTTTGACGAGCGCATCGCCGAGCTTCACCTCTGAGTCGGGCAGGGGTGCCTCCTTCGCTGGGTGGTAGTCGGCCCCGATGATGTCGATGACGGCCGTGCAGTCTTCTGCAGCAGGCATTGCGTGGCCAAGCTTCAGGCGTGTGGCTGCGCGGTTGTTGTACAATGGGATGAGATGGAGGTGGCCTGCAGGGAGGGTGGCGATGGCGATCGAGTACGACACCTCCGCCTCTGCGAAGCGGCCGAGCTTGAAGTGCTCATTGCCTGCTGTCTTGTGCTCGGCTGCTGTTGATATCTGCTTGGGCGAGGCTTCGACCAGGGTTCGCTGCTTCAGCGGCGATGGCGGGCGAGCAGAGACAGGCCGAGAACGCTCCTGTGCAGCCGCACCTCGGCCAGCAGCATGGCGGTGCTTGGAGACGTACCGCGGCTCCTCGGGCATGAGGTCCAGGCGGTCCTGCGGTCTGGAAGGCGGGGCCTGCTGCGCTGGTCGTTGAGGTTTCTTCGCCTGAGCTGGTTGCGGTCTCGGCGGCAACGCCTCGTCACCACTATGGTCGTCATGGAAGCCCAAGGCATCGTCGCCAAACTCAGCAGCTGGCGGCAACGTCTCGCCTCGCTCAGCGGCCTCCGCCTCGACCATCCATCTCGGGCGGCCGTCGGTAGTCTGCTGCTTGCGCCGTGAGACGGCCTGCTGTGCATCCAGTGCACGCTTCTGCTCCTCGTACACTTTCAGCGCCTTCTCCTTGCTGGTGTTCCAGAAGCTTGTAGCCTTGGAGAGCATGTTGGCACCTATCTCCGACGCCTGAGCCACGATGCGCTCGGGGTCGAATGCTTCTGCAGCTTCCCGGTCGCGCTCGGACCCTTGCTCAGCCGGCGTACGCGGCCGAACGCTGTCACGACTAGGCCCAGCACGGCGAGCAGCGTGCCGTGCCCTGCGCTCGCGCTGCAACCTTTCGTACTCGTCGTCGCTGTTCTCCGCCTGTTGAGGCCGTTGCTCGGTCTGGCTGCGCGGGGCTGGCGTGTTCTTCCGCGACGCCAGCAGCGACTCTATAGCAGCCTGCACGTCCTCCCCGCTCTCTGTGGCAGCCAGAGCCTTGCGCGCGAGGTCTGGCGGGAAGCCCATCTCCACGATCTGGCCAACAATGTGGGGTGGAGGTGACGACGCTCCATTGCGAGACGGCTGTGGCCGTGTTCGCGTCTCTGGCGGAGGGCTACGACGAGTCTAGAGTTAGTAGCGCCTGCAGTAGGACTTACACTTTGCGCAGGCCGGCCAAGCTCGCCGAGCAGGTCATCGTCAGAGTCCCCTCCGTATGCGTCGTTGCTTGTGGAGGGCACAGCAGATGCCAGAGCATCGAGGTCCCATGGATCTGCAGCTGCTGGGGTCCGTGGCTTTGTTGCGGGCTGCGACGATCCGCCGAGCAGGTCGTCCTCCCAGTTCTGTGTCGCCTGACTTGCTGGTTTCGTCGGTTTCGGCGGCGGTGCCCCAAGCAGGTCGTCGTCGTCGTCGTCGTCCCAGCCCAGGTCAGAGGTAGCAGGCTTGGTAGAGGCCGTCCGCGCTGCCGGTGTCGATGACCGGCTCTCGCTCTTGGCTGCCGGCGCCAGGAGGTCGTCGTGCTTGTCCCAGAACGTACCGGCCTTACCGGACGCCGATGGTGCCGCCGACGCAGCTCGCGACCCATTGCTCGAGTCCGCCTTGATCGACGGCCCCAGCAGCGACGACTTGCCAGCCTGAGGCTGAGGCGACAGGATTTCCGCCTTCACAGCTCCACCTGAGCTCGCCCCACCCTCCAGCTTGTTCCAGAAGTCGCCGTTGCCCCAGCGCGCCTTCTCCGCCTCTGCCTCTGCGGCCTTCTGAGCTGCCAGCTGAGCCTGCTTCTCCGCTATCGTCAGGTTCTGGCTCTGCTTCGCTGCTGCTGCGGCCGGGTTCGACATGCCCAGGAGCGACGAGAAAGCGTCGCCGGATGCCGCTGGCGACTGCGTCCGCGCCGGCGTCGCGGCAGACGACCCGCTCCTTGCTGCATTGCCAGAGCCTGCGTTCAGACCAGCGCCGAGGCCCGGCGACGCCCTGTTGCTCGGTTGGAGCGGGGTCGACGCGCCGCTGCTCGAGTGGTAATTGACGCCGGACGACGGCTTCGCGAGCAGGTCGAACGCCGAGCCCGTGCCCTTGACGCCGTTCTGTTTCTTGCTGTCTGACCAGGAGAGGTCCAGCAGGTCGTCCATGGCGGCGAGGGGAGGTTGAGTGATGGATTGACGGAGAGTAGTAGTGGTGTTGTCGATAACGTTGTTTCGGAACGGGACAGGGTGGAGGTGGTTTAGCGCAGTCCATCGAACAAAGCCGCTACCAATAACAACGGTCTTCATAGTCTCTCTCTGACTCTAGCAAGCATGCATTTGCACTGCCGGATACGCATTGCTCTACTCTGGTATCGATTTCGAAGTGTTACAGCTGCCAGCGCTAAGCCAGTGAGGCGTGAGGGGTCTAGGGGGCCAGCACGCGACCGCCTCTTCCAGCGCCACTGCCATGTCCCCTGCCACAAATCCCCTAGGCGTCGTCAAAGAAGATGACAGCAGTAGTGCAGTCGTCCCGGAACCAGCGAGACACCTTGCCGTGGAGAGACAGCAGCTCGCCGCGCTTCTTCTTGTCGCCATTGCCGAGGGCGTTGCGGATAAGATGTGTGGCGGCGTTGTAGTCGTTCTCAAACACCCATGTCCCGTTCGCGCGCTTGCCCTGGCCGGGCATGTCCTGCACAGGGAACGGCGCAGGCTCGGTACGCTTGATAGGGATCTGTTTTGCCAGCTCGACCTTGTCGACGTCCTCGCGCTTCTGGTGGGCGAGGTAGCCTGCGACGAGGAGAGTTGCCTCCTCCGACGTGAGACAGTCCCACAACCCATCTGTTGCGAGCACAACGAACTTGAGCTTCTCTCCGTCCTTGGTCTTCAGTGGGCGGTAGGTAATCTCAGGTCGGGCAGTCACGTATGGCGGGGTGAAGTTGAAGGGGCGGATGTTGCGGGGCTTGTTGTCAGTCGACTTGAGGACGTCGTTGATGGCGTTGCCCTCCTCCGTGGTCCACTTGTACACTGCGTCGCCGAAAGCACGGGTCGGCTGCAGGCCGCCCTGCACGCGGCCATTGCGGATGACAGTGTCGGCCTCTGATTGCGGGTGCTCAGCGCGCATCCTCGCGACCTCCTTGGGGTTGTCACCCATCTGATCCTCGGACAGGGTGTCGCATCGCCAGGTGCCATCTGGAGCCTGGTATGCTGCCACTCCGCGGACGTCACCAGTCTGTCGTCAGTAGGCTCTCAGCTTCGCTTTCTGTAGACTCACAACAGCAGTGTACACCCCCTGGTTCTCAGCGTCGACGACGACAGTGCCGACAACAGCGCCAGCCGAGGCCGGCAGAGCAGCAGCAGCAAACGCCTCTCGCTCCTGAGCATCGTTCGAGTTCACGACCTTGGGCAGGTCACGCAACGGGCCGTAGCAGATGTGGTCGTCAAGCATAAGGAAGCTGCCTTCAGTATGCTTCTGACCGATAGACTTACGAGTTCTCGATCGACTTCGACACGTTCGGCGGCGTCCAAGACTTCGCCCAAGTCAGCGTGTTGAGGATCTTGCCGTACCACGTCTGGCCAGGGACGACACCAGCCTCGAGAGCAGCGAGACCAAGCGTGACCGTCGGGTGCAGCGTACGCGAGAGCAGCTGCGACGTCTGTGCACCAGCATGCCCGTCGATTGCGGACACAATCACGAGGTCGCGAGAGCCCTCCTTGGCTCCCAGCTTGGCCTTGCGCGGGACGACGTCGGCAGCGTGGCGGTCCTCACACGGCTCGTTCGAGGCCACAACGTTGATGTCCCACCGTGCGACGGGGTTGCCCGGTCGGCCCAGTATGCGAGTCTCCTCATGCGCGTGCAGCATGTGCTCCTGCTCCTCCGGCGTCAGTCGCTCGAAGGTGAACGACTCCCGCCTAGCTCCAGAACCGACCGAGACGCTGAACTCGTCCTTCGGACCTGGGGTGATGATACCCATCTGCACATACTCCCAGAAATAGACGCCCACGCTCGCCGCGAGCAGGACGCCAGCGACGACCAGGTTCCTCTTCGTCGTGTCCTTTGTCGGCTTGAACTTGTTCTTCGGGATGTCGTCGTAGCCCGGCGTCGCGTAGCCACGGGTCAGCACCACCTGGCGAGCGAGCGCCGTCCTCATCGGCGTGCGGCCGACGACACGCAGCGAGGTCCGCGTAAGAAGAGACATCTCGTGCGCTGGATTCCTCTGGTCTCGAGGAGAACAGGAGTTCAGGTGAGAAGAGCGATGAAGCAAAGTCGTCGGCACCAGCGGTCTGGAGCCAAAACAAAAGCACGGACCGAGAAGCCTCCACATCTCCCTCCGCCGTCAACATTGTCGCTTTCGTCGATTCCACCAACTTCATCTCTGTCTCTTCCTTGTTCCTCTCCCGCTTGGAAAGCTCTCGTCGCCGGAAGCACTGCCGGACTCGCCTCAGAAGACGGCCAGCAACATGTTCGCCCTCTTCTTCGGCTGGCTAGGCGGCCTGACGACGTTTGCGACGGTGCTCGCAGCGTTGCCCATGACGTTGGACCTGTTGGGTGAGTCCGGCGACGCTGTAGTGCTTTCGCTGTGCTGACATGCGCAGGACCGCCGTCGTTCCTACTGCTCTCGCTGCTGTTCACGCTGCACCATGCGATGTACTCGACGCTGCGGCTGCTGTGCAAGAACACCATCCTCGCACCGCTCATCACAATCCTTTCCGTCCTCTCCCCGGCGATTTCGGCAGGCTGTGTACTCCTCACGCTCTACTACTACCTCAACCCGCCGCTGACTAGCACGGCCGGCCATGTCCTGGTCAACGTCTTGCCGTTCCTGTACGCGTCGGTGCTGCGCTGGGTGTCCCCGTTGTTCACGCTGCTCGAGGGTGTGAGCACGCTGCTGGTCATCCAGGTGGTCGGCCGCGCGGGCAAGGGCTGGGCCGATGACGACGAGAAGGAGGAGGGCTTTGAGTGGCGCTCGCTCGTGGGACTGGTCGCCGCTGCACTGGTGTACTGCGCTGGGCTGTGGCTTGTCATCTCGGCGTTCCCATCGGTGCCCCTGCCGGCGTTCCTGCTCGGTGCTGCTCTGACGGCGACGCTCTTTCTCTCGATGATTGGGTTCTCCCTTCGGCGGACGAATGTGCTCGAGACTAGTCTGGTTCTCTTCTACGTGGCGTACTCGGCTTGGCTGTCTGGCGCAGAGCGGGCAATGCAGTGAGTGGAAGCAGGCTCTAGCTCTAGGGCAATGAGCTACAGAGGCTGTGAAGACCATTCTGATACCAGACCCCGCCCTACCCTCATGTCATGGCTGTCGCACGACTGGACCATCACAAAGACAGTCAACGCGACTGACATCGACTCACTGGTGCACAAGGCGTTCGGCAGCATGCTCGACTCGCTCTGGGCCGTCGCCTCCAGCCTGCCGCCGCATCTCCTCCTCTCACTCATCTACCGCGTTGTTGTGCTGCACTTCGCCGCCCGCATCGTCCCTATGATCCGAAGAGGATGGGAGGACGGCGGCGACGCGTTCCCATCGTTCTGGGACGGCAGGAGCCTCAACCAAGAACCACCCAACATGCGCATCACCACTGTGGTGCTCTCCTACCGCCGCGCAGTCCTCATCGCGGTGTACACTCACCTCCTGCTGCTCGACGCAGGCAGCCAAACGTGGTGGCGGTGGGTCAACATCGCGCTCTTCCTAGCGGTGTGGAGCCTCGAGCTGCTCCTCGACGCGGACGACGACGCCGAGAGCGTGAGCGTCACGCGATGGAAGGTGGAGTAGAGTGAAGACAGAAAAGGGGATTGAAAGAGGAGTGGAAAGGAGTGGGATCATAGAGCAGACAAAAGTGGGATGAGTAAGAGTGCATCTATTTACTGTATACATGGGATCATCATCATGCAGCGGCCGTCGCTATGCGTTGGTTATCGTCGTTTGAAGTTGGCGCTGAGTGCCCATCGCCATTTTGGGCAGCTCCTGAGACACTGTTGTTGTTGTTGTTGTTGTGTTGCGCTACACGCTTGTTGTCGCCATTCTGAGTGGGCGACTCGCTCCTCGCCCTTTTGAGCTTGCGCGCCTGGGCCCGCGCTCGGCTCTTCTCCTGCTTGGCCTTCTGCCTCGCCGCGACCTTGGACTCGTGCGGCTCGCACCCGTAGCCGACCAGCCTGCCTGCTTCAGCCTCGACACGCGCCTTGGCTGGGTCCATGCCTCCCTCTATTGCCCGCTGCTCCCTGCAATGGATGATACAGGTGTTCAATGGACACCGGATGGCGGACGTGCCATCGCACGGTGCCCCGTTGACGCGCTTGCCCGGACACGGCGCGGACAGCAGCTTCTTCTGTGACGGTGGAGGGGATGGTGCCCTGCTTGGTCCAGCAGACGCAGTCGGTGTAGCGATCGGCTCTGGAACCTTCGCAGAGTAAGGCGTCGCGCGAATGTATGGCTGCACAGCCCACACAGGCAAGGCTCGCAGACCCTTCTCATTTCTCGGCGTTGGGCCAGTGCTGGCTGGCGGGTGGCCCATACGCTCCGCAATGGCCCCCAGCGCCTCACGATATGCCGCAGTCCTGTCCTCGGGCTGTATTCCTGTCCTCGCAATGAGGACACGCAGATCCTCATGCTCATCGAGGATCGGCTTGAGGAGGCGGAACAAGTGCGCCTTGACGGCTGAGCCTGCTGTGCGCGTCTTCAGCTTGTCGACAATGTCGAGGTATCGGTGTGCCAGGAAGATAGAGGACGGAAAGGCGTGCTCGCTGTCGGTGGGCATGAAGATCGCCGGATTAGACAAGTTACCCTCTGCACTCATGACACCGTCGACACCCGTCTCCTCGATACACCGGTCCACATCATCGTGGTAGAGGATATTGCCGTTCGCAAACACGGGCACAGATACTGCCGCCTTGACGGCCTTGATCTGCTCCCAGTCCGCGAGACCCGTGAACTGCCCCTTCATGTCGCGCGTGCGCCCGTGGCACGTGAGGATCTGCGCACCGCTCGCCTCGATCATCTTTGCGTACGCGACGGTCTTGGCCACGTCGGGGAAGATGCGGAACTTGGCAGTCACTGGGACGCGAAGATTCTCGTGCAGCGTGCTGATGAGCTTGGAGACAAGATCCCAGTCCTCCATCAAGAAGGAGCCGTAGTGGCCCTTCTTGGCGATGCCCTGGGGGCAGCCGAAGTTGATGTCCACAGCGTCGCAGCGGTGCTCGACGAGCTGAGCTGCTTGCAGCAGGACATCAGGGTCGTTCGCGCAGAACTAATATCAGCACAAGTACCTCCAACAGTGTCGATACCCACCTGGACGAACAACGGCCTGTCACCGCCTTCGACTCCAGCAAGCGTGTCAGCCGAACCCTCCTCCTCGGCAGACAGGTTGAACTGCGGGTCGCGATTGCTCTTCTTCGAGTCGAGAAACACACGCGCATGAATCATGGGCGTGTAGGCCAGATGTGCTCCTCCAAAATATCGCTTCAGCTCCCCCGTCGGCGTCGACACGGTCTCCGGCTTCCCGACCATCTCAGCCGGCAGTGGCGCTTTCGACAACAACCGCCATGCCTGTACCCGTCAGCGACACCCCACCACCACCCAACTCACCAGCTCGCTCTGGTCTACCATCGGCGCGACAACATACTTCGGGCTCCCTATGCTGCGGTAGAAGTCATACCCACCGAGCTTGGTGTGCTTTGGCGTCCCAACCTTGGGCAGGGGCGGGGGCACAAAGTCGGGATCAGGCTGTGTCGCGGGCACAGGCGCTGCTGCCGTTGCGAACGACGCCGACGCCGTCGCCGTCGCGCTCGTCTCCGACGCCATCGGGACCCGGAGCGTCCGAGCTATCGTGCGCAGGAGGGACAGCGTGGGTATGGCGGACAGGACAGCAGAAGAGATGAGATGTGAGCGTTTGATGTTGTTTCGAGGTCGTTGGGTGGCAACCCAACTTTTTTCTGAATCACGTGGCAGTTAATTAGGATATGATTGTATTGGAATAATCAGATTGTAATGAGCGGTTTCTAATCGGATTACAAGCCGCCGGCAGTGACATGACCACGTCCAGAGATCCAAGCGTTGCCCAAGCACCTCCTCTACTCTGTTGTTCTTTCGTTCTTCAGCATCTTCTCTTGCTCTGTCGCAGCTCGCCTGAAGCAGCCCTACGCCTGACTGGGTCAGCTGTAGCGGACACGCTTTTTCCTCGCCGGACGCTGCTGCCCCTGCTCCGCCTGGCGCAGCGCGGGGGCTTAGCCTCGCTCGCCCGACATGGTCGCACCGCCAGCAATGAGCTCGACGGAGCCGGCGTACCTCGCCGCCGTGGCGCGGCAGCCGAAGGACGCGAGGCCGGACCAGCTGTACGAGAAGCTCGAGATGGTCGGCAAGGGCGCGTATGGCGCGGTGTACCAGGGGCAGCATATTGCGACTGGGCACGTCGTGGCGCTCAAGATCATCAACCTGGACACCGAGGACGACGATGTCAGCGATATCCAGAAGGAGGTCAGCCTACTGCAGCAGCTGATGATGAGCTTTGCGTCGGGCAGTGGGGGTGCGGGCGCGATGCCGAATGTCATCAAGTACTACGGCAGTATGATGGAGGGGCCGAAGGTCTGGATTATCATGGAGTATGCTGAGGGGGGCAGTATCAGGACCCTGGTGAGTAGGAGAGGTGATTGAAGCAGCGGGTGTGGTCGTTGAGGGCATGCTGACAGCAGTCTCGAGCACAGCCGCTGAAGGAGCTGCACATTGCTCTGATCATCCGCGAGGTCCTGGTCGCTCTTACGTTCCTGCACAAGAACGGCATTATTCATCGCGACATCAAGGCGGCCAATATCCTGCTCACGTCGCAGCCGCCGCGTATCCTGCTCTGCGACTTTGGTGTTGCAGCACTGCTGGCGAGCAATACTGCGAAGCGGTCGACGTTTGTCGGCACGCCGTACTGGATGGCGCCAGAGGTCGTCACTCAGGGGAGGATGTACGACGTGCAGGCTGATATTTGGTCTCTGGGTATTACGCTGCTAGAAATGGCGTACGGCGAGCCCCCGATGAGCGGCCAGCCAGCCGCTCATGCAGTGAAGGTGCTCGGTGACAAGAAGCTCCGTGCGCCCAGGCTCGAGGGAGGCAACTGGAGCAAGGACATGCGCGACTTTGTCGTCGCCTGCCTGAACGAGGAGCCGAGTGACCGCCTGCCCGCTGACGAGCTGAGCAAGCACAAGTGGATCAAAGCGCACGCCAAGACACCACTCACGTCGTTGAAAGAGCTCATACAGCACTTCCAGCAGTGGAAGGAGCAGGGCGGGCAGAGACAGAGTCTAGCCCCCGGTGTCGGAGCACAAGTCGACGACGACGAGCCGGCCGTTGATGGCGATGAGTGGAACTTTACCGTGCGTTCGCGCGCGAGTCTATTCGGCGAGCCAGAAGACAATGCCCTAGGGTCACATGTTGCGCCTCCTGAGTCGCTGCGGCGGTTGTTCCAGGATGACAACGCAGGCGAGGCCGACCCATTCCAGAAGGCGTTCACAGCTGCCACGCAGAACGACTTAGATGGGTCGTCACCGCCAGCAACGGAAAACGGCGTTGGAGACGGAGGCACAGTGCGGCAGTCACGCAAGCCGCGGCACTTGTTCATCGTAACCAACCCCTCGAGCCCGTCCGCACCACCCTCAGCCAACAACACAGTCAACAGCGGCTCCGAGGGGTCAGCACAGGCCACGCCCCTAGCTCGGCCATTACCACTCCAATCCCTACGCAGCAAAGCCAGCATGGATACTCTGTCCTCCGCCCCCACGTCGCGGAGTACGCCAGACATGCCCCGCAACATGGCGAGTGGGCCATCGACACGACGGCCGAGCGGCAGCGACGCTGGGCTGCGCGGCTTCCAGTTTCCCCTCATGAACGCTGGGGCACCACCAAAACCCTCCCCGGCCCTCACACCCCTCTCGACTGCAACAACCCCCTCATCTGGCGTCCCTCCCCCCTCAGCGTCTTTCACCCGCCCATCACACTCTACCACCTCGTCAGCCGAGCTCTCACCTCTCAAAGAACCCGCACCGCCATTCGCCCGCCCCCCGATGATGCGGCAGGCAAGTGTGGCAGTCATGGAGGGCCGAGCAGCGAGCCACACAGCCCAGGCGCAGCAGCTCGCCCTCGCCCAGTCCGAGGTCGACGTGCCCGTGTCGCCGTCAAAATCGCTCAACCCCGGCCTCGGTCGCCCAGGGACAGGCATGACGCGCAGCAGATCCAGCAGTCGTGTGGATGAGAACTCATTAGCGGGAGGGATGGGGCTGCGCGATCTGCTGAAGCTGTCTCCTGCCGTGCCGGACCCAGATCTGCTCCCACCTTCGCCATCGACGCTTACCGCGCCGAAACCTTTCGTTGCCCTCCCGTCGCCGCTTGCGCTCCCTCCCGGAGGCGACGCGCACGAGCATGGGCACCCACTCGCTCATCGGAGTACTCAGTCGGCATCGTCGCACCCGTTAGCAAACGCCAGTACGGTGTCGCTGCCGACTGACCTGGCAATGGCGCAGAAGGCGTCAGATATCCCGCCGTTACCGCCTGTGCCATACGGATACAGGTACGACGAGGGGGATGTCTACGACGTGGGCGAGCTGCGTGTCAAGCCGCTGGACCTGAGCAGCGTCGAGGACGCGAACGCTGCTGTGGCGGAACTCCAGGGGAGTGTGGATGACCTGAAGAAGTGGCTTGAGGTGGTGGAGCGGGGGTTGGATGACCTGCTGAGGGTCAGCGTGGAGGACGACGAGGGGAGTGTGTAGTGCTGTCTGAGGAAAGGTCAGTATATGTACGATGGACACTGTACGATATGGGTTTTAGCTTCAGCAGAATGTATCGCATGTACTCGGTATCTTGACGGCCAGCAAATCGATCAGATGGTAATGCAGGTGTCCTTCACATGTCTGCTTCACAACAGATCAGCCTGGAACAAGTAGCCATACACCACATGCATGTGGATTGTTAGCAAAACGACAAGTGATTGATCAGAATCTCGGCAAAAATCATTACCTGGGGCACTGCAAATGTTCAGATGCTCAGTCACGAAACAGCCAGCACAAACAATCGCAAGATGTACTTCTCACCACGGAATACAACTGTAGCTCTAGCCGCACGTCTACAGCCTCGCCTTGGCATTGCCCGCCCCACCAGCCGGCTTGCTCCCCTGCTTCTTCCACGCGGCCCCAACAATGTCCTTGACCTCGTTCTTGAGCGTCTTGCCGTTCGCATTGCGGGGCAGCTCGTCGAAGATGACGACGATGACCGGGCGCGCGGGGTATCGCAGGCGCTTCTCCGCCTCGGCGATGATGCTCTCGGGTGTGGCCTTGGCGCCGGGGGCAAGCGAGACTCCGACACCGACACGCTCGCCCAGCACCGGGTCGGGAACGGGCACGGCGGCCACCTCGGCGATGCGCGAGTCCTGCGTGATGCCGTTCTCGACTTCGGCTGAGGCGATGTTCTCGCCGCCGCGGATGATCATGTCCTTGGCTGTGCGTTAGCGGAGGCACGAGCACGGCGAAGCCGTGTGAGTTGGCTCCGAGGAGCTGAAGCACGCATCGTTTGGAGAACCTGCTCCGTCCCGTGCCCTACTCACCTCGGTCACGCAGGTACAGAATCCCCTCATGGTCAAGCACGCCGACGTCGCCAGTGTCGAACCACCCGTCGGGGGTGAAGGCCTCCTTGTTTGCCTCTGTGGGTCAGCTTGTCTCATGCCGGGCGCGGACAGCCCTCCCAGCCATGCACCCACTCTCGTTCTTGTAGTAACCCTTCATGACGTTGCCGCCGCGAATCTGGAGCTGGCCGAGCGTGCCAGCGGGGACGGGCTTGCCTGTCTCCAGGTCGACGAGGCGCATGTCGCCGATTGGGATGGCGTGGCCAACTGCTTCGGGCTGGGGTCAGCGTGTTCAGTTGGTTTCGGCACTGAGGGTGGCACATGTCCACGACTCATTCACACTGCCACTCGAGCAGCAATGGCACCCAGTGGTCAAGTCCGCACACATCGGAGGCTCAGACATGACCTCACTCGGGCTCTCACTCACCCGATCGATGTAGTCCTGCCCACTGATAGCGATGAACAACCCCGCGGCCTCAGTCATGCCCCAGCCGTGGTTACTACCATCAGTGCTACCACTCCACGTTTTTGCTCACATGAACGCATTCGGGAAGCGCTTCTTGTAGTCGCCGCCGAGACGCTTCGGCGGCGCTGCACCGCCATACGACACGGCGTCGAACTGGAAGTCATCGGGGAGGAGGCCAGACTGGAGGATGGCCGTGGCGATCGAGGGGACGCTGGGGTTAGTTCTAGCTAGCGGCAGGAAAGTGAGGTGTAGCTTGGGAGATGCAGTTGGGCCCGAATGGATGATGCAGGGCTGGGGTACGAGGAGATGTGCGGAGGTGGCTTGCGGAATGGCGGAGGGAGTGGATAACCCTTATCGATAAGATCCATGTGAGGAAGAGGTGCGTTGTGCAGCACTGTTGGCGCAGATGCCGGGAGGATTTGTAGGCCATCAGATAGAGATTGGGGTACAACAGGTCATCCGGAGGAACCTGTTGCAGCCCCGACATTGATGCTGGCTCCCAGCAGCAGAAGTCACCTAGCTCACTACCTGGCTCAAACCCGACTCACCCGCCAATACCCTTGATATTGTACTTGATCAGCAGCTTCACCGCATCGGGGACGCTCCAACGACGCATGAACACGACCTTGGCACCCGAGTGGATGTGGCGAGTAAGCACGGCCAGGAGACCCGTAACGTGGAACAGCGGGACAGGGAGGAGGGCGACCGGCTGCTCCTCTGCCTCGCCGTGTGCCGCCTGGATCGCAAAGTCGACCGGTGCGCCTGCTCGCATAGCTGCGCGGATGATCGCTGGGGTCAGCGAGTCACTCAGCTATATCCATTCCTGTCTCGTGTTACTCACTAACCGACCCAGTGAGGCAGTGCTGGCACCCTTGGCGCTGGGTGATGAGCACACCCTTTGGGAGGGAGGTGGTGCTGCCGTCAGTGCTTTCGAGACTCGCACCCACCCGGAAGTGAAGAGAATCAGCGCATCGCTCTCGGGACCAACGACGCCGTTGAAGCCGTCGCCGCGGCGCACTGCGTCAACGGAGGACTTGTTGACGCGGAGGTTCTTGTAGTCGAGGGTCTGCGGTCAGCGCTTACGCCACCATGATCTTGCTCAACAACGTCCTCGTTGCGTCACTCACCTGGACATTCTTCTGCGACTGCTCGTCCCAGGAGTAGATCTTGCCCACACCGAGCTGGGCGAGCTTGTCTGCCACGGGGCTGAGGACGCCGGCGTCCTCCCTGTGCACGAAGACGAGGTGGGGCTGGGTGAGCTTGAGGCAGTGGATCTGGACCTCCTGGGTGCTGCGAGTTAGCGAGATGCTCAACGACTTCACCCGCGCTGCACATCGTTACGCTGTATCATACACGGCATACTCCGCATTGCAGACTTGAACACTGCGTGCGCGTCGCACTGCACTGCACTGCTGATCCCGTGGCACACTGCCTGCACACTGCACACGCCTTGCACAACCCCCTGACTTCACTTACAGAGTCGAGTTGAGACACACAGGCACAGCCCCAAGCAGGTTGATCGCAACATAGGTAGTCACCCATCCGATCGAGTTCGTCCCGCCGATAGCCACAAACGTCCCCGCCTTGACACCCTGCTCGCGCATCCACCCAGCGAGGTTGTACGCCACGTCCAGCATCTCACCGTAGCTGATCTCCACGCGGTCGTCGTACGCCGCATTGGGGCGCCAGTCAGGCTCGTTGATAAAGATGCGCTTGTGGCCCCAGTGCGTGAAGCGCTCGATGATGAAGTCACGGAAGGTCCGGGGCGCCTGGGGTTAGCAGAAGCGTCAGCTAGGCATCGCGCGAGCACCTAGCACCTCAGGGACCACTCACATTCTTCCACACGCGCACTTTGTGGCCCTTCTCGTTGGTGATCGTCTCCATCTCGAAGAGCTTGCCTGGGGCTGTGAGGGCCGCGTCGCACTCGGCGAACGAGAGCTGCTTGGGTGCTGCCATGTTGCGTGGGTCCTGCTGTTGCCGTTACTGCTGCTGTAAACCTTGCACTGTCGAGCTGGTTATGCACAGAAAAGTGGGTACTACACAGAGACAGAGTCAGAGAGAATAGCAAAAGTCAGAAAGCGGGATGCTCGACACCCTCGACACCGCCAAGGTCAACATCAGGTGGTGGGGAGGGGGAAGTCACTCGGCAACATCCCAACCGGGTCCGCTTCGGCGAATGCCGATCTCCGCAGACTGGGGGTTGGGGCTGCGACTGGTGTCTCTGGGTTATTTTGTATACATGCATCAAGCATGCATCGAGAGGCGGTGTTTGAGTAGCGACAAGCAGCTCCACCGTAGCGTTGAGGGGGAGATTGGTGAAAAGAATGCTTGTGGGCGTCGGATTGAGATCTTAGTACGTGCCGGTGAGTTTGGCGATGCCACTGCCGGCGGCAGATGTGCTGTTTATAGACTAGATCATGGTATTGTGTTAGTTTGATGGTACTGTGCGTTAGTTTGGTATCAAGGCTATAGGAGGGCATGCATACAGTCAGGCTGTGAGTAGAGGGGGAGTATGTGTGCAGGGGAGCATATCAGTGGGAGGACTTGCGTGAGGATGATTGTTAGTGAACAAGGAGCTGCCCGAGGCCAGAGGCAGGTGATACACATCACGGCAGCTTCGAGTGCCATTACCGCTCTGATCACTTAGGTCAGCGATCAGCATATATATCAGTGATACTTGCTCAACTATGGTTAGGGAGAAGCAGTGGAAAGTAAGGTGTGGTGGTCGCAAGGCTAGGTGAAAGATGAGAGATGAGCCGATCTCTGCCATCGCTGCCATCATCAACGCCAGCCGCCTCACCGTCACTGTCACTGCCACAGTCACTCAACTCGACGTCCACTGCCTAACTATCATCCATTACTACTGCTTCATCGTCTGCCGATCTCGCACACTCCCATAATGACCATCGCACGTCCCGCACGCAATCGTCACACGAAGGGCCGCGATGCACCGCCTATCGTCGAAGTAGTGTGGCTGAGCATGTGACTTGACTGAACCTTACCTTGACTCTCTCTGACGGAGGCCCACTGACACCCGAACTTGTCACGCTCGTACTCCTACTCCTTCCATCGTAGTGGCACCCGTACTGCAACCTTTAAGCTTTACACATGTAACGATGGCGTTTGGGTTCGGTTCGTGGCATGTATCCGGTCCTCGGCTCATGATCAGCAGTAGTAGTGCCTTCGGTTGGGAGCTTACAGTGAGATGCAAATCTAGTTGAGACTCCTCGGCGGTCATGCTAAAGCTGTGTAACGAGACACCCTCTATGTAACGTCGCCTCGACCACATTAGGTGCATGCTCGACGCTACCACTTGCTCCTTGCTCCCTGCTCCCTGCTCCCTGCTCCCTGCTCCCTGCTCCCTGCCGAGGATCGACCCATGCCCCCGGAACACGAAATAGGCTCAACACGGCTACACTGTCACACCATGTAACACCCTCCCGGAGACAATTGTGTCTATTCAAAAGACAGAATTGATAACGTACCGTACTCCGTTCGAGGCAGCGCAGTGCTATTCATCGTCGCCTCCGTACTGAATGCATCGTGGCGCCGTACCGGGGCCACCGGGTCGGACTAACCACTGCGAACAGCCACGCCGGCCATGCCGAGGCCACTGATGTACAGTACATATGAAGAAGTGCTGTATGCGTCGTCCCGGTGGTTTAAGTGTTTCCTCTATAGGCTACTGGCCACCATAACGCTTGTCCGGACTGGCCTCCGACAGCGTTACCCATCGCCTGTCGCTTCAAGCTCAGAACGATCAGAACATTCAATGGCCCGCACAAATGTCACGGCGTGCCTGGTCGAAGCTGTGACCTCGTATGTTTGACCGAGATGGCGTGCGCTGCGTCTGCAGCGTTTTCCAGTTGCCCAGATTAGGTCGTTAAGTGAGACCGGGATCCGGGGCAGACGAGGTCGTATGAGCGGGGGAAGACAAGGTTGTGTTATCATAGAGGGTGGAAGGACGATCACGCGAACCTTAACGTTTACAGAGAGCACATCTAATGGTCAGGTGCACCAGATGATGTGGAATATCCTGCATCGGGCTAGCTGATGCCAAACGTTGTAACAGGTGAGCAGCATCGTAGCCAGCGTCACGAGGCACAGTGCGAACAGGGAGGGGAACTGAGAAAGTCGATGTTAGCTGAAGCATAAGGTGTAATCGGAGGTGAAGGCGCAGGAAGAGCCCTCGACCTCCGCAAAGTGTTATCAGAGTGCGCATGTCTCTAGTCCCATTACTCTACTCTCTACCCGACTCAATGCACTACTCACTTACCACCCGGCATGTGCACTTAGTCAATTGAGATGTGCCAAGTAATCAGTAGCAGCAGCTAGCTGATATACCCTAGTGTGCTATGGATGAAGTAGCACGGTATAGCCTGCACTGGAGATGAATACCGCGACGATCACTGCCACCTGACTCCGATGAGATCTCCGCACCATACTTGCCCTCGTATGCACCATACGGCCGTAAGATGCAGGTAATTGCTGAAATCACACTACTCCTGCCCACTTGCACTTGCATTGGACTGGAAAGCGACTAACACTATGCTACCCACTGTACGAGGCACACGCTAGCTGCCGGGTCGGCTCCCGAGGGGTATGTATGGGTTGTGGTATATAGGATGATGCACTACCAAGATTCAGCGGGAGACCCGCACGACCCAGGAATCCGGGACGGGTCTTCTCGAACGTCTTCTGGCACTGTCTTTACGGCATGATCGAGGGCGAGCAAGGGTGAGCGAGATAGATCCAGCAGCAAGATAGTTCAGTGCAGAGATTGCATCTCCGTCGTCGCTTGTGCCTTGCAAGTGGTAAACCTTGTACTCTGTGCGTTACCGGGAATCGCGTGCGGATGTACTGCAGACTACATACGGTGTGCAGGGTGCTATTACCTTGTTCGTTGGAGTTTGTCGAATGAACAGGACGAGAAATGTAGGCTACTCAAGCTACTACTTGCAGGTCGATGTTCACTAACATACGACGTACGCAATGATGTATTGATTATCAGGTATCAAGTTCATCCTACTCGGTCACTTATTCCCCGCTACCCGCGACGCTACTTTGATTGCAATACATGGCATTTTAACATCCAATTTTCTAGGTCGCCCGCAGCCTACTCTGCACCAGCGCGCACAGCCTCTAGCGCATCGCGGAGCTGCTGGCGGAGTTTTGTGACATGCGCAGACTCGTCGCTACTCGGGGGAGGCTGTTGTCAGCGTTGTCGAGCAGGAATAGCGAGTAGGTAGGTACAACAGGGATGACGAGAGGGCACAGGAGAATAGGATAAACAACGGAACAGGGCGAGCAGGATGTGATTTGTGGTGGGATGCATTCAACCGCGGCTGTTTGACGAAGACCGAATAGAGGTCAACGGTGATGGTGAGCAGCAGTGATTAGGGAGGAGTCGCGATGTTGTAGCAACAAGGCATGGCTCTCAATGCAGCCCGCGAATGCGAATACAGGACATTGCTCTCCCTCACAGGCACGATAGCAGCTCGCATGCGCTCGAGCGCTCGTGCGCTCGCAGCAACTATGCCACATGCTACAGAACATAGCACATGCCAGCAGCACCGACGTGCGACTCCTACTCATCCCCGAGCAGGCGGATGTGCTCGCGGGAGAGGCAGAGGAGTCGTAGTCGGCATGGCGGCACTGGCAGCCACCACCAACACCATGCCGCCCATGTCATCAGACCAACCACCGCCGGTGCCATAATGAAAATCCGGTACACAAACGATGACGCGCGATGCGCAATAATGTACCGTGCCACCTACTATCTGCCACCAACCGCGCCAGCTCGCCTGGTATGCCAGATAGGTAGTGTCTCACCACAATGCCTGCGCGTCAAGCCACACGCGGAACGGGCCACCAGCGGACCACGAGGCGCGCCGTGGCGCTGGTATTTTCCAACAAACCCAACAACCACCCGAGCGAGCACCGAGTAGCGAGCAGCGACGCAGCGACGTGTCTAGGCGTCCATAGCATGTAGGACATGACGCCTTCGCCACCGCCATTTACCGCCCGATATACCGGATCCACCACCGACGCGGACTCGAGATACTGGGAAGACCGCTAGCGCCGCCCTACCCTCAGCCTAGTCGGCGCCATGGCACCCAGCTACGTGGTACTGGTCTGGGCTAAGAGGCTTGAGCGTGGATATCATCCGAACGAGCGAGCGCGATGGCGGGTTGGCGTGCTAGGTCATGGCTTGGTGGTCGCGGCGATCACACCGTTGATCTTCGCCTCCGGCTTCGCTTGTGGGGTGCCACAGGTGCGTGGTGGTAGTTTACATCCCGGGGCAAGTTGAGGCAGAGCTCTGAGTGTGGGTCCGTGCGAAAAAGCAAACGCAGGAATAGTTCCAGCTCGGTGCAGGCAGGTACACAGGTACAGGTGTGGAAGGGTGGAAGGAATCAAGACCGAGCTCAAGAAATCCAAGCAGAGCACATGAGGTCAGAGTGACCCAACCTGACCTCATGAACCATGCAGTATGCAGAAGCACTCAGTGGTGAGGAACAGCTCTGTCTCTCGCAATGAGTACCGGCTGCCCGCTTGCCCGAGTTGCGCAGCAAAACTCATCTGGAGTAGTACAGGACGGAACGAGCTTCCCGGGGGATAGATGTTAATGACCCACACCACATGTGTCCAGGCCAGGGTGCTACTAGCGCATTACCATGCACAACGTCCCTTGGTGACTCGGAGTAGGCTGACACAAAGTGAAGAGCGCATTGGAAAAGCGAAGAACAGGCTACTACCACTTACGAGTTGATCCAGGAGATACTCGAGGTCGTCGATTGTGAGCACCACGGGGATTCTGGGGGTCAGCCGGGTATGTGCCGGGGGGTTTACCTGTTCATCGCGGTTCGGGAGGTAAGTTGAAGTGGGGATGAAGCTAGTGGATATGCAAGGAAACGAGAGGTCTAGTCTGGTTGCAAGCTCAGTGGAGGCCACGGACGTCTGTCTGTGCTGGACGCGAGAGAGGTGTTTGCGAGGGAGCGACGGGGGGTTGCAGAGACGCGAGACGTAGAGCGAGTGTGCAGCTCGACTGGAGTAGACAGCGAGCAATGAGAAAATGAGGGAGAGATGGAAAAGTAGCAAGTGCTGTATACGATGGCGGAGAGGTGGACGATGACATCAAGATGCCGGTCGACGACGATCAAAAGCCCGAGTTGAATGCTCATTTCATTTCGCCGGTGTCGCTAGCGGGCGACATGGCAGCCATGTCAACTTTCTAGGCATTCATATCACTGCTCTGCCCATAGGCAGATGATTTCGAGTACAATCTGACGATCAATCAGAGCGTAAGCATGCAGTTGTGCATCTGGTCAGCAAATGATAGTCGATACTCATGGCACCTGACAGCCCACACCAATCACTGTCCACTCATGGTCGTAACGTCATGTCATAATATATGTAGTCTACAACAACATCAATGTTCTCAGACTCAGCCCAGCCTATGCCATCGTCCGGCGAGGCAGGCCCTGCCTGAAGGCGAGTTTGCGCCACATTGGCGTGGCCGCGGGGGGCGGCTCGAGGACGGGAACAGAGGCCATGTATGTGTTCTCGTCCGGCAGCGCAACGGGCTGTGCCATGGCCTTGTGCTGCGCCAGCACAGGTGCGACCGGTGCAGTGATGTGCTCGTCAAAGTCCCTGGGCGTGGTCGACGCGAACGACGAGTTCGAGCTGCAGGTGCTCACGCCAGAGTCGGACTCGCGGCGCAGGAGCTCTGGTGCTGCCTCCTCCTCCTCGAGGCGGAGACAAGAGTCGTTGTGCAATGGCGAGGGCGCGTGTGCGGCGTGCGGTGCATGCTGAGCACGGACAGCGTGTATTTGTGCCGGGTGGAGTGATTGCTGCTGTTGCTGCTGCTGCTGCTGCTGTTGTTGCTGCTGGTAGTGTTGCTGGAGGTATTGCTGTTGCTGCTGCTGCTGGTAGGACTGGTGCTCGGCTGCAAAGTAGTCCGAGGGGGACGCGAGGTCCGACCTCGGAGGGGTAGGCAGGTGATGTGCCGGCTGTTGCTGGAATGCTGCTCGGCGCTGCTGCTGTCGCAAGTCGGTTGAGAGGCATCGTGGTGCGGCCGAGAGGTGTGGTGAGGATCGCATCTGGCTCGATGCAAAGGACACCTTGTGCGGCGGCGGGGTGAGGGGAGGTGAGATGGGGCTGGCAGAGGGGGAGGGAGCGTAGGCGACCGAGTGGTGATGTGATCCGCTGAGCTGCTGGTTGTTGGCGTTGTACATCTGGGCAGCTGCGCGGGCAGCGTTGATGCGCGACTGCTGGGCCCAGAAGGGCGCGAGGTGGGCTGCGAGGTTGGGCTCGTCGACGTGCAGGTCAAAGTCGAGGATGTAGAAGAGCTGCTTCTCCATTAGGTTGACCTCGGCGAGGGAGAAGAAGCGCGCATAGCGCTGCCAGTGCATGTTCTTGGGGCTCGAGTCGTTGAGGTACTTTGCCGCGCAGATGAGGACCGCCAGGAAGACGCGATGCCGTGTGCACTTCATGCCGTGGGCTACTGGCGGTAGCCGTTCGCGGATGCGGGCGAGGTAGACGAGGACTACGGAGAGGGTGGGCATCTGGACATTCGACTGGGCGACGAGGCCGCGAATGAAGTCGGCGAGCGACGGCAGCTCGTCGTACTGTCCTTCTGGGGGTACTGGGAGCTCCCACCACCGTGACCCAGTGAGCGACGACGATGAAGATGGTATGGGCATCGCGGTGCTGCATGATGGGCCTGCTCGTGGAGACTGCGGGGGCGAGGGCAGCTCGCCGTCGATGCGAATAACCTGCTCGCAGCGGTGTGCGATGTAGTCTGCATCGGTCAGCAAAGTTGATCGATCGCCTCAAGCGTCTTCTGGGTCGCACACAGACAGATCGACAGTGTGTATGTGGTATATGTGATCGACTACTGATCGACCGCCGACTGCACACAGAACAACGAATGCTACTAACCAAAGAACTCGTGCGGCACCTTGTTCTTGAGGCAGTGGACGACGTTGGCATCGTGCGCCGACAGTGGCAGCAGCGATGCTGGGTGGGTTGGGTCGCGGCGGGACATTGCTACAAGGGGTAGTGTGTGGTGTGGTAGTAGTGGCAGTCGAGTGGAGGGCAGGGTGTGGTGATGCCTTGCTAGAGTGTCCCCCGATGCCTATGTTGTTGCGTCGTATGTATGAGACGATGTAGCGATACAAGAAGCAAGTGGTGTTGGTCGCAGTGGTGGTGATGGTACTTGGGTATGCGTCGAACTTGATAGTGGTGATATCAATGCCCTCAAGACAAGACGACTGGAACCAGAGCACAAGTATATGTGCTTCGGCCTGTAGGGAGTGGGGGAGAGAGAGGAGACAGACTAGATCGCTAGCCAGCGCAGCCAGGCAGTCGATCGTCGAGTCAGGTCTCTACAAGTAGCTGATCGTAGATCGTTGATCGTTGGAATGAGAGATGGAGAGACGACGAGGTAGGTAGGTAGGTGGTGGTTATGTCGATCGGAACGCCATATCAATACGTCTCTAGTGAGGTCCTAGCGCAGCCGTTCCGAGCACTTTGTGCCTGTAGCGATTTTCCAACGGCCACCAGCTTTGATGATACAATGCTTACAGAGCTGATGGTTGCAGGCGCAGGCAGGAGCGAGCGAGCAGAGCGAGGCGGCGCAGGAGGGCTGAAGGCGGCGGCGTGGCTCTGCGGTGTGCTCTGTGTCCCACAAACGAACAGATGGGTCGGTTCTGCGTCAAGGTTGGGTGTGGCTCGTCGGTTACCAATCTGCATCTCTCGTGCTGTTCTTCAGGCTACCGTCTATCCTGCTATTGCTTCTGCTCTTCACCCAAAGCCCCCCCTATTCACCCTTTGCCGACCCCCGAACGCCACTGGAAGTTTTACGGGAAGCTGGCCCGGCTCTTGGTTTGCCACCAAAAGGTTACCGCGAGATTCAACGCCACCACCATCGAGTCGCGGGAAGTCAAAAGCGGGGGGGGAGGGAAGCAAGGAGGAACAGGACAGAGGTCAGGAGGATCCAGGAAGACGACCCACAGGACCAGGATGGCGTTGTACAGTTTGCGTGGCGTTATCTCGGGTCCAATTTAGTAAACTCTTCCCTACAGAACCCCTACCGCTGTCATCGACCGCAGAGTCCAGCAGAGCAAGCGCAGAAATCCCAAAGCAAAGCAAACACAGACCCTTAGTTCCAACCTTGTGCAACTCTGCCATCTGCTCGGCATCGCGAGTAGTGAATATGACTTAGACATCCCAAAAGTTAAGTCAAAGGTCAAGTGTTCCAAAGTCTAACCCTAGGAGGTGGGAGGTGGGCGGACGGTGGGGGCAAGGGGGGAATAAGCCAAAGAAAGCCACTCACATTCACCCAAGACGTCGGTTGAGGGATAGCGTCCAGCTGGATCCTCGCTACCAATACAGACGAGACGCACTTGTAGTCAGTCAGTCAGTCAGTCAGTCATTGAGACAAGCATCCGTCAGATCTTCAGAAGTGTGACATCCATCCAGACTCTGAGAGGTCAAGGATCCTGTATGTGACTCTGTCCGTCCCATGCCTCCGGCTAGCACGGTGCTTGCAATTCATCACACTGCAAAAGGCTTGCAGCTTGTATTGCTTCAGTTAGAATTGTCACTCACTCAATCGCTCGCTCTCGTCCCTCCTTAATCCCCCCGAACCGAACCCTCTGCTCTGGCAACCCTCCGCGGTTCACCTGGCCACCGGGTCTACTTGTTGCTTTGACGTTACTACTTCCAAGGTACACCCGGCTAGATGGACAGATCTCACAGCATGATCACCTGCTGGCCTGCTGGCCTGCTTGGTCGATCCGTCGCAGCCCCGGTCCACCTGGTCTCTCAGATCGCCAGTACAGTCTTTTTGGACACGGGACACTGACGCCTCCTTCGGGCCAGTGGAGTGAGTACTCCTGCTGCCATGTTGCAGACGCCGTAGCCGTAGCATCGGGAACTGGACGAGTAGGTGTGGCTGCTGCTGTAATATCGTGCGGCCAAGACCGCAAAGCGATGTGGGACGCGTCGCTACGCTGCTGAGACCTAACGTCCAAGCGTCATGTGTTGCATAATGAGGTTTGAGGTTTGAGGCATGTCACTGAACATCACGGCACCGTGCCAGATGCCAGATTGCACCAAACATCACGAGGTCTGCTCTCGTAAACCTAGGTACTTCCACATCATGCATGCATCCATCCGCCCCTGCATCGGGTCATGCATTGCAACATAGCAGTGACTACCACCCTCCGCGTCATCACAACAAGACCATCAAACCATCCCACAACCCTTCTCATCTACCGGCGCCGCAAAGTCGGGCACACCCAGGCTACTCGGGGCACGCGAAGGGCAATATTGCAATATTGCAATGTGCTCGTCCCGCAACAACACTCCGCACCTCGGGCAGATACCAGTAGTTCAATCAGTACCACCTAGCATGCAGTATGCAGCAATCGCTTCCCGCAAATGCAGCAGTAGTCTCAAACAGTAGTGAATACCGACAAGAGCGAGCTTACGGCCGAGCGGTATAGCACGGCTGTCGGGTTGTCGGTGCTGGTGCCAGCCAGATCCCTCCCACACTGCCCTTATCTGATTGATCTGATCAAAACTCTCTCTCTCTCTCGTTACCGCTTTGGAATGATCACCGTGTCAGTCGGTTGCCCATGTCAATCACCGCAACTCGATGGGCAATCATGGCCCGCGCACTGTGGCGCGCAATGCACGCGGATGATGCGCCGCGGCGTGGCGCAGCTAGCTGATGTTCACAAAGGATGCGACATCGTGACAAGGGTTGGCCAAGGACATGCTCTGGGGTGCAGATCTGCCTGTTACAATGTTACAGAATGAATACTGGGCTGCAAGTGCAGATCCAACTGTTACAGAATGAATAGGCATCTTACCCCCTCTGAGCATCTGACGGGCTTGTAAGATTTGGGAATATGCATTCAGTCTGGAATTGACAGCAATGTACGGCATAGCCCAGCCCCGAGTTTGTGAGTCCGAGTCCACCGACCGCGATTCAGAATGTCTCAGACTCTATAGAGGCAATCGGTACGGCACGACAGGTACTCACTACTCTCGTTCCTCCCAGACCTACCTTCCAACGTGCACATGGGCATCCAAGATTACCTCTGGCATGCTGGCAACCCCAAGTCTGCACTGCAATGCATGCACTGCCAGATCCTGGTCCGGTATCCCCTGGGCAGAAGGCACAGGGTGAAGCAACGCCACAGCTCAGGTAACCGATACTACTGCTGTCTCCGATGTGGTGTCTCACTGTCTGACGGTCGTAGTAGCAGCTGTAGTGGCAGCCCCATTGCAGTAGCGTGTCCCCAGATCACTCCCGTCTGTAATCAAGTCTACGCGAGCATGCGGCGGCACACCAAGAACACGAATCGTTGTCGGAGAGTATCTCGAGTAGTTGGCTAGAGGCTTGTGGGGTGCCGCAATGGTCGCTGGTCGCTGGTCGCAGATATCTGTCTATCGGACAAAAGTTTCATAGTAAGCTCCGGTCCTAGGTAACGAAAGCTGGGCCACGGTGTCAGCTGCAGAGCGTAGTAGAGCATATCGACAATGCCATGGCAATCTTTCACGACGCGCAGCTCCCAGCGAATCGCCGAGTGGCAGTTCTCCACTAACACCTCGAATCCGCTTGGTCGTGTCACTGTTCATATTCAAATGGCAAGCGAATAGCTCCCAATGTCTTGGCAGACTGCGCGTCACCCAGTGGGCAGTTGAGCATGAGCTTGAGCGTTGTACACCTCAAAACATCACCAACAGCCTACCTCCCCGCCCACGTCAGACATGAGACACATGTATTCCCACAATTGACTCCACTTCCAGCTCGCCAGTGTCGTCCTGATCGAGCACCCAGTAGCATGAGCCATTTCTGCGCTCGTCACGTCCTCACTTTCGAGTGGACGCGCTCGACAGATCTGTTTCATCAGCACAGGGGAGATCTTGGCCTATGAATTTCTACGATCATAACAAAGATGAAAGTGCGTCGGCGCGTCGGAAATCTCCGCGGTCCATCTGCCATCTGTCCACGAGCCCAATGGTCATTCCTCGGTCACTCGGTCCAATGTCGGCGCGACTTCGGCGACCATGGTCCGAAGCCGGTACGACATCAGGCGATGCGCGATGCAATGCATGCGAACAAGACATTCACAGCAGCGGGAGCCTGATGAGCAAGCAGAAGTCAGTGTACCGAGCATGAGCACCGATTGGTCTGTACACACCGATGCATGAGGATATTCATGCGGGATGTAGCATTCACGTCGGGCTTCGGGGGAAGATCGGGAGGTGTGTGGCGTCCGATATGGGTGGCCGGAATATAGGCGGGGGGATATAGCATATGCGCTTTGTAGCATAGATGTATCGATCACAGCTGGAGCTATGCATGCACCCTTGACCTTGAGGAGAGCGCATTGCCCTCAACATGACAAGCTGCAGGAGATGGCAGGAAGTGGAGCAAGTAGGAGCAATGTTGAGGCCATGACTGTGCATGACTGTGACTCATTGGCGGCCGTTAGTCACCTGTGCAACTGCGGAACGGGAGAGCCGACATCAGATCTGGGAACACTGACACGTACGCACGTCGCACGAGCACGAGCACGAGGTGCACGATGTACCAGCATGCGAGCATGACCACGACGACAGCTGCGCGGTAGCCAACAGATGAGCTGCACAGAGCAATGCGGTGTTCACTTCTGGCTCACTTTCAAAATGCGATCGAACCCCTCGAACCCATCGAACCCGAAATCTGAGCTCTGTAAGGATTCTTGCCCTCATTACGAGAAGATGCCGTCACCTCGAAAATGATACGAGAGAGGTTAGATCTCGTATATACAACCCTGGGTCGCATGGGTGGTCACTGGAACCGATTCGCATTTCCTCAATAGCACGGAACAGGTTTGGCATGCTGTCGGATCATGACATCGCAGTGTTGCGTTGGTGGCATGTTGCATACGCTGCATGTTGCAGAGGTGAAAAGATTGTACGCACGCACGCACATACGGAGTCCCGAGCGAGTATCCGTGTTTCCGAGTGGGCATAGACGGGGGATGGAGCTCGCAAGCCTGCAATTCTACGCAGCCGAGAGTAGCAGTAGTCGTATGCAGAAGCTCTGATCGCAGTTCATCATGTGCATTCGTCAAGGACAAGCATTGGTAGTCGAGGTACAGTAGTTGATCGGACTGATCGATTAGACGAGGTAGTACGACACTGATTCCAGTGAGTGTCAAAGCTTATTACAAGCTCAGTCCGATTACAGTACAAGCTCAGTCCGATTACCATACAAGCTCAGTCCGATTACGAGATGATAACAAACTCTAATATCTTTTATCGAGTGTATTGCGTCAGTCAATTTCCGATTGCAGTGAGGGTTTGTTGCTTACGATGTGGCAATATTGCAGTAATGCTGTCTCCATGTCTCCTCTCCTAGATCACATGAGGTCTGCATGATGCTTGCTACGCACTTGTCGTGTGAGTCGTGAAGCAACGTCCTGCTGCGCTGCGCCTCAAGTACGATGAGCAAGAGTACCTCGCATATTGAGATCGTTAAAATCAGTGCGACTCCCTCTCTGCTTCCGAGCGAGCGTCGTACTCATATGCACGCCCTATCCACCGAGTGATTACTCAGTCAAATCAGTCAGCAACCAGCACCTACGATATGCAGCAGGCGGGGAGTGGATTGTGTGTGGCAGTTGGAAGACATGGGAAGAATATGGAGCTAGCTAGGCGAGGAAGGTGCTCCGTGCCACCACCCTTCTGGACATTCGAAAGGGATGGTGCCCGGTGCTCGCTTCTACTGTAATACAGTATCACTGAGAATTCTGCTCGACCTCCCAGATCTGCCCAAACCTCGGGTGGATTCTTGCCATCCGCTACAGATTTCTTATCTTCTTCATCTCTGCGATGAGATACTCTAGCATTTCCGCTACCAGATCTCATCTAATGGACATTCCAGCATCCGAGAGTTATCGAGCAGACATCGCTGGCAATGCACGAATCGGAATGACCTTTTGTGTCAATCACTGACTCAAAACTCTTGAAGAATTGCTATAGTACGTTTTATTGCTGAGATGTGCTACAGCATACCCGCCCACACACCCACCTCTTTGGAAAGGTTCGAGTCACCTTCATCGCTTCCTCGTACTCACTGAACCGTCACTCACTAGCACTCAGGTCGTCTCCAGGTGTCTGTAGTTACAGAAGTTGCATCGTCTTAAGGATTCTCTGTTTCAAGCTTTACCACTCGACAAAGACTCTGTACTACCTCCTTACAGCTTCCTCAAGCGTATTGACTGCCCCTACTGTACTGTATTATTCGACTTCCGTCCGTTCGATCATTCCTGACACAGCTATCGTACTGTATGCCTCCACTCTCTGATGGCTCGGGTTGATCGTCGCTCGCTCATCATTCACTCACTCCCTCGTCTTCCCCTCACTCACTACCCCATACGCTCCTCCGCTGGTCTCTGACATACTCTTTCTTTCACTCTATGTCGCACATCAAACTCGCTTCGCAAAGTGGTTTTTCAAGACGGACGATTATCAAACCCATGTCTCAGCCACACATGCACCCCATGTCTCAAACGTGCGGGGTGTCTCATACGCAAGTTACAATCTGAGGAAGGTGGCGTGCACACAGCACATGTCGGTACGTCCTTGTTGCTCAGTGCAGGTGATAGCTGCCAGCTGCCCAGTCTGCATCGTGCTCCGTCGACGCAATGATGTGCTTTCAGCAGCTGCACCGGCGCCCGTTGTGAGTGCCATTTGATTATCGCCCGCACGGGTACTCAACTGTCCGTGTCAGACACGGATCGACATCGCCTCGACAGATGGCGAGCTACAGATACTCCCTGTCATAACAGAGTCGACATCAGCGGCGTCCACCACGCACTGATCGACAACAACCGCGGTGGCCTGCTGCCCATGCTCAGCATCACAAACTGTCCGTCTTCACTATCCGTGTTCCGTCCAACTCGGTTGCAGAAGGAGCGAGGTCGAGACAACCTCGGCTGATGCTGATCACTGTCTCGCCGAGCTCGGTGCCACACCCAACCTTGTACGGTTGGCAGTTCCGTGAGACAAGCTACATAGGCAGGAGTGAAACAGGACCCGGAACCCCCCGTTACGCGTGCAGAAGTTCCCGAACTGCGTGACTGTTCCGCCTGTTCTGCACGTGCTGTGCTGGTCGCGATGTACGTGCTGGTCATGTCAGTGCTGATGCAAGTACCAGACTGCAGGAGCAGCGGCGGGGCGGGTGCCGGTGCAAGGTGACGATCAGTGTGCTGGGGCGAGTGCCACTATGCTGGGATCGCACATCGCGTCACGGTGGGAACTTGGCAGCTTCTGGGACATTGCACTACACACCACGGCACCATCGCTGATCTCTATCTCATGGGACTACGGAGGAGGACGTCGCGCTGCAACTTCACAGCTGACGTCTGTCGTCCTAGACAAGCTCACAGGGCTCCTAGTGGACCTCGACATAGCAGTGCGGTTAGGGTGAGGCTGACTATCACAAAGTGGCAGAAGCTACTCATAGAGAAACTAGTCTTGCCTACTGTATCTGTCGAGGCCTTGTCCATCTCTCACAAGGAGTCGTAGATGGATGCGCTCTGTACTTTGTTAGTGCCCTCGAACGAAGGTCTCGAAAGCCTTTTCTGTTTACACCAGTACACCACGTCGAGCGCTCGTGTTTCTGACGATTAGGTGTGCCAAACATCTGCCACGAGTGCCTTACCTGGCTGCCTCAGAGAAAGACAGAGGCCACGGCAATCGAATGAGTGTGGCTTCTGACATATCACGAGGAACGAGGCCATGCTGACTGCCTCCAGTTGCTAGTTCCTTCAGAGGCCTACCGACAGCTGTGTAACAACGCCAGTGACTATTGACAACTTCACTTCTTCCCTGGCACAATGAGCAGGTTTCAACAACTCGGGCACATCCCTTGCACTCAATAACCCTCACCGAGCACCGAGTAGAGCACCATGGCATGGCATTCGGTATTGAGTCGCCACGTACAGTACAGTAGGGTTGGTACAGCTCCACACTGCATCTCTACGCGCTGCATCTCTACACGCTCTCTGATCGCCTGCGATGTCCAACAAACCGACCCAGGATTCCGTTACGTCCGAAGCAGTAGACAACCTGCACAAATCTGCATAACAGATTACGGCAGTGAGCGCTGCCACACTCAGAAGGGCAATGTCGTTAACCAAGGCGCGATATATCCATTGCAATCGCGATACATCCGGAGATACTAGACTGCAGCTGAAGGTTGTCCATTGATCTCGTTCACGGCAGAGGTACACCAATGCCAATCGATCTAGGTCCGCCACAAGGATGAATCAGTGACCTCAGCAGCATACACAATGAAGAGAAAGTACTCTCGGTCACGCGCAGCACGCTCGGTGCTCGGTGTGGTGCGCCGCAATCGGCACGACCACGCGACCACGCCAGATCTTGGAATTCTCGAGACGGGAGTGCTAACGCGTAGCGTAGGGATCTGCCCAAAGTTCACTATCGGGGTCATGGCATGAGTCATATCGTTATCGCTACACGATATTCAAAAGTCGCAGTCGTACTCCTCCAGTGTCTGCGTTCTGCTTTGAGTGATGCGCATGAGACATTTCGTGAGCTTATTGTCTTGGGATTTGACGACCAGACGACAACAGACCCCACATCGGTCACAGTCCCGGATCACCCTCATAATCGAACGCGCCTCATGACTTCAAAGCCACCCCGCATGCTCTCCCCAACCCATGGACATGACAACATTCACCCTGTACTCCACACATCCTCGCGTGCATGACACAGTTGGCGTCGCTGTTTCCTGCCGCGTCGGCATCGCTACATGTGGTGTAGTGTAGGAACGCAGGAACCGATCGTGATCGGGTTCCGCTCGGTGATTAGGCACACTGGGTGCGATTACTGGCATCTCCCACTTCGAGGCTGGTGTCGTAGTCGTCATCATAATTCCGCTCAGATATACATTGTAGCATGAGGAGTACAAACAACAGCTCCTCATTCCGCCCACCCTCCAGGGTGATGAGAGGAACAAGGAAGGGTGGATAGAAGGAACAACGCAGAATGATGGTAGGGACAAAAACAATAATACCGGAGCAACGTCAATTGCACTAGCCACCCCGCCCCGCAGCTTGGCAGTCACCTTTGCCGAGTCACCGGCCCGGCTGCGGGCAACAACACAGTAGTACTGGAAAGCAACCGAGTGCTGGTTCGACATGGTGCTAGATAGCAGCCGAGTGCAGATTCGGGCCGGTGCGTGTGCCGATGAGTGTGCCGGCGCTTTTATGATCTGTACTGCCTCGCGTTCCCACTCCACAGTCGTCGCTACCGCTCTTGGGGACGAGTTTTGTACGAGCGAGCGCGGCACTAGCACCGGGCGTGGCTGCTGGCCGGCGTGGGGCGGGCGTGTTGGCGAGTGGAGCGCCGTCCGAGAGGGGGCGCGGGGTGATCGAAGTGCGTGCAGGGGGGGCTGATGATCGAGCAGTGAGGGATGTTATGGGTCGGGAGGAAGTTGGGGGTGCAGAGGTGCGCGAGAGTGCTGGCGTGCGAGAAGTAGGTGCTAGAGTGCGAGAGGCAAGTGCCGGAGTGCGAGAGGAAGGCGCTGTTGTGCGAGAGCTGGCTGCAGTGCCAGAGATGGGAGGTGCTGATGTGCGTGTGGCGGTTGCTGACCGTGTGGCAGTAGACAGCACGTCGCGACGAGCAGAGGTAGCTGCCGGCGTTGCTGGCTGGCGTGTGGGTGCGAGTGACTGCCTGGCTGGAGCAGTCGACTGCCGAGGGGCGGTCGACTGGCGAGGTGCAATGGGTCGATGCGCCGTGGTCGACGAAGGAGGACTCATCGGGGTCGACGGGGGAGGCATGGACTGATGCGACTGACGCGCAGCAAGTGATTGACGCGGAGCTATGGGTTGACGAGCTGCTGTTGACTGGCGAGGTGCCATCGACTGACGAGCCGTAGTCGCTGGAGTAGCTGACAAGCGCTTGCTCGACACGTCGGTGCTCGACATCGAGGATGCGCCAACAGTAGTGGCACTGCCTCTTGCGCCTGCAGATCTCTCAGCCGACACCGCAGACTTGCGCGTGAAGGACCCGCCGGACCCAGATCTCGGCAGTGTTGACAGCCTCGACGTCGTGGCTTGGCCTTCGCGCTGCGCATGTTCATCCGCCGCCTGCGATGCCAGTGACCTCGTCGACCCATTACGCTGCACTCCTGCACCGCTCACTCCGCCAATGCGCAACTCTTCACAAGCTCCCGTGGCACCACTGAGGGCAGCACGTCGTGAGGCAGCAGAAGGAGGAAGTCGGCGATCAACAGGCGCAGTGGCAGGTGTACGTCGAGGCACAACGCGCTCAACTGCGTTCGCCCAGCGGTCCTCTCCGGTGTCCTGGGCAGTCGTCGTCCGCACCTTCCTCCGCATTGTAAGGGGCACATCCGGCCTGTCGCGTGGTCTCGCGGGCGTCGCATGAGATGCGAGGCTGCGGCCGGAGGAGGAAGGCGGGAGGCGTGACGACCTGGCTTCCGTGGCACTGCGGGCTGTTGATGGGGGCAGAGTGCGCAATGTGCGTGCAGTGCTGGGAGCAGCGAGTTCATCTCTCCTGCTGATTGAAGCACTATCGCGTGCATGCTGAGCAGAGGCATCGCTGCCTGCGAGTGAGCGGACGCTGTTGCTGCGTGTGATGCCTGCCCCAGATGCCCCGCCGACGATGGAGCGTGTTGAGTCGGACCGAGTGATGCCCCGCACAGTTTCTGCGCTATTGGCAGCTGCCACGCTGCGGGTCGAGTTGGACCGAGTGATGCCCACCGTCCGCCTGGAGTCCGGGCGAGCGTCGCTGGCGATGCTGCGAGTAGAGTCAGAACGGGTGATGCCTACCGCGGTGCAAGTCGAGTCAGAGCGGGTGATGCCTGTCATGCTGCGGGTCGAGTTGGAGCGAGTGATGCCAGTACTACGAGTCGCGTTGGTACGGGTCATGCCTATACTGCGAGTAGAGTCCGATCGCACGATACTCGATCTCCGTGAGGGCTCGCCAGTGGAGACGCCTTCATTGCCAGCAAGCTCTTCCTCCATAGCCGGCCTGCGACTAGAGTCACTGCGACTGATGCCACCGATCGACCGCCCAGAGCTGCTGCGCGTCACACCCATACCCCTGGTCGATATGGACCTAGACACCCCATGTGGAAGACCATTAGCACCTACATGTGCCAGCGACGCAGATGATGCCTCGACGTTGTTGCTGCCTGTATCAGGACGAGAGCTCTGGCGCGAGAGCCTCGCTGTAGATGGAGGGGCCATAGACCCCGGCGGCGCAGTGACTCGCTCCTTGGGCCGCAGCGCCGCTGGCACCAGCTCATCGTCATCAGACAGGGCAGCCAGCTCATCCAGCTCAGCCAACGCCTCCACGCCAGCCAAAAAGCTCTCCTCTGTCCCGCTGGGTCTCTTCGGGCGCCCAGTACGCTGTAGCAGCTGCGCAATGTCCACTGTCTGGTCTGCTGCCCTTGCTGGTGTCTTGAATGCCCGCGGTGTGCGCGGTGCGGGTGCGGGTGCGGGAGTGCGAGGGACAAGGCCAGGAGGGAGAAAGGGTGCGTCGTCATTGTCGAAGAGGCATGTAGCTGAGCCTCGTGCCTTTGGCGGCGTGAAGCGGAAGCTCGCTGCGTCGAGGAGTGATGGTCCGTCGGTGCATAGTTTCGACTCGTCAAGCCCAGGGAGGATGGAGACGTCTGCAGCTGGGAGCATGATTGATTGGTCAAGCCGGCGCATCGCGGCCGGTTGATCGAGCTCGCGGGTGTCAGCCCTAGTCCCAAGTGGGGAGTGGCGAAGTGGCTTTGCTCGTAGAGCATCGAGGCGCTTGGAGTAAGCACTTGACGTAGGCACACCGAGCGTGTCCGACCGTGCACCTGATAGTGTCGCACTTGGCGTACTGGAGTGAAAGTCCGGCAGCGCCCTTCGAGGAGCAGGAGGGGGTGGCATGAGCCCCACGGAGGGAGGAGGCGGAGGCGGCATCTCGTACCGTCGTGCCAGCTCGCGAACGGAGGGCACTGGTGGGGGATAGAGTGCTGGCACGGGGCGCTTGACCTTGGAAACAGTGTCCTGGGTAGAGACAGTGTCCCGGGTAGTAACTGTCTCCTGGGTAGGGGACGTCTCCTGGGTAGGTGCTGGAGGTTGAGGTGGTGGCCGATCACTCGATGATCTCTCTGGAGAACCCGATTCTTCGCTCGAGGAGGGGCTGGGCGGCAGTGGTGCCTGCAGAGCGAAACCGAAGCTCCGCCGCCGAGTATTCGTCTCCACTGCTACCTCGAGCTCATCGTACGTCCTGTCACCGATATCAGCTGGTGCAAAGGATACATCGAGCATCGAGGCGTTGAGGTTGAGAGGGGAGGAGATGCGACGGTGCGCTGGGCGGGTGGGGGTGCGGACTGCGACCGGCGGTGTCGACCGGACAACAGTAAGTACTGTTGGCGAGCTCTCATGCATGCCAGTGATCGTCGGTGAGCTGCGCTTAGGACTCATTGCGGCTGAAGACATGGGAGTCGCACTGTCTGGCTGCTGGGATGCTCCAGAGTTGCCAGCGTCGGGTGTTGCATCGAGTGTTTGTCTGTCCAACTGTGTGCGAGATGAGGTTGACAGGCTCTTGTTGTTGCTGCTGAGTTCTGGCAGCTGCGGTTCATGAGCTATTCCCCTCTCTCCAGGAGAGACCATTTCGTCGACGTGTGACTGTGACTGCGCCAACTGGGTCGGGGTAAACGGCGACGAGCGTGATAGAGAGGAGAAGGGCTGCTGTACCAACGACAATCTGGGCGTGTGAGTGATCGCCGTCGCTCTTGCTGGCGCACACGGCGACGAGCCCTCTCGGTCCAGCCCAGGCGATGCTGTCATGAACGACATGTCCCAGTTGCTCTCGTCCATGTTGCTAACGCAGCTGGACCTGAAGAGCAAAGCTGTTGCTGAGGACGATGGTATTGGTGTTGACAAGGAGTGTTGTTGACAAGAGGCGTTTCGAATCTGGTATCAAGACAACAACAAACCCTAAAGCAAAAGTCATTCGCGGTGCAAAAAGATTGCCCTCACTCGGATTCGAACAACATTTGACCGACCTCCACTACCTCTTTCCACTCTGTGTAAGAGGTCTCTGAAATTAATTTCGACCCAAAAGCAACACCACCACCATGAGCAGCAGCACCAGCAGCAGCTATACGTTCGACGCGCCGTCCCTCGTCGCCTCGCTGCGCGCGTCGGGGGCATGGGTGTCCGACGACGCGTTCAAGCTGGAGCCCGTCGAGGGGATGGGCATCGGAGCCATCGCTGCGCGGGACATCAAGCCGCATGAGCCATTGTTCCACCTGCCCCTGTCGTACCTCCTTACGCCGTGGACGTCCAGCCTGCGCTCGAGACTGACAGAGGAGGAATGGGAGCAGCTCGACAAGGGGTGGCTGCGGCTCATGACATGCATGATGTGGGAGGAGAGCCTTGGAGAAGCGTCCCCATGGCACGGGTATCTTTCCAACATGCCGCGCGAGTTCGACAGCCCGATGTTCTGGAGTGCGGAGGACAAAGCCGAGCTGGTTGGAACGGACATCGAGAGTGGGTCTGGGCTGGGGGCAATGCTGATGGTGTAGATCGTATCGGTCGTGAGGACGCCGACGAGCTGTACAACTCATCCTTGCTGCCACTTTTGCAGTCACGGCCTGACGTCTTCTCGCCAGGCTCGCCGCACTTCACGCTTGACAACTATCACGTCCAGGGGAGTCGGATCTTGTCACGCTCGTTTACAATCCCGATATCACGGGCAGGTGGGCCACCCCCAGAGGGGCAGGACGAGGACGGCGAGGACGAGGAAGAGGAGGACGTCGCTGTCATGGTGCCGATGGCGGATATGCTGAATGCGGCGTATGAGCGAGACAATGCGAGGTTGTTTGCAGATGGCGAGGATGATGAGGAGGCACCGAGTGGGGTTCAGAATTTCGGCGACGGTTATACTATGATCTCGACGAAGCCAATCAAGGCGGGAGAGCAGATCGTGAGTCGAGACACCGTCACACTGACAGTCCATGATCTATGCGCTGACCCCAGTACAACACCTACGCATCACCGCCCAACTCGGAGCTGCTGCGGAAGTACGGCCACGTCGATGTCCTCCCGATGCCAGAACCCATACTCGCTCTCCTCACGCCTGAGGAGACTGGATCCTTCCCACTCGGCAACGCGGGCGACGAGGTCGAGCTCACAGGGGATCTCGTTGTCACCGCCGCCGCCGCAGTACAAGGTGCAAACGCGGACTCCTTCGCATCGTCTCGAGCAGAACGAGTCGACTTCTGGCTCGAGGAGGGGCAAGAAGACACATTCGGCCTCGGGTTCCCCGAGGAGGACGAGGAGGACGTAATCCCGCCTGCACTGGTCGCCTTCGTCCGCCTGCTGATTAAGGACGAGGACTGGGCGCGCGCTCAGAAGAAGGGCAAGTTGCCGAAGCCTAATGAGGATGCCGAAGTGTTCGCTGTGGTTGCCAAGGCGATCGAGCTCCGGGCGCAGAAGTACCCGCAGTCAATACGGGATGACCTCGCTGCTGCTACTGGAGCGCCTGGGAACAAACGGAACGCAGCCGTTGTGCGTCTGGGAGAGAAGCGAGTGCTGGCTGTGCTCAGGCGGTGGGTTGCACAGCAGAGTGTTGGGGGGAAGCGCAAGGCAGATGGGGAGGAGAAGCCCAGCAAGCGGAGGAAGTAGTGCCTATGCATGATAGAGTTGCATTGCTACCTCGCATGTCGGGTGGAGATTGGCGTTCGCACGTTATCTCATGCTCTCGTCCGTTAATGTATAATTGTGCAGACGGTCTTCTGCCTCTCGTCCCTGCCCCCTTGAGCTCCCTTTCTCATCGATCTCAGCTGCCTACGCATTGTCCAGTCTACAACCGATGCATGACAGTCCTACAGCATGTCGTCGACCTCCTCATCATCCACCTCGTCCACTGCGAGCCCGTTCATCTGGGCTGTGAGCCTGTCCACGCCGTTGCTTTCGCCGGCCGCGTGGCCATTCCCCAGTACGCCGTTACCGTTCACAGCCTGCGGCTTCCCCGTCTTCTGGCTTGAAGCATCATATCCGACCCCACTCGGAGTCGTCTTCTCGGCACTCTTCGCTGCTCCATTCGCACTTCCCGCTGCTCCATTCGCACTTCCCGCTGCTCCAGTCGCTTCGACCGCTGCTCCGTTCGCACTGTTCACTGACCCATTGAATGTCTCCGCCTTTGCTGCCTCTCCATTCGTCACAGCCTTCGCTTCCTTCTCCTCCGCCTTCGCCTTCGCCGCCGCCTCCGCCTTGCCCTCCCTCACACACTTCGGGCACTCGCACCAGAACCCATACCCGTCGCGCAGGGCCTGCCTCCGCACATCCCGTGGCAGGTTGAAGTCGACATACGGGATTGTCAAGGCATCACCCGCATGAATCGTCCGCCGTGCCACCATCGTGAGCTTGTGCGACCCCCTACCACTAGGCGGCAGAGGTGCTGGCAACTCCTCCGGCGGTGTCCACTGCTTGGGGAGGTTGCGCACCTGCCCATTAGCTCCGTCACTCCACACTACCCACCTGGATGTTCGGCTCGCACGAGTGGTTCAGATGCGCATGCAGGGCGTACAATCCACCCGAGCTCTCCATGTTCGTGTTCACCAACCCGATCAGGTTGAGGAAGTTGTCATACGAGAACCACTTTGCCTCCTCTTCCTCTGTGACCGGCCCGCCCTTGCTGACCTTGCGGATGATGCTGTCGACCTTCTTCCGTGCGACTGGGTCGGTCGGCCTGAGCGCCTGCAGCAGCGCCTCGTGACCCGCCTTCCACCGGCTCTCCATCGTAGCCTGCTGCATCGGCCAGTCGGGCTTCTCGCTCTCCCTCGTCCGCGCGTTGATGCGAGCGGTTGCAGCGAGGCGCTTCTCGATCACCTCGGCCTGCGGTGTTCCTCGGGCAGCGAGCCAGAGTGCGATGATACGTGCAACAGCGTCAAGGGACCGCCACTCCTGCGCAACGAGAGCATTGAGCCTCCTGCACCCTGGGTTGACACCTTCGCACAAGAGATCCACATGGGAGCCCAGCACTTTCGCCCTCGACGCACACAGGCGGTTGCAGAAGTGCGCATCAGTGCAGCGAGAGCACTCGACTGATGCTGGTGGGCTGGGCTGAGGCCACTGCGTCAAGCAGTGGGTGCAGAGGCGCTTCGCGATAAGGTGGGGTTTGATCTCCCTGCGGTCAGATGGAGTACGTCCATATGTACGTACGGGTCAGAGACCGCGACCCACGGCTCCTCCTGCCATAGCCACTCGCCCTGCTCGATCTTGGCCTTCGCGACGAGTCCTTTGCCCTTCGTGCCGCCGTACATCTTGACCTTGACCTTCGGCGCGATCGCGGCCACATCGATCGTCGAGTCCAGCCCCGTGTTCGCTACCAGCTCATCCGCACGCGATGCACCAGCACCCTTGCTGCCACTCTTCGCTGCACGGTTCACTACCCCGCCTATAGACGTGCCGCCCACGTCTGCGAGGGCCTTGCGGAACCGCTTCTCGCTCACTGCCCATCCTGTCTCCGCCTTGAGTGTCGACCAGAGTTTGACAATGCCAAGATCGGGGTTCGCGTCGCGCGTCCTCGCGACCTCTGCGCGCAGCTCATCGTCATTGGGGCTCGTCGCGCTCGTCATACCGCACTCGCTTGTCGATAGACTCTATTTTAAGCACGGCTTGATCGTTCGGAACGATCACTTTGGCCAGTCGTTCTCACTTTTGGCTTACCACCCCCGCCGGAGATCTGACGCCGATCTCCGTCGCCACTGTTCCACCTCCGTCACCGGCGATCCACGTCGAGGTGGTCACTTTGTCGATCTGACTTCGACTTTTTTCTCCATCACATCGCTGCTCCATGTCGTTCTTCAAACGCAGCAACCCAGACGCACCGGCAGCGAGGCGGGCAGGCGCAGATGGTGGGCCAGCGGGACCGGGGGGCTCGCCGTACGAGCGCCTGCCGGCGGGCAATGACTCGTACTCTAGCCTCCCGCCAGCTCGACAGGCCCCAACACCACAATCATATCGAGGATCAGGCGGTGATGGCTATGGGACCCCTCCTCCGCCAGCTCAGCACTACACACCTTCTCCCCAGCATCAGCCGCAGCACGACCCCTACGGCTACCCCCAGGAGAAGGCAGAGTACAGGCCCGCTCCGCAACGGCGACCACAGCCGCCTCCGTTGCACCCGGGAGGAGGTGCCCCTGGTGGTGGCAGGCATACAGTGTGGGTCTGGGCAGGGAGGGCTAGCTTACCCTCAGGTTCGATGTAGTGTCATGTCCGCGTCAGCTGACGCTTACAAACCGGCTCGTGGTGTATCCTGGTGACTTTGGGCCGGAGGTCGAGTTTGTACGCATCAGGGGACAATATGTCTTCTCAGTCATGTAAGTGTAGGTCTCTCTTCACAACCTGATATGTAGCCGCGACCCCACGGGCACTCTCCAAGCTGGACAAGTTGGAACAACAAAACCCATTCGAAAGTGGATTAATCTCTCTGCCGTCGGCGAGACAGTCGACTGCGAGCCGTACGCAGCCAGCAATGGCCAGTTCGCCTCAGACGTCGAACTCGAGGTCGGCTTCTTGAAAAGGCATTATGAGGAATCATATGCATTCGACGCGTCAGAGATGGCCGAGAGCTTCGTCGCTGCGTTTCCCAATCTGCCAGTGACACCACTCCAGCCGCTGGTGTTCGACTTCAAGGGCGTCGAGCTAAGAATCCTTGTGCGCACTGTATCCACGCTTGACGGCAACGATGGTGAAGCGGGTATAGTCATGGAGGGGACGCAGGTCATCTGGTCCAAGGACCCGCAGTCGAGCATAAAGCTGAAGAACACTGGCAATCACGTAAGGCATACACAGATCCTGGCGCCCAACTTCAAGTTCGAGGACATGGGTATCGGTGGTCTCGACTCCGAGTTCTCCACCATCTTCCGTCGCGCTTTCGCATCGCGTATCTTCCCTCCAGCGCTGGTTGAGAAGCTCGGCATCCAGCACGTCAAAGGTATCCTGCTGTACGGCCCACCGGGTACCGGTAAGACACTCATCGCTCGCCAAATCGGCAAGATGCTCAACGCGCGCGAGCCAAAGGTAGTCAACGGTCCCGAGATCCTGAACAAGTTCGTCGGACAGTCCGAAGAGAACATCCGCAAGCTATTCGCCGACGCCGAGAAGGAGCAGAAGGAGAAGGGTGACGAGAGCGGCCTGCACATCATCATCTTCGACGAGCTCGACGCGATCACGAAGCAGCGTGGGTCGCAGAACTCGGGTACTGGTGTCGGCGACTCTATCGTCAACCAGCTGCTGTCGAAGATGGACGGTGTTGACCAACTCAACAATGTCCTCATCATCGGTATGACCAACCGCATGGACATGATCGACGAGGCGCTCCTGCGTCCCGGTCGTCTCGAAGTGCATATCGAGATCTCTCTGCCTGACGAGGCCGGCCGTGCGCAGATCCTCAAGATACACACTGCCAAGATTCGCGACAACGGCGTCATGGGCCCTGATGTGGACCTGCTCGAGCTCGCGTCTCTCACCAAGAACTTCTCAGGAGCAGAGATTGGCGGTCTCGTCAAGTCCGCCACCTCGTTCGCCATGAACCGCCACGTCAAGGTTGGCTCTGTGGCGCAGTTCGAGGACGTCGAGAATATGAAGATCATGCGCGAGGACTTTATGCACGCTCTTGACGAGGTGCAACCCGCATACGGCGTGAGCGAGGAAGAGCTGCAGGAAGTCGTGCAGAACGGCATCATTCACTACTCCGAGTACGTGGATGCCATCCTGAAGGACGGCTCGCTGCTCGTTGAGCAGGTCCGCACCTCCGAGCGCACACCACTGGTGTCTGCGCTACTCTACGGACCCAGCGGTGCCGGCAAGTCTGCTTTGGCGGCTACCATTGCCATGAACTCCGAGTTCCCCTTCATCAAGCTCATCTCCCCCGAGCAGATGGTGGGCTACAGCGAGTCGGCCAAGATCCAGCACCTGCACAAGGTGTTCAGCGACGCGTACAAGTCGCCCCTGAGTGTCATTGTCGTGGACTCGCTCGAGCGCCTGTTGGACTGGAACCCGATTGGCCCTCGCTTCTCCAACGGCGTCCTGCAGGCCCTCGTCGTACTCTTTGGCAAGCGGCCACCCAAGGGCCGCCGCCTGTTGGTCCTCGCGACGACGTCTCATCGCTCCATCTTGACCGAGATGGGCGTGGTCGACGCATTCGACTCTGACATCCCTGTATCTGCGATCGACGACGTCCATCAAGTCGCCGCGGTTCTGCGTGAGGTCGGGTTCGGCAGCGAGGCAGACATCGAGAAGGTGGTTGGCATGCTGCAGGATGCGCGATTCGGCCAGGGCGGCCGCCCCGACCTCCAGATTGGTGTCAAGAAGCTCCTCACTCTGGCGGAGATGGCGCGTCACGACTCTGATCCGGCGATGAAGCTGGCTTCGAGCCTGGTGCGCGAGGTCAATGCCATGTAGGCGTGGCGTATGGCGCGCACTGTATGTAGAGACATGTAGAGTATGCACACATTGCACCGGACATAAGGGTAGATGGAGATGTATATGCAACTGCAGACGTTATATAGTATGATAGATGCTGACTGGCCTTTGCCTGCTCCGTGGCAGGTGCTCAGGTGACGCCGAGCGCCTACTCCTCGGGCGGCGGCGGCGGCGGCATCGCAGCCAATGCCGCAGCATACGCCTCCCCCTTGTCCACCCACACGCCGTACTCCTCTCCCCCGACTTTAGCAGTAAGGCGTCCAAGCTCACCACTGGTCCAGTCGGCGACTGTCCCACTGCTCACGGAGAAGCATGCTCGCTCTGCGAACTCGAGCCTAACGAGTGCCAGACCGACGTTCGAACCAGGTGCCACAGCGAGCACCTTGCCTGCTGAGCGGGACTTCTTCGATGCCGCAGTCGATGGCGGAGTGAACGTCAGGTCCACGGACTCGGGAAGTGCGACAGATGAGCTGGTTGAGCCAGACAGCTCGAGCAGAGGTGTTGATCCTGACAGAGGGAAGAGTCGCACTGGAAGGATGCGCTTCCTCGTCGCACCGGTGTGATATGTCCTCACGGTGAGCTCCTGACCAATGTAGCATCCCTTGCGGACGTCTACTCCGCCGTGGAGGTCCATGTCGCTCTCGAGGGGCAGTGCTTGGCCTGGGATGATCTCGCGTATCCCCTCTGGCACGCCGAGGATCGTCCGGCGGAGGTGGTAGGTGTCGTGAGATGTCTCGTCATGCGAGCTGAGTAATGATGCTAGGACGTGGTCAGCATATATATTGAGCAACGGGGTAAGAAAGTCGAGGTCGACTCACGCCTCTGGCCCTTCGGGGTGAACACTATCCGTCCCATGCCTGACGGACCCCAACCTGCTCTCAGGTCCCAAGTCCCAACCTCGTTCTCGGCTATCCCCAATGGCGTCCGCTTGCCCTCATCCCACGTCCACAACCGCTCTGCAGCGCCGCCGTTACCAAACCGCCATATTTGGTTCGGAGGCGGGGCGGCCTCACTCCCCCACGCCGAGTAGACGTCCCACGAGTCGCTGACGTCCTTGAATTTGACCTTGGCGCGCAGGCGGAACGGCGGCAACAGCTTATCCAGTGGCAGCGGGTGGTCCGACTCGAACGAGATGAGGTAGTCGTTCGGCTTGGTGGGGATGCAGAAGACGGTGTGGAGTACTCGGCCCTGTGCTTGTCAGCAGTCGCGGTCGCTCAACGCCGAGCCTACTACTCACCGAAGCGTTCAGAAAGCCAGTATAACCACCACCGATGGACTCGACGTCCTTGCACATCTGGCCCTTGAGGAACTTGGCTGCATCTGGGCCAGACACATGTATGACTGAGCGAGGCAGCTTCGTGATGCTCGGTGTTGCTGCCACTGCCGCCGAAGTTGATGAGGACGATGACCGAGTCGCGCGCGGCGTCTGAGCAACTGCTGCTGCTGCTGCTGGCAAACGCACTCCGTACGCACCCCGCACGCACGATGAGCTTGGTCTCAGCGATCGCAGGATCATGTCTGCTGTTCAAGTGTAGAGTTGAAAGGAAGAGAGAGGAGCAATGGAAATTGCGCAGTTGCAAGATGTTCGGGAAGAGTGGAGGCGGCGGTGACATGTGGGCCTGGCCGAGGAACGTCAAACCACACGCGTAACGAAACACCACCGCCTTGTTGCCTTGTTGTTCTCCTCTGTTCGTTCATTTCTTCAGCTTTGACATACCCAACAGACGCTATTTCATCGACGCTGACACGCTCCGTGAGGCGTAGTGGGCTGCAGCATAACCTGTCCGACTGCCGCTGTTGCATAGAAGTCAGCGCGTCGAGGATCTAGGTCGAGGCACATATCGAAGGCGAGACCACCCGCGCAGCAGCTCGAGCCAGCTCGAGCAGCTTTTGGCCGTCGACGGTTGCCCTCAAGGTTGATCTGAGGTTGCGTAACAAGCCCGAGTAGGAGACAGCGCAAGAATCGACAGTGACCATCGAGGCAAATATCGCGACGTAGTGGAAGCACATCTGCAAGGAGTCGCACTGTCACTCAAGCGCTCTGTGAAGGTACAGCCCCGTTTGCAGTACATCTTTCCCTCTGGTACCACTTCCCATATCCCCACTCCCAATACTGCCTCTGACTACGCTCGACACGCGAACTGGACGCTAGTGGGTCGCAAGCACACCCCGCCCCATGGCCCTCCACGCGCCAGCTGTAGCGCTGCCGGCGCCCGGCGCCACCCATCAGGACGAGGCGGATGATGGGTGGGCAAATGCGTCTCGTGAGTGGTTCTGCTGTATGATGAACGGTTGATGAGTAGGAAGTACGCTGACGACACTACAGAAGGGCCGGCATCGCCGCGCGTCAATCCCTGCCACTACATCCACCATCCCGGGTCCGATGAGCTGCTTCCACCACTGAAAGGGCGGCTAGCCGCGCTGGCAAACGGCGAGGCCAACTCGGATGACGATGGCGATAGCGATACGTCGTTGGATGACAGCGACGACGAGGAGTATGAGCTCGCGTCGCAGGGACTAGGCAGCAGGCCCGGCTCGCGCGCGTATAGTCGCCCGAACTCACGCGACACCCCTCGGAACGCGTCTGCAGCTAAACTAGCTGCGCAGGCTAGTGCCACGAGCTTGGGTGTCGATCGACCGGGCGAAACACAGGCAAAACAGGACATGGCTATGACTGTATCTCCAGTCGAGGACCAGCCACAGACGGAGGATGGCTCACGGAGCATCATCAAGAAGGTCTCGTCCGTGTTCCGTCGTAATGACCTAAGCGGCGAAACACAAAGCGTCCCACCTCAGACACCCAAGGGCCTCGCAGGAGCTGGCGTTCCAGGTAGCCTTGGCCGCGCGCCGATCATGCAACGGCCACCACCGTCACCACCATTGAGCGATGCAGGGGACGAGTTTGCAGACAGTGTGGCATACCCTACGGAGACAGCAGAGTCACCACGAGATATTGCACTGTCAGTTCAGAGTGCAGAGGAGGCTAGCCCTACAACACACGACACGGCCCCGCCCAAGCCGCCACCAAAAGACGAGCCGGAGGTTGCACCAATTGCTCAAGACACCCAGAAGCCAGCACCGGCGTCGCCTATCGTCACTCTGTCAGAGCACGATGGACCTTCTGAAGCGCGCACCACTATCCTCACGAACAGGTCCTCGTCGCTCGGACCGCATTCTCGGGGTTTGGGAGGCGATGGGAACATCCCTCCCTTCCTTGGCGTGCAGCCCCCGAGACGTACCTCGAGCGGCTCGACGTCCAGTCGCACTGGAGCACTGGCTATGGTGCGCAGTGGACGGTTGGCACCGCAGCGTGATGCCTCGCCAGCACCGAGCGCAGCGAGGTCAATATCGCCCGGGCGCGAGATGGCTGTGCGCTCGGTCAGTCCTCTGAGGATGTCACTAGAGCAAACACGGGAGGAGCCGCAACTGCAACAGACGACCACGACTGTTGGGCAGCAGTCGACGTTACAGCATCCCCAGGCTGGCCCTTCGCAGGTGTATCGTCCACGGATGGAGCGACGGAATACGAATCCCAACGCAGCCACATCTCCACTCGTTGGCAAGCCACTCACCCACAGTGTGTCAAACTCCTCACACGTTCCGGCACAAAACTTGGCACATCACGATGACTTCGACCTGCCTGCCGACATCCTCGCCCAGACGGAGATGATCCGGCTAGAGCGGCTCGAGCGTAGACAGAAGAAGCTGGGTCTCCAGAGCACAGCTGCGCAGAACGGCGAAGCTTCCGGCACCGGTCCAGAGGAGAAAGCTGCTGTGGTCACTGAACGGAAAACGACTGTACGCCGTAAGGACACTGATCAAGAGCCCTCCAAGGTGCTGGTCGGTAATCTTGTGGGCGAGGGGCACCGCAACTACGTGCTCATGTACAACATGCTCACTGGTATCCGCGTGGCTGTGTCTCGTTGCCAGGCCAAGATGAAGCGACCGCTCAGGGAGGAGGACTACCTCGCTCGGCACAAATACTCCTTCGACATGCTCGGCAACGAGCTCACACCGTCAGCCAAATACGACTTCAAGTTCAAGGACTACGCGCCATGGGTGTTCCGAGAGCTGCGCGAGGAGCACTTCCACCTCGACCCCGCTGACTACCTCTTGTCCCTCACCGCAAAGTACATCCTCTCCGAGATCGGCTCCCCAGGCAAATCCGGCTCCTTCTTCTACTACTCACGCGACTACCGCTTCATCATCAAGACGATCTCGCATGCTGAGCACAAGTTCCTGTTTTCTATCCTCAAGGACTACCACGAGCACGTCCGTGCCAATCCACATACCCTCCTGTCGCGCTTCTACGGCCTGCACCGTGTCAAGATGCCGCGCGGGCGCAAGATCCACTTCCTCATCATGAACAACCTATTCCCACCACACCGAGACATCCACGAGACCTACGACCTCAAGGGCTCATCATATGGACGAGAATACCCTGAGGAGAAGGCCAAGACAAACCCCCGCGCTGTGCTCAAGGACAAGAACTGGGTCAAGCGCGGTCGCATCTTCGAACTCGGGCCAGAGAAGCGCGCTCTCCTGACCGAGCAGCTGCGCAGGGACATGGAGTTCCTGCAACGCATGAGCATCATGGACTACTCTCTCCTTGTGGGTATCCACAACATGGAGCGCGGAAATCGCGACAACCTGCGAGAGAACAAGCTTGCCGTGTTCAAGCCGGACGTCAAGAAGGGCGTCATGCACCGCAAGCCCTCGAGCGTCAAGGCGCAAGCAGAGGCCAACAACGTCCGCCGCGCTGTTCAGCGCTCAGACCCCAAGCGCATGCTGGAAGCGGGCGTAACCCTGCCTGCCATTGGCTCCGAGGATCGCCGCAACTTCATCTTCTACCAAGACGAGGGCGGCTACCGCGCCACCGACGAGCAGAACCAGCCGATCGACATCGTCTACTACCTCGGCGTCATCGACATCTGCACACCGTACAGCATGAGCAAGCGTATAGAACACGCATGGAAGAGCGTCACCGAGCACCCCACGACCATATCATGCATCGACCCCGTCCCATATGGGAAGCGCTTCTTCAACTTCATGCAAAGCATCATGCGCGACGGAGACCTATCTCTCCGCCCTCAAGGCCTCGAGCCAACTCGTGTCGAGGTCGAGGAGAAGCCGATAGGCTCTCTCGGACCCCCGGGGCAGCCTCCACACGTTCCCGGCAAGCACTGCCAGGTCGACAATGGTACGCTGGTCGTCGGCATCCCTGAGGATCGAAGCGACCCCGTGACGATCGAGCGCATCCCGCCCGCTCGCGACCAGGTGCCCGTCCTCAACCCTGTTGCCAAGGAGGTCGGCGGTGCAGTTGTCACGTCGTACGCCGAGCACGGGTGGCACCACTCCACGCCGACGACGGAAATCGTCATCGACAGCGGCGAGGGCCTCCCGCCCGGCATGGTGCGGGTGTCGGTACCGCCGAATCGGAGGATACACATCCCGGCATCGCAGGCAGCTGTCAATGCCAACGGCGATGCAGTGGTGGCGGCGGAGAAGTCGTACTGTGGCGAGGTGGTGGAGATGACTGCTGCCGAGTTCGAGAGGGCGCAGGTGTCGACGCAGGAGGAGCCATACAGCCGCTCTGCGATCGTGGGCCACCTCAAGGCGGAGTGAAGCAGTCTTCGAGGATCGGAATGGAACGTTCCCTGTTTGGACATTGGGTTGTAGTGTTAGAGTAAGTAGGTTGTTATGAACACTTCTGTATGCCGATCTGTGGTTCACTATACACCTGTACTTCTTGTCTACGAATTGTCTGCTCGCCTGTGTGGCTACTATATCATACATCACATCTACACTTGTCTACAAACATCAGGTCCTCGGCTCTCCTTCATCTTCCTGGTTATGGGCCCTCCTCAACCCAACAATGTCCCCACCCCCTGCTCCGTCCCTTCCCATTGCCGTTTACTCCCAGTCCGAGTCAGAGTCCTCGGTCGGCGCAGCCGACGTCGCCGCAGTGCTACGTCCCACCACATCGTAGCTTTCCTCACTGTCCCTCGGCGAAGTGCCAGTACTAGCCTCCTTGCCCTTCTTCTCCTCCCCCTTCTTGATCCCCGTAATAGTCGGCACGCTGGCTGTCGGCGTTGTGGTCTGGGTGTTTGCCGAGTCACCCTCTACCCCCTCAGCAGCCTCATCCTCGTCGTCCCACTTGAAGTCATCATCGCCCTCCTCCTCGGCCCTTGTGACCTCGAGCAACGCCTTGCGCTTCACATCCGCAGCCTCGATCATATCCCTGTGGAAGAGGTATCGTTGCCAGAATGTCTCGTCGCTCAGGTGCTCGGGCACGAGCGCCATACGGATCGCGCCGATGTGCTCCTCCTCCTCCTTCCGTGACACCTTGGGCCACTTTTCGGCGATCCAGAGCGCGAACTCGTCCCTCCGTTGCTGTGTCTCGTCGGGGCCAGCCGGGTCGTGAAGGAGCAGGGCCTCATCCTCCCGCAGCCTGGCGAGGAGGGCCTCCTTCCTGCTTCCGGCGATGACTGAGCTTGACAGGGACGTGCGTGGTGTGCCTGATGATCCTGCTGCTGTGGTCGCTGCCGGTGCAGCAGGCGCAGAGGTCGACGTGGAGAACATGTACAGGTCACCACCGTTGCCCATGGCGACGATATCCTCAGGCGGGACGAGCTTGACATTCTCGGCCACCCACTTCTCCGCTGCAGCCTCGGCATCACGCACAAGATCTCCGCCCTTCTTGAGGTACTCCTCGGCGAGCTTCTCAGCCTGCTGGAGGGAGAGAGTAAGATTCTCCTTCGCGCTGGATAGACGAAGGTTCTCTGCGAGCTGGGTGCGGATCTGCGCTGGGTCGAGAGACGGGTTGGCTTTGGCCTTGGCGAGGGTGGAAGCAAGCGTGGACTGGAGCGATGCCTGTAGCTGCACGGTGGATGATGACAGCTGCGTAAGGAATGTCGGCTGCTCCTCTGGCGCGTCCACTTCCCGGCCCTTGCCCTTTGCCCTTGTGGCTGCCGCTGCGGCAGCGGCCTCCTTCTGCTGCTTGGCCTTCTCGAGCTCGGCAGCGCGTTCTGCCTCCCACTCCTCCTCGGTCTTGCCTACGACCTCGACCTTGGTGTCCTGCAGATGCCTGAGGTCTGTCTGTACCTGGGCAACGGTTTTGTCGAGGTCAGACTTGAGCGCTGTGAGCGTCGACGCCGACTTGGCCTTGAAGCCGCCCCAAAATGATCCCAGCGACTTGACCACCTGGTTCACCTCCTCCTCGAACGAGCCAGAGTACAGTCCGTGCTCCTGGGCGCGTTCCTGCGCTGCCTTGAGTGGTGACTTTGGCGGCTCGGAGACTGCGGCGCTTGCGGCAGCCTTACTTGACTCTGGCGCGTCTTTGGACGCGTCAACAGTCGTGGAATTGGGCGACGTAGCACCAGCATCTGGAGCAGCAGCATCAGCAGTCTCAGCCGCCTCACGCGTCGAGCTCCCATCAGCTCCTTTGGCTTCCGGGGCTGGTGTCTGTTCGCGCGACGGCACAGCCGACTTGTCGGACATGGTGAGCGCTACTGCCTGGTCCATGGCGAGCACGCTGCAGGCGATAGCAGCGAGGACAACAGCGATAGCGATAACAGTGTCGATGTGCGAACTGTGCGGTATCCAAGACGATCGACAGCCGCTGGGTGGCGGGGGGATCTGATCCCGCTGAGATCGGAGGCGGAGATAAATGGATCTCCGTAGTGTGTTTCCGCGGCGCGCTTAACTCTCTGTGACGCGCTCGACTCTCACAACAACCGATTTCTTGACAAACTTGCAGCTTTGTACAGCTCGCGCAAGAAGAACAGGGACTACGACACGCGCAGGACGGGCAGCGCAGACGCAGACGGACACGAACAGGGTACTGGCTTGCTGGGAGAGCTTTGCGTCGCGATTCGGACGAGCTAGGTAGCACAGACGCTCCACTCGCAGGCGGACGAGACGGCGCAGCAGCGGGCTGCGTAACAACCCCAGGCGTAGCAATGGCGCTGGTACCAGAGTCGCAGGATGACTCGCAGCGCTATGCCGACTACGGTCTGGAGGCCACGCAGCTGTCGCAGCCGGTCAACACGCAGGCGAGCCACTTCAACAGCCAGGTCGAGCCGCGGCGCGCGTACTGTGAGTGCGAAGGGGAGGGAGGAGAGGGGGAGGAAGAGCTGACAGGCAGGGGCTATCCTCATTCCGACGAATGCGAAACATGACATTTTGAAGCTGCCATGGAGCAAGCCGAGGTTGCAGATTGGCCGGGGACCAGCGTCAGTCGGCAACGATGTCATTCTGCATGAGAAGCGGGTGTCCAACCGGCACTGCAGGGTGATGTTGGGGCTGCAGAAGGACCCGAATCGTAGGGTCGAGGAGAACGGCAGTGGGAGTGCTCTCGTGCAGGCGCTGAAGGAGGGCGAGGCAGAGCCCGAGGTATGGCTCGAGGATTTGAAGAGCAGTAATGGTACTTTTGTGAGTCAACCAGGGTGATGACAGGCAAGTGCGAAGTGATGGCTGACGAACAGGTAAATGGACAACGGATAACAACGCGCCGGCTACTGCAACATGGTGATGAGATATCATTAGGACATGAGGGGACGAAGGAGCACCACGAGGTGCGGTATATATTCCGTTCAGTTGGGTGCAAGGGTGCACGGCAGGGCGATGAGGTACGACCAGGTGTGGTGTATGAGCGATATCAGATGCTGGCGACGTGAGTGAGAAGGCTAGGGCTTGTGCGCTGACAGCAGGCTGGGCAAGGGCACGTTCGCAGAGGTCAAGAAGGCCGTCGATGTGGAGACTGGTGACATGCGTGCGATCAAGCAGATAGTCAAGCACCGTTTCGGACACGACCCAAAGACACTCAACTTGTTTCAGCGGGAGATTAGCATCTGCACTGAGCTCACACATGTGCGTTTGACGATCTGTGGGCATGCATACTGACCTGCAGGAGAACATATGTCGGTTGTTAGAGTGGTATGAGGATCCGCAACACATCTGTCTGGTGCTCGAGTATGTGGATGGCGGGGATCTGTTGGATTACATCATGGACTGGCCGGGGCCGGGGCTGCGTGAGTGTCAAGGCTGGGTGTAGCCGCTGATACTCAGCTGAGCAGGAGGCTGCTGACTTGACGTTCCAGATCTGCCGAGCGATGGCGTACTGCGTAGGTCGTTATATCATGCCTGAGGCTCACAACACAGCACGAACGAGGCGTAACACATCGCGATCTCAAGCCCGAGAACATTCTCCTCACGAAGGAGACAGACTCTCAGGCACGTATGATCAAGGTGGCCGACTTTGGGCTGGCCAAGATGGTCCATCAGGGGACAATGCTCGTATCGATGGTCGGGACACCGCAGTACCTCGCACCAGAGGTCGTCATGCAGAACAA